>JAYKKI010000006.1:26272500-27472500 GCA_039881145.1 Druceiella hillmani
ATTATTATTTTTTTGCTACCTTTAAATTTATAAACGTACTGTAATTTTGATTCAAAGGAAGAGGTTACTGCTCTAGCAATAAATTTGTCAGTCGTATAAACTCATAAAGGGAAATTAAAAAAGTAATCATTTTGTTTAATTAAAACTGTGTTTTAACAGAAATGAAAATTAGAAGTACTACGATATGTGTGTTCGATGCGCTGGGGTAATTTTTTTTTTGTCTGTCAGAAATAACAGAAATGTATAGCATTAATATAATGAATGAATATTCAAATAATTCCAGACCGTTGATAAAAACCCTTAACTTTTCATGCTTGAATATATTTTGTTTTACAGAAAGTATTGGTATTTATCCTATTTACAAAAGAGTGCTGAATGCTTTATTAGAATCTATGTAACTCTTAAATTTTTATGAAAATGCTCATTTAAAATTAGCCTTTGCCAGAGACTTCGCCCACATTCTTTTAGGAAAATATTATTTTTTTCAAAAAAATAAGTGTTTTTTAAAGATTACTATCACTTTGAAAATAATTTAGACGACGTGGATATTAATATTTATTGTGGTACAGTGCGGCGTGCCAGGTGAATTATTGGATTAAAATGGGGTAGTTTTAACTAAAATGCCGTGCAAAAGTCAACTAGTAAAGTTGGCATATTAAATGGAACATGTTTCATAATTCTTAAAAGTTAAATTACTAAGAGCATATTCAACTTTTCCTGTGCGAACATGATTTTATTTTTATTACTCTGCTCTTATAGTACACATTATTTATTTATGTCACTATAATTATATATAACTCATCTTTTAATTTGGGATAAATATCATCTATATGAACAATTTTATTGAAATCTCTTGAGGTAAAAATAAAAATTTTATTGAAAATGTTACTGAAACTTATTTCAAGCGCGAAAGAGAGATAAATAAACATAAACATGTATAAGGTTTCACTTTTACTTAATTCGTAGAAATAAACCTAATAAATACGTTTATCATACACACTACATGGATTTGTTATATATTTAGTAACATACAAAACATTCTATTGTAAACATAAGGCGATCTGTTACAATAGTGTTTAACTCGTATATTTATTTGAAGGTTATTACCTACGAACGTTTCTCTCTCCGTAACTTTGAAACAAAATAAGAATTTCAGGATATTTTTTTTACAAATAAAGTTCAAATTTTAAATTATACGGTACAAAGTTAAAGCCATACCTAGAAAAATGTTGACTTATTTCGATCTCATGTATACTTTCTCCGAAAATACTTATTCTTGAAAGTGCTTCTTGTAAAAGACGTGATGACGTATCATATCGGTAAAAGTAATTCACGAGAACCAATTACAGCAAATAATCGATATTTCGATGAAGATCGCTTGTTTATTGTATGGAACAATGTGCACTTGTCAAATGCGCTCAATAGATAATATCATACACTCGCATCGTGGAAGCTGTGATCAGAAATTTAGCAAAAAAAATGAATGTTACATCGGTTTAAATAGTCCATTAGCTACTAATCAAATGTTATTCTATTGGCTAAAGCTCGCTAAAGATAAAACTGGTATATGTTATTCATTCTATGAACCTTACAAAATATGTGTTATGTGTGAAAAAGTTCTGAGAAGGCTTATATTGGAAAGCAGTGAAAAATATTTACTGCAAGAAAGAGAAAATCGCTTCCATATTGTCGAAACGTTTTATTGAGAGTAATAGATTTCACGCATTACAATGTTTTCCAATAGAAAAAATAACTGAAACTTATACGAATTGTAATCATCAACTTTATTTAATACAATTTTAAGAGAAAAAATCGCATGCATTAAATATACAAGAGGGGAAAAAACGTGCATTTAAAGTTTAAGACCGGATGATGTATATTGAATTACTTATACAAAATCATAATTACATACAAGTTAGTTAAAACACGTCAAATTAAAAAAAATATTTGGTTTTAATCCTATTAAAATATGAAGGGAAAATCACTGAATGCAAACTGTAGACATAGGTAATCTAATATAGGTCGCATAAAAGTTATTATCACTTGAAACACGCTAAAATATTAAATAATTAAGAAAGATAAATCATTCTTTAAAAATAAACTATATTTCAAAATCAAAATTACACTTGGAATCATAAATTTATGTAATTAAAATTAAAATCTTTCCTATATTCCCGAGTGCGGCTGAGAGTACGTCAGGGTTGTAACCATGGACACTAATAGTGGCTGAATAGATGTAATGTTTCTTGCGTCATTAATTTGTCTCTCTTTGCTTAAATTGGAAATAGTTTCACGCCTTTCGCGGTATAAATCTGACTCTCTTTACAATGGACGTATAGTGAAATCTAACGGTTACATTTTTTAACACAAATTTCCATCGAATTGAATAATCCTGTACTTATGTAATCTAAGAATTATGTATATTAGAACCCCATTCATTCAGACGTAACGGTGTTTTCGTGATAGACATGATAACAAAATAAGTTCAAAAATGATTATTTTATGATTCATCAAAAAAAAATTAAAACAAAAAGTTGTGCTCTACTCGAAGCATTCCTTTGAAAGATACTACATGCATATGTAGAAAAAAATGTTTTCAGATAAACAGTGTGTAGATAAACATCTTTACAGCTGCACTGAATGGAATATTGTTATTTAGAATTATGAAGTTGTATAGATTTTATCTTATGGACCATTGTCACGGATGTTCCTATAAGTCAGTATGATGAGCTGTAAGTAAAAAATTACGATAAGTAGATCCTAGAGTTCAACATTTTTAGTGCCAATATAAACCATTGATTTGAAAAAAGCAATGATCTACTGAGATGAACAGTTATACAAATTTTATTAAACAGATTTAAGTAAATTTCACGCTGAACAATTATGTATTTAGCCACTATTTATTGTCTTGAATATGCACAGGATTAAGCCAATTAATTTTTACAACGTCAGTTTTTAGAAGTAAATGAGAATTAGTTAATTTAAAAAATTAGTAATAAAATTGAAAATAAAAATTTTAATCAATAGAAACATAACGCACTAAAAGTTTTTTGAAAATTAAAAAAAAAACAATTAGATGAATCGAATTTTTATTACAAATTAAAAGTATTTTCTTACTCAGTAGGTTTTTAAGCAATAAACCGATTTTTATTACGCACGAATAAAACGTATTACCAACTACACAGAATTATGAATATTTTAATTAGCTTGGTGTAAATTACTCGGATGGAAAAAAGCTAATTTTAAACATTGGTAATATGGTCGATTACGAAAATTTAAGAAATAGGAAGATAAGACAATGTAATTTCTTTAGAAATGAAAAAATCTAAATTATAAGTACCGAATAAAAAAGTTCTTTATTATTAATTAGCTCTTTAAAAAATTAACCAAAATTAATCGCACGCAAATAAGACGTATATTATTAATTTTAAAAATTTTAATTAATTGGATGGAGAAAAGCTACTTTTAAATATTGTTAATATGGTCAATTACAAAAATTAAAGGAATAGGAGGATAATGCAATAAAATATCTTTAGAAATTAAAAAAAAAAACAAATTATAAGTACCGAATTAACATAATAAATAAAAAAGTTCTTCATTATTAATTAGCTTTTGAAACAATGAACCGGAATTAATTGCACACAAATAAAACGTATTATCGATTAACATGTAGAATTACGAATGTTTTAATTAGCTTGGGTCAAATTGCTAGGTGTAAATGAGTAAATTTTAAAAACTACTAATATGGCTACAACAATTTGAAGTTATAGGAAGATAATATAAAATTTTTTTTTAAATTAAAAATTTTATTTTTGTAATTGCTTTTTATTAATTAGAAATAAATTTTATTGCATATCTTCCTATTTCTTTAAATATGTGTTGGCAATCGCATTTACTGATTCGTAAAATTAACTTATTCTCACTTACTTGGATAAACTGACCTTGTAACAATGATCACCAATCAGACCAATCAGCATATATTACTGTTCAGAATCGACGTTGAAATTAATATTACATGAATTCATCGCTGCAATATTTTTTTGAAAGCATTACTGAAAATGTATAAATGTATATATATATATATATATATATATATATATATACACACACACGTGTGTGTGTGTGTAAAATAAAATATGCAAAAATAATTTATTACTCACAAGAATCACACAACAAATTAACACAACTAATTTCATAATGCAAAAACCATATAATAATATACAAAAACCATTAAAATATTTAAAAAAATTATAAGCAGTGTTTGTAATTCGTGATCTTTTGTATATATGCCATATTAAATACATAATACGAGGTAAAAAAGTAATTTTATTAAGAGGGAATTCTTTTATTTATTTCTTAACATTTGGTACTAGTGTCGTATATCAAATTGACGGTAAGCATTTGTCATCATATGGGTTATAGCACGCAGATGGAAATGTAATATCGTTTACGTAATATCGTTTCAGGATCTCTAAGTAATGAACAATGACGATTTATATAAAAGAAGTTGAAATATTCCTGGTATCTTTTTGAGTTAAATTATTTAAAAGTATAACTCTAATCAAATATTTTAGAAAAAATATTCTAGACACTATAAAACTCCATAAAAAAAATTAGTTTTTTTCTTGCACAACCAGACCACAGGAGTATACGAGTTAACCAAACCAAACAACATTTGAAATAATTTAACAAGATAATCAAGTTTATAAAAGAACTCCAAGATTAATGTGAATAATTATGGTGTATTCTTTGATACAACTACTTTCGTATCCAAAATTCACTTGCACAGTTTCTTACTTGACTTGAGTGGAAAAAATGTAACTAAATATTTAAAAAAAATTAACAACAAAATACGAAATAAGTTTATATATATTTTTTTTTTAAAGAGAATGTAGTCATGCTTCCAAGTTTACTCATGCAAAGTAATGTCGGACAGCTAGAATGAGAATAATTATAAGAATACTCCAACCAGGGCAAAATCAGGTCAAGAAAGTTAGTGTCAATATGTATCTTTAAATATTATTTCTATTGTGGGGTAGTATCTGTTTAGCACATATACAAAAAAGAGAATGCTAATGAATTGAAATTATCCATATTTATTTTATATAGACAAAGTAACGAAGGTCGAATAAAGGAGACATTAAATTCAAGAATGGTGAGAAGAACGCACATGTTTTACTGAAATGGAGTTTGCCGTATAAAATGAAGTAAAAAGACGAGAGAAACTCGAGTTTTTACGTTAAGCATATGTGGGCGTGTGTTCACACATCTTGTGAATGTTCTGAAGGGAAACGTAAAATATTCAACAAATGATGTAAAACAAACGTTTCAGTTTAAATAGAACTCTCGTTGCGATGATCTTATACGCTTAGTATAGTATTTCTTTTTAAATATTTAGAAACATCAATATTATTTTTCAGTACGTAAATAGAGTGACCAGTATTGTAAACTTGTTAATTTTGTCGTCATATGGAGAGATACTTTGAATCTCGCGGCAGATGTTTCCCTAGATACAATTTTTAATAATATTTTAAAATATGTTCTTAAATCATATAAAGAAACGAAATATAAAAAAATTACATAGAAACGTCACATTTTTACTTCTATTTTAAACTAATATTACTCTGAAGAGGTAATTACGTTAATTACTCTACGTTTTCTTTCAAATCTCAAAAGGTTTTCAGCGATATATGTAAAATAAACCCTATGGAAATTATATGACAGGAAACGAGTGAACATGTTGTTGTGAAAAAACATTTACAATTTTATAAAAAGTAAATTGTATCGCACTTTTTGAACCTAAAAGTTATTTTGAACAGTTATACACACACACACACACACACATATAAATATATATATATATATATATATATATATATATATATATATATATACACACTTAAAAAAGAAAACGTTTAAACTTTTCCATTAACATCACAATAAACTATTAATAACTTAGAAAAGAGGTTCCATTATTTCAATGAAAATTAACTACCAAAGCGAATTATTGATTAAAGTGAATTTCAGGAAGAAAGAAAATATAATTCTTTATCAAGTTTAAAATCCCAATTCCGCGCACTGTTTTACTTTATTGCTATATTTTGGTTGCTTTTGATGAAATTAGCGTAACGTTCAAAAGTTTTATTTCTTAATTTAATATTTTGAAAAGTCAAGCCATTAGTTCTAAAATAAATAAAACTAACTAAATTCACTCAGTTAGTAATTAACCAAATATCTTTGTGTGATGGTCCAACTATCGCGATCGAAGATTTAATTAAACCGATGATGGCTAAGGGTTCAAACGATGATGGCTAAGGGTTCAAAAGGGACCCAAAATCTGAAGTGTTCCCAACTTATCTTGGGCTGTCCGTCTCATCAAATTCTTGTGAAGTTTTATTATGAGTTTATGTATTATGTGGTTTTAAATATAACATTAAAGTTGTATTTAATTTGAGTTTATTAAGCTTTAGGATTGGGAAAAAAATATTTTAAGGAGAATAACGATATTTAAAGAGATTCTTATTTAATAGGTCGCACATATGATTTAGAAGGATAATTTTCAAATTAAGCGATTTCTTTTTCATATTTATCGAGTTGTTCGTATATATTTACATGGGAACTAATTTTTTTATCTCAATATTAACTTCCATCAGTTTAAAAATTATTTAAAGTTGGGATAAGGAATTTGGTATTTCTTGAAATAAATACGTAACATAAACATTATTGAAAAAAAAATTAAAAATTAAAAATTATTTTCTATAAATGCAACACTAAGAATTTTACAATTTATTTCCTAAGACAAATAACTCCATTTATTAAACTGATATCGGTGTGGCAGAAGATATATTATATATAGAAAGGAAGACGATTTTATACAATAAAAAGTTTTTATTTGGTTTTTATTTGATGCAACTGTGTATTATTAGATATATATTTTTTCGTATAATAAACAAAAATGAGTAGCTCCATATTTTTAGGAAGTCATGTAACAATTATTTCAAGAATTAATTCCCGGACGTGAGACAAATAACCTTGTTGTTTGTTTCTGTCATTTGTTAATATAAGTCGATTGGAGTAATTTTTCAATGAAGTGCTAAACAAGTACGTGCTACTATTCTGATTTTTTTACATTTTTTATTTACGTAATTCAAAGTTAGAGGAAGGCCGACTGTAAAATATTTTGGGGAATAATATGTTATGAAGGAAATGCCATGTTAAATGAGTTGTAATGCTGAAATTTTACCTAAAAATTAATTGCATCATTTAATTCTGACGAATAATCCCAGACTTTCTATGTAGTATAAATATAGCTTGTACTTAGGTGTATAAATTTAAATATTATACTCGTCTTTTGTTACATAGGTAGATTTTGTTACATAGATAAACAATTATGACATGTTAGCATCGACACTTATAAGTGAGGAAAACCTGGTATTTCCAAGGCTAGTATTAGCCAGGAAACCAATAGAAAACTTGCTTAGAAATCAACAGAAGTTTCCTTTTCCGTTTGATTTTCGACGACAACACACAAGTATGATTTGTTAGTATGATCACATGTGGCATAATTTAAACTGAATTGTTGATAAATCGAAATGTACACTTTGCGCATTTTGCCTAATATTATACATCTATGCGTACCATAAGCCAATAAAACTGGTGAAATGCATGTCGGAAAACAGATAAACTGGAATTAAATAGGGGTAGATGTCTAATGCCTGTAGATGTCGACTTTTTTTAAAATTTTTGATGTAATTTAAACGAAATAATTTCATTCGATAAGTATATAGAATTAATTTAAAATAAAAGACGGGGAAAATGTAATGTGCTTTAAATGCATATTTGGTGAACGAAGCCAAAAAATTCTCAGACAAATTTTAAAATACTTTTTGAAGGTTGTTAATGGTATTAATAAACAATTGTTTTTTATCCTCTTTTTGGGGTTATTGAAAGCCCTACTTAACTGTATCTCTCTCGATGAGATGTACACTTTACGTGTATCGAGAGGAGCATTGAAAATGATATCTGGAGATTAACTTACGATGCATCTGTTTACAAAATTGAATGCATATAAGGCTACATTGTACAAAATGGAGGAATGTAATGAATATGGGTGGGCAGAAAGACAGATGTAAAAGACGAAACCAAAATGATTATATTTTTTGATTATGGAACCCTAAAAATCAAAAGAATTGCTAATGAAGTTTGCTAGCGCAGAAGCTAATCCGTCTCAAATTTTAAGTCGTTACTGTATTATATTGTCTTTGCTTCTTTTAAGTTTTTGTAATTAAGCCATTTCAAAAATTTGCCAGTGTATTTAAGGTTATACCCCTTTATAATTATATTATATAATATTATAATTATATTATTATATTAATTTATACTCAATTATAGTTTGCAAATTTGCATTTTTGTTTACTGAGGTTCCGAGGATAAAAATAAAAACAGTGTTTATTTTTTTTCCTTCTACCATGGCATTGTCCGTGTAAAGGATATGATTATATAAAAATATGGTGGTCGCAACTTTGTATCAGTAGGTAAAAATGACTACCAGTAGATTATTTTAAAAATAAATTTTATAATATGGGATCTAAAACTGAATAAAATTTACACAGGATAATTTTAATCCTCGTTTTTCCATTTATTTGTGGTTATTGCAAAAGACTAAATTATACAAAACATATGGTATTCAATTAGAAAATAAACGACTACAGGTTCTTATTTAATAATTTTCCTTTTTAACCGACTACAAAAAGATGGAGATTCTCAATTCAATACGTATACACTTTTCTTCATATTTTTCTTTCAGGCACAGCGGTATCTCGACAATGCATGGACCGAATTTTGTTGTCCTTCTTTGTTTCAAAGGAAATGATTTTAGGGGAATGTCTTGTAAATAACATCAAGACCTGATAATATATTATCGTAAGAGATCCTCAACGGACCAGAGTACAAGGTCTCTTTGAGAATACCGAGTTTGAACTCATTTGACATATTTTCATAAGTAATTTCATCATAGGTAGGACTAGGAAGACTGTGACGAATCTCCTCAGGTAAGAAGTAGATTTTTTGAGTCTGATCTCATTTAATTTGTCTTGATCAATGGACTCATACATTGATCACAGATAATAACAAGGTTGTCACGATGGAGCGGAAAGCTGGTAACAGGAACTACTTAATATCCCGGAACGGGTGGACGATATTTGCGCTCATTTGATTTTTCTTGGCTAGTCATTAATATAGATTTTATGTAGATACTGCATATTTTATTTAGTGCCTTCAGTCTATAAGAACTTTGAGATATTCAGATTTGATTAAAAATTAAATTATATAACTAAATATTGCTCATTGAGTTCATTAATTACTGCTTGAAAAAATTAATCATTTCAATTTATTTTATTACAGGAGAAAAAGATTAAATAAAAAATAATAATAATATTGACAATTGCTTTTACAACCAAATTCAATGTTTTTTAAAACCTATTTTCCATTAAAAAAGAAATCGGAAAATACCGTAGCAGAATTAAACGTTATTATTTGCCTAAACCGTCTTAATCTTTAATTAAAGACCGAATTCTTATCTCTTATAACAAAATATCCCAACAAAATACTCTAATATCTACTTTTTTTTAATAATATACAGAACAAAGAACAAATTGCAAGGATTATTAATGCGTAAAAAATAAAAAAAAAAATGCGGTATCTCAACTGTCCCAATCCGGCGGTCCTCAAACATTAGAGGCCCAGAATCCCGTTAGCGGTCTTTTGTGAACTTTTACACTTCACTGCCTCTGTGGTGATTTAAAAACAAAGAAAATGAATTTTCTTTGCCTCGAAATCGAGCCTCCCATTTTTGTAATACGTTAATCGCCCTGGGACCCTTGTGATTATAATAATTATAAAATTAGATAATTGTAGGTTTTGTTGGTATCAATTTGAATTATTTGACAACGTAATGTAAGTATTTACAGTGATATATATATATATATATATATATATATATACATATTAGGTTGGGAACATATAAAACCGCCATCAATGTACACAAAGTTTTCAACTTTTTATATGTAGTCAATAAATCAATCCTTACTAATATAAGCACCGTGGGTATCTAACACTTGTCGCCAACGTATAAACAGAGCTAAAGTTTCATTATTATAGGAATCTTTGAGCGTTTGACTGAAAAACTGGTAAAGTTTGATTTAAAGATGATATGACTGGTTTCTATATAAATCATTAGAGCAGGTTTTGAAGTTACGAAGCTTTGTTAATATTAACGAATACAATATTTGAGATATGTCCTAGAAAACATTTATATAGGATGCACTTTACCGAAGAAAGACGTGTGTTTAAAATTACAGTTTTCATGCGAGCAGATCTGCACTCAAGAAACTAGTGTAAAATAAGTATGAAAATGAATTTCATGTAATAATATAATTAAAGAATAATTGCGGCATAGTTGTCATGTAAAGTCATATGTGGAAAAAATTACAGACATAGAAAGAAATTAGTGAACATAGCAGAAGAGTTTTGAAAGCTTTAATATTTAGAACCATAATAACAAGAAAGCTTAAAAAATAGCATTTTGAAAAAAAATCGGATATGTATAGAAAACTTACTTTACCCTAAAGAAGAGTTTCAACAGAATACTATAAAAATTAGTACTGGAAAAAGAGCATTGTAATAAGTTGAAGAAGGAGGGCATAAATATTGAAGAATTAATATAAAAGTATTCATAGAAACGAGAGAATTGAAAGGGGTATGGAATATTATAGGGGACCCAAATGATTTCTTCCTACCCAACTATAAAGGAAAATTGAAGAACAGCCCCAGAAAAGAATTAAAGACTAGAATAAAAGCATCATGATAAGAAACGAATGTTGAAGAAGTTGAAGAGTTATACAGCAGAGTATGATAGCATGCGATAGAATAAAAGAAGTTAGAGAGACATAGAGAAGCATGACGATTTTCCGTCATCTTAATTGACCCTGTTACAAAATTGAACAGGGTTAAAAATTTCAATGAGATAATTGGAAAGTAGAGAGCGTTTCCTTCTTATTTTACATTTATCACTGGTACACACTTGTTAAATAGATTAATGTACTCTTAAAGGCCTGTTACAATTTTTGCGCACATTCAATACGTATAAAATTTTAAATATTGAAGAATGATCAGAATTTTAAGAAATTTTTTATTGCAATATACCACTGTAATATATAAAGTTTAACTAAAGACATATTCAACATACTTTGACTCTCTTCACATAACTGATTATTAAAATAACTGGTTTTTAAAATAAGCTCTAATAAACAACCAGTCAAATGAATAGACTATGCTCTCCTATTCGTATAATTAGTATATCAATGTGCTTCTTTTATGGAAAATAATATATATATATATATATATATATATATATATATATATATATATATATATATATATATATATTAGATTTTAAATATAAAGAATAAGTTTCATTATTCGATATCTTGAAAAAGTATCTTTCATCAACACTTTTAGTCGACGTCTCATTTTAAATAAAATAATTTTTCTTTAACTATATCCCTGTTCGTTATTCAGACCACAATCAAGAATTGTCTTTGTTATATTTTTAGTATTTAAGTTAAACAGTTTAATATTTTTCTCCTCATTTCAATAATTAACTTTTTTTAAAGGAGATAAAGGCCTGTTATGCAAGAGTTATTAAAGTGAAGATATTTCGAATAACATTATTTGAGATAATTATAGAAAATTACTTTATAATGTTATTAAAAAAATGGAGGTCGATTATAACCTATAGGTTTATCAAATTAGAAAAAAATATAAGGGAATTGAAAACATCGTGCATCAATTCTAAATTTGATTTGTTCTTTGTATGAAAGTGCACTTTAATCCTTAATTTCAACCCATAACTCTATTGAATAAGACAAAATACGCTATATGCCAATAAGCCTTTTGACGCAATTTAAAAGAATATTTCAACTTTTTTGTACACTATTCAATAACGAACTCAACCACAAATGAAATATTTGAAACCCAGAACAGTAGATAAAACGTATTGTTTTATTATGATTTTTATGAGGTTTTTGCAATATAAATTTTCCTCTGAACAAAATAGTATAAAAGAACGACCCAATAATAATCAAATTTCATTTCTTTTGATCCCATAACTCAGTTATTATATATAGGTTTATTGTATTATTTTTTGTTGCAGGTAATAAATAAAAAAATAAATATTTCGTCAGCATCTAAGTAAGAGTCTATAGCAACATCACTCAGCATCCATGCTCTTCAAAAGGCCACCCCCAAATGAGATACCGATGTTAGAAAGGGACTAACTAGGTAGCACTTAGTGGTATGTAAAAAGTGACAAATTTACGTAAAAAAGAAAATTCGACAAAGAGAACGAAAAAGAAATGAAGGGGAGGGTGGGCCAGACTAGGGAAAAGGGATATTTTGATTGCGTCATTAGTCGGTGTCACTTAGAGTATTAGTATATTTTACAGAGTATTCAATTTTATATTGGAGATAGTTATTACGCTTTCCTTATAATTATTGTGGAGACTAGTATAAAAATGAACTAATAAAATTACGAAATAATAAATGTAACTTGGACTAAAAAATTACTCGTGAATAAATAAATTAGTTTCTACAAACAAAAATTTTTTTTCTTCTCACGAAAATTAGATAACTGGATGAAGAAATGAATATGAAATAAAACAAAACCTGCACGGCGTTCTTCGTTGAATGGACCTTAGGACATTATGATAATTTAGAATTATGTATATATATATATATAAATATATATATATATATATATATGTATATATATATATATATATATATATATGTATATATATATATATATATATATATATATATATATACATATATATACGATTGTATTTATTTATTTGTTTATTGTTAAAAAAAATATTAACAATTTTATTTAAAATAATCTTTTATAACTAACACCATCTGTATCAGTCGATTTGCATTTCGAAGACTTGGCACTTTGTTAAGAGATTACGTCATTTTTAAATGATTTGATCAATTTAAATAAGTATTGTCTTATCGAGATAACAAAGGACGTGTATTTTTAATTTTAATTTGTCTTAATTTTTTATGGCTTTCACCTTTTAAATGTCAATTGTTATTGAATTGTATTTTTTAAAGTAAATATGAAACATTTTATAAAGACGTAGAACTTTCTAGAAGGAAAAAAATTTTCTTCCATTTCATTTTAAATGAAAAATTATAAATCGTCTTTTGTTCTTCGCCGTCGTATATTATTTCGTCATATTTTTCTTCATCGTTTATTTAGTCTTTACTGAGCTATGGAAGTGGCAAGAATATTAAGTATACATTTCTTTTTAATTATTCAGTAATTATCAGGTCGCAAGAATATCAATTGTAAATTATTGTCAAATAGTTTGAAAATGGGACTTCGGTAAATAATTGAGAATATGAATTGTACATTCTCGCTTCAAAGTGATGTTAATGACAATAAACCATCGGTGTACTATTTTTGTGATGCTCGGGATATATAAAAATAGATATAAATTTTCTGCAGAAACATTTCTAAAAAGTTTTAAGTCGGCAAAGAAAATGCAAGTATTACATTAAAGTATCGTGCAACCTGTGTTTGTAACGACGCATATTTTACAAAATTGATCGAACGAAGTTTAATAAACCTATCACTGATAAATATGATGTTTTCTGCTCTTTATTTAAGTAGACTGGTGTGTCAAACTTGAAATTATTGATGAAAAATAAAATAACTGGACCTGAACTGATCTTGCTGGTATGAATTATTCGTCATGCTGAGCGCTTTTTGCTTATGAGATATCTTGCTACTGTAACAAGATCACGCATACGTCGAAGATTTTCAGTCATCAATTTGGAGGAACCTCAGAAATTCGAAAAATCCGTTTTGGTGTTCAATGTTCTAGATCAGTGAATGTAGATTGATAAATTAGTCACGAGAAAATTATTAATGTTTGAATATATCCTTTTTTTAATGATCGAGAATCACATTATTATTTGGTTACCTGAATTGGATATATTAAAATTTCTGTTCCAAGTCAAATATTATTTTAGGACAAATTGTCTACGTGTTGTCAGTGCTATTTTAAAAGCCACACCACATACAAAATGGTTTTTATGGGATAACAAAATTTCTATTTGTCATCATCCACAATAAGGGTTATAGACCGATAAAAGGGCGTTGCTGCATAATCAAGAATACTGATAAGTAAAGAGAACAACATTCCTTTCCTAACCCTTTCTATGCGAGAGACAAATAATCTTTTTCTAACTGAAAAAATATTTAATGGTCAGGATGTAATTTTTTTTTGCGAATCACCAAAATGCACATTTAGTCACTGGCTTAGAGCCGCGAAGCATAATTCATTGTCAGCTTTTCAACCGAATCTGCAGCTTTTCTTATTATTTAGGGTAGGTACGTTCGAAAAAAAGAGCTACTTAGCGTCCTAGCTAGGAGCTTTATTCAGTAGCTTATAAAATTAACGTAAAATATATGCTCACCTTTTGGAGAAAGTATGTTTTGTGTTGTTTTTATTCAGCGTCGTTTGTTGTGATATTTATTGCCAATTTTTTACAAGATTGAACTATATAAAACATGTTTATATTTATATATACGTATGGATATTTGTGTAAATGTGTGTGCATGTGTGTGTGTATGTAGGAACATATTATAAAATATGCTTTGTTTAAAGTAACTTCCCTGCATCGTTATTACAAGTCTTCGTTAGATATAATCTCGCAATATGAGCGGAAAATATGTCTAAGGAAGCGACTCATAAAGATTTCATTTAATGAAATCATTTTATCTGTTGTAACTCACACCTATAGAATAATACATGTCCAAGTAGTGGTCAAAGCATCTGTGTACATAAGAGTCCCTTGCCTTACCCTAAATCAACAGGTGCGGGAAGCAACAGGCATTAGTTCAGTAAATTTGCTGGCGAGACACTACTAGTTAATCAAATGCATAATACGTCGAAATTCAGTTTAGAATGTAAGATGGCAAATAAATTAAACTAATAAGAGTCAAAGTATTGGCGAGTTTCTGAACAATTTTCCAATAACAATTCATCAAAATGCTTAAATATTGTTCAGAGAAATAATAATATGGAATGTTTGATTGTGTTGTACATTCTCTAAGACAATATCGCACACTATCCACATATATAGTATTCGTCTCAAAGCGATGAAAAAAGCCTATCCATAATGAAAAAATAACGAGAAAGACACCAAAAGGCCGTTTTTTGGCTAAATGTTAAGGCCAGATACGAAAGTTATCAAGAAAGCCTTTTAATGCTGCCTAGGATTGGGATCAGGGAAAAATAATAATAATATCCTGCGAGTAGACAATTTCTCAAATCTACTGTCAATTAAGTCGGAACAAGAGTCTACTTTACCGACCGTACCCTATTGTGAAGTCCAATTCCTAAACTATCCATACATAATACGTTTTTAACTGTTAGTAAATCCGACTGAGAGTCTTAACCGTTTGTGGTGCATTTGGGCGTAAAGGAGGTAATGAAAATAAGTAGTATGTCGAAAGTTTTGGAGTATGCTGAGCAAATTATTTTTGAAATAGTTTCAATATGTTTTTTTTTATTCTGATAGGAAAAGAGTTATTGCCAGCTAGATAATATAATTAGATTTAACAAAACTTATACTAAAGCAATTATTTTCCAAAAACGTTGCTATTATTGCAAGTGTATATGCATTAAGAAATATTTACAATTACAATCTGTCTTAAGCTGACAAAGCGGTAAAATGCTAAAGGATTATTGGAAGCCTAATGAAAAACCTGTTTACAAAATTTGTGTTCACTTGGCAGCATGAATCCTAATGAGATTTAAACACACATTAATAAAATATTAAACCAATAGGAGAAGTGATAGTTTAGTGTTTTATTATTTAAAATTGTGAGACATGCACCAAGAACAGGGATATTAAATTACCTAACATTAAAATGTTCACTGCAAAATAGAAGTCGTAATTTATTTAATACTCACAAAATTACTGCGGGTATTTATTTCTGTATTGTTACGATATTAGCCTCACGATTTGTGATACCAGTTTAGGATCAAAAATACTCTTGTCAAGTGTATTACTGAATAACGATAGAATTTTTAAACTGTGAAAAACAAAAAATAATCATTAATTAAAAAAATTCCCTGGAACCATTAATTATATTTTAAGCGTTAAAATGTTACTGGATATTTAAAACATCTCTATGAATTTCGTTACATTAAATTTATTTACTTCTTGTTTATTTATTTCTCAAAAACACATATGAAATGGACATACAAATGGAATTATCCTTTCAGGATAATACTAAGCGTTGTGGTATTTCCATGTGTAAATATAATTAGTTTAAGAAACAATAATACCAACGGATAAAATATGAAACAAATATGCAGCAATTTAAATTAAACGTCACACTAACTTTCACTATATAATTGCATTCCTCAAGCGGTCAGTAGTATATATAAGTGCAAGAAAAACCAATAAGCGATGTGGAATATTAATGCGCGCCTTAGGTAAGTAAAATAAACTCCGACTTCCTTCTGTTACGCAATAGCAAAAAACATAAAACCCCAACAGAGGTAATAAGCGCCAAACCGATAGCTCGGCATTATTCCATATATAAAAAAAATTTAAACATGTATAACTAAAGAAAAAATATCAATGCAATGTAAGGCACCATCTATTATGGAAAAACCTTCTTTATGTATATGTAAATAGGGCAAAACATTGCGAATATATCAGTACTCCTATAACAACACGACAGCAATTCTTATGTGTTATGGCGCGTATGCTGCACATCCCAAATTGAAACTTGTTCCATTAACATTCTCAAGAATGTTCGTACAGGCTTGGTGGTCTTGCAAATATACTGGAGGTATCGAGACGGGCTCGATTGTGGCTACTACGATTATTAATGTTTTACTGTTAATTGTGCATTATTACGTTAAATGTTATTTAGTAAGATAAAGTTTGTATTTTATGTACTGAATAATGGAAGTAAATGGCCGCGTTCGGCAATAAATGTATAATAGGGTAACGAAAATATCTATCGTATTTAACAGTGAGAAATGTAATGTCCACCCTCGTGCGATATATTCTAAATATAACTGATTAATAACAAAAATAAGTAAAACACGTAATCGATCAATTGAAACTTCACGACGCTAACGACCATATTGTTCATTGAAAGATGGATTTCATAAGCATTTACTAAATTTCGTGATGTGCAGTCAAGTTATGTAGTACAAAAATTATAGACTTATTCTTCTTCATTTTTCGAGGGTAGTTTAAAACAGAAATAATGTTTCATAGTGATTTTCAAGAAACGAGAATAATTATATCTGAAATTAGAACAAATAACCCGTCTCTGGCTTTATTTCACTGTTAGGGGCAAAATTGGTGTGAATTATTAAATATACCTCAGACTCATTGAAGGAGTGGAGTGAAGGAGTGGAGCGCCACATCCAGACATTTTCATGATTTGCATATTATCTCTTATAACACTGAGATCAAGCGTTTCGTCGACTTCCCTCACTAATTAAATTTTCTTAGGATTCAACCGCAAGTAGAATCAACCGGTTATATTAAATTAAAAATGCATTTACACAGATGGAACAAAACTTGTTTCAGATGCCACGGTTTCAAGCTTAATGGCTTTCTTTGGTTTATTGTGTTTATTTACGATATAATTTAGAAGATTAGTTACGGACCAAAGTTAAAGAAATCTATACGGTATTTCTATACATATAAAGCGCTCTGACATTTCTAAGCAAAAACCACTCAAACTAGAAAATTAAACTTTGGAAAAATAACTATGAAATATGTTTTTTACAAACTCAACCCTCGAAGGTGCGAAAAAAGAGTGTTAAGGTTTCTAAGAAAATAATAATATGACATGCCTATTAATCTTATGAAAAGTAGAGAAAATTTACTGTACAAATTTTTTGAAGCCTGCTTTTATAAAATTATTGTAATTTAACCAGTAAGGGTGTAAAATCGTGTTTCAATATTTGTGTAGGAAAAATAATGTAATACGTCAGGACTTATTACAAAACACGTTATTTAGAATTAAATAAATAAATTATTATATATCTTCAATACAAATTTAGAGATATAATTATGCAATCAAAGTTACTCTGCTTATCGCTTTAAGAATTAAATTTTTTATTCTTAAAGCGTTTATACAAAAAATATTGATACCCCAGACACCGATTTCATGCATTCGTTCCATCATCTTAGGAACTGATAGCATTCCGTGGTCGACGTGCTATTTACAATCTATCTTTTTATGGTGGATATGGCCAAATAGTAAAAACGGTTTTCGATATTTTTTAATATAGTAACCCAAAATGTTTGCCAATTTAATTATTATGAAGTATGAAATAATTTTATGTATTACAGTTAATAAATGACGACCGTTATTTATCATTTGTATTTCTATACGTATAAAGAGCCCGAGGTAAGTTTTCAATGGATCTACCAAATAGTTATTGCGTGAAATGTAAATTTTTTTGAAATGTAAACATGCCACAAATATTATTAGTATCGATAAATAAATGAACATTATTTTGGTATTAAAATCGATTCGAAAAGTTCCGTTGTAAAAAACGGGCTTAATTTTGCCCGTAACCTTTTCGAAAATAAGTTTTTGTATACCATGAATACAAAAGTAAAAAAACCAAAATATATTTTGATTTTTTTGTAGTACATTTTCATATCTTGAATATGTGAATGAAACATTTTTCCCTGACGAAACCTATCCAGTACGATGTCATAAAAATGCAATCGTTAATATGTTGAAATATTTTTTTTTGTAATAGTACCTTCTTTGTGAGATATGACTATTCAAAGTGCTTTGCAGTGCTTTCCCACTTCCTAATTTTGGTAACTATACATATTAAAAATTTGCCGAATCAGTCATCATCATCATTATTTTATAAGCTCTTGAAAGAAAAAGGTTTCTCATAAAGCTAAATTAATAAATTAAAAATATGCTTGCGATCATGATGCTGTGTTACGCTTGCAAAATGTATACTCTAGTGAAAAATAATACAAAAATTATTAAGTTAATAAAAGTAATATTAATTATACTTAAATATTGAAAAATGTTGTATATACCTAATTTTGAAAGCAATTCTAGCAGCACGAGTTATAGCAACAGTTTTTATTTGTATACGTAGCCACAGGCAGGTTTTTATTAACTTTAAATAGCTAGCAATTATTTTTCCGGAGATTTAAGCACTGACATCTCTAAAGATAGGACTCACTTTTTATAACTTGAAATTAATTTCTTATCGTACGTCGAAGTTGCTTTATTGAGTTCCTTTTTTTTAAGACAAATTTTTATCTGATGTAGAATTGTTCACAGTACAGAAGAATATATATTAGAATAAATATTCTCTGGGTAATCCGTGAGCAGCAAAAATTCTGCTAAACTCAAAATTTACCTGATTACCCTGCGTAATAACAAACAATGCGAATTGAGGTAAAACCACATTGAACCAACGAGGCCCCAAGTAATGTTCTCCGAATAAAAAGAGCGCTAGTGTCGCTTGGGACTCTCGCTGGGACGTTCGAGGCCTTCTGTTATTTATCACGAAGTCCCCGAGGTCATTAAGTGTGGACTGAGAAATTAAGTGTAGACTAAGCCGAGTTCTCATATGCTCGATAGAAAGTTTATTTGCCTTACCTCGCACTAACTCTCATCAATATGGTGTAGGTAAAGTCAATGAAGCGCCTCAATTCACTTATTATATTTTATTAACCTACTGATTGCCTTTAACGCTCATTGGTTTTCAAGACCCTTCAAATTACATATTAATAGTTTTACCCCAACCCCCCAAAGGATTTACTAAACAAAGCAAAAACATTACCAACTTGCGGCATTAAAACATATTTTCTTATTATTTCTTAAAAATACATCACGATCTGGTGCCATCATGATTAGGTGGTTGAGCAATTCTATACAATTTAAAAGCACATAATTTTTGTTTTTCTTAATTCTATATGCTGGTATAAAAAAGATGATGAGTTTAACACACGTGTTCTTTGTTATACTTACACATCATGCTTGTTACTTAACCTGAAGACCACAACAAAGTATTTTGTACATACATTTTTGAAGACTGAAAATGAGACACTAAATAACTGCGTAAAACGTGTTTACGTCAGAAACATCGCTAAAAAACTTGTAAATCGACACAAAGTCCAAAGATCATCCACCGTTATTCAGAGCATTTTAGTGCGCTCTATTGTAATGGAGAAAAAAGAGACGAGCACAAATATTTTTACAAATATTCTACACATCAAAAGAGGGCTTAAGTCATTATGAAGGTTATCAGGTATTCCTTGTTTGTTGTTAACGACCGATTGCTTGCTTATTTTATCTAAAATCGTCTAAAAATTAATGAATTCCATAAATAATGGAGAACGCCACAGATTATTCTTTCATGATGAAGGGACGTGAAACAAAAAATAGGTGTGATATAAATAGGAATTCCAGGAATATAAAAAACCGATGCTAAGATTAAAATAACTGTGCCAGTTTTAAAGGTCAATTTTATGTAGTTTTTTAGTACCCACATTGTTTACATTGTTAAGGAAATAATAATTAGGAAACATGCACGTGTGACAAAATTTTTGGATAAAACTTATCCCAAAACTCTTTTTCAAATTACCAGTTTGGTTTTGCCAAAAAAATACAAAAGAAAAACAAAATGCAAATATAATAAAATGCAATCCGCACATAGTTGCTATCCAGTAGATACTTATTTTTTTTTTATTAATGCAATTGAATTTAATTTTATATATAACAGTGATATGGTCTGGTAGAAAATTGAAAAGAAGTTATTTTTGTTATACGAAGTTATTTAGATGTTGACATCGTTATGGTAACTCCTTGTATGTCAATATAAATAAAAAAATTCAAGTTATTATATAAACATATTTATTTTTTGTGATTCAGCAATTTAGTAATAACAATTTATCTTGTTATATAAAAAGAACATTTATGAGTTTTCACATAACAGTGGCATAGATATGTATTATTATCTATGTAATTTAGATGGCATACCTAACTCTATTATATGAGAAAGTGTAAACATTAATTCAATAATTACACAGATTTTTGTCAGTCAATATATAAGAATCAAATATAATATTTTTGGAATATACATCGAAATGAAGTTATATTTTATGGAAATGCTACCTATAAATTAAAAAGTCGAAATCTCGAAAGTTCAGTGAAATTTACCTAAAATATTAAGATTATAATTATTGAACAATTTTACGAAATACACAGTTAATATTCTTAAGTAGCAAAACTTATAGAGGGTCATGTCTGAATTGAAATTTGTGGAAAATGAGATATAGAAAACTCACCAAAAAATATGATTTACTTTTGGACTCACTCCGACCTAAGGATCATGTTACCTTTATAATCAATTCAGGTAACATTAAAAATTGGTTCTAACAAGATCCTTATTTTAATTGGAAGTAGATTAATTTTTAGGGTGATTTGTCGAAACAGTTTAATTTTAATAAACAGTTTATAAAAAACTCAAACGCTCTTTACAGTTTGGAAGCATAAACTACTCTATAAATATGAATTTTAGGAAGAAATGTAAATAGTATCTTTGGTTACATTAATAGTAGATGGATTCAGAGACGTGTATTTTATAAAAATGGTGTCAAAAAGAATATTGAAAATTAATATGGAAAATATCTCAATTGAATTAATAAATATAATCATTTAATTTTACTCGGAAATAAGACATAAATATAAATGCAATGCAAATTAAAGTGGTACTTTATATTAAATTAATAATTTTGCCTACCTTTCCTGCAGAACAATCTATGGTACAGATTACATATTTTTCGATCGCCAATTCCTTTACTTGGCTACACATATGGGAGAAAGAATGTAGATATGTAAATAGTGAAAATATAGTAACCAATAAGTATACAAGAGTTATTAAATTAAAAGTAATTATTAAATGTAAACCAAATATTGCCATCTACCGGAGATTTAAGAAATTATACTTTATTATTGTCATTTATAAAAGAAACAGATGTCGTTTTTGATTAATTATCACATTACATAAATTCATGTAACGGTGAAAACTAATTTTATGGTCAAATTAAATTTTGAACCAACTGGGCGAAATTTCTAAGTCTGGACATTTATATCACAACTAGCTACCGGTCCAAAAGGGAAGAATGAAATGCTTCCTGGGTTAAAAGCTTTCTCATGCAACGATTATAAACGTTTAATTCATTTACTGCATTTTTAATGATTTATTTATTTAATAATAATCTTGTATATGTACATAATTTTAATGTCAAATCTTCTGATGTAAAACGTTTATACTAAGCAATATCAATAACCATATTTTAAAACTAATTATATTTTCTTTCGTTATTGTAAAGTAGTTTTAACGAAGTAATAGTTAAACTAAAAATGTAACCAAAAAACTTTGATTTTCTTCACTATAATCGTTACTATTCATTACCCATACGCACTTCCTATTATATTAATTTTGAACAATTTAAGCTATAGGTGATGAAAATTTTACGTCAGTAAGTTTAGTCGTTTTTATGTCAAACTAAAAGATAACGAAACATTTTTGTTTATAAAGTCAGTATAGTATGATTCTACAGCGATTATAAAATACAAGGTATTTATTTCAAGGTCCGATGAAATATGGACTATTCCGAAACCTACCTTAATAGCTACTGTTTAATATTTTCAGATGATTTTGGATCATTTGATCTATAAAATCGTCATATTTCTGAGCGCAGATCGCAACTGAAATCGACGTCGATTTATTTTCAGTGCAATCCATATATTCTTTCATTACTTTGAAATTATCCATAGAGATCTCTTTACCTTGGAGATAGATTCATCGACTTATCTACACATGGCCTGGATTTACCTTCGGGATTCCAGGCCATGTGTAGATAAGTCGCAAGTTCCCCATTCTCAAACATTATTTGTCTTTTTATGAAAATTCCTTCACTATTTACCCCGAAAAATTATGAAGTTTATTGAATTCCGGCATCAAAAATTTACCATCCATCAAAAGCTTTCAAAAGTCGTCCAAAAAAATTATACTTCTTTATTTAATTCGCATCATTTTTTTCCGTTCTTATCCTATTTTTCCTCATCCCTTATCATTTCCCTCTATAATTCTAAAATCAAATTTAGGCATTTCCTTAATTAACCATTATTGTTTAGGTTGTTATTTTAATTTTTTTTCCTTACAATTTTGATTTAAGAAAGTTTTATTAAAATTCAATTAATATAATCATTTTACCTATGAAATAATTGACCGCATTCCTTGAATTTGTTGTATAGAACATATTGCTCTTTTAACACCTGGCCCACTGCGTGTATACGTGCTGTACTGAATATGAAATAAGCGAATAATTGAATTAACAATTATATAAATACACACACACAAACACACAAACACAAACACACTCTGATTAAAATCTAAGCCAATAAAGAGCATAAATCAAAACCTAAGACAACTTACTTCCTGATCACAAATACTATAAAACGAAGATGGCAATTATTAAACAATTTTATTGAAAGACGCTCATAGGTTCATTTAAAAGGTATTAATTAAACAAGGAGGAAAACTAACTAAGAGCGTGTCAGATTACTCGAAAAAGAGGATTTCCCAGTTATTCATATCGCTTGAATTTTTTCATCTGATTAACTTAAATAATTTTTAAAGAAATTTGTAGTGATATACCAATATATACAATTAAACATTGAAATGTTTTTATTATTTTATCTGTGCATCAGTTTTAATTTCTGACAATGATCATCTAAAAATAGTTTTATTATTGAAATTTTAATATTATAGGATAAAAAATTAGGATTTATCAACATATTGCGCGTGATTTTCAAGCTTAATATTTCGTAAATGGGCATTAAAACTTATAACGAACAAGAAATGGTGAATGGAATCTTTAATATTTAATTCGCAATAGTATCAACCCTTCTTGCAAAACCTCGAAACTCAACTCAACTTTGGATTTACTGTTTGCGTCGCTAAATTATGAATTAAGTTAGGTCTGACCTACATCTCGCGATTGCAATGAAATGTTTTTTTCTCTGTTACCCCTTCTCTTAGTACCTTTTTTCATCTTTGTGAATATAGATACCCCATTTTAATTTACAGCCTTATTATATAAGCAGAAGGCTAAAGTTGTAGTTTGTTTTTCTAGATCCAAATCAATGAATGGACCAGCTGTAAACGTATGGCATCCTCTTTACCGGATATTTTATATACCGATGACGGATATAAAAACCTGTGTAAATAGAAAAACTTGTGTAAAAAATAAGTGAAGTGTTATTTTTTTAAGGACCGTCATCAAACAAAAACACATTATAAAAAATACTCTCTGTCCACCCGTTTGTCGTTGTGTTTGATACTTTACAGTTTTATATTTAAATATGGAACATTTTGCAATAATCTATTTTATTTTACCAAAGGTTGGTACTAAGGACGTTGTGCGTTAATGTACGTACGTAAAATAAGTTCCCGTCTTCACCCAGGCCGAAGATGTATTAAGACCGTATTTTATTTTAATGTTTCTTTTTAAATAAAACAATTATTTTCAAATAATTTATAGAGGGCATCCTGATAGATTTTATTTATTCTTTTCTGTGCCTTAGTCGTGTATCGAATTGTACACCTCAATTTTGTTAATTAAAATGCTTAAAATAAACAATCTGTAATATTAGCTAAATACTTCTTGAAATCATTTTGTAAATTTAATTATCATACTTATTTCTTAATACTCCTATGGTCCGATTTTAAAATAAAAGGGGTAATAGAATCTGTCATACCTATCCACCTAGTACAGAAAGGTACACCTCAATTTTGTTAATAACGATGCTTAAAGCAATCTGTAATAAGTAGCCATGTACCTCCCGTAAGCTTTTTAAGATGTAATTATTAAACTTCATTATTTTAAATTATTTTGTAGTTATAAGAGTTTATTTTGTTGACTTCAAAATTCTCTTATGGTCCGATTTTCAAATAAAAAAGAAATCATATAGCTTGTCTTACTATCTACCTAGTATCAGAAGGTGTACCTCGATTTTGTCAATAATAATGCTTAAAACAAAGAATCCATAGTAATTAGCCATATTCTTCCCGAAAGCTACCTCTGTGGATTTCATTAATATATGTAATTATTTTAAACTTATTCTGATGTAGTTATAATAGATTAGTTTATTTAATTCAAAACGCTAATATGGTCTGATTTGATATTATTTGTAAGACTTACATTGATTAATCGCTTATTGCCAAATATATATAAATTCACTCAATACACAAATCGTGGCTATTTTCAATTACGATAGCGCGGTTCATCGGTTGTAGACCAGCCTCTTCTGACTATGTGTTGAACCAATACGGGGTGTAATAGAAAATGAAAGAACGACAAAATAAAAACCTATCTTCTTCGTCTAAAGAAAATATTTTTGATATCAAATATTTTGTTCAACGAATAAAATCAAGTAAAATTTGTTTTAAGAAAACATGTACCAAAGTTGTATTTTTATGTCTTTACTCATTAAAATTTGATCGATTATGAAGCGTAATTATTATAGCTAGTACTTTAGTGTTGTTTATATAAATTAATATTTTGCTCTAAAATGAACATATTCAATATATTAAACATACTTCAACTTTTGTGTCAGTACAAAAAAAACTCATATGAAACAAAGTTGTAAGTTTAAAAAAAATCAAGCTTTGGTCAGAATCAGAATCAGCCATTCTCGTTATTGAAGTAACAAATTCAAATTTACTTGATCTGTTTTTATTATAAATTTAATTTAAACGAACGTACTTCTTATGGACAAAAAGGAATTTGAAAATAGTTTCTCTTTACAATATTATTAAATAATTACTTAAGATATGAACGCTTCATTAAATCGAATAGTCATTTATTTGACAAATACACGATACAAATATTATCTGCGACGTGACTAGATAGGTAACTATAATAGGGCCTCATGTCATCTGATCCTAACACATCTCGTTCGCTTTTTTCATTTCGTTCACATTCACCACGAGGACAACCATAAAGCTAAACTACACCAGAGCTAAACATAAAGTCGGGAGAAAACTAAGATAGAGTACCCAAGGATCGGCCTCCACCCAAGTCGAGACGGTCGTCATTAAGGATGGGGTCGTGTACTGCCGGTCGCCATCAATCACCTGCGACAACACGTGCGGCACGTTGCTATGACCGGCGACAAATTGTGTTTGTTCAATTACGAATCATGCATTGTTAAAAAAACTCATTTATGAAATTATAATGATTAAGAATTTGTACTTGTGACTGATGATGATTTATCATTTTAGAATTATCATATCAATTTCATTAAAAAGGAAAAAAAAAATTTTTAATTTTTGGGGCTTAACACAAAAAGAGTTCATACAATTGACATTAAAATTTTACTGTCATACTGCTCAGATAGAAATTAAGTAAATGTTAATTGAGTAATAGCAATTTAAGTATGAACAATTGGAGTAAAATGAGAAAATACGAATCGTAAATAATTATATAAAAAAGCCGTTAGGACACAATTCTCTCTTATTGCTTTATCTCAGCAGAATCAGAATGACAGTTTATTAAGTAATTTTTTTACAACTTCATTCTTCTTTTCAAAGATCTAATTCTCTTACGGCAATATTTGTTATCGCATATAGCATTTATCTCTGGAACTGGAGATACTCAGACTAGTAAAATAAATTAGACACGATTTAATATGTTGATATATGAAACCGTTAACGATAGATCGTTTATACACACACACACGTGAGACGCACAAGCACACGCGAACACATACACACACACATACACACATACGCACACATAATTATATGTATAAAAAAGGAATCTAATTTTGCTACGTTCATATTACACTTATTGTTAAAAACTTTGAGCTCATTAAATTTTCTAATTATCGGCTTCGAGTATAAAGAGCATTTCTAGACAAATTTGATGACGACTTAAGCTTTGTTTGTTTCTTCTTTAGGGTTTTACACAAAAAACATCACATTAAATTGACATGAAACTTTTTCTATCATATAGTTTATAGTGTTCCAATAATTTTGCAGTTCAAATAATCTTGTTAAAACTTGTAGGTATTGTGTAACAATGATTTAAGTGAAACACATCTAAATGTGTTTAGGGCTTTTTTAAGTTAAATATATATATATATATAATTTTAATAGTTACGTTAAAATTACTTGCATACATGTTTGCAGGTATTATAGACAATACGGAAATCTATAAACTGTTTATGTAGCCTACTATTACACAATGGCTGTTATGACTCGATTTCCGCGCTAAAATTGGACAATGTAAATATTAATACAATAAATCAACGTTATAATTAAATTGACAAGAAAGTTCGAAGATGTTAATTAATACAGATGTCTCATTATAAGCTATTTATGTTATATTATGGAACTGTACAATTTTGTACTTGAGTGAAAATCGGATAAAATAACTAAACCGTTGAAAATACCGTTAATAAATTAACTGCAAATTATTATTAGATAAAAAAGCGATTAAATCAAAATTAAGTTACCCTCTTTTCCGGGTAAAGATGAAATGGATGTCAGTAATATATATAAGTAACACATAGTGTCATATTATCATCAATGCATACAAGAAAATTGCAAAATTGACATGTTTGAAATACACAATTAAATGAAACTACGTGATATAGTATTATTTCTACTTTTTTAAAAATTTTTTTTGGGACATTAGCTTTGCTAATATCCCCACTGAAGATGTAATACAATGAAACCTAGGTCGTGGTAAAGAAATTATAAAAAAAAATAGAAATAAAACTATATCACGTAGTTTTATTTAATTGTGAATAATAAATTTCTACAAAATTAACTACAAATATATTCAATGTTTGAAATAATAAAGTAACAGAACACATAATTATTTCTTTGAAATTGTTATCTGCTTAATTTTTACGCATCACAAAAAAAAATTCTACTAGAGTTATAACTTATTGACTTGTAGTGGCTGGAACAATATATACACTTTCATTACAATCTGTTATAAAAAAAAGGTACGTAAATTTAAGTTTTTTTTGACTTAACTGAAAAGTAGTGTACGTTATAATTATTACAGTTGGCGTTACGTATACTTCAAATTTATCAATACTTTTTAATGGCCATTTGTTTGAAGGCACGGGCTATTGAATTAATATTATGTTTATTTAAGATCACACGGTAAAGTACATGAAGATTAGTTTGAATATTTTTAAAATACGGTCTACGTAGCTACACAAATGAAATAAATCAGCGTCCTATAAATCATTTAGAGAATATTAATTTTAAAAATAGGAAATACAATTTTTATTCAAGCCGATTTTTTAACCGACGGTCACATAATTATGAGTACAAAACCACTAACTTTGCCTCTTACAATTTTTTACCTATTTCCTAAAATGGTGTCATAATTAACACCGGTATGATTATGACTAGCTTATCAAATAAAAATGCATTTTTCCACATGGTATAACATGTAAAATTTGGCAACCAAAAATCACTAATTTCGGCGAGCTATATTTCAATTAAATAGAAATCAGTATCTTAGAATTAATTGTAGTGAATAAAAATTTAAAATAAAGAGATTTTAAAAAATTAGAATATTACCATAATTTTTATTTGGAATCTTTGCAGGGAAATTCAAATTGTGTTATTATACCGGAATAATTAAGTTGCCTAACCTCATACCTAATTATTGGCAACTTAAAATGCATAACCTAAAATAAAACAGACTGATATAATATAGAAGCATCCCCAAAATACAAATGCTGTCAATGTCCTTGGGTTTTTATTAACATTTCTCGGTCCAAAATATCTAGGAAAAATATTCTGAAAAAAATATGGAATAAAATTTGCTATGGATTAAGTAAATATCTTTACTGGCAAATATAATGTTGTTTTAACGTTCCCTATTTCAGAACCAAAGAAACCAAAATTTAGTTAACATATATAGACGACCATATACAGACGAACTTTTGTTCGTCGATCTATTTATTATCAAAATTATTTTTCGCGCGACAGAGATATAACGTTAATACTAAACTCAAAAGCCTATTCACCCCAAAGTCTTGTGAATCATTCCAACTTAATATCGGTAATGAGATTCCGACGATTCCGGAATGATAACACAAATGATACTAAAAATAATAAAAAGTCATTAATTTCTTTAATGACTTTTTATTATTTTTAGAATTATTAATGGATCCCATTAGTGAGTTTTAAGAAAACGTAATCTATAACGATAGAAAAAAAACTGGGATTGTAAGTCGTATACCTACTTAGCGGTTGTTTTTCATATACATTAAAGTACAATAAAATAACTAAACACAATTCCGCAATTGCGTTGAAAGTATGTAGTTATCCTCATAATTCAAAAAAGTTTGGGTATAAATATAGAGAGAGACATATTTATATAATTTTATTTTAATATGACTATTGAACAATTAATAAAGAGGTACATATGCCCGAAAGAAATAAAGGATAAAAAGAAGTCAAGGAAAACTCATATTGAAACATGTTGTGATTATTTTAACGACATTTTATCTCGTCCTTTACCAGTTTGGTTTTAGAGTAGAAATCGGGTTTAATATAAAAAAAACTATCGAAATTTTAACATCAGGCTTAACAAGTTCTCCACATTACGATTAATTCACATTCTTGATTGATTACTCGCATAATAACAAATAGTTTTTTAAACATTGAAAATATATCATAAACATTATCCAAAATCATAAGTTCATGGTGCATGTTAAAAAAGAGTTTAATTGAAATTTTTTTTTCTTTGAATATGACTCGCAAGTAAAAGTACAGAGATATACAGGATGCAGCAAAACAGTGTATTTCATCCTTTCGCCGAATATCTATTTTCTCATTTTTTTATTATGCTAACATAAATGACAGTAATCTCATCACTACCATAACTTTTAAATTATTGTAAGTATTCTTTTGGAGGCTAAATTTTAATTTAGAATTAATTTTAAAATATTATTTGAATCGTAATTGATGTCGGTTAGTAATTGATACTTAATTTTGGGTGTCAATTACCGATTAATGATGTAATAGTGCGGCAATCATTTGCTAATCTGTGGATGTAATATGAAACCAAGTAAAGTTTGGAAAATTATATGGAGGATAATGTTAGAAGTATGCAATTTTTTGGAATAGAAATTTATTATGCTGTCTGAAATTGAATAGAGTATAGTATTGATATTGGTATCGAGAAGAAAATATTGAACATTTTTCAGTTTTTTTAACTAAAGCAATAGGCTACATAAACTTTAAATATATACAGGCTATGAGATTCCCAGTTTATTTGATACAGATATATCATGGCTAAATTTTTTATGTGACGAATGGCACAAATAATTCCTTGAAAATTTAAATTTTGTATTATGCTTTACTACAGAATTAAAATAAAATTCATCGATTCGTTGGCTATAAACTTCATAAATTCAAAATAAATTAAAACACAGTTCCATCAGATAAAGTTCATACAAACCAAATACTATCAAAAGACAAACAATTCTGAAGTACTTGTATATGAGATGTTGCAATTATGTTCCATTTTTTATCTCAACCGATTTTCTTGAAGGCACGTAAAATTTTGTATAGTTTTATCTTTTGTAACTCAATAGAAATATTCCTATTACTAAAAAATGTTATGTTTTTTATGATTAGACTTATATATTTTCGTAGCGCTGAACATGATTTGTGCAGTGCCAGTATCTAGTATCGAATTATACGATGATTCGCGAATCACTCACAATGTCATTTAAAATTCAGTTCCTCAATATGTAATCAAAATTGTAATACCATTCAATTTATATAAAATGAATGAAAAAAATGAAGAATATACATCATATATGTGCTGAGTAATTACGATAACTGGCAAATATTGCGGGCAGAGATTATGTAAATCATTATATAGTCGATTGTCAATGATAATCTCGCTTTTATATTTCGCTGTATGTAATAAGTACGTTAACTTATTTTGCCATGTCATGTTCAGTCTGTTGACTTTTTTTGTATATTTTTACTTCTCTGACAATCTTTTCTTGCTCTTGAAAATAGGACTTTCATTTACATTATTTTTGGGATATATAGCCTCAATGATATAATTTTTCTGCTTTATAATTTTACCTTAGTGACTGTTTTCACAAATAACCTCTGCTGCAAAATCATTTATTTTCGATAATATTTGATATCTTATCTACGTCTAGACCTTTAATCTAAAATTGAATTGAATAACATTTATCAAAATATGAATTAGTTCCACACAACCAACTGCGCGTTCCGAAACTAGCAATTTCAAGAGGCTTGATCTATCACCATTATGCGAAGTAGGCCCGCGTTGATTGCAGAACACACACGATATATGCGACCCTTATGTATACGTATATCATGAGTAGGCGAATGGTATTGAAATTATTATATACTAGGCTTTCCTTGTACATAAATTCAGTTTTCCCCATTGGTTATTTTTTGTTTTCTCCCTCCTTGCTACACGTTGTGGATATTTTGTTGGAAGTATATTTGTGTACGACTTTGTATGTATATTTTTTGCATATCTTAAGTAAAGTAAGTATAATTTTTACAATATATTTGGATATAAAGTTATATGTGTACAATTAATAGTTAAATGGAAGGGATCAGACATGCTAATATCATATTTGGTAATGGAACAGTTAAATCAAAATTGTAAAATTATTTTGTAGGTCACCGTTTAGTCATAATGTGAACTATAATGTAAAAAATAAATTTTAAGACCACCTTTACACAAATTTGTAACATCTATGAACACTATGATTGTATTGTATAATATACAAGATGACACCGTACAAAATGAGGTGATATTAAAACTTACATTTTATTACTTTATTGTAGGTAATAAAATCCACACGATAATGTATGTAAAATACATGTCTGTGTGCGTACACACACACACACACATATATATATATATATATATATATATATATATATATATATATATATATATATATAGATGAATTTAATATAGTAATTTAAAAAGGGCTTTGGTTCAAATTGTAAATAAATTTTCTATTTTTTTCATAGCAATAAAACAAATTTTCTTTAAAAAAGTGGAAAAAAGAAAACCCCCCCGAAACTTTATTTTAACTTCAGCTGTCACCGTAAGTGAAGGTCATTTCATTTTGGTAGTTATTTTCTTGAGAAAAGGTACGTTTGACTGTATAGTTTAGTGATTTGATTAACAACAACCGTAATGATTAATTAATTAATTTTCATCGTATGGTGTTTTTAAATAAGTAGAGCATACAAAAACAAAAAAAATTCCTGTTATGAAGTTTTTACTACAAGATGGCGAAGTGTTAATTCGATGGCAAAATTTAATTGAAAATGTTTTTAAAAACTTTTTAAGTTTTTACTAGTTGACATTATAATTTATTCTTATTTTGAACAATTTAAAAATATTTTTTCCTCGTATTTATTTTATCATCCTTAACAATATGAGAACCTATTATTTTTACAGTCGTTGATTATTGTTATTCCTTAACGATGTAGAGTTCCGTGTACCGAATTCACCTTTGCAACTGTGGCTTGTCATTGATTTTTTCTACGAAAACCTTGAATAGTATCGTCACGCAAATTTGTATATGTGCCAAATTTTAAACCCAGAAATAAACATATGGAATCGACAACCGTTTTCTAATTAAAAAAACCTATAACATTAATAATTTTTTTATTCTAAGAAAAAAAGGATTTATTAACAACTAGCCATATGATATTTTGCATTAAAATTAGAACACAACTTAGACCAATAAATTTAAACATTGAATATATTTCAGTAATATGATAATATTCTATAAATTATTCAAATACACAACATACATTTTTAACATAGTCAGTTGGGTAATAAATGGGTTAAAATGAATTAAAAAAATTACATGTGACAAATGATCTCATTTACAGCAGAAAATTTATAAATATATTGAAAAGTAACCCTCAAAATAGATGTGACCGAGAAAGATAGTGTCCAAGTGTAATCGAGAACTTGACGTACACGCATGCGAGAAGGAATACAAAAATGGCGCTCACTACAGCTATCAGTCGATTTGTACGTTATGCGAGTCAAAAATAGAAAAAATGGCACTCACTACTGCTACCAGCTGTTTTGTACTTTATGTGTGTCAAAAATAAACTGTCAAAATTTTATCGATTTACCCGTTTTTCAAACTACCAGTTACTTACATGTAGCACGGAGGTGCTGCTCGTCTTGGCGCAGATATGATAAAATACCTCTTTTTACGGTGGTGATTTTAATATGAATTTTGCATGAATATTCGACAACACTAATTTACTTTTTTCGTGAAAATTGTGAACTATATATAAATAATAATGGAGGAAATACAATAAATATTGTTTTTAAACGACACCTGGAAAGTATAAAGTCAAGAACCTAAGTTTCATATTTTAATTACCATAATGCTACAATGGTAACTTTACCAACGCAATCATTACCCGATAATACTTTAAAAAACGAGGATATGAAGTAAAAAATATATCTGATATTTCGTCAAAATTTTTCCCATCTTCATCCTTTAAATACTATCCTTTAAGTGTTTCAGAGTATTTTTATTTTCTCTCTCTATCCCCGTGCTGTTTACCCCTTATTTTATACTTATAAATCAAGGTTTAGATCTCCAAAGAAGTCACACTTCTCTCATGTGTTACACGCACTCAATTTTTTTGTAATAAGGCTCGTAAAACTATCGTTAATAATTAACTTACCATACGATTCTTAAAAACACAAATTACTAAAATGGATTAAAATCTGAATATTTTTACTGGTCATGTTATGAACCCTTTTCTGCTATTTAAATTTTTTAAGGCCAATATCTAATAAAATATTAATATACTTATCATAAATTAAGAAACGATTCTTGAATCTCAAGACGGATGATTTGTTGACTACGCTTGAAATTTCAGTGCATCGAAAGGCGAAAGTTTTTTTCTTATATGGTTAATATTTTAAATATATTTTTTCGTAATTCGTGGCATCCTGTGATTCGCTACATTCTTTGAATACTTTATATTGATTCTAACCCACAGTAAAAATTCTATCGCGACTACAGATTTAATAAATACCAAGCTTTATAGACATCCGAAAAGTTATAATTTCGCTTAATGTTAGCTAATCTTTTCAGTAAATAACTTGATCAATTCAAAGATTTTACACCCACTCGTACATTTAATTAATCCAATAATTTACTACCCGTGCTCCCATTTTTAAAACTTTCTCTTCTCTTTCATTCAACAGACAACCTCATGTTTTCCACTTCATTTTTTTTTACTTGGAATAATTCAACCCGTATGCACGTTTAAATATACTTTCAGGCTGGTTTGCTCTCTTACATTTTTGATTAAAATGAATGTAGAAACGATCTAGAAAAGTTGGTTTCGCTTCTACTCTATCTTCAAACCTTCTAAAAATACTCATATACAAATTTCCATTCATTTGTCCGTAAAATTTTGCAAATGGTTATGCAAAAATAATTAACCTGCCTGTAAATTTATGTGAAAGACATTTTTTTTTACGGTTTCCACAGAAATATTTTTTAAAAGAAAATTGACATTCTTCAAAACAAAATTGTTGTTTTTCATTTCTAAATTCAGTTACGAAATAATAACCTGCAGAGTGACATGGAATAAGTTCGACACATCTTCAAATTTGTTTATCGTGCGTTTGAAAAATATGAAAAAAATCTAAACATTAGCAGTAAGTTATAGTTTCAAATAACCAGGAAATTTCAAATATATGACATCAAAAAATTACCACAAAAATGTCAAAGACATAAATAACTGCGGAACTGGAATCTGTCTCTTTATGTATAGTTCTTTTGAGTATTATACAATTGAACAATTATTTGGCGAGCTGCTGGACAGCTTAACATACAGTAATTTTATATCGCATCCCTCATTCTAACACCCTTCCTATTTCCCAATACGTTTATTTCTTACTAATCTCATGAACACCAATATGAACAGATTTTATTACAGAAGAAAAGCATTTTAAACTTGACCATTTTTAATTCATTGTTCAATACTTGCACGACGCAGAAAATATAAATTCATTGTACTCGATTCAAATGTCAGTATGAATCTTTATTTTATTTCACAATAAAAACGAAACTAAAGGATAATCGATCAGGATTGTCAACGTTGTATTTAATTAAATGTTTAAGTCAACAGCTCCATGGCCGATCAATCAGGCTTTCCCGGCTGAAACCACTCCTTCGATTTAAGCAAGAAGCAGCAAACTTTCCGTCTATTTTAAAATATGTTTGAATATATATTTTGTTCACAGGGATTTTGGCTGTTAGTTTTTAATTTACCCAACTGTATATAATATTTGTCTGTTTGCGAACTTGATAGGTTTCCTGACATTTATTTTGTAAGCACCTTTCTCGTTACTTTATTTATTAAATTTCTTTTTTCCACCGTTATTTAACGTATGTTATACACAGGCAGGTTATTTTATGAGTTAGGCAATATTTCATAAAAGCCGTATAGTAATAACCTTGTCCCTAAATTTATTATGTTTTGGTAATAAAGTTTTAATCATGAGATTAGGACTTTTCCAAAAAGGTTGTCAAAAGGTTCAGAAAATTTCATAACACAATATTCATTAAAGAGACTAAAGTGAATTCAGTTAAATTTAGAAACAAGCTTTCAAGTGTATTTCACATTAAGTGCCCATACTTCTAAATATTTTTTTGTGAAGAAACGGTGCCACTTTTTCGCTTCTTTTGAAAATACAAGTTAATTTAAATTCTTTCAATTGGAAATTCTTAAGAAATATACAAAATACAATTTTTGGTAATTTTACAATTTATAATTAAAAAATTAAAGGGAGAGGGAAAACCTACCGGGAATCCTTGTAACATTTGATAATTCGTGAATAAAATTCAAAAATTGAAAAATATGACTTCTTACGTACTCAGTTAGACGCAGGTATTTCTTTTGAACTAATTACAGATAGTAATATTATTTTTAATTTATTTTAGGGTAGATCACTAATATATGGAGGTTTTTTTTAATTTAATCATCTTGTAATAGATATATTATATTGTCTTAGGTCTAAACGAAAAATATTTGATTAAAAAAGTTACATTAAGTTATATCTTTATGGGCGGGCCCATGTGATCCAAAGTTTTGGGAATTTTCGAAAAAACGTTAAAACATATTTTTTTTATTACAAAACAACCATACATTACTGTAAAATAAACTACTATTATAAAAATAGAATATCAATTAATGTAGCACAAAATTTTGATACAAATAGACATTAGTATAATTAATGTCTATAAAAAAACTATAAAAGATATTTTATTTTTACTGCAAAATCTCGTTTACTCTCAAATCGAGGATTGCTCTTATTAAACCTTCTCTTGATTGTTTATCGCATAACGACATAAATCTTTCTGTCATTATTTTTACAGAAGGTTCAACTGCCTGTGTGTGACATGGTAACTTTAAAAAAAGTAAGTTCTCGTCACCGTGAGACTCAAAGATCTTCTTTATTTCGTCATCTGTGACATCTCAAAGTATTGGCAGATCCATAAAGTTTTGTTGCCAATCGATGAGGCCAATATAACTTATTGACTTTGAAATTAATTTGTGGCACTTCAATAGCACGAGTCTGCTTTCCTAAATGAGGTGAACGTCATGCTTTATTTTTTATTCTAGTAGCGAGTGTTCTCAATAGTCTGTTTTCATCAGACAACATAGACAAAGCAAATTTTATGAATGAGCAAAATATGTATTACTCTTGCTCTGAAAGCAATTTTATATTAATTTCCTAAAGTTCTTAGACCCATCTCTGCAAGTCGAATTGGTTTTTATTTGGAACCATACTGGAACGTAAACTTTGACGCAATATTCAGCTAACAGTTTTAATTCATGTGATGGGTTTAATGTCGAAACATAAAGGCGCAATATTCTATTTGCTCTTGTTAACCATCGGGCATGGGACATCTTTCCTGGGGATCGATTTGGCAACTCTTATTTCGTATATTTCTGGTCTGTACTTAGATCTTCAAATTTAACTTCTGAAAGTTTGCTTTATTTTATTTCTTAATTTACGACTAAAAAAAGTTCGCAATTTTTTAATGATTTGCCAATGGGCTCAGCATGTGGGGATGAACCAGTGGTAACACCGTCCAGTTGGTTAAATAGGTGGCGCAATGGCAATTCGTTTAAATGAATCATGCAAATAATCTACTGTGAGGGACGCTGAAGCCATTTTTCGAAAAGTCTAATTACATCATTGAATTTGCCTGTTTTACTGATAGTACCGTCGCAGTTCACTGCTATCAAATCATTTAGTTTAATTCACTGTGACACGAGAAGTGTGTTAATTGACGCTTCAATACTTTTGGCAGTAACGTGAACTGGCGTAGTATAACTGATATATTCTGAACCTGGCTCTTTAATAATAGATATATTTTCCTCAATCATTGTTTTTCTGTATTGTTTTTCTCTTTTATTTACAATTCTTAACGTTTTATCTTTTAGAGCATCAAAGTAAAGTGCAGGTAAGTCAAGCTGTGTTTGCTGCTTATATAATTCTTTGCGTCCTTTTTTTCTTTCCCATCGAATTTTCGATTTATCCACCACTTCAAAGCCCAAAGATATATCGTGCAATACTGACAAAACAATCGCAGCAGCTGCTCTGTCCACGCTCTGGCATAAATAATGTAACGGTCGCATATACTCGCCACCGTAGACTAACTTTTAACTGATTTTGTTATTATCTTGTTTGTTTGTGATGTGGTTTAAGTTTAGCTTACTAGGTGAAGAACTATGGGTTTCAGAGTCAAATCTTGTTGTTGAATATCACACTTATCTTGATTTTCGGAAATGTTCAAATGATTATTTTTTAATCTTCGAAGCTCGTATTAATTTTTTTCGTAATTTAATTATAATAACACGGTCTATTCCATAAATTTGCATCTTTTTATCCTGTCTTTGGTCCAACAAAAACTTCTGTTCTTCTTTTGGTACTTTATTATTGCTCGGACAACGGCAAATTTCAAACAAAAGTTTACTATTCTGTAGAAACAGGTTTCTTGTTCAACAGATAATCTTTTCAGTGATTTGATAAGGTTTTTGCACTTTAAATGATAAGCCTTTGATAACTGAATGACTCTCTCGTGTGGAAGGGATGATATTCCCCAAATACCTTTTACTCTTCTAGACACCAGCTCGGCAATATCTAAAAATGATGATTCTTTGTCAGAGTTTTTAAAAATGATGATGACTCTTTGACGGAGTTTTTTTCCGAATCCTTATATAACAGTGAAATTATGTGGTCTATAAGTTCAATTAGAAATGTGTAAAATATTATTCTAAATGAATAATATTTTCAGTATAATAGCCCGCGCATCGTTTCTCAAGTTTTATAATAGTGACGATAAACGTAACGCCCTAAACCAATGGAAATAATATTATTAGTGCCCAAAATTCATGTTATTTTATCGGTAATAAGAATTAGTGTCGTTGTATTATAATACCTGTGATTGTTTACTAACAGTTTTGTTTTTATAACTTTGAATCGTACTCTTAATCGTCGCTGGCGGATGGCATAGCGATTTATTTTAGTTTTGGTTTCAGTGTGACAAATATATTATAATAGTACGGGTTTGCACCACATTTTATGTTCGTTACATTATTTTATCTTTAGTTTATGAAAGTGTATCATGGAAACTCTGGAAAAATGGAAGACAAACTTATCATTGTCCTATTTTCGGGAGTTTAGAAAATATTTAAAACAATAATGTACACATTGTTTTAAATATACTCAATTCACGTACCCAATTTTGCTTTTCACTTTTCGTTTCTTTTTCGTAGTTACTTTTTGTCCACCAATTTTTTACCTATTCAGACTTTTTTACCTACCCGTTTTCCCTCTTATTCAAAAAACCCGTCATCACTTGACTCCGCCTTTTTAATGTTTGAACCTTAGTGGAAAAAATTTGGAGATGTGAAACATAGAATAACTTTTCTCGCTGAAAGGGATAACAATTACTGCAGACAGAATTAAAATGATAAAAAAGGTATGAAATAAAGCCGAGCATATGTAAATCCGCAATCGCCTTTCTGATGGCAGTACATTGTAGAATGTTGAATAAACTTGTAAAAATAAGAAGAAAAATGCTCCCGACTAGAAAAATAACATTCTAGGAGATAGAAGGATGTCAAACTCAGCATTAGTTATCAGTATTACTGTGCTTAAAATAAAGACACTAATCATAAATTTTGATTTCGTACCTCACTATTTTTATGTTTTCCTAAAAATTTAGTTTGAACTTTTAAGTCTCCGTAAAATGACTGCATACGTTGCTTTTTGTTTGTTTGTTACGAGTTTTGTGCTGTTTGTAAAGAAGCCTATGAAATATTCTTATTTATCAGGTAATTTAATTTTTTTTAGACAGAAACATTAAATTATGCTTGCTTAGTCATTGAACTTTCTTATCATTACCAAATTTTTTAGATAATATATCACAGAATTTAATTATACGTTTACGTTTGTACCAATTTTACTGCACGTCATGTGATCATTTCCAACTTTATGAGTGATTTCGTAAAATTTGTTTCATTCCACACACTCATTTCTCCCTGCCTCTTTACTTTGGTCGCTTAGACTTACAAACCTTTCATTACATCCTTTCAAACCCTTCCACTGCGCATAAAGAAGTTGTCGTAGACACGTAACGTCGAACACAACAACTTACTATCGTGAGCACATCTTTCGGTATATTTCTCCACAAAACAATCCATATTTTGCCAAGTTTCAGAGTATGTATTTATATTTTTAGTCTCTTCTACACCAGGCACCAGGCCATCTAAAATGGAATTACGGATTACGTTTCTGTAAGTAACAATTTTGTTTGCTTTCAGCGCGGAATAGTTTACTCTTTGTTATATATTCTATGTCGTAAAATGTTCTCTATATTGAATATACCCATGAGAAAATCCTATAACCTGATGTATAGTGACGATATTCTAATTAGTTTCATGTAAATGTAAATAGGGATCCAAAATAAAAGTACCTTTTAAAAAAAATACCGTCATTTAATGAAATAAAGCAACAGGTTTACCATAGTTGTTTATTAATATAACAGTTTTTGTCAAATAATTATGTAGATTTAGATTTAAATAATTACTATGGCCATTTTAACACACCTAATATTTGGATATTCGCATGCAACTACCCTTTTTAAAATTATACTAGAGCATACGATGTCACATTCTCTATGTTGCTCGTCACCTTTTATCCCAAATATCAGTTTCGAAAAAATAAACAATTTTGCAACCCGTGACCCTTTAATAAGGCCACTTTTCTGAAAATTAAAAATATCAAAGAAAATAAAATTATTTAAAAATATAAACATGTCATCACATTATTTCCTAAGCAGATTATAGCGTGAAAGTTAATCTAGACATTGCATAAGCACAACTGAATTACACAATCCGTCCTCTTAAAGGTAAATCCACATGTAATACAACTAAACTTGAATACCAGGTGTCGGCATAACATTGACTTAAACGTATCAAAGGAATTTATTATGTTAACTTTCATAAATGTTTCCCACCTAAGCTGCCATTCTAAAAGCTTTGAGTAAAGCGAACGAGGCTTACGGCGCGCAAAGGCTTTAATATATATATTTTTTGTAAACATGTTTCACCATTGTTGCGGTACATAAATATGAAGTATTTCTTATAATAAAAACAGCGTGTATATAATGTTTTAACCCTTTAAGTAAGAATGAAATATATTTTTAGTGCCAAATAGTAACAGAATTCGGAATTTTACCTACTTTTTTATAATTTTACAGAGTAAGACTTATCTAGGCAATAATTATTAAATTTACAACTTTTATTTATTATGATTAAAAAAATAATTAAATCATATTCTACGATATACAACTATTCACCTGAGATATAAGCAAATCGCAGTGTGCTACTAAGTTCCCACATGTTACATATATCGCATATATTTTAAGAACATTTTAAAACATATTTTCCACACGTAGCTAGAGATAATAAATTTGTACAGTTTATGAATTTTACTTGTAAAAATATTGTATTTAAGTATTAACGAAAACTGAAAACGGCTTAGTAGTATTATATGTTGGTTAGTAAATTTAAAAGAAGCTCACTGTTAGCGGCATGTGATATATAACGTATGTTCACGCCGAATTAACTATTTATGAAAATGTGACTAAAAATAAGAAATTAAAAGTTCGGTATGGAATCTCTATTCCTATTGAGCATATAATTTTTTTTATTCTTGTAAATAACTAATTTTTATCCGACATTACTAACTTTTCATTCCGATTACTAAAGTGAAATACATTTCCTCACTTTTTCATGCATTGGCTAAAATTTTTCTTGTGTATTATTTTGAAATATCTATTTTCCCTCTTGGCATAGCGCAATGGGTTACGACGATATTTTTCAAACTTTCTTGGAAGGAAAAATATCGAATATTAAAAATTACATTAAATTAATTAAAAAAATGGAGGGCTCATATCGAGGAATTTATTCAATACTGTGTAGAAATATTTACGTAAATAGGGGGAACCAGATAGGGCGAAAAATACGGTAGGCGAGTACAACGACATTATGTATCGAAAAACTCTTCGTATTTCAAAATTATTCGTCTTAGATAAAAATTATGAAGCGTAAACAAGTTTTAGTGGCGTCGCATTTTTTGCGCTCAAACCTAGAAAAAATATTTATGTATTGAATGAACAGTCACGTGATGAATATATTACTATAGGCGCGATTTCTTAAACTCAACCAAAATTAATTCATATGTATAAAGCAATAAAATAAGTAGATAGCAATAATTTTGATGAAGAAATATAGCTAGTAAATCGAAAAGGAAAATAATAATTTGATTTGATAAACCGCGAGGGGTCTTGAATCGGGACAGAGGAGTAAGAAAAGAAAGGATAAAGATTGAAAGAGAGAGATATGAAAGTAAATGGAACATGGAAAGCAAAAATAGGGGAATTGTTATTTTTGCAGGCGATTCAAAAAATCAATGCTTGAATTTTCGTTGAAATATGGTATAATATCTGAGTTTGTCTCATAACTTAGAGGCATTAAGAGTAAACGAATGCTCTTGGAAAAAGTTATAATATTTGAGGAAAAGAAGCGTAAGAAGTTGTTCAGAACCTAGATCCAAGCAATGGACAAAAAAGTTGACTCGTATAAATCTCGCAACAAGATATAAGGAACTATGAGGATTTTCTATAATACTGGAAAGCAGCAAAAGAACGCGACAATATCCTTTCGTCCGAGTTACGTCCTAAGCTCGGAGGCTTTACCATTTATTCAGAGGCTGAAAAATATTACGCAATAAATTGATGACATCTTTCATAACGGATATTCTCAATGACGTAATCATAAATAACAGACGCAATTGTTATTTGACAGACAGCACAGACGCAATTGTTATTTGATCATAAATAACAGTCGCAATTGCAATGAAGTTCTGAAACAAATGTTCAAACAGCGACCAATATTTGATATATATTTTTATGAATTTGTTCAAGGTAAAAGAGCCGCTAACTTGTCAACAAATTTCTTAGATTTATAGTGAGGACACTATAGATAAAGGCAAATATTGTTGTTACATTTCAAAATTCAGGAAAGGAAAAACGCTGCAAACAAATATCGTTCTTTGTTTTGAAAATTCCGGAAAGGACAAGCACTACAAAGGTAAGTTGCAAATATCGTTGTTACTTTGGACCATTCAGGAAAGGACAAGCGCTACAAAGGTAAGTTGTGCTCCGGACGTAAATAATAGTTTTTTAAGACTCTATTATAGATGCCATATTAAGTGATAAATAAATTATCATCAACCATTATCAGAGAAGTTTTCAGTGTGGAAAACTATACTTGTAGAAAGTTGAATTTTTAGAATTTGTGTTTTTTTATTGTACGTTAAAAGGACATATTTTTGGAAGACTGATTTAAAATGGATTATTTGAAAAAATATAAACTATTGTAAAGTCATATACGAAAGTATAGAATTGTACCTCGATTCCAAAACAAGAATAGCCTCAAATTCGAAAATCATATGTACATGATGTGGATGTCAAAGATTAATCTGACATTTCTATTGGATTAATAATTTGACACCCACTTATTGTCTCGTGCTAAAATAATCAATGCTATGTAATGATATGAACTGATATGTACTGTTTAGAGTCAGAAAGAGCAAAACATGTTAATAATTATGGGTCCGGCCATGGTAATTGTTAGTCCATATTATAAATCTAGACATTTTAAAGCATATTTATCCATATTCTGATGCTAAATATCACACAACATATTTTATTAGATTTTAATCGGGTTTTTTCGCGGTAATTATCTATTTAATGAGTAAACCCAGATATTATAAACTAAGTACTCACTATGTCCCGACGTTTCAGACCGGTTGCGCAGCCTGTGGTCACGGGAAGACTGAAGATGTATAGGAGTCACCGCTGCGACGCGGGAGTGTTTTTCAAAACTACCCCCACTTGGTTGATTGTAGAAATCTAAGGCGCGTTCACACTAGACCTACACACTACACTGACGGTGTCATGACACTTGGATTTATGTACACATCGCGAACACCTAGTTGCAATCACTGGATTCAAAGCCGCCGAGAGTTTGAATCCGTCTTCACGGTTGAAATTTGGATGTTTTTTAATTTCAATCGCTTCCCGTATAATCCTCTTGAAATAATGAGGCTCAGAAGAAATAACCTTGGGGTCATGAAGTTCAATCCAGTGATTGGGCCCCGAATCAACTAAGTGTTCTGCTATAGCAGACTTATTTATCTGGCGGTTCTTCACAGCTGCTATGTGTTCCTTCATGCGTTCGGCGATTGTCCTTTTTGTCTGACCTATGTAGGAAAGACCGCAGCTGTAGTCGATTTTATAGACACCTGTCTTATATACGTGTTTTATATACGTCCTTTGGTGTCCGCAGCTGCTTGGCCATTGTTGTAAGAGGGGTGTATATCGGTTTTATTGAAAACCGTCTGAGTAGGTTTCCAATCTTATCCGTCACCCCTTTTACATAAGGTAGAAAAGCCGGTTGTCTGATCGCCTCGGCGTGTTTAATTCCAGTGTGCTTAGCATGCAATCTCCGTGTTCTGTAGCCATTCATATTTAGTACCTCCTGGACATGCTGTAGCTCATTCTGTAGATGTTCAGGGTCACAGATGTCATGAGCTCTGCGCGTTAGTGTAGAGACTACTGACTGAAGATGAGCAGGATGGTGATGTGATGCAGCGTTTAAGTATCTGTCTGTGTGAGTCGGTTTCCGGTATACAGTGTAAGCCAACGTTCCATCAGGTCTCGCCATTACCTTTACGTCCAAAAATGTCAACGTCCTGTTCTCCTCCAGCTCATAGGTGAACTTAATCCGAGGATGAATCGAGTTGAGATATTCATTCACCTCGTTAGCACTTCGGATCCTTCTGTCCAAGATACAGAAAATGTCGTCCACGTACCTCTTCCATAGTTTTATACCACAGGCCGCACTGTCGATCAGCTGTTCGAAATATTCTATCCAGATGTTGGCAAGTGCTGGGGCCACCGGACTACCCATAGCGACGATCAAGAGGATTATACGGGAAGCGATTGAAATTAAAAAACATCCAAATTTCAACCGTTAAGACGGATTCAAACTCTGGGCGGCTTGGAATCCAGTGATTGCAACTAGGTGTTCGCGATGTGAACATAAATCCAAGTGTCATGACACCGTCAGTGTAGTGTGTAGGTCTAGTGTGAACGCGCCTTAGATTTCTACAATCAACCAAGTGGGGGTAGTTTTGAAAAACACTCCCGCGTCGCAGCGGTGACTCCTATACATTTTCAGTCTTCCCGTGACCACAGGCTGTGCAACCAGTCTGAAACGTCGGGACATAGTGAGTACTTAGTTTATAATATCTGGGTTTACTCATTAAATAGATAATTACCGCGAAAAAACCCGATTCAAATAAAATAAAATATGTGTTCGAATAGCGAAAGTTTAAAAAAGTCTATCATACAACATATTCACCCATATGGTGAAGTTAAATATCATGAACTCAAAATTTGCTAAACATGGGAGAAGAAGTCTTACCCCTCCCTCCGTATTCTACCTACAGACCAACGGTCTACTAGCTTGGAGATTCCTTTAAAACCATTTCGTTTCGAAAGAAAAATATTAACGTATTCGAAGAAGTATACAAATTGGTACAAAATTGTTTCTTTCAGAAAAGGAAGAATTTCAAGAAAATGAAAAGCATTAAGTTTAGAGTTAAGATATAATTACATCATTAGAATTATTTACTGTATTTGAAATATGAGAACAAATAGATAGCGTATATTTATACTTGCATCAATCAAAATGGTGATATTATCTTTTAGTATCAAAGCATACAACTTTTAGACATAAATTTTGAAGATGGTTCAATGTACGTAGACGAATGTTCCTGATATTCATTTAGTAAACATTTTCGTAACTTTAGAAGATCATTACATAATTAAAAATTAGATATTAGTTTAAGAAGATTCTAATTGATATGCGTGATCCAGAATCGTAAAGAATGCTAAACAAATGTAACTAAGAATTTTATTAAGAATCTACATTTATCTTCATCTTGATCTACGTTTTATATGTTATGATTTTAAATATTACTATTATTAAATATAACAATTATATGTTATACAATTCCTCCACTGGATATCAAGGTAAAACTTGGTATTTATTTCTTTTTGGATTTGATTAGCAAGCTTGCGCTAATGAAAAAGTATTGTATAGCCTATTGATTAATTAAGCAAGCAAGAATATTATCTCTGGCTTAACTAACAGAACCATTTGTACAAATCATAGACACGTTCCTTATTAGTATCTATATATTTAAATAACAACGTTGTCAAAATTATTATGTGTATATAACTAAAAATATATGTAATTTTTCTTTGTCGTGCTTATAAATTTATAACATAAAATAAGTAATTAACTAAAAAACCATAGTTTTTATTAATTATTCCTTTACCTAATTATTTATAATATTTTAAAATCTATATACATTTTTTCTTCTATTTTTTATGATTTTCCTGCTTCCATAAGCAGGGGTGGGATAGATATAGTTAAAATATCGTGTAGTGGGATTTTCGTTCAAAGAACATATGTAAATTTATCTTAGTTAAATACAAATTACTTTAGCTTATTTTTCTATATAGAGCTATAATTTGCTCTTAAATATAATCTATAAGAGCAAATTATTTACGAAACCTTAAACGCAAGACTAAATTTACACTTAACTGCTTTATTTTAAGTCATAAGGTACGATACTCTTCTGAAATATTCGCTGAAGTGTGTGTGAAAGTAAAATATACATTTTTTTAAATTTAAATGATATTTAATTAAAAATTCATGATACTTTCAAACTTATACAAATAATAATTATACTAAGCATATTAAATTTATTAGAAATAAAGACAGCCTATTTTTTTTATTCACACTCATGAGATATTTACTTTTCAATATTTTGTGTATATTATTGAAAAAAAAAAACTAATCGTTCGTATAAATAATTTTCCTTTTTATTGAGTTACATAATTATATACCAAGCTATACTTCAAGCTTAGAAAAAAATATACAATGGCGGACTTATAGCTGCGAGAATAATCTCTTACTGCTAACCAATATGAATTAAGTGAGAAAAAGAAGTGACATGGTAGATTGTAAATGCTAATTAATATAGAAATATATATATATATATATATATATATACACATATATACATATATATATATGCATATATATATATATATATATATACATATATATATATATATATATATAAACGCATATAAAACAGACGCAAAACAGCACCGCGTTAAAAAAAAGTAACGATAGGTTTAGAAGATATTTCTATCCATTTCCAAAATCAGGATCTACTCTTTATATGTGTGTTTAGTTGATTCTATAATTCAATATAATATATGGTAAACGATTGTTCATAGTGCACTTCTATGTTGAGTAATTAGGAGGGTGTACTTGTTTTTAGAACTTAATTAAAGGTCCCGGAATGAGAGGCATTGGTCCATAGATCAGTGATATGAAGATGTCGTCGACCGTGATCAAACCACGTAATCGATTATGACCGTTACGTGTATAAATTTATTTAAATTTGTCAACCACCAAGCAAATACAATGACCTTTTTTCAAATGTATACGTGTAAATGTCCACTAATTTTATAAATGCAGAAGTTTGAATGTTTGTTATTCAATCACGGCTAGACAGCTGCGCGATTTTCATGAAGCTTTTATTGAAAATTTTGTGAGTAGAGTTGTCACTTTTTAATAAAAATAGCGACGTCATTCTTGCAGGATAAAACTCGATACTTTTATTCAATAATAAAAATATAGATTTAGGATTTATCAATAGAGAGCGCAACGAACTATGTAAATTCCGCCGTCTTAATCCAAAGAGAGAATTCGAGAGCTAAATAATACTTTATAAATAAATACAACAACTGAATAAGTAGACTAATTTTATTAGCTATCCATTTGCGTGTCCTAATTAAGTAAAATAATTTATTCAAATTTAAGTGTCTGACGGCGAAATACGAAACACTTTATCGCGATCTTAAGGATAATTGAAACCGTTACATAAGTGAGAATTATTTCAACCATTATTCTTGTAAGTCCTGTAAGAGAGGATAACGACCGTGGAGCTTTGCACGACCTACTTACAATTAATGGCCTACGTTTTTCTTATCCGATGAGAGTTAAAATGCGCCAGCCAGAGCACGCAACTTCCCCGTATCTTTTACTCGTATATGTTCAATGCAATACTCGTATTCAACACGTATCATTTGACGAACTTTATTTCCTTCATTTTAATACCTATTTTACTGGAAGATGCGCTGTTAGAAAAAATGGCTAGTGAAATGAAATAAATTTATAAAATGTACGTAGAATAAGATAAGTGAAAAACCTTTAAGAGAATAAAGATAATTGTTTGGAAACAATTGAAAAAAATACAGTATTATTTATTTATTAATTAGAAAAATAGATTTTTTGATTCTACTAATTTGCCACATGATCTCTTATAAATGTAACGTACCTAAAATATATAACTCAATTAAAACATTTTTTTTAATATAAAGAAATACTATCGAGTAAAACTTATGTAACCATATTTATGATATTTTCTTGTAAAAGAAACAAACTTCACTCTCATTTACTTATGTTTTGGTAAACTTCAGTAATAATTCTAAAGATTTCTATTGCCGGTATTTAATCTTATCTCTTGTCTCTAAAGTAAAATTCAAAGTTTCATTAAAATCAATCTATGTATCTTTGCGTAAAATTCGAAAATATATCACAATGTTACCAATTTATTACATGTATCGGTTAAACGTACTTTTTCATTAAAGTTTTATTGCCAAATATAATTCTAGGTATTGTAAAAAATGGATCTTTAAAACATATTGGCTCATTATGGGGTAAGCTGTAATATTAATGAGCCACTATTGCCAAAACCATGAAAATAATAACAGAAATAAAACCATTTTCACAGACTCCTCCATTTAACAAATCCATTTACAGCAGTAAATGGATGCTATTTTCACTCGAACAAGTCAGTCGATACGTTCCTCTAATACAAGACGCATCAATTTTTTGAGAAGCATGAAACCCTAAAGTTAAATGAAATATATATTTTTTTAATTAATTTTAAAAATATCGAAATAACATTTTGGACTTACTTGGTAAAATTAAAGAAATTACTATTTGTCAATTATGAAAACTTTGAAGGTTTTCATTTCTTGTTTACCTGCTTCAATTTTACCCATGTGAAAATTTTATCGTAATTCATCTCTAACTACGTGTTTTTTATCGACATTAAATATAAAATTTTGCTCTTAAGAAAGGAATTTATTTTTTCTATTCTTATATATTTATTTAATTATGTACGTCATTATTTTAATGGTATGAAAATATTATATTTCCTTTTTATAAACTGCATCTTAAAAATGTGAAAGCTTTTCTCGATCCAAATTTTGGATAGGTTTAAAAAGTACTCTTAGTACGAATAGTTCTTATGTTTATCAAAGAAACCTCTGCCTAAGCCAAATACAAGAATTTAAAAAGGCGTTAATGGAAAACTATGAAAGATTAAGATTTTTGTATAAATAATTAACCATTGAAAACCTTATACATAATTTAAAAAAATTAAAAAATTAAGGATCTTGAATGGGCTACATATATAAGTTTAAATTTCTAAAATATGTTTCCTAGTATAATTGTAATTCATCAAAAAGTACAGTCGTTATTAAGATCCGGCCCAGCAATCACTTTATGTAACAATAGATCGTCACTTTCTAAATTTTTACTTGGCTCGGTTTATCAGTGGATGAAATTATTATTAATATTTTACGGTTGAACTAAAGCAAGAAAATTTAATTATTTTTCACCTTTGTATTTCTGTTAAATTCACATTATTACATTTAGAATACTCAATATTGGCGCATTAAATATATATATTATCGGATAAACGCTTGGTTTTATTTAAATATATTTACGCAATAGTATTAAACGTGATGGTACTTGTAGTTACAGGTTCAATGAAAATCACATATAAAAAATATGGTAATATGATTAAATCTTTTAAATATAATTTACTATAAATTGTGACGATGCAAAGAAATTATTTTTACATGGTAAATATAGAATAAATTTATTGAAAATATCAATGAAATTTGAAAATATATGTTGTTTAAACCTACAATACATTTTTGATTTTTTTTTAATTGTTTAATTCTCATTATCATAATTAGTATAATAATTTTAACTGATAATTTAACAAAATATTAATTCATCAACACAATAAGAACTGACAAGCCGGTAGCGGCTCGGGACAAGTGAATTTTCTTGTTCGGGGAAATTTGGCCGTATTTATGAATAGAATTTTATATCATATAAATTTTCGACAATCTGGCGACAATCTATCCATTTTATCAAGTTATGATATGATCGATGGACATTTCTAAAAATTTTCGAAACCAGGGTGGACTCAACAGCATTATTTCATTGAAAGAAATTTGTTAAAAAATTAACACAATTTCACTTCAACAAAAACACAACTACTAATTTTTTTTCCCTTACGACATCGATTCTAAGAAATTTAAACCCAAATGTAATCAAATATCAATGAAGTCTTATTCAATTTTGTAAATATAATTTTTATCAGCAATTCCTTGAAAATGATCGAAGTATGTGCGCTTTACGTGACGTACACGTGACCTACCTCCGACTTACCGCCTGCGCTATTCGAAGCGGATTACCTTAAAGTAGAACCGTATAATGTAAGATCGCTACGTACTAACCGCGTGACGTAAAACCGCGCTCCTTTAACAAGACGACGTTAACTTTAAGCCGCAACCCGAGTAAAACGAACCGCCTAGTTAGTTATAACTGAATTTTGTCGTGGTCGCCTCAGTTACTTTGTAGGGATGAGTTATAGTTATATCAAAAGCGAGTCGGAGTAAATTTTGAAAACTCCGCAAGTATAAATTGCTAGCTTTTGCCTGGTAACACCGAATTTGTTTACGTATCTTCTGAGACATAGTATGAGTATATTAAGTAAATAGTCACATGTTTTAAAATAATACTAAGACAAATAATGTACAATGTAGCAAATAAACATTAAATTTAGTAAATAATATTGGGGAAAATGTTAAAAACATAATGTACTGAACACAACGTCTTAAAAGAGTTTATTCTTACGTTTGTAATGATCACTCTTAGTATTTACTGTTAAGATAATCACGATTATTTGGCTAATATATCGAACGGCATTTAGACAAGTGTTTGATGCGGTTAATTTCAATTTATTAAAATATAAATATTCGTAATAGTTTTGTATAAAATCATCCGCGATTCTAAATAGCAAAGATAACTGTGAAATTATTATTTCTCCATATTAATAACAAAGGAATTATATAACTAATTATTTATTCCAATACTAAAATTATAATTAAAATTTCAATGCTATTGTGTTTTGGATTATTCTTTATTGGATTATTCTTTCTTGGACATTCTTTAGATTTTAAACTTTTTAAAAACGTTTTCATTCAGGATTTCTCAATAATAACTGTCTATTATTAACCATCTTAAAATTGCGTACAAAGCATAGAGCATATGTTACAATGTACGCTCACAATCTACCAAGTTCCAGACTTTACCAAGTTTTATCCGAAGCGCTTCTCAAGTTTTTTGGCACTTCCCTAAATCAGCTTAGGCAAATGTAGATATTTTGAAATTAAGCATATGATAGACTACTTGATTGTAATATTTTATATATTTTTAAATTACGTATGTAGTAATTTTTGATATATTTGATATAAAATATCAATTTCATAGCTTACTCATTCGCTCAATAACTGATAACTGACTGCCAGAACATCTAGAACCTTGAAATTCGATAAACATCTAATGTTTACGGTACCAAGGAGGAAACAAACTAACTTCTGAAAAATTTCTTTGCAGATTTAACATTGAAATTTGGACTAAAAAATTTACATTTTGGTATAAAAAAAGGTTTATTCTGAGGTTTAAATCGGTACTTCGGAGTTTGAATAATACATTTCCATAATTTTTGTTTTAACTTACCACGGTACGGATGTCTCATTTGCATTAGCGATGAAATTATGATATACTCACTACTAACGTCACTACTAAACGTCCAAATTTTTACAGTATTTCTATCAAATGTTTAATAAAATATTATTAATTTTTTTCACTACGATTAAGATCAAAGTTTAATGGAAATACTATATAATGTAGAATGAACAATTTTTTTTTCTTATATGCATGTTTTGAATAATTTCTGAAAGACCGAAATCCGATTTTTTTAAATAACGCTGAATTGTTGAGTATTTAATAATTGGGAGAAAAAAAAACATTTTTTACTTTTTCACTAATCGTATTTTCCTACGGCGTATCACATGTTTATGTACTACTACTTTTGTATGCACTATACCTTTGTACGCACTATATAATTCTTCCCTCCAATTCTTTTGAGGTGAAACGTCAGAGGGGAGGAGTTACTCGCAAAACCCATATGTAATGAAATATGTTATAGCAGGATCGCTTACAACTTTAGAAGTATAGCACCTACCAGCATTATTTTATTACCATAATTTAGAGGATAGAAGTCGTTACTCGGTAGTGCATAGCGTAAATTGTGCTGCAGTCGCTTGCAGCCCGACTCATTTATAATTAAATTTACTATCGCGCACTTTGTTTAATTAGTAATCACTAATGATGCACTCGGCAGTACATTGATGGATTCGAGCGGGAGTGGTCGCGTTTGGCAGAGCTCATGGAATTATAATCGGTTTGATCTATTAAACTCATACCAGTGGCCAATAAAGGTTTTAGAACTAAAAAAAATGTCGGCAAAAATTGTCGACTGTTCTACTATGGTACCAACGTGTATGGTATGTAACGCACCAAACTTTCATGCAAGAGCTCGGGTAGCAAAAGAAAGAGAGATTCCGACCCTCAAAGATCCACTTTGACCTCGGCGGAACGTGTTTCACTTCACAGGGAACGCGTTAGACTTATTACATTGTACACTCTCTAGTACGCTCAAGACGTTTCATGTACTCCGCTGCAGATGGGTCCCTTATATCTTACCCGTTTTTTTGACAAATTGAAATTTTCATTCGACTTAAGATTATTATTTTAGATAATATCTGTACCGAGCGAGTCTACAAATATTTTTTTTACTAACAATGAAATTATTTAACGAAATGAGTTTGTTTATTTCAAAATTACAATTTTCAAAATCTTCCGGTCCTGGCATATCTGATGTATTAAAATATGATTTTAATTTTAATATGTAAATTCAAAAACCGTTGAAATGCACATGTCTTATTACATTTGCATTTCATTTAGGAATTTCTTGAGAAAGAAAATTAATTGTTTTTCGATAAATTCTAAAAATTTTCTGTTATTTTGTATTCCAGACTCCTAGCATTTGTAAAATTACTTTTTTAATATGCAGAGCTTGATGTGTATCAAGACAACCTTTATACACGTGAGTCTGTTAATATGTTTTCACATTTAATTTAGCTAATATTCGATTTCTTAAAAGTTAAAATAGTAATTTAACGAAATAATAAAAATAATAATTTTGCTAAATAATCCTAAACAATTTTACCTTTTTTTTTAATATTCCATGATTTTAGAAATTGGGGTTATTACTCTTTAGATGCATGCTGGGATGTAAGTCGCTGTCTTAAAATAGCGCTTATTAGGGTTAAATACATTTTAAATACAACAGAAATAACTATCATTAATAATTGCACAGATATTTTTTCTTCATTCTAGATTCCTATTTCTTTAACTTATAACGCAAAAATCTAGCTCTTTATAAAATAAGGGGAAGTAACGGGGAGTAACCTAACTTGCTTATAAAGCTTTTTGCTTTTGTAGGAGAAAACTCAAATGACATCAATATTTCTCGAGTAATTCCAATTTTTAAATTCCGTTTACCTTTAAATTTAAATGAATTTCTAAAGCAAGAATAACAAAGATTCAAATAAAACCCTAAACTTTTAGAAATTACATTAAAAAAAGTAGGGATGATCCTATGCAAAGATATATGATACAAATGACAAAAATATCTCTGTCAAAATGTTGTATCAAATTACTTATTCCTTCAGATTAACTTATTGCCACCACATACTTGTAAAAATATAACAATTGTATTTATAACTAATAATTACACTAAAAGAAAAACTAATATTCGTTTCAGTAAAGAGCTGGCGAATGAAAAAAATCTCAAATTAAAAGCAATGAAAAGTAAAAATATTAATACGATATATTACTTAATAAAACCACCTTAGACTACGTCATGATAAATAAATTCTTTTAACAGTGCTAGATTAAAATTAGATATTCAGAATATCCAACTACAGCGACCCCTTATCTTTTTCTGCAACACGCAATTTCCAAATACCCATAAAACAAAAACAAACCTAAAACCTGCTGACATTGTCCAACATGCCAAATAAGCCCAAAGTCTTTAATGACAGTGGGGACAGAAGGGGGGGCGGTATCCTTCCAAAAACGCTCGTTACGTAATTTGTCAGACCACCGCGCGTCACTTCCGGCACGACCCTGCATTTGACAGCGCCAGCCCTCGCGTTGCTTTCGCCCACGACTGGAAGTGGGTCCTGGCAGCGAAAGGGAGACATCACGAAAAATCAAAATTATCTCTAGATATCGAAAAATGAGGAATGTTATAAAATGTTTCATTTTCTTTTCAGCTGAAACAATACTTTAATATTATTGAAATCGAAAATCATTGTTACTTATGAAAAAAAAAATTTATAATAATCACATTTATTTGGTTACAATTAATATTCCTTTAGTGTACATTAAATGAGTTTTGGTTTTCTTGTAAATTTGGTGTAATGATTAATTAAACTTTTACGACTGTGGCAGAGCGGCAACAGAATGGAAAAAGGAGGAAGAATTTTAAAAAAAGAAACAGAGAACTCAAAAAGATCTCTTTATTATAACAAATACATCAAGTATAATTATAAGAAAAAGAATATACAAAATAGGAAAAATAAAAGGAAAAGGAAGGAGAACTACAAAATTTTGAAAATAACTATGACCCGAAGACTTACGGCAGTGGTGACTAAAATTTTAGTTCACCTCGCTACACCACGAATAATAATGAAAATGATTTTGTAAATGTTACGTGACCACAATAGGAATATTTGTAGCTTTGCCATGTTCATTTATCTGTTCGTGTATGTGTTACAAACCGTTTAACTTGTAAGCTATTAGTATTATAGAGCTAATCTTTGGCATAATTTTGTGCATTTATAAGACTTGCAAATTTGTGGAATAAAATCTTTAAAAAAATGTTTTGTAGAGTAACTCTCGTACACGTAACATGGGGCTGATTTTTATTCTTGGCACATTTCATTTTGTAGGATATTGTTGAATAGACTTTTCAAAAATATTGGCGTTATTTCAAAAATACTTTTCCGATATAGGAATTCTTTCATGACCTATTAAGCTTAAAAATGGCAATTTTTTTAGAGTTTGGTTTCCAACCCCTTTATAACTAAACTACTCTTTATGATCATATGAAAATTATAAATAATAATGTGCATATGACCAAATTAAATGGAACATTATCACCGCTAATTAGGTTCTATTAGTTTTCGAGTTCAAAGCAACTCCACACAAATTGATTAAATCTATTATATTTTTTTATTTTATATTTTAAATGTATGTTTATTGTCTGTGAAAGATATTCTAGACACTATGTAAGTATATATATATATATATACATATATATATATATATATATATATATATATATATATATATATACACACACACACATATATATATATATATATATATATATATATTTATATGATGAGAAATAATATAAGTGTTTGTAGATAGTTTAATAGAATTTGTAATTATGTACGATGTGTATGCTTAAATGTTTATATGCGCCTAAGTGTATAAAAAAAGGCTCATAGTATGAATCCACGAAAATTATATTTCACACGGGGAAAATTATTTATATATTTTAAATACTTGTTAAGTTTTTAAAATATATAAATAATTTTCCCCGTGTGAAATATAATTTTCGTTTAGGAGTTTATTCTAAGTTATTTCAAGTGGTAAATTAAATACTCATGAAATTATTCCGGTGGCCCTCCGTCCATCTATCACAGATATTTTTTCACAGAGATTTCTCATAGAAACTTGAAATTTGGGATAATTGTAAAAAGTGGTGTCTCTGTTAAAGATATGAAGACAATTAGCCCAATAAAGACATTTGAATTAAAACATTTAAATTTTGATCTTGGGGATTAAATAAGGCGGTAAAACAGGAAGTTAGGAAAAAATTATTAAAATCTTGATAAATTAATAAAAATCCCTGTGCTTGTCTAAAAAATGTTTACATAACTTCATAATTTTAGCATACATTAGGCTAAATTTATAAGGTTTGCATTACTTCCAATATTTTTGAATATAAAAACAAAGTTCGGACCGAAACTTTATTACCCGGTTTGAGATCATCTTCCTAGAAATGGTATCAAAGTGTATAAAAACCAAAAAGTTAAGATTATCACTCCATTTTTTACATTAAACGTTAAAGGTTATATTTTTTTTAAGTAGCAAAAATCAGTCTATTTAAAAGTATTGAGAATTGATGTTAAGAAGAACGTAAGAAAAATGAGGTTCCTGGAATCAACATTAACCACATTGAAAACGTTATTGAACAGATTTGAACAAATTGACAATATTATTAACTAACAAAACGTTACAAAAGATAAACCATTTTCTCCCCTGTCTCAGGGGAGAAAATGTTAGAAATATATCTGTCTCTGTCCCCTAACTTTATCTCTTTCTGACGATAAGTTAGAGAAGGATGGAAGCTACTTTTTTTAATTTTCTTAACAGACTTTCGGGGTATCAATACGTTATTCTTAATACGTGATAAAATCTATATTCAAAGACTACTGATTTTGCAGGACACTAATGACGTAAGTAAAACTTGCACTGGCTGGTTTTTAATTAAATATGGTCATTATTATCAATATTTTTTTGCATTCAATTTTATTTGATAACTCAGTTATAGTTATGTGAAAAAAGAGAAAATGTTTTTATTAGATCTTTGGGCTATAAACACATTTTTCCTAATATGTTATAAAATCTATTTTCAAAGATCACAGATTGTAGAATATGAATGGTTCAAGTCAAATTTGTACTTGACTAAATTTTAATTAAATATTGTCCCTTTAATTAGATTTTTTCTATTCTGTCTTGTTTAGAAGCTAAAATACAGTTTGATAAATAAAAAATGAAATTGTTTTTTTATTGGTAAATTTAGGATTTATGAATTTGTGCATTACGTGGTTAACAGGACATCAGTATATAAAAATTTACATACATTAATATATCCTGACTTCTAGGCATTTGCATTAATTACTCGATATTTAGTTGACCCACGAAATGTTTTCATTTCTTTTCTCAGCCTACACTGATAGTGAATATATTGTAAAGGCGTAAATCTGCAAGTGTTTACCTATAGTTAATAATTTACATTAGTACAAAATAAACAGTAGGTGATTTATTCATTAATAGTGGCTGATATTGACCAAATAACATTAATTAAGACGCGTGTTAGTAATTCACAACAGGCAATCGGTAATAAACAAAATTAAGAGATGTAAGATTGGTGATTCCCGTAAAAAAAAATTATTTTTCAATTTTCACGTGATGCTTGACAAACCATTACGTATAAATAATTGATATGTCATCGAAATGAATTTATTTTTACAATGTTTGAAAAAGTATCGTAGTTGTTAGAACACTCACCTGAGTTAATATTTCTTTCATTGGACTCTATGAGGACTCTATGATGATTGTCATTGCAGATTAAAATTCGTTTAATAAGTATTTTTTACGCACATAATCATTACCATATTATTACATAGCTGGTTTATTGTTCTTGATATAATTTGCAAATTATTATTAAAAAATAAACAATTTTACACGTAAACATAAACATTTCACAAGTAACAATTTTATGCGTATGAAATCAACAAAAACAAAACAAAGAACCGATATAGAGGGAAAAGATTAGTGCAGGCTGACATTTTAGAATTTGACGTTAAATTCAGACTTACTAATTACGGAGTTCTTAAATCCATTCTTAACACAATTAAATTAAACTACGTGATGTAGTATTATTTCTACTCTCTTTAATTTTTTTACCACGACCTAGGTTTCGTTGTATTACAACATCTTCAGGTGGGATATTAGTAAAGAATTGTCCATTCTTAACATAAAAAAGGTGGACCGAATGGATTATAGTAACGTCTTTCTCGTCGCTTAAAACTCTCGTATACCTTTGATTGTTTTCACGACGGTAGCTTTTACGTTCATTTGTTTCCATATTAAAGAGTTCCATAATATCAACTAATACTGTAAAAAATATAATAAAATATGATAAAAATAAAGAAAAGACCGATGCACAGGAATGGTTACTTTTGGAACTTTTGTTGCAAACAAACAATTTCATACACAAATCGAAAGAAAAATACTAACCCTTGGTATGTTATGTCACTTTATTTTTACATGCACTATGAAAAATAATCCACGAGTTAAAAAAACAATCATCTCGGGGTTCGACAAGACTAGAGATGAATTTTTTTAAGAGTTATATTTATTCCTTATTTAATTTTCAAAACATATCATTATTACAGCTTCTTTTGCGCGGTTTCGATTCAAATATCAAATGTATACATCAAATATTTCAAATGTGATAATATTTAGACCAACAAACAAAGAACTTTAATAAAATATCGTGAAAGGTAAGGTATTATGAATTTTAAAAAAATGTTACAAAACATCCGTGCAAGGTTAAAACGAAATAAATTTCAACAGAATATAGCATTACACATATACATATAGGAACAAATTGATATTGAGGAAACGAAAAAATTAAGCATGGAAGGTTAAAAGAATTGATTGCTAAAAATTGAATTTTTCCAACAAATTTTATAAACACTTATAGAGGACAAGTTGGTTAATGTTTGTGTCTTCGATAGTTAATGACTTCTTGCATAGTTGTTTAATTGACAATAGAGTTTTCAAATATTTAAAAACATTATGAAGAGAATTAGGAAAACATGAAAATGGCGATCACGAATATCTAATCATTTGAAACAAAATCTGTAACTGTACATGAACAAAATTACGCCTTACATTTAACAAACAAGTCAACAAGCCTTTGCTTTTTATTTACATAAGCACACGCGCAAATTAACAAAGCTTTGAACTTCAAAAACCTTTTCCATTATAAAACTCCGCAAACGAACCGTAAACATGAGCCCAATTAATTTTAATGATCTCTCTCCTCCAAAACCAAAAAGTAATAACTCAAATAGCAAAAAAAGTAAAAATTAAAAAAAAAATGACATAGACCCTTTTGGAGAATACGAGCGCGGCCAAAGACAGGTTTTCTGTGTAATTGGAAGTGCTAGGGGTGTCACTAGGCCGGATTTCACATCTAGGGTTACCTCTCGCAATCATAATTGCTCCCGACCTTTTTAACAACTAATTGGAGCGTGAGAGCTTAGGGCTGCGCAACAGATAGAATCTTTATGTTTTATAAGGAAGAAATAATTTTTTTTAAATTTATAGAATATATAACTTGTGTTTAATTTCAATTTGGGATTTATTCATACCAGTCAAATTCAATTATATACAGTTATATAAATTATGATAAACCCAATAAAATACAGAATATTAATTGATGCCAGGATATCCTTTTAGTATGCAGGTACTCAATTTTCATATGCCTTGGGGTTAGTTGGACGACCATATTTCCAAGGAATAGAATGTAATGTTTTATCAGCTACATGGCGATTTATAAACTTACAAGGAATTTAAGTCTTTAATAAGTGGCAAAGCCTCTAGCTAATCTCCAGCTAAAAATGATATAATACTTGACTTTTCTCAGAACTGAACAAATCATACCGTCTTTTTAAATATTCATGATAGCGAAACCGCGGACAAAATCAAGTGTCGAATATTTTGATTATACCCACATCCTATCATAAATTACAACCTCCTCGTTCTAGTTCATTCTATTGATAAACATCTATTTCAATTTAATGCGTTTTTGAAGTCAAGGTTTGATCAATTGTAATAATCACCTATTTATCGTTAGACATCAATAGTTCTATCTATTTATTTTATATGGTTTATTAACTTGGAAACCCCAAATATTAATAATTCTAGCATCCTCATAAACCACGTATGATGTTAGGATGGTCCTAATAGCGCACCGTGAAGATACAACCTGATTTATTGCATGACTATTATTAGAACATCAGTCATTATTTTAACAATAGAAACCAATGATCATAAATATTCAGATATACACTTATATATTTCTGTAATACGGATTAGCCTGGTTTCTACATTTTTAGTATTCAACGGCGAAAACTTAACCCTTCATAGGGTTAAAAGTATAAAAAATAACCCTTAAATAAAGAAAAAGTATTCAGTCAATGAGATAAAGGAGAAATCTTCTATTATTTATGAAAATTAAGGTTATTTTTCATCATATTTCATAAATTACATTTCTACGGTACTTTTTACCCAGCTAGATGAAAAAAGGATAGATTGTGTATCTTCCATACGCAGATGATAATTCATGAAAATCGCAGCTGGACAGGATCGTCGAAAAAACTATGAAGAAAGAAAAAGACATTCATTTTTATTAGGGCAGAAATCATCTGTCTATCTTCCGTTAATAATTTATTTTCAATTAATTTAAGAAATAGCTACGAATTATAAAATTATTTCTTCATTTGTTAGAAGTTCTGAAGCGATCAATTTGCCCATTCATTTCTTTTTTGACAAACCTCATCTAGTGGAATGTTATTGAAGGAGCCCTCTAAAATGCAATCGAAAATGTATGGCAAAACTTTTAACGTGAATATCTTCAACTGTTTAATCACGTATACCAAAAATCGGGTTAATAAATAGGATAATGGTATTTAGTAAGTACTTCAATTGAAAATGATATTGGTGAACTTGAATTAACACGACATTTATCTGCGTCATTGGGAAACCAAGAAATTTCTTTTAAATATAGGAAAGATATGCTAGGCAAGATCGCAAAATAATAAAATTTGAATATTTGTATGGAAATATCGTGAAAAATTAACAATGAATATGTGTAATATTTCAACACGTGTATTATCAATTTTTTTAAGAAATCCTTTTTTTGTTCCATTTTATTAGTAATACCCAGATTATGTCTATTTTATCCACTTACTTTTAATACAGAATGTAAATAAATCCATGTTTCATCTCACCGAATTAATTAGACTGTAATATATAATTTTATGTACATACTTCAATTTAATTGAAAAATAAATGAAGAGTTAACGAAGATATTGAATTATTTAGTAAGATATTCATAATATTTCATAATGAACTAACATGTTAAAAGCAAAGCAACAGAGATTGTGTGACAAGGGGTTGAGTATTTTCCTATAAGAAAACTTGACAGTCACTGTTCAAAAATCTCGTATCCTTATTGGCAAGCTTTCTTATCATTTTGTATAATCGGTTACATTATATATAACCTCTAATCCACTGATCAAGTTTCATGAAGCTGTAGTAGTTAATAGTGCAGCATCACCACATAAATCCCATTAGCTTTTTTTGACGAATGTTTAGTGTCAGATTGTGTTTTAGCACTTTATCTTTGTCCAAATATTGCGCTGAACACTTGCAATTATTAGAAAGGATCTTTCATCCTTCATACGTATCAATCCGATATAAAACGCTAACGAAATTGTACATACGTCACATTTTGTCAATTAAAAAAAAACAAACTTTTTATATCAAATCATTGGACATTTTAAATATAAGTAACCTAATAATAAAAAAAAGATGGAAAACCGCTGAGTTAAAGTTATTTCTAGAAAAAAAAAATTTTTTTGACGACTAGAAATACATAGGCAAAAAAATCGGCCGATTGTTTTTCGTCGTGATTCTGGGCTTAGTTTCAGAATTACTGGGTAAAGTATCAAAACAATTTAAAATTTTTCATGTCAATAGGAATGGGTCCATGACATTGATAAATAAGTAATCCATGATGTGAATATTGTATGCAATTTACATATCACATTCATATGTTAATTACATACCACATAAGTTGATACGACTGCCGCTCTAATACAATTTTTCGTTTATTATTTTCAGACTAAATAACAATAGCTCCAGTTTGGATCTTTCAAACAAGGCCATATGTTACTTAGTCTGGATTTACAAAAGCTTTATTTTAGGCCTTCTTTTGTTTCCCATTATGATTAATGACTTGCTCTCAATTATCAGCACTACTGGTTGCCTTCAGTTTTCCGATGATTCGAAACTTTTCTAGGGGGTAGGGGGAAGTAGAAAACTAACCTACTTGAGAGCTGTCTATGAGTTTTATCGACTGAGTATTTGAATAGAATCTGAGTAATAAGCAACATTTTAATGTGAGCAAATTCGCTATAATAACGTATTTCGCATGGCGCTCGAAACGGTATGGAATCTCGATGTAATTATTGACGACCATTTAATATTTCACAGCTATATCATCGAAATCTGTCAGGAGGTCCACGAAGTGTTAGGATTTGAAATGCAATATTTCCTCTCTTTTTATGAAAACGAACATGTTAAACTCTAGTCTGTAGTAACCTTGAAACGAATGCAGTCGTTCAGTTTCCACGAGAAGCATTTTTACACTCATGTTGAAGTAGCAATTTAAAAAAATCGTATTTTTAAATAAAAAATGTATTATTATTTACGTTATTAATTTCCTTCATATTTTATAATAGGTATGGTCGCATATACTTCTCTTCAACACCATGAATATTTTTTAATCTTACATTTTATTAAACTATTTAATAATTATGTTGATACCTTTTCTTTTTTACTGTTCGTAACGTTTTATGTATCTGACTGTTAGTTTACCAGAAATATTGCAGATCGCGCACGAACATTTGAGCTCTTACCAGTATTTCTCACACGTGCTTGCACATACACGCATCTCTATATTTTTTGTGCTCCATTCGCTGCTTTAAAAATGCAATTATGGAGTTACTTTATAGTTTAAGATTGAAAACTTGCTAGTCTTGTATTTATATTGATTCGATATGTGTCTTTTGATTTCTTAATTATAGTTCTTTTATACTCTTAGCGATCGCGATGTGTAACGCTTCAAGGTGACCTGCAAGTTAGATATAGGTTTTTGAAATAAATAAGTTAAAAATTAGAAATAACAACGACGGTTTACATAAAAATATAAGGACTTAATTAAGTACGATTGGCGGGGAAAACAAAATATCTTGAAAAATTAACATATGCACCTATCTTTATATATATATATATATATATATATGCGTGTGTGTGTGCGCGCGCAATTTATTATAAAAACATAAATGGACATAACAAATGCTACGTTAAATGTCAGAAACAAAGTTTCTTTCGCATATTAGCCATCTGAATGAAGAGAAAACAAAATACGTTTAACGACGCATATATCCTTTGAACCAAACTCGGTTTTACCTGCAGTTAAAATTAATCATCTCTCTGAGAAAGGTTCAAACCCTTTTTCCTTTTTGTATTTAACATTGGCGTTTTATAAAAATAGATGCTTCAATATAACATAAAATTAATTTCAAATAAAGAGGCTCATTAAACCAAAAGATTGATGTTTTCATCACAAAATATGTAAATTATGACTGCCACAAAACAAGCCGCCATTTTGGCAGATGAATAATTTCTCCGTAGCCTCCATTTTACTCTTTGTCTACATTTTGTAATTTTATCTTTTGTTGATAATACTAATCATATTGTTGATGAAAGTTTTCTTGTAATTGCTTTACCTTGAATTAAACCATTGAATTGTTTTTAGTCTTAAGAAATTTTACATATTACCTGTGAAAAATTTTCTTTGGTTGAGACTGGAAGACAATAGAATGCTTGGTGAAGAATGGTTGAGGAAGTTGTTAGGTATTATCACATAAATATATGTACATTGTTCAGTTGCCATGGGGTCAAGCGACAGGTTTTTGTCAAACAAAGATGGGCGCAAAATTGTCAGGAATAGAAAGAAAATGAAAAAGAAAATTCTGTTAATTACTTTTTAAAACTTTTAAATCTTTTTACTAAAATCTTAACTATTATGCTCTTTTAAACACCTTGTTAACTAAATAATGGTCTTTTATTGTTGAAATTTCTGGTAGATAAAAATTAAAAATATTAGCCAAAATATTTACTATAACTAGGAAAATTAAATTTAGAAACTAAAAATGCATAATTTTTTCTTAAATTATGAATAAATTTAAACAAATTACATGGTGCTTACAAGAGGCTATTGGGTGTCCCATAAATTTTGAAAAGCACGCCACAAAGCACGATCCATGAAAGATAAATTAATCTGTATTAAAGCAATACGTTTAGCTTGGAAGCAGAAAATATAAAATCATTTATTTTAAGAATACATTTCTTAATTTTATAAAATTTTCAAAATGATGATCAATAAAATTACGAGAACTCACACATTCAATGCGAAGCTTAAACAGTTTACATAGGTCTACCTTTTGGATTTTATATCGAACATTTTGTCATTATTTTTAGTTAGGAACGGCCCGTGTTTAGACACTTCTATAAACGGCAAAGAATAACTGACTTTTTCTTACAACCATCATTGTTCAATCGCTCTTTACCTGTTAGCAGCTTTATGTAATAATCGTATAAGCATTTAGTAATGGGACTTTACAATAATATAAATTATTTAGTATATATTACAAATCCCACGAACGTAAGTAACATACACGTGTTTCTGTAAATACATTTTATCATAATTCTATATTACGGCCATTGTGCCTCCTAGCTACTTTCCAAATTGCTACGACACGCAATGGCTTTGACAACGTGTAAATCCGACCAAAGGAAACTCGATTTTAACTATGATTAAAACTATTCATCCCTCCTAGGCAGATATCGACACACTTAAATATTCCGCAATAATTCCTTTTATACCACAATCCATCCACGTCTTATAGGATTGGGTACTAAAGTAATCTTAATTTATTCTCTCTAATTTAGCTTGAGATATTCAAACAATTCATGTGAAATGATTGCCGATTAATTCAAGCTGGCTTAGGTGTAATGGAAGATTTATTTAGGAAATTTGTAGTTTTTTCTTCATATTTCCAGTAACTGTTAAATATAGTTTTGTTCACGAATGCAATGTTAGTATTTATATTTGTATATTTCTTTATTTACCCATAAATGCACATATGGTGGAATTATTGAAAAAAGAGCAATAACGTTCGATTAAACATAGTTATGAAATATAATTACTTCGAAGAAAAACTTCAAAAGATTTTAATTATACTAGTTTCATGAAAGGAAATTATTTTTTTTAAGATTTGAAGCAAAAACCGCTTATTCGATTGACGTAAAGTTTTTACTATCATTTGGGATAACGTATATAATATCCTGTTAGTACAATAATCATTTAAGTAAATTAAGTCAATGTGTGACGGGTCATTGGGTCAAACTTTTAAACCGTATATGTTAATATGAGGTACGAAAATATTGAAGACAACATGACAATCACTGGAAAATCTACATTAAAAATGTAGGTATTTATTTCAGATTGTTTGTTACTATGAGTCTTTTTACGTCACAAAACTGGACCTCGAATGTATTATTGATTTAAAACACCTAAAACGTTACAGCTACAAACAAATAATGTTTAATAAAGTTTAAAAAAAATGTGACTAAATATTATTTATTATTTGTGTTTTTTACAATATTGTGCCGCACAATTCGTCACGCGACTAAAGGGCTGACTAATTAATTAAACCATTGAGAATACCGTTAATTATTATTATGGCCGTGACGTGACAAATAACTGTTAAGAACATGAGGGCTGTGACTTGTAAATTAAATGTTAAAGATGATGTCGGCTTTGACTTGTAAACCATCCCTTAACAATTATTCTGGCTGCACTTACACAAAATGGGCAAACATTTGTTTATTTAAAGTAAATATTTCATTTCACGGTTAGATCACCAACGTATTAGTGGTTTTTTCGCTCTCGTTTTATACCATTTTCGACACATACTGAATCATACGAAAATGAAAAAGGGTATTTGTTAGGAGGAGGAAAGTTGTGTTGGTTGCCTCTCTTCTCTTGGTTGTCTGTCTGTTTATCTTCAGAAGTATCAAGTCTTATTATAAGTGATAATTTTGCTTAATGTTAAGTATAACACATTACGTACAATACACACATTCTGTTAAATTACATCCAAAGCTGGAACTGAATCCAAATTTACCAAATATTTTTTTTCTGGGGGAGGCTCTAGTACAAGCAAAAGTGAAAACAAAAAGAAATTTGTGACGAATATAAACATGTCATATGTCCTTCGGAAGAGCATTTTAATGAAAAATGGATAATATTATTTTTGAGTTTTATTGATATTTTGAATTTGTAGCACCCGAAAATATGTAAAAATTTAATACTATGCCCTCTTCTCTCTGTTTTTGAAAGTACATGGAACAAAAATCTCAAAAATATTATTGAATTTTCTTACTTTTGGCATAGTAACTTTAATTTTTGTTTTAATGTTGTGTATCCTTTGGGACAAATTAACTTTATTTATAGTTAATGATAGACGTTGAAAAAAAAATTAATATTTATTTACGAAAATACTGTGTACCATTACTAGCACTAAAACTATATCTCTGTACTTAAATGTGTACAGAATATACAAAGCACGACTTCTACTTGTAATTCAAAAGTTTTTGTTTGATCGCAATAAAAGAATTATGTCGGAATATAGAAAGTATGGCGTACCTTGTCTGTAGGTAAACTCTACAGCTGGCCTACCCTGTCCATAATAGAAATCAAGTAATTGTATGTAATAATAATATATAAAATGTAATATGTATCTACGTAGTTATATTCCACAGAAAAACATATTTAATAGAGCAATGCAGTCATTTTATGTATAAAAATTAATAGTGATGCTGGTTTCACGAGCCTACTTGTGTTACAAGACAAAGATAAGCTTCATGCAATAAATAAGTGTGAAGCTATATTTGAAGTTGAACATTTCATGGCGCAATTTGAAATATGATTTTTTTAAATATTACTTTTTCTTTTATTTATTTCCCTAAATCTAATAGTTTTAAGAAAGTTTATAAAATTGAATAAACTTATCCAAAACGTAAGTATATAAATATATAAAGTAATATATATATGTAAAATTTACTAACTTTACTTCTGGAGAGCACACACACCTGTAAAACACTACGATAATCTAAAACATAATAGATGTTACATAAAAAATAATACACGTACATAAAAAACAATGGAGATCAGACAGAGAGTACAGATATCCGTGAGGGTTTATACTGTCCGAAAAAGATTAAATTAAATAATAAACCGAGGATAATATAAGAAAAATTTTCTCCATGAAATTGGAAAGTATTATTTGGAAAAAATTAACTTAAAACAAACATTATCATGGAGAATAGGTAGTCTAGAAAGGGTTTGGGCTGTATTTTCAATTAATTTAATTATAAAGTATTTTTTTAGTTTTTAACTTTTACTTTATGTATATTAGATTAAGAAAATTAAATTAAAATTAACTTCAATATGGATGTATGAGGATGGCAATAAAAAAGCCCATGTTTGTTTTCATCGATTTCTGAAAAGTTATGGACATATCTGGAGAGTGGTAGACTATACATAAAGTGCGGTGTTCGATTTGCTGTTCAGTTAAAAACTGAATTTAAGCCAATTACTGAAGGACAAACAAAATAAGAAAATTTCATGAAAATAATTTAGAGTAATCTGCTTTCATGTATTCCATTTAGAGCGAAAAAGGAGCAAAGCAATATGCAATATATGTAGAAAGATGGGTGAAGGCATAGTTTCTTGTGACCAGCAAAGCGTTGCTTCAAAAGATTCGGTGCAAAACAATTTTTCTTTCTCCTGTAATAATCATAGAGAGTGATTTGGCAAATTAAAGTTAGAAAAATTAAAAAGCCTCCTTGATATAGATTAAAGATTAATTTCACGTTATGTGTAGTTAAAAGTGTAGGTAAAATTTATATGCAGTTATGTTCACGTTTTTTGCAGTAAATTTCTTGATTTGAATGGATTTAAGTTTGAAATCCATTCTTTCCAAAATCTATTAAGCGACTTTTATGAGAATGGCAATAACGATTCTTTTTCTTACTTTGTCATACCTGTAATGGATAAATAATAAGAATAAGAAAGAAATAATTATTGCTAATATCTTTTCCAAAGATCTTAAACAGTATTTAGTCATTCAGTATGTCAGAGAAAAAGGAAGCGACGTAAATCATTTCTACGCTATCGTCGTTCACAATTCAAGTATTAATTAAGACCATATGTAAGAAGTATTTATTAAATAATATAACTTTTGTAAAGTATAACAAAAATAAAATTTAATATGAATTAATAATAAATTTATTAAATTTGTAAATGTTTCGTAAACCCTTTCTAAATTATATATATTTATTGTTTTTTGTTTGGTGAATAATATCAGAAACAAATGAGATTTTCGAGCAAAAATTCTTTATTTTCTCATTTCCTATTTCCTTGATATATTTCCTGTACATAGATATTTATTTTTATATTATTTTATTAATATGTGCATATATATATGTGCATATATATATATATATATATATATATGTATATATATATATATGTATATATATATTTATTTATATGTATAGTTCTTTATATATTTTTTGCTTAATTTAATTTCATAAAGGATTCTATCTATCTATTCTATCTATCAGTTTAATGCATTAAAGTTTAAAAATAAATATTCATACTTTGAGTGCTGAATAAGTTGAGAAACGTGTACGTTCTTAATCACAATGTGAGAATTGACTGTAATAAAAAAAAAAGTTGACTATATCAACGGTTCGGTACGTAGGCATAAATATAAAAACTGCATATAAAACATATAAAAACTGCTCACTCTGCTTTGCACGGATATAAAAGAAAATATGATTGATTCTTTTAATGACTTGTTTATGTAATAATTATTAACGATTAATTTATTAACAGTGTTTTTATTAGTAACTATAATACTTTCTTAATTTCAAAAATAATTCTACGATCTGATTATGTGGAAAGAAACCGAGTCGTAACTGAGAATCGGTAATAATTATTAGCAATTTAAACTATGGAAATTTATTGTAGTTTTGCATGTTATTTACAAATGAATTTAGTATTATAATGATTTAAGAGTTTATCTTACTTAACTATACTCAGTATACTTGACTTATTGCAATTAAATCTTTATTATTCATCACTCTACCATTCCAAGAAGATATTATATGTTTAACTCACGTTATATAACAATTAGAAGGATTTAACAAATATGATTTTAGGATGCACTAAATGAAACTTTTTTGGGTTAAAACCTAAAAAATGCATTATTTTATTAAATTCTCCTATATATTTAATTTATAAACACACCGGGGTAAAAAAGAACGAAAAATTTCATTTATTGGAAGAAAGAAACTAAAAATGACTTTCAAATTCCACAGTTTCAGCAAAATTTAAAATCAAAATATATCCGTAACTACTTTCGATATCGAAATTTTTTTTATTCAATGCGTATGGAAAATCTCAGAAGTAACACCGCCAAGAACATCAGTTAAGCGGTAAATAACATCTGCTCCCCCGAGGCAATTTGCAAGTGCCAAAACTGGCGAGGCTCCACTTCCACTAAACCCTAACAGAATTAATTACAATAATAAAAGCGGAGAAGGAAATAGACGTGAAATTGTTATCGTGGAAATCTGATAAACATTACTGAGATATAATTATCTGAAAACAAACGTTGTCATAGGGAGGGGGAACGGGCGGGAACTATTGCGGGCTGTCAAACTTGAATAATTCGTGTTGTGTGTATTGAGTTATTCAAGTTTGACGATTAACTGATATTTTCGATTATATTAGTTTAAATTTTACTTTATTTAAATCGTGTTACTATAACGATACCATTTAAATAGTAGCTGTGCCTACCACTTCGTTCAAATTTTTATCAAAATCCGTCCAGTAAATTTTATATGATAACCGCTCTATGTAACATACATAGAGGCACACAAAAATTATAAAAAAACTTATTCTGGCTTTTATTGTAATTTTGTATGGTAAACCAATTACTTTTTAAAAAATATTTTTAAAGCACTGAATTCACTGTGATAAAATTTTATTATATGTATAGAATATTATAAAATATACAATTTACAATAAAAGCATTAAGAAATAAATTGCCATAGTGTCTATTCAGGTATCTATTTCAGGTATGCAAAAAATTGACGACGTGGAAACTTTGAAAAAATTAAGACATTAATTGTGATTTACTAATAAATATCACAAAATTAAACATTTCTATGCTGGCGGATCCTCAAACAAATTGTACTAAAATTTTATACCGGTTTGATTCAATACAAAAATTGTTGACACTTCTCTGTCTATTAATTGTGGCGATATCAATCTGAAAGCATTTGCTTGCAAAATTGTACATATCGACCTAAAAGTGTAAAAACCCTTGAGCTGTTATAAATAAATTAACGGACCTGCATGGCACAATTACAAGTGTTCTTCGTTTCACTATGCAAGACTGAAAAGGAAATAACAGGGAAAGAAATTATAGTTAAAATAAAAACGTTTTTCAAGGTGGCTAAAATTCATAGAACATAGGCAGAAAATTAACAAAACCAACAGGATTTCACGTTCCCAATGTTCTGCTACGCTGCGGAGACGTGTATGCTATTGGAAAGTGAGAAAAGAAGACACCAAAAAATATGATGTTGTAGAAGAAAGCTTGGATTATCGTAAATGGAGTTTCGTACTAATGCATCCATATTCAATTCGGTGTCAGGTAGAGTTTGTCTAGCATCATTAACACAAGCTAGCATTATGAAATACTTTGGATATGTGCCGTAGCGTAGCGACTACAGTATTGTATGCCTGGTGGTACAAGGCAAAATGGAAGGTACCGGACCACGTCAGAGAATACCGGTGAGATGAACAGATCAGATCAAGTCAGCTATAGATGTCACCCTACATGAGCAGTGAGCTCGTGTAGGGTAACATCTATAGCTGGCAACAGACAAAGAGTGTCTGAAAGAGAGCAGTTGTGACATGCCGTGGCGCATCGTTCATTTGCAACCTACTAGACGAGACGATCACAACCATTCTATCAAGAGTATAATGACTGAGAATAATAAAACTATGAAATAACTTATACCTAGCTTAAATTAGGAAAGAAAATATTCGAAGCTTCATCATTGCCGATATATTTTTTAATCTAATCTGCACTGGTGCAATAAATGTTCGTTATTTTCGACACTTTAAGTTCCATTTCCATAGTAGACATGTTTTAGAAAAATATTATTCGTTATAATTTAACTTAATCTGAAACATTTATATAGATAAAGAATAATAGGCTGTGATGAAATTTTACAGGCAGACGCTCAATTTTCAGAAAAACATCGAAATAAAGTAAAATATTTTTCAAATTTCTTTGAAGTATACGTAAATGTCTTTCTCTCGTGAATTGAATGTAAAATTGTTAACATCGTTATTAATAAAAACTTTGGATCAATATTATGTACTCATAAATGTTTAAAGTCATATGTTATAAGAAACGTACTTTTGAATTTCGTGATACTTTTTTTTTGTAAATCCTGTTTTCTCCATATTGTTGGAGTAATCATCTAAAAATACCTGCAGAATTACGTACTTTGCGTTCTAACCTAGAACCGTCTAAACTAGATACGGATCTCAATTTAGTTACAACAAATACACGACTGAAATTTAAGCGGGGATATAAAAAAAATCCGTTAACCTACTTTTCTACCGCCATTGACTTTCAATGATACCATTTGCGGCGTATATTATAAAATAAAGTTTTCATATAGATTTATATTTAGGAAACCAACGCTACTTCCCAGGAGACCATACATTATTGTCATTTATCATTTACATATACATAAAGACAACATATTTCGCAAGATATGAGATAAAAAAATGGGAATAGGCAGTCACTCTCGAGAAAAGATGACGAGATGACATAGACAAACAACTTGAAGAAATAAGCCATATTCTAATCTTGCTTATATAATACAGATTTTATACCCTGTAGCCACATGAAATATACCGACGATAATGAAAACATTTGCCATCAAAATGTGAAGGATTACGAGCTCTCAATCTACGCGAAAAAATTATACAGTAACGTTTACGTCACCAAATGAGATATTATTCTCTAATCTATATGACTACAGAGACGACTTTTCCAACTACGCCTGAGGGGCCATATCCTCACATAATCTCAAAACAATTAGACGAAATAATAAAAGCGAGAGAATTTATGGGAAATTTACGATAACAACTCAGTATGCTTTACCGAAAAACGATTATCCGACGGCAAATCTCATCGCGTCTAAAATACGATGATGGGGTGAGGTAGAGGGCGATTTGCAAAAACTAAACTTCAATATCAATGGCTTGTTTTATGTTTAAGTTACAATTCATTAAAATTGTATTATGTTTTTAAATATTTTTGTCATTTCGAAGTAATACCGTAGTACACCAATTTAACTTGCCAGAATTTCGGAATAAGTTTGGTAATGGGCCGTCTTACTCAAATAATTAGATTAATTTGAGTTTGACGTATTAAAAAAATATTGTATCACTTTAGGGCTGTCAATTCAGAAGAAATCGATTAAGAGATCGAGAGAAAAAATCGATTCCAGATTGATTTGAATTCTATAAAAGAATCAATATATAAAATAGCAATCATGCTAAGAACCGATTTCAAGAAATCGAAAACTATTTCTTTATAATTTTCTTAAAAATTTTAATTGTTGCCAGTATTATTCGCAAACATTTAACATTGAATAAACTCATATATATATATATATATATATATATATGTGTATATATATATATATATATATATATTTATATATATATATATATATATATATATATATATATATATATATATATATATATATATATGTACATATTTATTATGTATTTATAACATTAATAAATTCGTTTAATTTTTCATTCATGTTATATAAATTATGAAATGTAATTTATTATAAGCACTTTTTGGAATCTTCCGCTTTTTGGATTTTCTATTTATGTTCATTAAAGACAAATACAAAGAATTATAACCTTTATTTTATTTCTCTATTCTCACACAACGCTAGATTGGTAATTAATAAATATTGTAATGAATCGGTATTGCAGTATAAGATATTAATAAAGGTAATTTTGCACATTAAAAATTATACAGTAAAACAAAAAGGACCTTTATGGCGATTTTCATAAAATAAAAATTGAGTGACGAATCGATTTTAAATAAAGAATTTTTAAAATAAAGAATCATTTTATTGTTTTCCATTATTTCATTTGCCGATTTAATCGATTTATAATCGACATCTCTGCGTTACCGTTTCTAGTTAGGACAGACTTCACACACTAATATGATTAAATCGCTGCCAGTTCCGGCTTTACTATGGAAAAAATGGGTCAATAACTGTATTTTGCAACTGTTGCCGTCTTATATGACAGTTATTTACGGTCAGTTTATAAAGAATATTCTAAATGGTTTACTTATTCATTCTGTAGTTTAGTTGCGTCTAGCAATCTTGTAATACAAACGCAAAGAAACAACCTTTAATATTCGCCTTACACCTACATGTAATATTTTTGTAAATTACATTGCCGTTTGCAATTTTTTCAAAAGCAATTTATATATAATCTCAAATTTAAAATAAAATAAAATCTTTAATTAAAAATTGTCAAAACAAAACCGCTATTGAAATGTATTCAAATCTTGCAATATTAAAAAAAGTTACGAACGTAAGATTTTAATTATTCGTTCGGGATAAACGCCGAAGTTACATTAATGACGTTGTAGACCGATATAACATATAAAATGCCGCAAAAGCCTATGAATATGAATTATATCCCTAAATTAACTTTTGTTTGCTAAAATTCTAAATTATTGAAGCCTACTTCATTGTAAATTACTCACAGTTTGCAGGCCATGCATTAAGATATAATTTTTTCTTAAAAAGCTTTTATGTAATAAATAGTAATGAGACCGTGTCTCTGCACTCTTCAAGCAAAAATCTCTGGAACAATTTTAATAAAACTTTAGAATATCTTAAAATGTACTCACATTTGAGGTTTAGTTTCATTATTATGGTTTACAATTGTAACGCAACAAGCTTTGGCATATTATACATTTGTATATTTTGTACAATACTCGATTAAATAAGGCGCATCGATTCCCCACAGAGAAACACTTTCCAAACTTTACACGTTAGTAAAAACGGCACTCTGTGAGCACGCGCAATAAAATTTCAACTGTAGCGCAATAAACTATCCCAAACCGGAACGATTTTCTTCTGTTAAACGTTTTCGTGATTTAAACACTCAATAATAGGAGTTTAAATTACCAAAACGTGTGACAGAACTAATGCGATTAGGGATGGAATAGAACGTAATGCTACAGGTAAAATATTAGTTTAAAAGGAAGAACGGAAAAAAACATCTACCTAATAATTGCTTAGGTGAATAGAGGAGTACTTTATTTTTATATAATTTTAGCTGTATATTAATTTAATTCTATTATCTGAACTATCTACTTACCAAATCGTTTGCATATAAATATTCAATTATAGAAATTGCGCGACTGTGAAAAGTTAATGGTTAGATAGTTATAGATAAAAAAGTTAAAAGGTCCTTTGCTTATATGCAAAACAAACAGATAGAAAGACAAAACATTGATGAGAAATTATTCAATAAAGATAAAATGTACCTATTTTAATTTAAATTACAAAAAATTTTGCAATCAGAGTAATTTTTGCAATGAGGACTATCAAATCCTATAACAATTTTTGCTATGAGAACAATCAAATCGTATAACAATTTGTGCAAGATATTCAAAAGTTTTCTAAATACAGTGTCACAAAATTACACCAAAATGTCCAATGGGTAATCCAATACAGATAAAATCCTATCGTAAATTTATTTAACTATTTTATTTTCTAGGAAAAAATTAGCCTCGCAACGGTTTCCGATTTATTCATTTACAACTCTTATTTAAAACACTTTTATTTAACTTACTGTCCACTTTTTGCCCGTGTTGTCTAAGTGCTCCTCCAGAAACACATAATATTCTTCTCCATACCAAAGACAGGGCCCCTAAAGGTTTCCAAATAGTAACAAACGTATACAGTCGAATATTTTCAGCCCATGGGATAAGAGAAAGTCCTCTCATTTAACGTCTCCATTTTTCCAAAAATACTTCCATCCGTTTTTACTACAATCACGACGGCCAAAAAAACATGTTTTAAGAAATTACGTAACCCTATTCTATTTCTTTTTTTCAGTTGAACGTGATGTACCCTACGTTCTATATTTCATAATCTTGAAATAAATAAATTTGCGCGAAAAACGCCATATCCCATGAACAATTGCGACCAACAATAAGCGGGTTTGAGCTAGGACCGCTCGATCTGCTCAGAAATACTGAGTGGAATAGCCTAGTAGTGTCATCTTTAAATTTCAACTAAGACCATTCAGCTCACTCGCGAAATCTGAAAAATGTGTTTCTTTAATTTAAACTATAACCATCTGGTTATAGTTTAAATTAAAGAATATTTCCTTCCTCGCGCCGCCTTGAAGTTTGGCGTGCATTCCTAGTGTGTTTAAGTAACTACCAAAGAAAAAGTTACTGCTTATTTGATATTTATGTCAAAAAAATACCGAATAAACAAATGATACTCCATCTTGAAGTGTTCACTAAATAATTTTTCCCAATTTCATATTAATCTCCAAATTTAATTAAATATTTTAATTAAATTTAGTTTAATAGTTTGGTCGTGATGAGGTAGGAAATAGGCGGATAGATAAACAAACCTTCATAAATGTACTGAGATAAAAAGAACACCCAAGTGCTAAATGCAAGTTTTCATTCAAAGTTCTAGCTTTATAATGTCAAAAGTTTAATTGAAATTTGTGATAATCGAACAGACAGGTAAAATATTTAGGAAAAATTTATATTAGATGTGGAGGAGCTTGAATAATACTACTTTTTCCATAAATATCTTCAATTTATAGAAACCCTTTTATAGTTTGACCTTGATTGTGATATGGATTTGGAAAATAAAAGTAGGCAAACGGATAAGGAAGAAACATTTATTCAGTCAATCAATGATAAATTGCCGGAAAATCTTTTAAAAACTTAAAAAGATCTTAAGACACAATTTCCCTAAATTATACAAAAGTGTTCTCAAATATTTAACGTTGCTTATCAAGTCCATCGGAAGGACTTTTCTAAAGCGACGCAAACAAATAAAGATGAAGTAGATTAAGAGATAAAATATTAGGTAATGTTTTATTTATATAAAGCTCAAGTATTTATAGCAAATAAAAGAATGGAGAGAGATTGGAGTTCTGTGTCCTCTTTTTGCCTTTGTGTGTAGGAATATAAGTATTTATTTTTCAATAACTATTGTTGATTTTATTTTGATGTAGCAGTTCTTTTATATAGTTCTTTTATATACAAATTGTAAACATGTTTTGGAAAAGACATTACGATAATAAATTTTGTATTTATTTACTTATTGCATTATCAAATGAAATTTAATTTTAACATAAAAAAGCTATTAAGCACGAATAGAACTTGCAAAACAAAATGTTTTGTATGTGTATTTAGATTCGTATGAAATATAAAAATTGTAATGGCGAAATGAAATATCAAAAAAGAAACTTATTTGCAATTGTTAAGTACTAAATGAACGAATTATATCGATTTTTTTCATACTTTCCTTTTAAATACTTTAAAAGTAAGCAATTTTCAAACCACTTTGAATAACACAAATTGAAGTTAGAGCTTATAAGTTATAAATTTTCCAAATTCTTTTAAAGCGCTCTTTCCAACAATGTTTTGCACGCGTAATTTCACGTACATCCCTTCGTTACATTTGTTACCTACAAATTCCTTCAAATCAACTTTTCTATACGCATTACAACAGTTTGCAATACTCTGTTATTATTCCATTAAAATAATTCTTAATATATTTAAATCACAGATTTTAGGCCTAGATTAGTATTCACACATATATATATATATATATATATATATATATATATATATATATATATATATATATATATATATTCTGATACATTTATATATAAAAACTATGTTCTCATGAATATACTCTCGGGTAACTAGTAGATTCATTTAATTTTTTGAAATAAAGGCCTACGTTTATTTGATTTGTCCCTCTATACTTGATATAGTCAATATAATGACACTGTTTATTATATACAAAGATGCAGATTTAAAAAAGAAACTTTATTTTCTGTGAATATTATTAATTGTGGAAAATATTCATTTTCAATTATTTAAACAAAATAAAAAATAATAATCAATGAAAAATACAGGGATAATGAAGTAAGCCAAAAAAGTATTAGTAGTACGGTTAGTGCAAAATTATATAATAATCGCTTACAAAACTGGGAATGCTTAAAATGTTCATATAAACTGTGTTGTTGTAGACCAATGTAAAATTTGATAGTTTCCAATCTTACTTAAATACTAGTAACAAAAATGAACATATAATCTTCAGAACGTCTGTATCACCATCAATTTTAAAATTTCGACATATTCAAAACTATATCAAAGTTATAAAAATAATTTGTATAATATGTCAATAGATTCTTTACATTCATAATATAACTGACCACAATTCTTTTGGCTTTTAGATCAGGAAGGATGTGAACGACACGCGCGTTAGTATAGGACTAGATATTTTTGCTGTCTAGATTTTAGAAACACTTCATTCATTTAGAAAACAACGCTAATATTAATGTATATTTATTATATAATAATGTGTATATTTACGAGCAAGTTGTCTCTACTCCTAATTAATCAGTCAACATTTTTCCAGAAATATACGGTCGTAAATAATGTTGTAAGTAAACAAGGTTGTACCAATTTTTATGTCGGTGTTGATATCAATTTGATAAATTTAGCTCTGGTAGTGATAACTTGTGAGGAGTCTTGATGTGCCCTGAATATACATCATCAGAAGTGGGTGTTAGAATTTTTATAATATTTTAATTTAGTTTTAATTTTAGTGGCAAATTAGTACCCATTTCTTTATAATAAGGTTATATTTGTGATAAAATATAAAATACTTAAGCAAATTTTGTCATCGCCCAATGGTTCTACAATGGCCACACCATACCTGTTTTCAGGCCACAGTCGAAATGTCCGAGTAAAATCTAAATGAAGTATGGTGGCTTCAAAGTAAAACCTAAATGTCTATGGCATATTTGATCAACTCCCTATTTGCTACTATCAACTTCGCTGTAAATTTCCCTCCTCATTATTTAATTATACTGGTTGATTCAATAGACTGTGCTAACTATTCACCAAATAGGATTAAATAGTCGCTTAATATTTTTTTAATCACAATAGGAAAAATAAATATAGATTAAGTAATTGGGTAGTATACTTTTCTTCAGGATACCAATTTTGTAACCTGCATAACATAGCCTTATGAAAAAAAAAATTGATATTTTTGGTATGTAAATGGACTGATTACTTGTCTTATTTACTATTCAGTGATTACAGCTATTCAACACGTTGTGATTTGAGAGCAGAGATCATTTCAATCATGGGAACACCCAAATACAAAGAAAAAAAAAATAATCGTCCACTTTCACCGGAATCATTATGATAACGATTGCAATTTTTAATCAAAAAGTTTAAAAGATCCCTTAATAAAACTAACTCACAATTAACGAGCAACAAACTATAACAAAAACAATGCCTTAAGAATAATTTATAAACTCTCAAAACGGTTGTTTGCCGCCTTGTCGTTGCACAAGCACAGGTTTATATAGCCTTTTGGCAGAAAACATTATAATTCGACGTAATTTCACCGAATGAAATATTAAAAAAAATTTGTCAAAAGTTTCACAGATTTGTGCAATTATTTGTAACTAAACGGGTGTCTTACATTCATAAAATATTTTTAAATTTCATATCATTACACGTGGGAGTTCTTTTTTATTATTTTTTGGATATATTAGAGTTACTTATCTTCCACTTAATCTTACAAGGTACCTTATTAAAATTACGTGTATTCTATTTTAACTTATAATTGGGACAACTAACATGTCACCATTTAAAACTACTCCCGTTTTTTTCTTCTTTACTTCACTCATTTCACCACATTCGTTATAAAATGAATCTATGGGCTCTACCACCACATTATCTATCTTTATAACACAAGTAATTTATAGACACTCACAAATACCTACGTCCGAGTATAATTTATTATATATCATATTAGTTTAGCGAAAATATTTTGGTGACTTGAATCATTTTCCCACGTTACAATTTTGTAAGGCGTAAGAAAATAAATGCCGAATGCATTCGATCGGCTGCCAAAAATGATTGTAGATAACTAACGATTATTGTAAATTGTTAAATAACATGAGCCATTAAAGAATTTTCACATAATCCTTGAGCTTATGTAGGTCACGGCTCATATCTTTCTAGATAGGAATAGGCTCAGGTTGAGGTTTAGATTCTATTTTTTAGTTGTTATTTTTATATATTTGCCAGAAAATGCCATATACAATTGAGGTGAACTTTTGGCTATCATACAGCTTATAATGTGTTGATGTGGCGATCTAAGTGAAGGAAGTTAAGATGTAACGGGAAAATTTTTGACTTAAGCGTTTAAATAATTATTAGAGATACATTAAAATAATAAATAAATATACTGTGGAAAGCATGACAAAAAAACAAGCGCGCATATTGCAAATTATTACTTATACTAGGCGTTTCTAGACTGGTAGACAAGTAAATATTTAGTAAAGTTTAAAAATAGTACCAGACGAGTTCATGCTTCTGAAAACTATGTGACTCGCCATCGACTTAAAGTTGAGCTTAACGCTGACATAAATACTGTAGAGAGAGACGCAGAGTAAATGAAATATGACCAGAATACTTTATTAGTGGTGTGGCATAGTCATAATCGCCATTTTTTTGGCCATAATTATTACATCGGCACAAACTTGTTGCGAATTAAATTATAAATAGCCAGTGAAATATCGGATATTCACAAAATATGACACTTAAAAGGTATATGTGAATTTACTGGAATTACTTCTCTAAACCACCAAAGCGAATGCACAAATTCTTAAATAAATATAATTCGTAGTAGGAGAAAAATGAGCAGCAGTGCAGCAAACGGGATAGCCAGACACGTTGAACTAGGAGTGTCTGTCCTTGAGCAGGGCCAGGTCGCGCTATTGTATTTGCCGTTGCATTGGATATCGATCCTTCAGAAATGTTCGTGGAGCTCGTTAGTTTCTAATTTTTTAAACTTTTATAAAATATTTATTATTCACAATACCTTGCATTATTTCACTTTTACAAGCTGGTGTAAATTTCAAAGGAAATGAATATTCGGGTATCATATTTTCAATCTTTTCATTGTTTTTATGCGATTATTAGTGGATAACACTGTTTTAATTTTCCACTTTCAACGTTCATATTTAACAAGATTTTCGTTTTATGTGTTATTTTGATTAAAAACTTTTTATGGTATTTTTAATACAAGATAAATTTTGTAAATGTTAATTATGAGCACATGAATCTCTAATGATAACAGAGTCGGCATTTCCAAGTTATAATATGTTACAAAAGTATATTAATTAAATATATGAAAACTTTATTTGTTTTCCAAACACTTATCTATTGTTTTATTTATACGAGGGTCATCCTATATTCATTGGAGGTACCAAGAAACAAATCGCTGTCGTACACTCGAAAGAATTCAAGAAACTATTTACCATGTTCTCGTATAGAACAGGCCATTCGATAAATTACCTCTTTCCCGATTGGAATTTCTATTTTCTCGAATTTTCAAGACCAGACTACATAGATTCAAGCCACTGTTGTATTTCATCGTATAAATATCTCGATCGAAAATTACTCTCAGGAATACCTGAATTTTATATATTTAATGTAAGTAGAAAAATCTTCTGATGTCGTTTGATAAATAAATACATATTGCATATATAACATTTACTTTTGTTTACAGTATAATGCAAAAATTGTAAGTGAGTGAAAATTATTACTTTGGGTGAAAATTTATTTAGTATATTACTGTAAATGGCAAGAATATAATTTAAATCACAAAAACTAAAGAAAGGCATACTTTTATACAGCTAATATTTACTATGAATTATTAACTAGCATCTTTATTTGAAAAGGATTCACCTCATCCTTGTGCTTACAAGGCTGAATCTCATGCCTTCTTTGATTATTCTATTTCTAAATGGTTTTACGGATTTCGTTCAAATGAAGAAATTTAATAAATATAAGTTAAATATAACTTCACCATTTTAAAATTTAATCATGAAACATTAATCCAGACGTAAAGGTCGGCTAGCAAACATCCCGCAGCTAATATTTAATTTTAATACCGACATCCGGAAAATACAAAATAATGCTTTTTCTCAAAATTTTCACCAACATTCAATTTGTTACTAAAACAATTAGCTATGATGAACGAACCAGACTCTAGCGACTTAAAAGAGATTAGCTTTAAAAAAACGCCTCAGGGTTACATCAAAAATACTCGTCAAATTTTTAATTCCCACCCGGCGCCACCTCTTTTTGTATCAGCAAGGCCGACAAAAAAGGCCACAAAAATATCCAATTAAATCCACCTCAAAGCGCGGCGCGAATACGAAATCACGCCGCTCCTTCTAGATTACCCCCTTCTCCCCTCTCTACCCCGCCTTACACACCCACCTAACCTACCCTTGTGATTTCCACAAATAGAAAAATGAGAACCGCATTTTTGCTGCGATCCATTTCCCAACCCTTTTCCGCCTCCTGCCGATGATTGAATTTGTAATTAGGACCTGACACCTAGGTTGCTTGATTACACCACGCCGATCAGGGCTGATACCTTTTTAAGTTAGGGTAGTAAATATAATAAAAATTATAAATTGTACTTTTTAATCAAAATGTGTTTAGTATGATTAAATAAGAAATATCCAATTTTTTACATTCGGTATAGTAATGGAACAGGTTAACACACACATCTGAATAGTTTTATTGTTGGGATGTTTGAGATACAAAATACAGTGTCACAACAAAAATAAAATTATCTTTACAATTAACGCTGAAGAGAAAAAACATGGACATGTTTCCCAATTCTATATTATTTAAATTCAATGACGAAATGAGAAAAAATGATTTCTTTACAATTCATGAAAATAATTACAACTAAAATAATAATAGGTTCCAAAGATCAAAACTACCGTCTCGCACGTAAATCTAAAACGACATTTAAATATAATTAACTGAGTTTAAGTACACATAGTGCTTTTACATTGTCTTTGCTTAAGAATCATTTAAAATTTTGTTACCTATATTTTTAATAAATTATAACAAGACCGTGTCTGTGCGCGCATCACGCAAAAACCGTTGGACATATTATAATGAGACTTTATATTTTAATGCTTTAGAGACTAGATCGAAATCTACAGTAGAAACCATCAAGATTGTTGCGAAACTATACTACTCTGTACGTAATCAAGAGCGATATTCGATCCTCTTGGAAACAATTATCATAAATATTTCGCTTTTAATTTCTCTGCTAGCTGGTGAATTTAATTTTAAATTTTTTTTTAAAAGCTTTTAATTTATTGATAAATTTATATTCATATATTAATAATTATAGTATCGTAACTATCAGACGCCGGGGCACACTCCTAAGCCCGCATCTCTGATGGAAGTTTGAAGATATAGAAATGTGTATTACAATATATGTTGTTTTCATGCAGAGAATTGATGAATTATGGTATTTCATAATTTGGTGATAAAAGTCGCTTCTTGCCGCTTCTTTTGATATATATTTTTTGTTTCAATTTTGCTTCGAAAAGACATGTGATTTGCCAAGCAGTATTTTTACCCCTTCGACTTAAAGAGTTTATGTTTTAATTACACATATAAAATATTTAATTGTTGATATGAAAGTTCTTTATACACAAATAACGAAGTGCGTAATCTTACATTTTCACTTTTTAAAGCAGCTTCAATGAAAACCTCTTTCCGCTTTAGCTAAACGTACTGGTAATTAATAAAAATACTATATTACTTCCCAAACTGCACCTATAAAATGATTTAAAATTTATATATATATATATATATATATATATATATATATATATATATATATATATATATATATATAACATTGATTACATTCGACTCTATGAAAACAATAGCAGCAACACAGATCTACTTTTCAAGAAATTGCGCTTAGATCTACACATTTATTTAAAACTTATGCGCTGATGTAGATATATAAATTATAAAATAATTTTGATTAAAATGAACCTGTAAAGTACGAGCAGACTACGTATTAAGAGTACGTGCACGTTTAAATACATACAGAACTTTAAATCATTAATACAAGTTGAATAAAATAAATTGGTCTTAATACCATGTCGTGATTTTTTTCACAAACACTGCAAATCCGTTTGGCGGGTTACACCTCACGGGAAGACATATATAATAAACATTTTAGTATATTTTTATTGCATTCTGAAACACCTACCAAATAATAAACCCTAAGAGGAAATATAATTTTCCCCAAGTTGTAGAAAAAGTACTGGAATTAAAATTGAAAAAGTTTTTTTCAGTTTTTGGAAATTAAATATGCCTTCTTGTAAAATATCATTACAATCGGTCTGAAACTAAAAGAGCTACGGTGCTGAAAAACGGGCAGATAGACAAATATGATGAAATTACAAATAGATGTTATAAAAAATAAAAACTACTGAAAATTTTGTTAGAAAAGGAACAGTATCTTAGAATAAATTGCAGAATGTTCCTTTTAAATCTATATATTTTCTATAGTGTCGTTATTTTAAGAAGAGTAATAGTGATAGTCTAAGCATAAAATAAAGATCCCTATTCTTTTGAGAACAATGATAGGCAGAAATGCAATTATGTTCATTAAAAGCGGAACTATTTTCTATTAAACTACAAAAACACTCAATTTTCTTAAATTTGATGTTGAAAAATAATTGCTACTAATCGCCGTGACACATCTTGTCAACTCTCAATATTTTATTCACGTTAAGACAGAGTTTACTTAAAATGAAATAAAACAATCATTTAAATTATTTATATTAACAAAAGAAAAACACATTATTTTTTAAATTTTCATTACTTTTAGGGTTCCGTGCCTCAAAAGAAAAAATGAAGCTCTGATAATTTCACTTACGCCTCTCTCTCTCCGCCTGTCACAGCCGTGTTTCTCATAAATTGCTTGAAATTCGTCAAACTAATATAGCATATTAACATGTACATATCTTAATAATTAAACCAAAAAAATATTTGAATACAATTTTTAGAATGTGGAATGGCAAATTGAGTACCCGAAAAAATATTTTTAACAATTCATCTGTGTAATATGGTTTGAAAGGACTAGTTATAAAGGCTCTAAAAATATTCTTAAATTATTTAAGTAGCATATCTTCTGAGACATAATAAATGTGCATAATATACATGACATGCTGAATATTCATCCATAAAATATACATTATGATAGGTAGATTACGAAAAAACCGGGTTTTAAGGCATACGTAAAGATTTGTAGGAAAACTATGTCATCATTTTAATAATTATTTCAAACAGGGTATGGAACCTTCGATATGTGGACAAGACTCGTTCTTGACTACTTTAACTTTTTATTTTTTTAACTAACCTCGCAATCTCTCTAGTTTTGAACTTTCTATCACATTCACAATATTAATTAGCTTGAAGTCAGCACACACTCGTTATGTTTCTTATTATTGAATTATCAATGACACTGAAATTATGTGGTGCGTCACTATGTTATGTAACGGTTTAATTTTAACTTTCGTGACGCTAAATGAATGAAAATTTATTTCAGTTTGATAATATTTGATAAATTTCTTTTCATATATTTTTTTAATTGACTAAATTTAAATTTCATTAATAAAATTAATTTTTATTTTAATTCGTTTTGTTTCAATCTATGTTTTAATTGAACAGATATAAAAACTAAAAAGTATTAAAACCAGTTAAATCGACTAATAAACATGGCATGCCGCTACATATTTTGATGTCAACAGACGATTTTATAGACATAACTAGTTGGTTACTCCTCCACAAATTACCGACATCATTAATTATTAGTCTAGCGAAAAATTAAATGCGATATTTTGCTAAGTCATCAGGCTTTACTAGTCTGTATGAACATGTGTTGGAAAATTTAGTGAAATCATATGTTATGAACAACGTTTCCCTTGGTTATGTCTGTCTTATGGATGATAAAAAATATTAACTAGTTAACTAATAAAAGTTTCTATCGTTTATTTTATTTTAGTAAGATATACAATTGAGTTGGTATGGCAAAATTCAGAAAATGTACCACTACTTACGTTCTCGTAGTATTATGCGTTCTATTTCATTCGTTAATGTAAGACCTTAAAAATTAAGATGTTTGAACAAGAAAATTGAGGTCTAAAATGAACTTTGTCACATGTTTACAAAATATTGTTCTTAGTCCTTCAATTGTTAACTGGAACGAATGAAATAATGATTTCTCTACGGCAGTTACAGATGTTCAATTTCATATTTACTAAACATTGGTATAGTCTACTTTTGTCTTTCTAAACTGCAGACTTGCGTATTTTAATGAATTTTGAGTAAATTGACATGAACGTGCCTTAACCAATTTCATATATATATATATATATATATATATATATATAGATGAAAAAAAGATAGATGAAAAATTTTCGTATATTTATAATAAATTCAGTGCAATTTAATTTCACATAATTTACATATGAAGAAAACTTGGAAGAGAATATTTAATTTCAATAAGTGAAACATTTTTAACGCTATTTTGAAAATATTGTAAAGCAAATATGGCAATGCGAAGAATATTTCCTTAGTATAATGGGTATATTTGTGTAAATCCAGCAATTTGCCTAAGGTTTCGTTTAATTTTTAAACCAAAAACATTTTTTTTCAAATAATTTTTCCTTAAATCATTATTTAGAAAGAAAATGCTTGAATACCGCTATTAAAAAATAAAATATCACAACGCAAAAGAGGTAAAATTAGATAATATACATATAATGGCACATCAGTAACAACACTGTTGAATGGAATTATATGTTAGACCGTCATTGGTTTTAAAATTTTTGTTTAAATAAACTTTACTCAAATCCTCTAAATTAAAAATAATTAATACCACTGTACGAAAGTAGTAAGCAGCAAATGTAAGTAAGCGAAAGAAGTAAAAGTGAATAGTTAAACATAACGGAGCATTAATGCCAACAGTTTTGTGGGAAATTGAATATTAGCTTAGGTTTATTGTTTCTATAATATTTTTTGAAATACGTTTTATTATCATATTTATTAAATAACAGAAAAAATTAATAAATGCTGCTTTTGCGTTCATAACGTTGTATAAGTGTCAACAATATTGTATTTCAAAATGTTTCAACACGTTAAATTGGATGCAGTAGAAATGAGATATAATTTGGTCAATAAATATTGAAATTATTGATGCAAATTAATCGATTATTTTTCAGATTTTTTAGACTCAAGGTTAAAAATTATTAGAGAAAATAGGTAAGATAGATATCGCACGTCACTTTTAAGCTTAATATTTTGCAAACAGGGCTAAAACACAAAAAAAGTTAGTAAAACTTCAACGGAACAATTGAACTACAGAGTGGCACACCCCCTAACCAGATGGACTGAAAATCTAACGAAGAGGGCGAGAAGGAGTTGGATTCGCAAGGCGGAGGATTGTTCGTAGAGACATACCTTGGGACAATCCCCTGACCAACAGTGAATAGTTTCAGGCTGATGATGATGATTGTGAAATAACACACAATGATTATCAGCAGTATTATGCGCGTGTAATTCTAATGCCACGAAAAAAATGTGAAGATGTTTTTTACTTAATCACGTCTATAGTTTGCATAGATTTACATGAAATTTATAATGTATTAATGTAAATAGCACGTGGTATGAACATAGCCTACGGTACAAATTAATACATACATTACATTTTACCTTGGGAAATAGCATAATGCTTGTTGAATAAAACTCGGTATTTTATTCAGTAATGAAAATCGAACACGATAATCTGTTAATAAATGGCCCACGCAGTATATCAAACCTATTGCTTTACTCTTTCAAGAACTCAAAATACGTATGTGAATCAAATGACTTTGTCCAAAAATTCGCATGGAGAAGCCGCAGATAAAAGTTGGTTTTAAAATATATAAAGATAAATACAGAACATTGAGATGATTTGACTAAATCGTAAATCTAAACAGAGGAAAAGATAAATACACGCAATCCAAATGTGAATTGAAATTTCTAACCCCGAATATTAATTAATTAACTCAGTGTTACGTGTCACCAACAATAACTAAATCTTATTCACAGATGTTCATGATATTTTTGAAGTAACTTCTTTAGCGATGTCTGAATATGTTAAAACTGTTTAAGGACTGATATAATAAGTGGATAATGCATTTTAGTGGCGGCGAAACCGATCGAAAGGAAAGAGAATGTCAAAAAATTTATTCAAACGCGAATGTTTACGCGCAGGCAACCAGTACATGCGTAAAATAATGTATGTATGTCATCAACTTAATTGGGGAGCTAGATGTTTCGGTCACGCGTATGTATGATATTATCATTTATTATATTATTGAATGAAAATTTATTTAGTATATTACTTCAAGTCAGTAAAAATATAATTTTATTTAGAATAACAAGAAAAAAACATACTTCTAAGAAATAACTTCTTTTTAATAATTGTATTTTCACTTTAAAGAATAGCTTATATGGATCATAATTGATTTGACAATTTTTGAATAATACATATTTTTGGAAAATATGAATATCAATCAATATAATTTAATTTTTTCCATAATCTATTTTTATCTAGGATTTAAATTCCTTGTTTTACCATCTTTGAGACAAGGAGACGGGGAGGTATTTGTTTGCCTAAATTTAGCCAAAATGTATGAAAAGTAGGAGAGCCAAAATTAAATTATCAATTTATTAAGAAATATTCCATAAACATTCCATGTGGCATCTGATTAAGGAATATGTTTTTTTCCAACTCCACATTTTTGAATTCCTAGAAAGATAATATCACATTTTTGAAGTTTTTGAAGTTTTCCAGGAAACCGGATCCGAAAATGTATATGCGTAGGTTTAATAATTATTTGCGCACTAGGAAGTTCACATTAGTGAAGATTTGTGATCAGCAAGGTAATGTCACTTTAAACGAGATACGGAACGTCGAACACGCGAGCTAACCTCTCATTTGACCCATTTTTTACAAAGCGTCTTCTTCGTGAGATACAAGTCTCTGAAGCATTTTGCAATGTACCTCCTACATTCTAATTTTTTTAATCAGCTGCGTTAAATGTCTCAAAAATCAGCATAGCACAATTTAGTAAGTACTTCAACGCAAAATTATTTCGGATGGCTTGCATCGGGGAATGAAAAAGTTTATCGAAAATAACTTATCACAAATACCTCCATGTTACTTCCTGTTAATACGAAATACCAAGTGGATAATAATCTACAAATATATCTTTAAGGCATATGACCCTTGTTACTATTTTATTAGGGAATCCTAAAAATGTAGTTTTGAAATGAAAGGGAGAAAAAAGGGTTCAAGAAGACATGGACTATTCAATTGAAGAATATATTGAAGATAATTATTAATGCGACTAAGCGGAGTGATTAAAAAAACATTTCTGCGAGAAAGTAATGAAAATAAATAAGTGAGGATAGAAAACGATGGCATCCATTATTACAGCTAACGCTGTCGATATGGAAAATGAAATAAAGGTTTGAAATATGATAGAAACTAAACAGAAAAAGAATATTTGTAGCTGCGGGTTTAATATTAATATTATATGTAAATATTTGTGCTATGAAAATATTTTCGAACATTTAACATTTAAACGATATTTTTCATTCAAAACTAGAACTGGAGTGAAGCTTAGCGAAAGGCACAGAATATCGCGTCATCTATTTCAATATGAGAAATGTTAGCAGAGTAGGTCATAATTATTTTTATTTATGTTCAATTCATATCTTAATTAGAACGTTTTTATCTAGAAAATTATATATTACGTGTAATTAAAAATAATACGGATAAACATGGGTATAGTTGGTGGTCCGAAGTATTCAAAAACTCTCCGAGCACAGATCTTATTTTTATTTGAAAAGTTTTCAGAATCAAACTTTTGGTTCCGTGTTCAGTCCATGAAATATCAATCATCTTGCTCCAGCACGACGTTTCAAAGGTGTCGATTTTTCCGCGATCAGCCATTTTGCACTGTAGATGGTTGATATAGGTTAAACGAATATATTTGATTCGAAGAACTTTTTTGAACACAAAAAAATACATTTTCAAGTTCAAGTTCACGGTTAAAAAATTGGAAACGTAAATATGTCTCATATTGTCAGTCACTTTTCAAGTTTAATTGTCAGTCACTTTTCAAGTTTAATATAACCTAGCTATTGCTGAGTGGTCGAAATTTGACAGTAATTTATTAATTTTTTCAAGTTTAAACGTTATTGTTCATTTGTCAAAAGTAGGTGAGAGTAACCCAATTCAGATGGCTGTCACAAAATTCACAGAAACTCTTTCAGTCAATCTGATATTTGAAAATTCTTTGGCGACAATCTCTACTCTGCGCAAATGTTTGACCACAGGCTATTATTTGTTTAATATTTTCAGTAAGAACGTAAACAATGCATTTTTAATATATTTGTGATATTTAATTGAATGTATTTGTAACACGTGTTATGTATAAATTTTAGCTTTCTGCACTTCTCCATATTAATTTTAACTATGCCAAATCTCTCACTCCTCCGGGCGCGCAATATGCTTATAATTACTTCATGTGTTAATATATATAGATAATACTTTACCAATAGGCTTAAAAATATGTAATTTAATCTTTCATTCATTTAAAAATACCTTTTTGACTGTAGGAGGAAGTAAATAAAAAATCACGTTGTTTTTCACTCGTGGGGAAGCATGTTAAACATTTTAATATTTCGCCATACATTAATTGAAATCCCCATCTCCAATATATAATTGAAAAGTTTAATGCATATATGTTGTAGTTGTGTTACAGACGGACAGAAGGACGTTATAACGAAATTATAAGTCTTTCTTAGGTAATCGTATGAAATCTTAAAAAGATAAAAAAAAATTCGGTTTTGATTTCAGATGGTTTCAGCTATTAATCAAACTCTTAATGTCATTATGGATTGAATAAAAAAGACGCTTAACGTCGATGACAAGAGTTGATCATAAATTTTTATTTCAATTCGAGCCTTAAACCAAAAATATTAAAGCCAAATTATGTAATCCAACAATTCCCAGATATCACTAGAAGAAATAGTTGTAACTAATATCATAAGTACGAAAGTCAAATTTTTGCTAATATATGAAACCGTACTTTGTGAAAGGATTTACACAAAATTTGGCATGCGTATATAAAATACTACTTGGATTAACATATAAGGTATATAGGCTACATATTATCCCAAATGGTTTCTAAAGTATAGCTTCAATTCTTACGATGTTCACTACATTCTTGCTTGATCACGAAGTAATTTACAAAGAGTCGTTAAGATAGCATAAAGTTATCGAAAAATCTCAACGTTTTAACTGAAAACCCAGGCCAGTGAACCCGTGGATAAAAGTAACCGGTAATATATTATGATTATATGAAATTTATAATGAATAAAAGTAATGAATAACCTACTGGTTAAACATTATTTTCGTTTCACCAGTCTGAAACTCGTAACAAAACGATTTACATCAAATTCCCGTATTACTTTATGAAAATAATAGTATGTATCGTAAATCATTTATATATATATATATATATATATATATATATATATATATATATACATATATATATATATTCCCGTTTTGGGATTGACATATATATATATATATATATATATATGTATATATATATAACCCATTTTGGTAATATTAGACAACATTAATTAATATACTGTAGTATGTTCTGTTTCATACTCGTATATACGTACATTGAGTTATACGCCTTTAGACATTGAAATTTGTTTGTGAAGGTTATTAAGTATGATTGAGATTAAAATTCATTTTAAAATTTGTCAATCCCAAAACGGGAAAAATTGCGTGGTTTTGGTAATCACTGTTTCAATCGTTATCGGTTATTTTAAGTTCTAACTTGACGGATACCTCACTTTTTCTTTAGTTTTAACATGCGAGTACAAAGTAGAAACCTTAAATTATTATGAAGTACATTTAAATTAGACATGAATTTTTGGAATAATTCTTGGGAACGGCTCTTTGGAGCATAGTGATATCACTAATTCAGCCATAAAATAAAGTTCCAAAAATAGGTTAAGCGTTGGTAAACCAATTTAGCAATGTTAAATTGTCTTAAATGAACGATACGTATGAACGATACGTGGCTGATCCCTGATTTATTTTTAGTGGCATCACTGTTTTAACTATTTAAGTAATGCTAAAGTATGTCAATTTTATGAAAGACACGTGACTGTTACTTGATATATCCTTCGATGGAGATTCCGGAAAAATAGTTACCGTAACGCTTGATATCACGAAACAGAAAGAGCAAGTACTATGACGTAGCATGGTTTGTACACCCTCTACGATAGCCACAAAGGGGCAACATGTATTTATTGATGTCCATATTTTAACAGTAGTACCTATTTAGAACCTTCATGAAGAGGATAAGTCACTTATGCAAAAAGACAGTAACGCAACGAGACTGACTATTAAAAAGTACGTATGGACATATGAACGCAAAGGTTAATGCTTGAAAGTTGCAATATAATCTGTTAAATTACATTGATAAGTAAGATTTACTTACTATATAAAATACATGTTTTGATAGATTAGGATATTAGCTAACGATATTGTAAATGCAGTAGCATAACTTGTTCTTTTTTTTATTTGAGTCTTTCTTCTGTTTTTGCTTTAACATTTAGAGCTTCTTGTAAGTGTACGTAATTTACTGGATTGATTAATAAAATTCTTAATACAAGTCTTCAAATCTTTATCTGGATTTACGTGATTAGCGTTTTAAACACAGCCCCATAATTCCTTGTACTGGAGATAAATTTCTAGGACGCGTAAGTGATTATTGATGTATTTCTTAATGGCAATCATATACATATACCTACCACAACTCTTGATGTTATCGATCAGAACGAAGAAGTACAATGACCGAATTACGGTTATTAATAATCTTTCTAGTAAATTATATGGATTATGCAGAAAATGGTGAAATTACCATATGCATAGCTAGGTACCTGTATTTCGACAGGTGATTCATCAGGAAATTTTCCTGAACAAAAAGTTACACTGGGAAGGATATACCCAGAATATTTATCTGCCCTATACTTATAAATGTTTCAATTAGGAGAAATAAATGTGACATGGGTACTTTCGAGATTAATTTCAATCTGCCCTTCAGAGGGTTAAAAGGTGTATGTCTAAAATTTTATGTTTAAATCATAATTTAGCTATTAATTATAATAAATAATATATCAATTGCAAAATATGTATATACATATATATATATATATATATATATATATTTCTTTTTTTTTAAACGAAATAGTATACAGAAATTTACGGTTGGTAAAACGAAACGAATTGGTTTTCTTTAAAAACCTGTCAAATACGAGTACCATTCGCACTACAAGGGTTCCGTACATATTTAAGCATTTATAGATATTAAATGGTATACCATTAAATGTCTATAAATATTATCCCACTGAACTATTTAGAAAATTTAAATTTTTTGTAACGACAATATATTGCCGACTATAATTTTCACAGGCGCAAATTTAAATAAAATTACTTCTTTTATTTGATATAACAGCAAATTAACGATTATCGGAATTTTTCCTTTATTTGTGCTGTGGGGCCTTGTTTCTTACCAAATTTTATGATTTTAGGTCAACTGAAAGTACCTGTAAATATTTATTTATTTGCGAGTGTCAAAACATGCGACATAAATCGCTATACTTTTAGAGTTCTACTTGATTGCACTGACATAGAAGCTTGATTTTTTACAGCTCTAAAGTATAGTAGACCTAACTATTTGATATTATTTAATATATCCGCGCGCGACAGACGGATAAGGAGTACCTATATATACAATAGTTATTTTTGAATGAATACCCTACAATAGTTATTTTTTCTAACAGTGGAAAATTTTGTTCCCATGTTAATGAAAGTGTAAGAACATGCACACGGTTCATAAAGCGAGTTCTTGGTATGGCACTGTTTCTTTTCCCGATGAGTTTTGCAGAAATAGTTCTGTTCCGGAGACCTCGCTTTTCATTTTGAAATAATTATAACTGTCTTCGATGATCACGTTTCCTAAACACCACATCCACAGAGACCATATTTCTTACATTTTTGTACGTTCGTTTGTACATTAATTAATGTTGTCTAATATTACCAAAAAAGGTTTGGTTATATATATATATATATATATATATATATATATATATATATATATATATATATATATATATATATATATATATATATATATATATATATTTATTTTATTAAAAAACTTGAAAAAACACAGTCATGGTTTTATTTTACACGGGAAACGTCGGAATGGGTAGTTAGGTCTTTATAGGATCCTACAATTTTAAATATTTTTCGTTTTAATTCTTCCTAGCATCATTAGGTTTCGGGACCAAGGTCATTTCCACTGAGTTAAACTATAAACAAACGTAAAAAAGAAAATCTACAAACTTTCAACGTTGAAAACATATAACGCAGACCATTTATTTGTACATTTTCGAGAAAGTTTTATTAAGATTAATGATCAATTGCTTCTAATCTGTCAGGACTAATTATTACTTTGTTACCTACGTCAGCGATTCATGTGAAGAATTAATGGATCGCTTGTTTGGGGGCCGAATTCCACTGTGTGTGTGTAGAATTATTTTTATATGTATGTATATATATATATATATATATATTATATATATATATATATATATATATATATATATATATATATATGTAAGCATACACTAGAATTTGTTTGCACTATAATGACAAGATCGATATATTAGAATGATTAGTGGTTCAATAAAAACAAAAAAATTAGCTTGACTTAGCAAAAAGTTTGTTTGAATCCAATGAAACCTTCATATCAATAAATATTAACTAAAATATTATTTCCTAAAAGCAAAGCTTACTTTCAACTATAGTGATTGTTTTGTCATATAAACATAATTTAATAAAAAATATTCGCTACTTTAGTTACATCTAACCAATCATTGGAAAAAAATCTCATATTTAGCAAAAGAAATTCATACACATTTATTCTCTTTGGATAGTCAATCTTATCTAATCGCAAATAATAACTTGACTTTCGTAATTTGACAACGACCAAAGCTGGTTTATTATATTTATTTTTTATTGCAGTTATTTTAATCCATTTGTTACCATCGGAATTAATTAAGAGCAACCATTAAATTCTATAGCTATACTCTTGACAATTTATTCCAATTTTAAATTATGCCTCGAATAGATCCAAGTTCATCCGTTCTCGGTTTTTTCATTGATTAAGATAGCAAAAATGGAAAGTCGCAATATTTTGACAGGTTCGCAATAAAAATATCGACAAATATACAATAAAGAACATTTTTAATTACCACCGCATTTTTTTATTTTTGGGACAAACTTTTTACATACCTGGACACGGACAACATCACGGGTAATATAGAAAATTCCTTATATTTAATAACCCTAGTCTAGGTAAACATATTACGTAAAGATACAATTACATTCTATTATATTTCAATTGTTCTCAGTTTTATTTTTTTCGTTGTGAAAATATCGATTTGTAGATAAATAAGTAATGAAATCATGAACGATCACAATAATTATATTGTTGAACAAAGCGCCAATATTGTAAATACACACACACACACACACACACACACACATATATATATATATATATATATATATATATATATGCGTGTGTGTGTATATTTAATTTATGTGTGAAACAGCTCGTACTGAAATATTTTTAATAAATTAGTCCGGCTATTTTGTCGGCAATTATTCATTTTTGGGCTCACTTTTATTTCTCCCCAACCTTGATCGAATCTTTGCTAAACATAGCTTTGTCGCCTATAGTAATACCTAATATTTACTATTTTTATAATAAAAAAAAGTTTTTCAATAACTTAAAGTCATTTCAGAAAAGGACGTAATATTTTTTCATTATTTGTACGATTTTTAGACTAAACCCATGGTTGATGAAGATGCAATGGATGCATCTTCAGCTTTTCGAGATATCAGCGAATATGATATTAATGCATATTTTCATGACAATGGCAATATACTGTTAGTTGACTGGGAAATTACTTTGTAATATCAGTCAGTCTAGGTGGTATGTGTCAAAGAGTGTAAACGTTATAAACGAAGAACTTAGGAGAACAAAATTCGATAGATGAACATCCTGAGAGTTCAAAATGTCATAAGCGAATAACTTGGGACTGTAAAATGTTATAGACGAAGAACTTGAGAATGCAAAATGTTGTGGATGAAATATTTGGGCGTGGAAAGTTTCATAGATTAATAACTTGGAACTACAAAATTTCAAAAGAATAATATTGAGGGAAAATGGCGATAGACTAAAAACTTAGGTATAAAATATATCTTATCGGATTATTTTGAGAGTGCAAAATGTCATAGATAAACCACCTGAGAGTGCAAAATGTCATAGGCGATTAATTTGCATCTGCCAACTGTCATTGATGAAAAACTTGAGAGTGACAATAACTTCATACGCAGATAACTTAGGACAGCAAAATGTCATAGACGTAAAACTTGAGAGTACTGTCTATCGTAGAAGAATACTTGGAAGTGCAAAATATCATATATGAACAAATTGAGAGTGCAAAATATAATGGATGAACAACTTTATAATGTTGAGGAAAACAAGGGGGTATACGCAATATTTACAAAGAGAGTGAAGCCTTGAAATAGTTTGACACAGAAATATTGATAACAAGAAAACTTAAAAGTTTATATCTTATTCGGATAAAACAATAAGAGACTGTTAATGTCATTAGCAAGTTACGACCTTGAAAGGAAAAAAAACCCTACTACAATAACATAAAGTATTGATAGACAATTCAAAATCAATTTTGTTAACTATCCCGATTGTATCATTTTATCTGTATATTTTACACCAGTATTTTTGTTTTCGTATTCTTAAAACTCTCTCTTTATACCATAACAGACAAATTATTTCATTTCAATTTTTACTCTTATAATTTAACATTATGTTCTTTTAGTGCACCACATACACAATTTTGAAGTGATTTTTTATTTTTTTTGTGGCGATATTGGTGGAATAAACAACTTTTATCTTAATTCTGCCGGATTTAATTTCAAACATAAATCAACAATTTAAAGTTGTGAGCCAGATTTTTAATGGAAACACTATTAAATAGCCCAATGAAATGTTGCTAGATGAGAATTTAAATTTCATTTATTAAATATATTATTTACCCATAGGACATATTTTATTATTTTAAAGTCTGCTAATCAAACCTTTAATATGATAAACGAACTTGGTGGCCTTTTCCTGTTAAACAAAGCAGCGATTCCGAGCCAACATATCACATAGGCCATTACATTACTCAATAAAGGTACTCGGAATGTTAAGACAATATTAATGACACTTTATTTATGGAAATCGGATAATCCATTCGATTCCAGAAGGTAACATCTAGACAAACCCACATATTTACAAAAAATTATTAGGAAAATACACCATTCAGTCGAACAAAAAGCAAAGGCATATCAAATCTACTGAACATAAATAACAATTACAATATGTCAGTGGAAATTTCTGTATTTAGTATATATCTATTAGTCTTGAATATAAATATATGTTTTAGTATTTTCTTAAAAAAATATTTAATTATAATTACATTATACTGAGAGATCACTAAATATATAATTATATTTTTCGCCTGTATTTACCATTAAAATAGTTTAAAATATATACAACGCTCTGTTGTTTTTATTATACTTAAATATTTCACACATAATTTAATTCTGCTTTCTATGAGTTTTGCTCAGTATGATTTGATTGTCATTTTCTTTCATTGTTATATCATGCGTATATTAACTGTTAAAATTTTCATTTTCAATAAATTTCACGTGATTGGCGAAAAAAGTACTAAATTCAGAGAAATAGTTTAAATTAATTGCAAATGTTTATTTTAATTGAAAATATTAAAAAAAAAACAGTGCTGGCTTACTTTAACGAAATGTTTTTGATAATAAAATATTAAATCGCTTTCACCTATTTTTTGGAAAGTATGTAAAGAGTGCTCTTGATTTAGATATTATATCTCGAAATCTTGATTTAGGTATGCTATCTTTAATGCATGCTGTAAAAACCTTTCTACGGTCACGTAGCCAATAGCACATATTTTTCTCAAATCAAAATTAATAAGTTTTTATTGAGTAATTTTATTAAAAATAAAATATGTGAATTTTTTGATTATTTTTGCATGTTCAGCTAACCAAGAGTAACTGTTTATACCAAATATGGGTCGGCAACATGGAGTTTCTCTCATTTTTTAGGATATACCCACCTTAAATCTTTATTCTTTATAAAATAAAATGTATAGAAAAATAAATATAAAGCCTAAAAAATAGGAAAGTCCTCGGTATAGATCGTACCACAAAGACCTTCATCAAGTCTATTGGTGAAGTTTTTTTAATTCAAATCCATCTTCTTATCACAGAAATTTGGTCTACAGAGCAAATTCAAATTAAAAATATCGTTATTAACCCCATATATACCCAAATATCGACAGCCAGAAATGCAAACGTATTCTTTATAAAAATTATTCAATCTACTTCAAAAATACTGAAAGCAGACGAGTCGAGAAGAGCAATCGTGATTCCGACAAACGTGCGGATTTCCTGAACTTCATGTTCGCCGATGACAGAGCTGTCATCGGATAATACGACACGATACGACACGATGTTATCCGATAATTTGCTACTGATATCCTAAATAGTATGGCTAAGATCTCTGTTTCAGACGGCTTTAAAAGGGACTCACGATGATCGGATTGTCAGCCTTCGTTCATCTGTACAGTATCCGGCTTGAAAAATTTCACCTTCAAAGAAAGCATAGTTAAAACAAATCAAGATAGACCTAACAAAATATAGAATTTGTTTAAATGAAGCGAAAGTAGTAGTTTCTGATGGGAGGAAATAGATAGAAGTAGTAGAAAGAAGTCGTGAACTAGCAGCATCAAGAGGAACGTAGTATCTTCGAGATCGCATTCAAGTGGGTGAGGAGCATTTATTAATTAAATAACAAAATACGTTTTTAGGGTTCCTTATAAAGGGTTCCTTAAGAAAAATTGATATTTTTTTAAGATCACTCGCTAGGTGTGTGTCAGTTATAGCGGTTTTTTTCAGAAACCGCTTGACGTAGAAACCTGAAATTTATTAAATTATTTCCGTATGTGAAATATATTAAATTATTACTAACCTGATACGTATTAAATTATTTTCCAACATATGTCTCAACATCAAAGGCATAAAAATATTTAAATATACATTTTAGGGGGTAGAGGCAAAAGAAATATACCACATTTTTTAAAATTCTATATATAGTGTGGGATATCGTATGAAAGAGCTAGTTGTAACGATACATTTAATATTTTTTTCATAATTTAAGGCACAACATCTTCAGAAATACACTGAGAATTATGGGAAAAATAATCCCCGCCCCCACAAAAAAAACTCCCTTTTTCCAGGACGAGGTATTGTTTTAAACGTATTGGAAGGCAACAATAGGTTCATATGATAAAGACGTCATAATTCGCTGGTATTATAAACCATGCCATAAATTGTTGATAACAATAAATGTCAGGTAAACTCGATTGAAAATGACAAATTTAGCCGTTTACATATAAACGTTTGTAAAAAAGTTGAAGGGAAATGGTATTCAAGTCACACTAAGGAGAAGTCATAGAAAGCAGATATAAATTATGCGCGAATTATTTAAGTATACTAGTATATGAACAAAGCCTTGTAAATATATACACGTAAGATATAAGATACATTACACGTAAGAAAAATTATATTTGTAAATTGTTTATCAGAAATACTGTTTGCCTGAATATTTATAAGTGTCTAAATGTGAATGAAATTCCCCTAGTGAAATTTTTTTCTCAAGGTGCTCTTCCTGGTCGACAAAATATAGTCGCGCTGCCAGCACTAGATTTTCTTAGTATACGCTTCGCCACAGAAAAAATAATATATTTTCGTCAATATTAAAATTTTCATCTAAATAAGTGGTTATTTATTTTCTTCAATAAATTCAATCGTAGCCAGTGTTGAGTGGTAGGCCACATTATTACTGTTTTTAATAATAAGTAGATTATTATATTCCAGTGTTAAAAAACCTATTTATAAATTATTATTTTTCCATGGCCTTCGCCGAACATAACGCATAAAATTTATTTCAAATATGTTTAATAAAATTAGTTTAAAATTTTTTAAATCACCTTTCTAACATGTTGCCTCTTAGGACATAATGGGTAATACTTAGGCATTAACGAAAAAGTTAAATATTTAAAAGTAATTTCGGATCCGGAATTTGAGGGAGATTTAAATCCATCTCATTAAACACAAAAAATTATGTAACAATAAAAGGGAAGGAAAAAAACATAGTGAAATAATAATTATTACATATATTTAATATAATAACATTATATTAAATATATGTACTGAAAGTAATATAAAAAATTTAATCTAAACTTCGACAGGTTTTTTTAAAGTACGTTTTTCAATCTATTTACAGTGAAAAAACAGAAAGCAATACATACAATTTAATATATCAAACTCTCAAACGGATTTTTAATTAAATTATTCATTGACCGCTGGTATAAGGAAATTGCTCATAATTTCATTTTATTACATAAAAAGCTTGATTAAAGAAACGTTGAAAATAGTCTGTAACTATTTTTTTAAGTAAACCAATAATAGAAGTAAAGTTTTTTTTATTTTCTACATCTTTAGGGCTTTCAAATTTGACTTATATTTTAATATTTTGAAATTGGGATTTATACAGGATTTATTAAAAAGTCCATAAATTACTGCAAAATAACTTAAGTTGCACGCCAATTTAAAAAAGAAAAAACCGTAAGATTACCTGTTTCTGTTATTTAAATGAAAATAAGTAAATAACAATAAGATAAAAGACCAAGAAACCACAATAATGTAGGCTAAAATGTTGAATAAATATAATTAATGAATGAGTTAGTGAGTGATAATTAAATAAAAACTAATAATATAAGGAAAACAAATTAATAGATACTTCATTCCTTACAAATATAAAAAAGTTTGTTCACTAATCCCACAATTACTATAACATGGTAAAACGTTTAAAATATATAAGATAAATAAAGTCTATATTTGTATAAAATTGCAATCAGTTTTAAAAATCACAAGTATCCGTTAAAAAAATTAAATATACGAGTATACATTCCAATATATCCTATACACCTGTTACCTATGCATCTACGAAATTTTTTTTATTTAATTTTTTTAACGGATACTTGTGATTTTTAAAACTGATTGCAATTTTTTCTGCGTTATATATTTTGTTAACATTTCAGAATTTTTTGTTTGCATTAATATATATGTGACATTAACTGACCAATAAAAGATATTTTTTAGATTGCAAAAGATTAACATCGTACTTCAGTGACAAACTAGTGTATCTTTTGTAAAACATTGTATTTCTTAGTTAATTAAAATAAGAATATTCTTCGTTAAAGTTACACTAAGATATACTGCATAAAATATCCTCAATCCGATTTCTACGTTTGAGACGTTCTATATTTATTCCGTGTGAATATTCCTTATTTTAAGCAATTTCTTTGAAACTATGTGTCGAGTTTCTATATTTATGGTTTTCAATTGAAATAAAAAGCTGAAAACCTGTCTAATTTATTTTAAAAAATTCAATACTTTTAGGTATACGGTCGGGGTATGCATATAAGAAAATAAGTATAAATACATAGGAAGAAAAGTTTACTTTAAAATCGGCATTGCCAATTAGTTGAATAGTGTCCATAGATATGTCAAAAAATATTATGCATTAATTTTCATTACTCTTTCCTTAAGATAGGGTCTCATAGTCTACCATTACAAAACTTTTTTTAGGATGTGATTTGAACTTTTTAAAGTCATCCCTTGCGTTATAATTAATTAAATCACAAAAGAAAGCAAACAGTTTGGTTACATGGTAGTTTCCTTATATAGGCTTTTACTTGTTTAGTTTGTTCTTTCTGAAATCAACTTATCGCAAGTTGATTAGTAGTATAGTAGTACTTAAAGGCTAATGGCCAAAAAGTATTAATTAGGATGGTTACAGCTGTATTTTTTATCAATCTCTCATTGATAAAAAATACAGCTGCAAACGTTCTTTTTATGGAGCTCGTAACACTGAAAATTATTTCAATAGCATACTTTTTAAAATATATTTTCTCTCATTCATTATTATTTCACTAAAAAATAAAATCGAATTATTTATAAAACTTATTTGTCTGTGCATCTGTCACAGTTAATTTTCCTATGCGTGGAAATGTAGCATAGTAACACATCTTAATAATCCATATATTTTACTGTAGCCATTTTTAAAATATTGGTTTTAAAGTAAAATACCATTTTTTTTCTTTTATGGCTATATATGTCTTGTACTGCATGATTATAAAAGACTTGTTACGAGGAATACCTAAATATTTTTCATTATGATAAAATTTGACTAAGGGGTTAAAGGAAACCAATAGAGAATATCCTAAAACTTATAATTTCATGAATATGCACTGTGTTTAATACCTATCACTATAGTAGACAATAAATTTATGTAGTGAAAAAGATTTAATAGAAATAAAAAGTTTATAAGTGTCTAAGTGTATATAAACTCTTATTGCCCGAGTTCCACTCGTGCTTGAAAAGTTTTTTGTATTTATTTTAATAAAATCAAAATTTAATAAAAAGTTTTAAATCAAAACTTTTAGTGAGTGAGCGATTGCTATTTAAACGCTACGGTGATTAAGTATCAATAAAACGGTAAGTAAAATTTTTCTCATATATACAAAAAATGGAAAGATTTTTCTCATGATGAATTTGTTCATGTTCAAAACATTAGGTGCATGCCAACTTACAAGTTTAAGGAGCTGCAGAAAATACTTTATATTTTTAAGGACCACTATTTTTAAGGCCAAAATAACAAAAATTTACTTAAATTATAAAAATTGGGAAATATCGTCTCAGTCATTATAGAAGTAAAGAAAATGGGTTTAGTTCAGTTTCTCTTTTAGATATAAGGCTCAAATTTGAGACACCCACTTAATTCCTGTTTCTAATTTAGCATTAAATATTAACTGAGATAGGACTCAAATCTATACGAATTTTCTTCTAATAAAGGGTTTTATGAGTGTACTTGAACTATTTGGTAGAAGCATTTAATTGTTTCCGAATAAAATGAAATATTTTAATTATGACGTTTTCATGACAATATATTAAATTATTAATATTTAATACCTTCCCACGCACTCGTACTTGCAGATAAACACATTTAATTTTAGTCAATATGAAACAGTAGAATCTTCGATAGCCCACCCACCACAATTAAGCGTAGGTGTGAATGAATAAGAAATTTAATAACAAGTTAATTCGTTGAGTAGATACAAGGTGAATCCAATAATAATATTACTTAAGTGATTAATTTTAACTTCCAATACGTGAGTTCTTCTTTAATGTGACTTTGTCGCAAAATACTTTGAAGCGAATACTTAACAATATACAAGTTTTCTAGGCAATTCTATTCACCATAAAAATATATATTTCAGATAATTAATTTCTCGTTCAGTATTTCTTATGTTTGCTCCACATTAATTTCCGGTTTCTTTGATAATGGTGATGACAACGGTTAAAGTGACCCTGCATACGTCTGTTTCAAACCAGTTGTCGAAACTCATTGAATTAGTGTGTGTTTATTTTTGAATGTATTATTAAGTTGACTATTAATAAATCCCTCACTATTTTCCAACGATTTCTATGCGTTTGATTTTCTGAATTTTCTGCACATTTAATAATTGAGTTTAGACGAGTAAAAGACACAATAAATTTGGATATTTTACAAAACAGTCTTATAATGCTGTCGATTCATAAATTTGTCCTAAAATTTTGAATTCCGATAATCTTCGTCTAGGGCGGCCCTAGGGGGGGATTACTTATACAAATTAAAAAGTTTTGTTTGAAGAAATCCTACATCGAGTTTGCATTATGTGGAAATGCTATTATTTGTTCGCGGTTGTATGTTTCGCTTGCTGACTAATTATTTACAAGATAAAAAAATTAAGGCGAAAACCATCTTAAAATTTAACAAATCTTTCAGCAAGAGGCCAAATAATTCTACAAGCACGTATCGTATCTTTGCTTACACATACTACGTTTTTACACAAAACTCGAATTTTAGAATGTCATATTAATAGGTTGCAATAATCAGTATCATATTTAAATGTGATAAATTAATTTTGCCTCTTTTTACGGTTCCATATCTGAGAAGGAAAAATGGAATCTTTGTAAGTTCACTCATGTGTCTGTCTGTCAATCTATTTCTATTAAATATTTACAATATTTTCAATATTTTACGCCAGTGAAAGATAACGTAAGCAATATATATATATATATATATATATATATATATATATATGTATATATAATATAAATTTTTCATTACCCCTATATATATATATATATATATATATATATATATATATATATAGGGGTAATGAACAATTTATATTATTACATGGGCATATCCAGATATTAGTTTCGGGAGAGGCAAAGCAGGATAAAATGATCTTCTAAAATTATGTTTTTACACAAAAATTGATTCCCTGAGTTCTTCGGAAAATTTAATAAATATTTTCTCCATCAATCGCGCTTTGAACATACAGGATTTATTTAAATGATCTTCAATCATGATTTAGTATCACCAAGAATGTTGAAATATATAGTAGCATAGTGCAAAACGTTATCGAGAGGATCTGGAAGACTTTATTTATATTTGGATAAAGTGGAACCGCTTCCTAGCTATTTCTAAAAAGCTGTATCAAGGTTTACTTTTTTAATTTGTCCAACTAATAGGTTCTAACTTTATTTCTCTTTCAATAAGTTCTAAGTCATACAATTCTAAGATTCCTTCAATAACTCTTCACAAAGTTAGGAAAAAGTATCGGCTTTGATTTTAAGCAGTTGTTACTGATGTTACTATCAAAGTGATATTTGTGGAAAACGTAACTCAATATTCATTGCTTCAGTACTTGCAATAATCAAACTCTTTTAGTGCTTCTTCGACAGGCCACCTGCTTTCTTTTGCTGCAGTTTTTCTATTTTGACGTGAATTTACGACATTCAGGTTTTCACACAATTGAATATTTGCAACTTATTTAAGCAGGGCTATGCAGGATTATAATTTTTCATAATGTACAAAACCTAGGTGAAAACGATTTTTTCAATAGTGAACTGCAATTGAAAAACAACTTTTCTTGTTCTGAAATTTCCTTCTTTAGATAATTTTTTAATACTACTTACAATTTTATTGAAATATTTCTTAAAAATTACTAAATTTTTGTTTGCATCATCTTATGTCGAGCAGCGAAGAGAAATTTTACTACTATTTTTTGCGCAATAGAGACTCTCTAAAAAATATATGTTACAATGGTTGCGTGGTTGCCCTTTTAAGAAACATTTAGTCGTTTACAATAAAGTTTAATTTATGTCTAGAGAGGTAAAGTATAAATATTTCTTATGTGATTATTTTTATATCGTTCGAACTCTACCATTTTTTTTCACGATCATTGCATACTTATAATAACCATCCATTTATTAACATTCAAATTCAATTTATTAACAAAGTTGCTACTAATTTCACTGGCAATCGCTTGAAAATACATTTTACTCTAAATGTTCCAAAAATTATTTCCCTCAAAATTATTTTGATGCCGTCCTATAATAATCCAATAAAAGTTGCTCCTTTGAAGATATGTCTGCTAATTTATCGGCCTTAAGTTTATGGACGGTTTTAGCCTCTTCAACTAAACTTTTTCTGTTTTAAAATCTTCACGTCACGTCAACAATTTCTTTCGGGTCATTGATAATTTGCAATGAGTAGTTTTATTCTTTTTGCATATTAATTTGCAGAATATTTTACGCGATAAATTTTTAGCGATAAATTTTAAATATATAAATTTTGGATTTTGTAAAATACAATATTTTTATGGTATATACTAAGACGTTTTTGTTGATGGTTTTTTGATACTAACGATTTGTAATTAGTACAGGGACAGATAATTAGAGAATTATATTCAATTATGTCACGTACAACTTCTAATGCAAACGAAATTTAACGAAATCATTTTGACAAATTGTATTCCCCTATATGGATCTACTGACATTAGAAACGGTGTAATTTTTTTAAAAAATAATCTTCAAATCCACCTTTCGACATAACTTCTATCAATATCCTCGCCCATAACTAATGGTGATAGAGATGCCATCTAATTAGCAGTATGAAGATGAAATTATTTGTCTACTGAAAAAGATAGTATGTTGTTCAAATTTTCCACCTCCTTACACATGATTAGATGTCTTAACTGTCTTCCCAGAACCGCATCAATTTTCTAATCCAGTAACTCTGCTTTTCTGTGTTCGTTGCTGTAAGAAATTATAATGGATTAATATTTTGATGTAACACTAGAAGTATTAACGCCTTCTAAACGTCGAGTTTTTGTTCACTCCAATAATTGTTCTTGATCCTATATAAAACAGAAAAGCTTACGAAAGAATTAACATAATCCTTATTATTTATTAGTTTTAAATACAAATGTGGTTTTCGAACCATATTATACTAAGTATTAAACAGTTTCATATTAATATAAGTATTCAAGGCAATACAAACCAAACCCCGCCTACATTCGTATAAACGTACGAGTTATTTAAGAATAAAAATTATTAAATGATTATATCTGGAATATTAAAATGAACATTCAATCGATTTAATGAAATGGTTGGAGTGTCATAGAAATTGGACGTTGATTTTATGTCTTTGACACGTTTTTTGTGGTATATAATAAAAATAACGATATAAGAATACTATACAAACAATAAACGAAGGCAATTACGTAAAAAAATTTGTCACTTTTGTATATTTTTTTTATTTCTTTTCAGCACACAATACAAGGCAACTAAAAATAATTGAATGCAAGCCGCGACTCGTTCCGCCCGACCACTGTCGTCGCCTAGAGGTTGCGAGGTTACATGTACCAGGTCTAGTGTTAACATATAAAAAACCACTTTTTCTGGGACTTATATTGGGATGTGTAATTTGCTGCCAACATTGAAATTAAAATTAGATATAAAATCTTATTGATGTAACCTTATATATTACTTTTGAATTTATAACTTCTTTAGGCGCGGCTTCGCACTTTGCACATCTGCGCACTTTTCTGAGCAGTGAACGAAACTGAGCCAAAACGCTCAGGTCGGTGGGGCTGAGCCGTCAGTTTCGGGTCGGTGATGCTGAATGGGGTAAACTCGACTCACTTCGCCGTCGGTCGAGTGAACTAAATTTTTTAGGCACACCAAGCACACTATTTACAAATATCAAATGAACTACTTATTAGGTACACCAAGCGCACTATTTATAAATATTAAGTGAAATACTTTTTTAGGCACACCACGCTCACTTTTCGATTAATATTTCATTTGAGTATAACTTCATATAATACACGAACATCATTGTATTTTAAAATAATAATATCGCATTGTCCTTGTGTCGCCGAACTAATGATCTAATATATATAGATATATATATATATATATATATGTATATATATATTTGTCTGTATGTATAAATATATCAGCACATATCAGAATAATTGTTCACATATTTTTCTGTTCGGATAATCAATATTGTCTAATTGAAATAAAAACTTTACTTTCATAGTTTGACAATGTAACAGTCGGTATGTTATATTTATACTTTAACGTAGGAATTTTAGTCATTTTTTCAACATCGGCATTATAGAAGAGCCGCTATTCAATTCTGGAACAAAACTCTCGATGATTATATGAATTTTAAACTATGCCTTGAATACATCTATGATCAAAGATTTCCGGTCTTTCCATTGATCAAGGTACTAAAGATGCAATGTGGCATTAATTTTACAGGTTCACAGCAAGAATGCCAACGAATACACAATGAAGAATATTTTTAAGTATCACGACATTTTTTACATTTCCGGGACAAACTCTAGATTCCTGGACACGCACAACAGCACGGGCCATCCGGGCAAATCCCGTACATCTAATGACCCTAAACAGGTAGTCAGCGAGTTTGCGCGACACCCACGCATGATTTCGAAGTGAAATTGTTTTTGACAAGGAAAAATATGACGTAGAGATACGATCAAATCATAATATATTTTACTTTTTTCTCTTTCATAATACTTTTATTTCGTAAATATCGATATATAGTCAAATACATAGTGAAATTACTAATCATGAATTTTTATATTCCTGAATTAAACTAATATAACAATACATACAAACGCACATACACACGCGTGTGTGTGCGCGCGCGCGTGCACGCACGCACACACATGCATTCACACACACACACACATGGAATATATTTTAAAAAGAGTGATAGATTTTGTGTAGAAAATCATAATAGAAGCCAGAAAACCTTTTTTAGAATTTTTGTCTGTCTTTATGCATGTAAATTTGTTCGTCAATCACGCGAAATCGACTGGACAAATTTTGATGAAATTTGGTATGGTTTTAGTGTATATCCAGGAATAACATATAAGAGAAACAATTCTAATAACATTCCTTATTCCGAATTTCACGTGACCGAAGTCATGGGCACAGTTAGTATATATATATATATATATATAAGTCAATGCGTACAAATCACTAACAAATCTAGCTTTGCGTTGCTTTCTCCATTGCTCCAAAGTTATTTCTAGATAATACGTTCAAATTCATAATTTTAATTGTCAAGAATACTGATCCCTTAAAAGACGTTACCAAAATATTTTACTCATTTAGTGCTTGAGTATATATTAATATCAGCTAATCCGTATAAAAGGGAATTTAAAAATTCAATAACTGTCATGATTAAGGAAAATCTGCGTATTCCTTTTGAAGCATGTTTCTAGGTCATTTCACTGTTAGGTAAAATAGGCTTAAAACCTTAATAATGCCAAATCGACTCCGACAGCTAACTTTAAGTACTGGTGAAGTTACGTGAAAAGTTTATATTAAGACTATGACTACTAATATTGATTTAACTTAAAGGTTAGGCAAACAATATATTAATAGTTAAAAAGGTTTAGAGATTTTCAAAGCTATCTCTTCTCATTAATTGTGAACAGCCTTTGGTTTTTTTCAACCTGGTAGACCGATATCAATAAGAAAACTGGTTATAGAAACTGTGCCAAGCACGAAAGAACGGGTTGTAATATAAAATTAATTTAAGTCTAAAATAAAAGAAAAACTAAATAAATTAGAAAATATTATCTGACCTATGTATATATTATCTAACCTATATAAAATGTTTTAGTAATACATTTTATTATACTTTCATACAGGTTATCAGAAATCTGCGACTAAAACCTAGTATAAATCTAAATAGTTTTTAGTTTGGAATGAAAGTCGTAATTTTTCTTTGTATATCAATATCAGATTAAAAAAATGTCATTTCAATATGGAAAACAGCGATAAAAGGATCGGTTCTTTGGCAGAATGGCACAGAGAAAACACAAAAATTATAATAACTTATTCGACAAAAGAAATTGATTATTCTACTACAACATGGACAGTGACACGTCCTGAGATAGTTTTCTTTTTATTTCTAAACGTACGAAAATTATTCCTTAATTCTATAATTAGTCTTAACATATGGTTTGTCTTAACCACATGTTATTCTTAATAATAGGTTAAGCCGTAATATGTTTTAAATATGAAAAACTAAGTAAGGTTAGGTTAATTTCTTAAAGAACTATTAAGTAAAAGGACAGAATTGAAAATTATTTAACATTTATAAAACCGGTTAGGATAAAACACATATTTTTGTTTGATTTTAAAACATTTGCTGATATTAAGATTGTTACTTGCAAAAAATAACTTCATTCCAAAATCTGGTTAATTACTTTTTATGGGAGTAAATATTTTCCATGCTTAGGAAAAGCATTGAAAATATATTGAATCAGAACCGCGGCGTAATTCAATCTCGCCCACCCCTTTCATATAATATAATATACATACCAAGTACATTATACTAAATAAAATATAATATAAAATATTTTTATAAATACCAAGTGTCGCAATCAAAAATATCCAGTAGGTATTCATCATTATTACATATTTATAAAAATCTGTCCCACGTTGAAGCTATTTTATATAAGTACCTAAATGTACACAGATTGTAAAAAAAAACTTATTCAAACAGGTAATTTTGCATATAGCATTGAGTAGAAAATGTTAAGAAACCATTTCTGAAAAATGCCTTTACGAAAAAAACAAAACTTTTCAGAGTTCCGCCATTTAAAATGAAAAATAATAAAACTCTTATAGGATCACTTAGTTGTCCGTTCGTCAGTTCATTTACCTGTAATAGCCTTATAAACAGAAACAGTTTGATATATGAAGTCGAAATTAATATTGTGGACTGAAGGCTACAACCTTTTATTTCTGTAAAGATCTCAAGTTTTTTGGTTCACATAACAAGAGTATGACCTTTGAAGTGTATTTTTTATTTATACCAAAGTCTTACTCATAGATCGTCAGGACAATATTAAAAGTCGCCTTAATGGAAAGTCTTATAGCAAAAGTTAAAAGAAAAATTCAAAAACATGTGATTTTTATTTCCATATGTATTTATATACTTTTTTGAAATATGCGTCTATGAAAGATATAGTAGGCAATATATTCACGTTCTTAAACATTAAAATTGTGTAAATAGTATAATAGAAATACTATGTACAGCTAAATAGTCATAAATGCTATAATGTGTAATAGACCCTGCCTTTGCATTAGTTCTACACGTGCTTAACAAGTTTTTTTTACAAAATGAAGCTTTTGAATATTTGACTCAGTTTGATACACAGAATCGCCTACTTGTATAACAGACCAGCTCTTTGTTACCCCTATGTTTTTTATTGAAATATTAAGCCTCACATTTTTCGCACAGCCAACATATGGATCAATAATTTTATCAAAAGATAAAACGATAAGAGCGCACAGAGATTGACAGACACATTAATTATATGAAAAATCACACCCTCTTCTATTAGTAAGCTACAGCAAAAACAAATTGATATCTAGAGGTTTTATAGGCATGGTACCAGATATAAACGTTTTTATTGAACGGTAATGGCATTGGCATTGCAGTAGTGGAACGATAAATGTATAAAAATATATGAAGTCATTCCGACGTCAGAAACAACACATTGATGGAAAATCCGCTGTCGTGTCGGTACTATCGAATATCTCACTGGTGTCGTCACGACAAAACGCCTTACGTAATTACACATGTATTATGTAATTACATAGATATATGCAATTACATCAAACATTTACATGCATTTTTACAAGGGAAGGACGCTACATGAAGCCATATTATGCAAAATTACCGTGGCATTTTAAATTTTTTTTTGGATTCTGCAATGAAATATGATAATTTAAATATATATAAATATTTAATTTCTTTATATTCATCTATACACCATAGTCTTACAGTATTTGAAGTATTAGACTTGTGTACAAAATTTGCTATCTTGCAGGTAAAATTTTGTATGGAGATTTTAAAAAGTGATAAAATATGTTCACTTGTTGAAATTTTAATGCATTACAGTTCCTTACTGATATGGTTAACATTTTTGCGTGATCAAGCCTCCTCGGACCTCCTTGTAATGAAGAATCACATACTATCAAAGTTATAAAATTGTAATGTCTTCGGTTTTATTGAGAAAGTTTAATGTAGATTAAAATAAAAATATAGCGTACTGAGATAAACATACCGTCAAAATAATTCGAAAATCGTACTGGGAGAAGAAAAGTTACAATTTTCTAAAATTTAAATTTGTCTGTTTCATAATCAAGTTTCAAAATTGGACACTTACCGGATAATATTACCCGATATTTATTTAGTTTACCTCAGTAAATGAGAGAGTATTATAACTAACCCATTGCGACTGAATGACGCACTAACTTACCCAGCGAGCAAGAGTGAACCGAGAAGCGCTCGAAAATATGCTTCCACTCATTCCAGCATTATGAAATCGTTACATTGCAAAACTAAGCTTTCTCGAACGTTTAAAGTGGGTAGATTGTCGTTAGACGTGAAATATTATCAACCCATTCTTTCAAGCGATGTTGCAAAGGGCGGAATCCGATTTTGTGTATGTTCTGCCGCGCATTTGGTTAGTTTTATACTCTGTTAAATTGATAATTTTCACATGGCCCCCTTTAAAATACATTTATATATTTGGGTTTGATAGTATTTTTTTAAAGTTATTTATCTCTTTGAGGCTGTTTACAAGATCAATCATTAATTTTTCAGTATTTCGATTTCTGAAAGTCATTTTAGCGATAAATTATTTGAAATGAAAGCGTTAGCGGAAGTGATTTTTCTCTTAATGTATGACTGATTTAATAGCAGAATTAAACCTTAGTGTCAGAAAAATATCTAGTCGTTTACGTCAAATCAACCTAACACAAAAATAGAAAACAAAATGTATGAACTGAAAGATACCAGTGAAATGATAGAATATATAGTCCACGTGTGGGTACGTAATTTGTTGCTTATGTCATTTCAAATTGAAGGTATACAACTGCGTATTTTTAATATGTGAACTTGTAAAGCACGTTAATATTGCATGTCCTCTGTGATATGTTGCTTCCACTTCAAAATTTGTATTAATAATTAGGCATAGTGTAGATGTCCATAAAGTCAGTTTCATGAAGTGTCAATGAAATATGACACTTTTTGTTTCCCCTCAGGAGAGTCAAAAAATTGGTAGTTTTGTAGCTCCAGAGACAGATTCCGGTAATACTCTTACATGCGTCACAGAAATTAATATGTTATAGAAAAAGTGATATTCAATTGATTAGTCAACCTCACATGATTATTTAATCGTCGATTCCCAATCACCAAACTATCAAAACCTAACCTAAACAAACAAAACGACACTTTACGCTCCGCACAATACAGCAAATAGGCAACTGTGGGCAAAATCCAATCAGCTTTAAAAACCGCGTGCCATAGTCAAGCCGGCTCAACAAATCAACCTATTCATGCCATGAAGCTCCTGTTGTTTACAAACAATACATCAACAACTCCATTCACCTGCATTGTCAAAAGGTACCTCTCTGTCTGCCAACCCTTAGCGGTGGGTGAAAACGGGTTGATTTGAAAAGTAATCTAACCCTATATGGCCCAATTCAATGACCAATTACTTTATAAAAGATATAATTGACCTGAATATTCATATAACACATCTGAATCTGAAGTAGTAGTAAATGTTAATTCTATCTCACGTACGGCACCTACGTAGCAGCACCTACTAAATGGCTTTAGTTTCCAATAAAGAAAAGACAATTAATTTACATATTTGATTAGTTTCTCCCAAATTACATAAATATCTTTGAACCAACAATATTTCTGTACAAGAAACATCATCGACCTTTTTTTCATAAGCCAGCATAATATGGTGCAGTTAAAATAATAAAATTATTCCAAACATATACGATTACATTTATATACCAAATAAGGATAGGAAAAATGATTACCTAGTCTTGTACGAAATATAATCTTACCTTGTCTTGTACGAAATATAATCTTACCTTGTCTTGTACGAAATGTAATCTTGTACGAATTGTAAACGATCGAACCAATTTGTTTTTGTCAAATTTTGTGTAGTTACATAAAGTAAAAAGAGAAGTGCAATGTCCTTTGGCTTTTTAGTTTACATAAACGTACTTTAAAAATGGTAAAATTTGGATGATCTATTCAGTAATAATTTCTAATTAATATAACCATTTTTTTACTTACAGCATAAGAATTTGAAAAAAAATTGTAAAAATTACTTAAAAAAATTAGATAGAGCAAAAGTAGTTAAGCACCTCAACATAGCATTTTAGTAACCAAAACAATATGAACTTACTATATTTTTCGAATATACTTGCCATAAATGTATTATTAATACATAGATACATCGCCCACGTAATCATTACTACTTCTCTCTGAATGTACCAATTTTGTTCCAAGCTCTCTTTAATTCATGTAATTATATTTTCGTGACAATAAAACTAAATTATATCTTCTTTAGAAGAAATAGAAATAGGAAGCGAAAAAGGAAATCACTTGCTTAGCTAAATTAGCAAGTAGCGATACGATTTACCAACCACCAAAAGGGTTAACTTCATGCATAGCACTCAAACTGATGAGCGCAATATTCAAGCGGCCTTATACAAAGCGATGTTCACTTATTGACATTTTAATCGTTTTAATGGAATCGCGGTTGTTGGTTGTTGCCTATAATCGTGTTTAATTACGAATACCCTGCGATTGCCGCTTTTATATTAGGGTGTACTTAAATAAAAACATATGACTTAATAGTACATGACGTAAAATGTACAGAAATTGTAATCTGTAGCAATTTTGGGGAGTTTACGAAATAAATTAATACGAATTTTAGATTTCAATCCTATAAAAAGAAACGATTATGAATAAAATTGAATAAACTCTAAAAAAGCTTTTGTTGTAGATAAGCCATCGTCAAATTACAGATGTGCGACGTATGTTTTACTTTTACCAAATGAAAACAAACGGATGATATCGAGTAGATATTACTGATATGAATCCGCTGAATGTGATACGTTGGTATAAACAATGTTGTACTTCAGAAGCGTTACTTTAGATAAGGCGAATATATCCGGCCAGAACGTTCTAATTTTAACTGTTGAAACCAATATATATATATATATATATATTTACATACATATATATATATATATATATATATATATATATATATATATAGATATATATATAGATATATATATATATAGATACATATATATGTATGGAAGTATCTTGCACTGTGAACTTTTCCTGAATGATAGATGGTATTTTTATAGCGTAGTTAAAGTCATAATAAATTATATTTCACTTTATCGAAATCATAATGAGTATTAGCTAGAATTAAAAATAATAAATAACCGATTCTGGGATCAATATATTCAGTTCACCAATTTGTTACACGCAAACATTTCGAAATCTATTGAATCGGTTAAAATAAAAATGTTATCTAAATACGCTTAAAATGTATTAAATGCTATATAAAAGACCAGCATAAGAATACGTTACTTGAAAATTAAAGTCAACACACATTCAAATAATTTCATTGAACTTATTATTTTACTTTCAGAAAAGATTTCGATTTTCGAAAACGCATATTTTTATAATGATATGCCTCGTAAATATAGAGCGGTCTGCATATTTTTATAACTGAAACGTGAATAACTTTCCATTCATACTGTAGTGACTATTCATTTCTATGTTTTTGGAATCCTTTAAGAAAGATATAAGAAGGAAAATTTTATAGTGATACAGATTTGCATTATTGAAAACCAAAAAGGTGTTTAGAAAATAGATTATAGGGAACCTTATAATGGAATAGCGTTTCTTGTAATTGAGGTACTTCTCGTTATCGGTTTTATTAAATAGATAACAATAATAATCTTTTATCGTAATTTATTGTCCTATTTAAAAAATATTTCGAAATATTTAATATTTTTATACATATTATATTGCTGTTTATATTTATATTAGGATAAACTACTCTCAGAACTCTGTAGTTAAATACGGACATTTTTTACACTAAATATGCCAAAATAAATATTAATTTAATATATCGGTCATTTTTGAACAGGCCATACGTTCAACCTTTCAATAAACATAAATAGCGCTGTGGATATAAATTATTAGTAACATCGCGCTTCGAAAATATTCACGCGGATTAATTTATATATATAGAATCTTTTCGATATCGTTTTAATGAAATTTCCTTTAACAAAACATTGCTAAAATTAAAACGATCTGAGTAAGTAAGAATATCATAGCATTGGTGCAAGAAATACCCATTAAAATATGATCATTTCCTTTATCTATTTTTGTATCGATATCTGAAACAATTTATATTTCCACCACGTATAAGAATATATCCTTCAAATATGTAACTTCGTAATAATATAAATATCTGTCGATCATTAGACTAAATTTAGGTAAAATAGACTTTAAACCGTGGCTGAAATTTAGTCAACACTGATTCTGGTGTGACCAAGCTTCTTCTATCGTGCGCCAAAAAGTCACGTCTCCCATTTTCATGAAATTTTAGTAATATTTTTGAATTTATGACAAATTTTTTTTTTAATTATATATTTTGTTTAAATATTTCACAGAATGTTGCTGATCCCAGGGGTAGTTTTGAAAGACGATGTTTACTTTTCTTCAATTTTCCCCCTTTTTATTTATATCATGTGTCCCCTTGAACTACCAACGCACTCGAATTTAAATATACAAAGATAAATATAAAAAAGCGCATGATGGACTAAATATAAAGTAAAGATATAAAGTTTAAGAAATATCATTTAAAATTTACTAATTTTTTTAAGTCCTTATCTGATGTAATATTTACAAAAACATGAATTATTTACAGCTCTAAAATCGTAGAGCCACTATACTTATACCACATGAATGAACGGATGCGATTAAAGTATAAATAATTATTGTTTTACCAGTGTACCATTGTACCATTTTTTACCATTGTACCATGTTTTACCAGTGTACCATTAAAAACCATTGAATATATAATGAAAGCTATTTTACTTAGTAAAAATGTTCATATTTCATATTCTTTGACATCATTTATTTATTAACATTACGAAAAGAAATATATATAAGAATACAATAAGAAATATACACATAAGAATATTTATAAAAATATACATACATTTATACAAGAATATAATATTTTTCGAAACATAATCCATTATTTTAATTCTTTCTTTATATAAATAAACTTTTCCATTACTTTTATCAATATTTTCATATACTTAATGAATAACAAGAAAGTCCCTTATAAAATATAAATATTTTCATAATCAGTCTAGTATCCGAAAAATGCCAGTACAAGCATATACAAATGATTATCAGTCATGAGCACATAAGTATATAAATGACTAATTGGAAATCTTTTATTAAAGTCACTCAAAAATCGGGAGTCAAGGATATTTATGTATATAACTTCAGTAATGTTTCGCTGCATCGATCGTAAATTAATTGAGTTTACTTGAATATAAGAGTTTATCGCTGTATCGATCGTAAACTAGTAAGTTTATTTGATAATAAAACAGAAGCATAAAGTTTAATGATAGAAGACAACCCATTTATAAAATAACCATATTTATGATATTTTAAACCTATTCGGAAAAACCACTTGATCACAATTACTATTATGAGTGACCTTATTCCGCAGTTTCTACTTGTCCTGTTTTAAATTCCGCGAGTTTCTGCTCTTCAAATTTCCAATGTTTACAATGCCTATTTATCGTAAGACGGGCGAATAAGTATACAAAATCCGTAAATTAGAGAAGAATTATAAATATCTAACAATAAATAATCCTTATGTTCCTCAATCTTTATTAAAACTCTACCGCTACAATAAACACTTTGTGTTTCATCTCCGCCTGTGGGCGAACAGATATTTTCGGTACATACATAAACATTGAACCCGTCAATACTATCTGTTCTATTTAACACGTTATCCGCATATAGATGTGGTCGTAAATCTGTTTGAATCAATACATATATGTATGTACATTCGCTTAAATATTTAGGAGTCTTTTCATTTATCACATAAATTATTTTATTTTTATATTATCTCTACATATAACTAATAAATTCGTAAAAAAAACTGACTCTACATATTGATTATTTTTAAGGAAAACTAATTTCAAGCTCTTAAGCCTAAACCTAAAGTTTTTAAAATGTTTGTCTGTTTGTCTATTTGTCTGTTTGCGCGCACCTTCGTTATGCATGATAATCTCAGCAAGAGCTGAACAGATTTAGATGCGGTTTTTAGTGATGTATTTAGATTAGCTTGGGCTAACATTTAGGTTGGTTTCATTTCAATCAGTTCACAAATTAATCAGATACATTAATCTTAAATTTATGTGCGTGGTGTACACTAATATCAGAACGAGGGATCCGGCTTGGTTGCCAACGTCATCCATTAGCGTTTTAGTAAACTTTAAAGTTTGGAGAGAAAAAGAAAAAGCATTAAAAAAATCCAATAACTTTTCCCACTGCGAATTCCATGTCGCAGGCGTAGCAAATATACAATAAGACGGTTTCTTGAGCTATATGTATTTGCCAAAAAATGCACGGAGCTATGCCGAAACATAGCTGCTATTTCGAAGAAGCAAAATACGTCAGTATAGGTACGTGGTAAAGAATAATTATAATACAATACTATGCACTTGGTCACTTTGGCGGCGTTTCAAATTTGAATCGCTCCCATTTAACCCGTTGATTTTCAACATCGAATCTTTGGACCTTCCTGAATCAACATGTCTCCATCTTTCTTTCTACTAAAGTTTACTATAATTATCCTAGTGCTTCTCATGTGTATTTTCAACTTTTTGACATTTTTGCAAAATTTTCACAGTTTCAAGTGTCATGTTGATATAAATATTGCGGTTTCATTTATGGTCAATTTGACAAGCGAGAAAAAATACGAAAAATTGCACTTTTAAAGTCGTTTTCGCATAACGTTAATAACATTTGTCTGTGTGATTTTGCCATTTCAGGTCTCTACTTATTTATTTCTTTCTTTGTTTAAATATGTACATACATACATCCACACACACATAGACTCATATATGTGCATATATATATATATATATATATATATATATATATATACATAAAACTGTAAATAGATTAAGCAGGTGGCTCATATAAACGAAGTGGCGCTTAAAATGGAATTTATAAATAAATACATTTGCTTAATATAATTCAAGCTTTTTTCGTGAGGGGAATGACTACTTTATGTAGGCATTTTGATCCCAAAGTGAACACAAACGAAATGTTATAAAATTTTAAAGATGATGCCCTAAACTCAGAATTTAATAATATTCATCAATACTTCACCAGAATTTTACATATACAATATTAATCCTAAAACTTAAGTGTCAAGACCAGACTGTCGCCAATAACCATTTATCTACTTAAATATGCATGTTAAGCAAACATAGGATACACAATTACGTTTAAAATTTTACTCAAAATTTGAGATATATATTGATATGTATTAATTAACAGAAATAGTAAATCCTCCGAGATGAATACTGGATAGGACACTTTCACATCATTCGATACGAAAACTGCAGAATGTCAATAATATCGGCGTCAATATTGACACGGCGCCGACATTACACTAACTATTTCACACTAAACTAACCGACTCCGATACTGACACGATGGTCTGTCGAACACGTGTGCTCTAGAATTTCGTGTTTCCGTTTTAAAAACAAAGTGTAGGAGGAATAGCAAAGTGAATAAGTTGTCATTTTACGTTGACTATTTCACACATTATGTAATTTTAGTGCTATCATATAAAATATTAACTTCATATTTTCATGTCAATTATTGCGGTTTATATTACTATTATATTTTTGCCGATTGATGAATGACTAAGTCATTTTCTTCCCTTAAGCATGTAGCAATACTTAAAAGAGGATGTGTAAATGAAGTGATAAATTTTAAACACGATTAAACAATTTTTATTTTATTTCAATTTCGAGAAAGTTCTGCACAAAAATTAATGTTTGAAAGATCGTCAAATAAATATACGGTTTTTTGATATCATATTTATTCTTACTTGCGGTGGTTCAATTGATCATAATCTTTCTGTTTAGATTTCAATTTAGTCTGTACACCTTTTCGATATTATTACATAATTGTTAAATATGTGAAATAATGCGAAAGGGCTACGACAATGGTTGCACGTACATGCACAATACAGACATTAGATATTTCATACATTATATTTATAAATCCTTGACTATTTTTCTGTTAAATAATAAAGAACTACTTCTGATCGATTTCTAACTATACGAATTATTTTAAAAAACCTTCTATGAAAATAAACAAAACGACAGTTAATTAGTAACTAAAAGATTGTTTTAGAAAAAGAACTTACGAAAACACTAAACAAATTAGTTCAAATCGATAATAAAGCCTCGAACAAAGCATACTGCAAACTTCATCCTACAAAAAATCACGACATTATTTAACATCACTAACAGATGACGATAACGTCATTGAGCGGACGCCCTCGGATATTATGGAAATATCAATAAGCGGTAAAAGATCGATAAGCAGTCGACGTGACGACCACGTAACCCCACCCCACCAATTCCGTAGTGTAGTAGATTATCTGTTGCTGTCTGTTGTGTTTGTTTCGCCATTGTCTATCTCTATCATGCTTAGCCTAAACAACTTATTTGTGTGTATATATATATATATATATATATATTTATGTGTGTGTGTGTGTGTGTGTGTGTGTGTGTGTGGGTGTGGGTGTGTGCGCGTAGCATTTATGAACCAATCGAACGAACCGATTTGGATGATTCTTTTTTTTTAATACTACGTTCCCGGTATTATTCCATTATAGAGCCGACTCCAAAAGTTGGAGTAGCACTATTCTGCAAATTTATTTATGTTTGGAAACGAGATTACACGTTAAAAAATTTAACTAGGGCTCGTATTATCATTATTTCATACTTTTCAGTGCACTTCTTTTTCGGTGGTCATTTAAAGTATTTTTTTTCGGGAAAAAAGTTCCATGAAGCTTTATTTAAATAATACGGTGTTCAATCTGCACTAGTTCCAGGGAATTATTATCGAGAAAACATTTTGCCAACAAACTTTATTCTTACGAGGGACCTTACTCACTTAGCAAAGTGTTTGTGCAAAAAATATAAAATTTGCATTTACTTTGACAAGCATCTCAGTATTAATTGTTCAACATTGTTTTTTTTTTAATTGTATATTATGTATTCTTTACTTATGTGCAAAAATGTAATTCAAGTTAAGTATTTGCTTAAGTACTTTTCTGTTTTCTTGATTCAAGGGGTCATTGAATATTGATGAGGATGAGTTTTACCTAACTATCGGGTCACAGGTGATATATAACTATATGTACTATAGTTTGTAGGATAGCTGCAAATAAGAAAACAACTCCAAACCGGGGCGGTAAGGTTAGAATGCAAAAGCCTACCCGAAAGTTTAGTGACAGCCGTATAATATAGCGAATTGGCGAAGCCATTAAAAAGATGCTTGGCCTTCCTGCGGGCGAACTTCGAGGAGAAGAGTGTCGGTGAGGGAGAGAGGATTGATAAGCGGCGATAGATATCGTTATAACCAATCACAGTATTGCAAGCATCAATTGTCATTTGCATCATAAGAATTATTACCATAACCTTTTTCTTAATTCCTATCATGATGAGTTAAAATAAATACCAACCCTAAATATTAAGCATACTACCATTCTTTAGTACAATAAAAAGCCTCAGAAAGTTGACCAACTGTCATAAATAATTTCATATTTCCGCATATATTGTGAAATCATAATCAACTTATTATACACTTGCTGATTGAACCATCAAATGGGACATGAAAATCTATAAGATGAAAAGAAAGTGTAGGGTCTATGACCTTGACATCGTGTTATTTTTATGCAAGTTAATCGAAGTATATAATTTTAATTGCAACTTTTTATGAACCGTTAGTACCTAGAATTTGTATTATTTTTATTTTTTTATAATTCAAGAGATGTCATATATTTCCTTTTTGCTAATTAGTTTTTAATTAGAGAAAATAAAAGATATTGCACATCGTTTTGAAACTTAATACTTTGCAAATAGGACTAGCAATAAAAACTGGTAAATGAAACTTTAATTAAGGACACCTCACTCAATAGGGAGCACAAAAAGCATACTGCCATTTTACGTCTATATGTAGGATTTTTTAAAAATATTTTCCATATAAATTAATTAATATCTTATGTGAAGAATCTACTTGCAAAAAAATTATTAGATAGTGACCGACAAATTATTTAATTACCGAATTCTAATCCATTATAACTAGAATGGGTATGATGGATATATAAACAGAAAAATAATAATGTACATAGCTTTTTACATGAATACGTCTTTAGTGGACAAACAAATCAACATAGTGTATAATTTTATGGTTTTATATAAAATTATCCAGCTGGTTAAGATGACTCAATATTTTTTTGTTCTTTGAGCCGACAGCGACTCTAAGTAGCACATTTTTGTATTGGTTATTGTCTAAATTAGCGGATCATGTAAGTGTTCTTGAGTTTTGATTTCAGATTTTCTTCACATAACAAGACATACCGAAATTGATTTTTATTTTTTCACATAAGTCTTAAAAATTAGGCAAGAAAACTAGAATTTACACATACTTCTAATTATTATAATTATACATATTTCCAGTTAATCATAATCAATATTGGGATGATTTAATTATACATTTTCATGCTATGTCTGCTTAAAATGCATTGTCGATTATATTTAACTAATAGGACGGTATGTAGAAGAGGAGTATAAACTTGCATAATAAATTTATTATAGTTTTATTCCATTTAATCATATAAAAACGAAGCAATCTGAAGAATAAGATTATGTAATTTTTTTCTGAAATAATTTACTACCAATTTCATGAAACTCGATTTTTTATGTGCTATGTATCTGGTAATATTCTTAAAGAAATATTCACATCAAAATATATAAGGAAAGAATTGACCGAAATAGGACAGCTGAGATAAAATATCAATGAAAATGAAGGATGATCTTATTGAAGGAAATATAAGGAAAGAAAAATGTATATCTTTCGTACAGGAAAAAAGCGAAACGACAAAGGTATGTGAAGATTGTAAGAGACCAAGTCGGTGACGATGTGGAAGTATTTAAAACTAGATAGATTTTTTATTAATATTAATTCTTACATTTCTACGAATTATTATCGCACCTGTGGGATTCGTTTCATTATTGAATTATAAGAAGCGTCCTATGGAATATAATAAAAAATGTGGATAACGATTTAAAAAGTATATATCAGTTCTGATCACAGAATAGCCATGTGGGATCTTACAGAAAGATTTCACACTTCACTGTATTTTGAACGCATATTTGACCTTCGATAGACAAATAATATGGGGTAGGCAATGCATATTGGTAAGTACCGCAACCTCGAAAGTAAAAGTGTGAAGACGTGCTTCATGAAATCAAACAACTTTGGAACCATTTAAGCTATCACAATGAAACTAAAACTAATCTAAATGTATCGATCTGATTGTTACTCATATCAATAGCTTTAATACTTTTCGAGTTAAATTCGTTCATAGAGGTAGGAATATTAATAGATTGGTACGCGACAAAAATTTTAGTACCTACTAAATTTGTCTTAGTAATCGAATATACAAATGGAAAACGTATTTAAAAGCTGAAAATTCATTTTAGTTTTATTTATCTGTACTGATATTATAATAGTTAGGATTATTTTATTCATTAAATAAATATTAACAGGTTTATTCAGCAAGAACTGAATTTTCATTAATATTTTATTTATTTTTCTCAAGGAATCCTAAATGGAGGACTGACCGAGTATATTACAAAAAGCTTAAATACTTTTTGGGCTATATTCACCTTCCAAATGTTGGCCATGAAGATTACGATCAAAGTTTTTCAGTGTCAGCTTATTATTAGATAAAAATAAGACAATCTCGGTTGTTGCGCAAAATCATTAATCAAGTACTCGTTATAAAATATCGTGAAGTTCTGCAAAATTTCTCCTGCGTTATGTCTGATCCATTCGTTTATTTGCCAATTTATTACAATTTATTTTACTTTTTATAAGCGTTTAAGTACCGACTTTAGGAAATAAATATAAAGGTAACACACTTTAAGAGACATTTTGGGATATTAAATTTCGATCCTTTACGATTCAGTAAAACTTCTTCAGCCAACTTTGCAAAGTACAAGTACCCTTTTCAAAATTGTGACAGAACAAATTCTCACGCAATTTTCCTACGTGAAACCTTACCGTTTGCTGTTAAATATTTTTTAAGGAAAATTAATTTTGAAAATCTGTCTGGGAAAGTTTTCACATCGGATTTGATAGCTTTCCTGAGACGTTTTGACGCTAATCATGCTATGATTGTAATCTCATTACGAAGGTTTTATTTCTATAACGAAATGTTTTTATATATCTTTCTAAATTGTAGATACGTATTGCTAATCTTTTATTAGAATTCTCGTTGTAGTACATTGTTATAGGGGTTTGAGGTGTGATTTAAAAGAAGGATATATATATATATATATATATATATATATATATATATATATGAACTTAACCTTAGATGTAATATTATGAATATGATCGGATATAAACGTCTGGAATATTCCTTGCCTCTCGCTGATGGATCGTTAGAGATACGTGAAAATAACGTATGACAAAATTTTTCTCAATAAACAGTTTTATAATAAAGTTTTGAAAGCGAATATATTATGTAAAATCCACAATAAACGTTTCATTGTTTACATAAAATATGAATTTTAGCTCAATATTCTAAAGATAATTAAGAAAAATTGCCTTAATCCTACTCAAATTATACTTCTCATTATTCATATTGATCTCTTCAATTTATACAGACCAAATTTTTATTTCATGTCGTAGTTTTCGAATGATGGATACTTTTAAGTAAGTTTGCTTTTAATTTATAAAAGTAAACTTACTTAAAAGTAAATGGATACTTTAAGTAAGTTAAATTATATTTATGCGTGAAAAGACCGGGGTAGTTCGCTAGTAATATTGTAAATGTGAGTGTTTTTGTTTGTTGTTTAATAATTCTGCAACCCAGCAACAAGTTACAACCAAATTTGACATCCATAAAGCTTATGTAATGGAGCAATATATAGGACTATATTGTTCACGGCTTCACTCGTGTGGAATAATAATACTATATTAATTAGTTTGAACGTTTGTTACAAAATAACACCTAAAGGGCAGGGTAGTTTTTAATAAATTTGTTATGCATCCAATTTCATAATTTAATTTAATATTTAGGATACTATTAATCAAAGAAATATTCTTTCACTATGAAACTTGGTACATTTATTTAGTAATAAAAATATTGTACAAGAATACAAAAATTATACAACTATACAAAAATAGATCCTGTGACGCAAATTCATATTAAATATATTGCTAACATGTTTTAGGAGCCGAAATCTGTAGGTTAATCACCCTTTTTAGTGAAAAATTCACGCGGACAGTGCCCCTGACCGAACTTTGTAATTCACAATTAGGATAAATTTCAAGAAATTAGTTTTCATTTACCATGAAGAAATTACATAATTTTGAGATTACACTTCATTTATTAAGCAAAAGAACCCCAAATAAATATTAAAAAAAACTAAACCAACATAGAGGGAGATGAGTTTTGATATACCTCGGAAGAATATCTCTTTGATATACCTCGGTGAATTCGGTATACACATGGGTATATATGAACATTTAAAAGCATATAATATTTCTATTAAATTAAATATTAATTTTATTTTTCACCCTGTAGATTAATTGTATATTATTTTCATAGCATATCATTTTTCATAGGCGTAAAAATATTCTGAAATATATTCACAATCATATCACTGAAACCTGTCAGAAGGTCTACAGGTGCAAGGATTTCCCACGCATCAGTCCTATGGTTTCCATGACAGTGAGTGTATTGTGACCTTGTTTAATTCTTTAGCCCGTAGTATTTTTGAAATCAATGCAATCATCTGGCCTGCAGTCACATGAAGTAACTTATATACATATGATGGAGAAAGTAGCAAAGAAGTTTAATAGATTTTTATATAAAAAAAAATACACGGGTACTATCCTCATTTCTTTCCCTCATATTTTATAATGGCCATGGTCGTTTGTAATTTTCTTCAACTCCAACGGGAATTACTTTTGGCCATGCAATCTCTTTATATGTTAAATAATTACATTGGTAGCCGGTCGGTCTTAAATTTAGTAACGCTTCGTGCTCCCATCTCTTACGCGGGAGGACTGAGTCATATTTTATTTCTTCTGTATAGAGCGTGCACGAATGTTATGCAGCGTCTACCAATTTTTTCCAAAACATAATTGTGAATTCATAAACATCAACAATAAAATTGTTCATGCATCAGCAAAAGATATAGAAAATGCAACACGTCAAATCACAAAAGTACGTAGAATCAATTGTTTCGAAAGCAAAAATACGTGACATTTAACCATGAGAAATTATACAAGAACTTGACCTTGACCAAATATTTCATAACTATATAAATCGTTATATGAAAAGAATGAACAATGCAAAGGAGTATTGAATATATTTGAAATAAATATATATGATTTATACACCTACGAATGAATCCGGAAATACGACCAACCCTCCATACTCTGAAAACGAGTCCTCATAAAGTAACAGATGCAGTCTTGGCAAGTAAGTAATATATAGTCCTTTGTTACATGATCTAACTTAACTCTTTGGTAAGTAGCGTCAAATTGCGTAGAGCTGGAACATTTTCATGTACTTCATCGATTCACTGGATATTACGGTTCCTTGCAGAATTTTTTTCACACTGATTTTATTTTGCATAGTGAGTTAAATCCAGTTTTCTAAAATATTCATTACAGCTATTTTCATCTTGTTCAATAGAAAATAACTTTCCGTTTTGTTTAATAAAACACCCCTATACCTCATTCCACATCGATTTTTCTGTCATAACCGAAGCAAGCATCGAATTTAATATTACAAATCACAAAGTTTACGTTGCGCCTTATGCGATCGATAAACTTAGAAACTTTTCAAATGTATTCGGTGTATTGCATCATTGTATCCTTTTCTGTCAGTACATAAGAAATAACATATATAAATAACCAACATTATTACTATCAATATCTTAGATTTTTATAAAGACTTCGCTTATGTAAATTCTTCCGTTTTAGACACAAAAAATATTTATACTCTGCTTTTTTAATTCAATAATGTTTTTTTTTAACAAACCTGTTTTAAAATGTTCGAAAGAGATGATGGTCGTTTGTAGGTGCCAAGCCGGGAGAACGGAGTAGATAGGGTAGAACTCACCATCTCAAGTTCATAATTTTTTAAAGTAACATATCACGTATGGCGCGCACGATGCAACAAAAATCGATAGGATGATACAATAAAAATTGTCAGGACGAAATTGCTCACAAAACACCTGTTTTGTGAGCAAATTTACAAGCGTGTAACGACTGATATTATATTCATGATAGTTTTTAGTAATTGAAATTTAACAGCGGTCCATATAATAGGAAAACGTTTATTTATTACAAAATATTCGTTACAAAACAGTGCATTTAAACGTTTTAAAATATATTTTATGCGTATTCCTCCAACAGAGGTTAAGTTTCGGCACGTATTTATTTGCATTATTAATTATATATCATTACTTTATTATTTATTCAATACTTAAAATTAATAAAATCCTATAAATTTTCAGCATATTCCCTTCTTTTTACTATTACTTAATATTTATTCAGATTGTTTTAGTAAATTTAACAATTCATTATAATTACTTAAATTTTAAAAATAACTAAATTTGATGTAAAGAAATTTTAAATAATTTGAAATGAATTTTAAATTTAATTTTAAAATAATTAAAATAAAAATAATAAAATTTTTATTTATGAACAATTAAATTTAGTATTTTAAAAATTGTTTTAATTTAATATAACTAATTTAGTAAAAAAAATTAAGAAAAAATTATAATAATTTGACAGATAAGTGTCTCACAATTTTCTGCTGGCTTTATTAAGATGTAAATAATAATCAATCATCTCCCAGACCGTTTTCATATACACGTGTTAAATGCCGAGTATTAATTTATATTTTTAATATAAGTTTAATTTAAAAATAATTTTAAATCGAGTTTAATTAATTTAAATTTAATTTAATAATTGTTAATAAATAATAAAGATAATATATTAAATGATAATGATTTTAATTCTATTTATATGTTGTAACCAGGAAGGTCTGATAATAGAGGATGAAGATTGTAATAGGAACTTCATATATGGTTAGCAGTAAACACATCGAGATTGAACTCGCCTTGTTTGTCTCAATGCGTCGTTTAGTTACCAATATTTACGAAACTAATAATGATGTAAGCGAATGAAATTTTTTAAGGTAACAAATTATTCTACAAATTCTTCCTACAAGTGTTATTAAGAGTATTGATTTTAGGGGACTAGCATATATCATAGTTCTGATGAGAGTACCGTAATTATACTGCAAACGCGGAATAAACTCAGTTGCGTCATGTTCTATTTCCGCTTCTTATCATACCTCCTCACAGCTCACAGCATCATACCTCCTTATATATAAGAGCGATTATGATGAAATTTTAGAATAAGACCTAGTTGACTTACGAGAAAGAAAAATCTTAGTCATGGAGCATGGATAGTCAGAATTATCATGAAGAAGTGTTTTGATATGAAGTCGGAAATATCTAATAATATGTCTGCATAGCCCGTTTCTTTAGCAACGTACCAGTTTTCACAGCTTCAAAGCATTTAATAGTGAATCTCTCTCTCCCTATCTCCCTCAAACCTTTCACTAAGTATTTAATAAATCTCCATAACGTTTTGCAAAGTATTTAACATTGAATCTCCCTCTCCTCTCTAACCTTTCAAGTATGTCTATGAAAACTGTTCATAGCGTTTCGTGGTGAATCCCTACGTCGACTTCCTTACTTTCAACTTTCAACTTTTAATTATGAACATTAAAAATATCCGCAGCCTTGCGTAGTAAATTCTCTCATCTTGTTTAATCTCATAACAAAAATATTCACTGCATTTTGCAGAGAATGCGTCCCTTATTTCTCATTAAAGAAATAATTATATGCGGTATTGTATCAGTTGACTAGCATTAATCAATTGAAAATATATTAGACAGATAGATGATTTTTCAAAACACAAACAGTCCTCATTAGAAATTGACCATGAATATATCCACTTGCACTTTTACATCCAACATTAATAGCGCTAAACACACTCGACGTGCAATAATTTGTCTTATACAGTTCATGAAACCATCTCTAAGATGTAATTAAACCTAGCATTGCTTATATATTCCAGTCAGTGATATTAACATAGTGTAATACTTCTTTCGAACTGTTTCTGAATTAAATATCTTTTCACTATGCGTGAAATGACTGATTATATGCATGGCAAATGAATATTCATAAACTTTTTCTTTGAGCATTCATTTAGCATGAACTGCTGTCAAGTTATGGAATAAACTTGATTCAGACACCAGACTTTTACAGTCGATTGAAATATTCAAAATTCGTATGAAAATATTACACCTCCCATAACTTTATTTTCCTTATCTGATTTCCTTTTATATTCTATTCCTCGTATTCCTTTTTTAATCCTTTCTTTTTCTTCCCCTCAGCTCTACTCCAAATACCCTCCTAATATAATTTCGTCTTTGTCTTTGTTTTCCGAAAAATAACTTATCCTATTTTGTTGTCAATACGTTTTATATTTACCTGTCTTTTAACATTATAAACACACCACAACTTTTTTTCTCAAAGGTATTACTTCTGGACCAATATAATCGCTTGATGTACATGTAAATCGAAGTAAATACATATTTTGCAAGAGTAAGACAAATAACTTGGTCGTCTATATTTCTTTACTTTAATCATGAAAGCTGATCAAAGTTATATTGCAATTAGTTATTAAAATATGTTATCTTAACTTTTTCACATTTTTGGCAAACGTGCTTAGAAATCTAAGAAAGCGGAGCGGGGACATATGGAAAAATACTTTGAAAAATTTAATCGCCACGTTCGATATTTAAGGAGGTATTTCACAAAACGAAATTAGGAACGGATTTTCTGTATTTAAATTTTTTTACGTGATCCAAGTTAAAGTTTAAAATTAATGTGTTACGATATAAGAATGTACAGACGGGCTGTTGGAATCGTCGACTTGGTAAATTTGGAAAAGTTCCCATTTTATTATTCCATTACGAAACCCAAACAAAATTACATTATTTCTATGCTTTATTTTATTGACATATGTGTAAGATCTATAAATATATTAGGACCTGCTGCAGGTACCACTGATACTTATTTTGTCGACGTTAGTGGAGGGCAGTTAAAGTCCGACACCGCTTCGAAAACTGATTTCTTAATTATTTCATAATCTTATTTGTTGTTCAACTATAGTTTAAAAATATTGCTCTATTACATAGTTAGTACAGCATTTTCAGAGAATGGGGGAAGGCATATGCTTTGTTTATATTTCCAACAATATTTCTGGAAATAGATACGTAAGACTCTGAAAAAAGTTTTCATATCCGTATAATTTTCTCTTCACATTGATGCCTTGCCATATTAATCATCCACAGGATATATAAAAGTAACAAAAACAATTTATATCACCTGTTTTAACCCTTCTAAAATTCCTATATAATTTACATTTAATGTTATTTATTGAAATAAGTGCGAATTAATACAATTACAACGCCAAATCACAAGTTTCTACATAAATAATATGGACATTCTCAAGAATATCTCTGGAAATATCCTATGAAAAATTATAAAATTATCTGAAAAATTGTCACTGCCTCTTTTAACGGATTTCTCATACGATACATGATATTAAAAAAAAATATTAAATTTTCCTGAAATTTTGACATAAATATCTTTAAACGTTGACAATTTAAACGCATGCGACTACGAAAAAAATTTCTATGTTAAATAATTTCCGAGCAAAATGACCATGACCGACAAAGAAACGTGCACGAACTCTAAAAAATTATAGATTAGACTATCGTCATGCTATATTTCAACTTTCTAGGTATAAAGGATTAAGAGCCATTTTTCGGCAGTCTCATATACCGACAATTCACATGTTATTATATTTGACAGTTTTCAGTATAATATCATACTAATTTTATTAAGTGAAAAGTTTTGTTTATTTTTCACGGGTTGCGCAATAAACGACTTATTTATTTGCTATGAAATTGACACCATCATATTTTTAATAGTGTTTATAACTATGTAACTAGTATTTACAAGTTAATTAGGATGCAATAGATACAAATTACGATCGATTTTTTGCTTTTAAGGATATCAGAAATCCATCCAATCCACCATTGATAACTTAGAGTGAAAGTAGAATACGAAAAAATGTTAATTAACTAATTATGTGAAATGTTATCAAACAAATAGATTTATGTACAAATAGCTTATACTTGTTATAAGCTCTATAAAAATTCAAAACTTATAGGTCATTCAAACTCACTTGATTTGTTCATTTATTAAGAGGTTTAATATCTATTAAAGTTGGCTCAAAAATATTGGAAACTTAATTTCTATCCCAAAAAAGATCAATCTGGACTAAAACTTTTTATTTAAAGTTGATTCGCTCCAAGTTAATATATAAGTTAATATTTTCAAGTATTATGCACTTATTAAACGAGTTTTAGAAAGAGAAGGTTCTGAAGGTTAAATAATATTAGTGATTTTATGTATCCATATTACCATACATTCAAAATAAGTCGTATTTCCAATTAGCGAATCGATTCTATCGACATTACAATATTTAAGAATTTATTTATTTGTGATAAAAGTGATTTTGATATAAGTATACGTTAACCTAGTTATTGTGCAATTTATTTACTAATGTTAGAAACACATAAATGTAGTATTGCATAATTAATGCGTTGTTATAATAATATATAACAATATATACAAAAATTGTCGTGTCTTTAATAACACTCATTACTTTGTACAAAATAATTACATAATGCGGGATAAACACAACTTTGGAATAAATAGAAATGTCACTTGTTAAACCAATGGTGTGTTGTGACCTGAATGTTTTCCATGATGATGAAATAAAATTAAAATACTATTTAAATATATCTGCAAAATTATTAGGCACTATTTACACTTTCACTCATTTTAATAGATAGAGGTTTCCATGATTTTTTTGAAGTTTTGTTGAGAAAAGAAAAACTACTTGTTCATTGTCCTGGGACTACTCCATTTGATAGTTTCAGATCATCAAATGTCAATGAATAATTGGACAAGTTTCTGGTTGCTTTATAAAGATATTAATTTTCTTTCCTGTATAACCCAAAACGTAATTTTATCAAATATTTTAAAATATCATCTCATTCTTTTTGTATTTTCTAAGATGTGTTAAGAGAAAAAATTCACGAAGAATTTGTTTTCGTCATGAAAATAAAAAAAGTTTTCCTAAACTTTTAAAACATGTTGAAGTATTTAGCTGATATCAAGTCAAAATGCTATATTTAATCTGTATAAAGAAGTGAGATTTTAGCTGTCGCCTTATTACCGTCACCATGTTCGATGAGACACTGCATTAGGTTGTTGCTCGCGATGTAATGAGTTTTAAATTAATTATAATTTTAAAAATGTCAACTGCCCTCATAGAGGTCCGCTCTCTAGCATTTCTATTGAATATAATTTTATTCAGTCTTCCTGTTTAAGTTTTTTCATCTTCATACAACGTATCGATTAAATGAACTAACAAAATAATACATAAGTTATGCAAAGAATATGTGTTATTGCGCATATTGACACGAAAAGAAAACAAAAAATAATTTGAAAATGTATTTTAATATTTACCTTACTTAATGAAAATATTTCAGTTTTACTAGAATTTAATCGCAAAGTTTAAAAATATTGCTCATGAAATTATAATATTCACTGCCAGCAATAAATTTAACTCCATTTCTTAATATTATAATTAATGTTTCATCAATTTTCATTGTGCAAGTTAATAATTTTGCACACTCACTCATATTTAAAATTTCAAATATTACTCAATTTTATGGTTAAATTATAGGGTATTTCTTTTAGTTGATTGATATTATTATTATCAAAGACCTGTTGCGATGTAGGTTAAAATGAAGAGAAAATCAATAACAGACACATTGAGAAGTTAAACCTAAAATGTTATAGAAAGAAGTGGAGGGTTGTTATGTCAAAATACCAGAAAAGACCGCGTCATCAATGTTACAAAGATCACCAGTCTCGGCACGTCTGCCGGATGGTTAAGAGTCTCAAGGTCTACACGCGGATATACTTATTTAACGTTCGGACTGAATCACTCGTTTGACTCCATGATACTTGAATGAAATTCTAAAGCAGCAATCAACAGGACATCTACATATATACGTTTATTACCAACCTCAAATTAGGAACCAACAGGACATCTACATATTAACTTATTTTGAAGAGAATAATCGAAAACTAGAATTTCATATTCTTGCAATTGACCATTTGCATCTTATAAGTTTTGGTCCTTATCAAATTAATAATGTAACCTATAAAATTAAGGCATTTCTACAGCGAAGAAGCATGACAGCTCTCCAAGCATCCCAAGTTTAGATATTATATGAAGTTAATATTTTTAATACCACTTATTAATGAAGGTACTTGAAATTCTGTAACATTATAAACTGGGAGAAATTATTTTTGTCTTCATTTACAATGTTATGAATGAGGGGGAACTTATTCTAAAATATTACTGTTTTTGTAAAAGCGAATCTGGAACTATCGTTTTAGCAATAACGTCATTATTGTAAGGTAAAATATACGAAACCAGAAAATCTGAGTACGATTTTCATTGTGAGAGTACCGTAGGTACGTACTTAATTTTACCGTAGGTACGTTCTTAAGTAGAATTTTTTTTCATAATTGTAGCTATTATTATGTTTTGACACGGAGAAAATACACTATGTGAGCATTTTCAAAATATCTCTATAATAATGAAATAGGCAAAACCGGAGTTCCTTTCAGAGTTTTTAAACAATTTTTTTATATTCTTACTCACTATAGTAAGAGTTTTTAAAAAAAATGTTTTTTTTTAATGTTGAAAAAATGTTTAAAAAATGTTTTTATTGATTAACTTTATTATAATTTAAAATTTTTACGTCAAATAATTTCTTAGAAAAACTAATTTCCCTTTTTTTCAATTAAATTTGAAACGTTTCAATTAAAAAAAAAATCCAAACCACTAAAGAACGATCACGTGTGGATTATCAGGACAGTTACTGTTAGAACTATGCATAGTACCTAAGTCTATGTACAACTGCGCATATTCGCAATGTTTTTGGACCAAGACAAACGTCTCATAAAACAAATTTTTTAAAATTATTGAATTACGACTTATTTCCAAAAATAAGAGAGTAAACATGGTCAAAAACTTATTTATTTCGATGCGCGTGTACTCATTATTAAACTCATTATTAAAAATATCTTATACACAATTTTTATTTTTATTTTTGAATGTATTTTAAACAATACCTACCTTAAAAAAGAAAAACTACGAAATAAATGCAATTTATCAATATTGAACTTTTTCCATTTATCCTTCTTTCAAATTCAACAAGTTTCAATAAAACAATAATATATTGTTTAACTAATTACCTACTCTTAATCGGAACTGTATTTTAAAATATCGATTAAATTTGTTTGAATTTGCCAATAATATTTCCAACGAATGTGCCATGTCAAATATCTCACAAAGTTTTTTTAACTTCGCTTTTTTGCATTTAATTCGTATTTTGTATATCAAGAGTGAGTTACATTTTTTAAATAATTTTTATCTAAACTAATCCCAAATATTGTTCCTTCATTTTTTTTAATTAATAAAACGAAAACCGTTACAAACTCCCTTTTTATAATGCTATTAAATAAAGGAATTACGTTGTAAACATTACATTACGCGGTGTGAGCAGTTCTATTAAATAATTTAATAAAAATACGTTCTAATAGTTCATGAATTTACAAAATACTTTGTAACAGGTACTTAGTAATAATGAGTCCAATTAATTAATTAAAAAGCTGTTGAGCAAGACGTCACAAATAACTGTTTATACAAATTGCGTATTTGAAACTCGTAATGTTAAAAAGTGGTGAAAATTGATCGCTTGCAAAGGGAAAACTCACAAAAAATGATTTATTGCATAAATCGGCAGAATAAAATTAGTTGACTAACAGTGAATACTATAATTTTTTATAGGTTACTATTGAAGCCTCGCTCACAAGTCTAATAAAACCGGGTGTAAGTGAAAATCTTTACAATTAATTAACTAAACAAATATTAAACCGATTCATGACAATTTGTTTATCTTATGTGATATGTTTGTTTTAACCTTAACGGCGTTTTACTTAATAGACATGGTATACTTATATCAAAGGAAGGTTAATATAATCCCAAACAGCGCTACATGCGAACTTTGCTAAAAGGGGCAGTAAGTCAAAGACAGAACATATTTGAGAGAGATAATCGTAAAATAATTAATAATAACCTTATTTTTAGGACTATTTTAGACCGCTAATGATATGTCAATACAATATGAAGGTCATCGGCGTGACTCGTGTGTGCAAAACCTTACAACTGGAATTATTTCAAAAGAAACTGCGCAATCAATCTAATATTAGAAAATAATAAATGTAATGAATTTTCATTATATTCATTATGGCTTTTATTTTAGTTTTATTAATAGTTTTAATGAGATAAAATATTCTTTATATACTATAAACTTAAGGTTTTAATTATCTTAATTTATAATTAAAATAAACAACATCGCAATCGTATTGCTAATCTAACTGGATAAAAAAAGGAAAACGTCCAGCTTTTATGAGAAATAATCAACAAAGGAATTTTAAAAAATTTCATGTTTATGAATTATACGATGTGGTATCCTGTGTTTTAAATGGCGCACTACTATTTTAATTCTATATATATATATATATATACATATATATATATATATATATATATATATATATATATATATATATATATATATAAATAAAATCGCTAAAGGCGTGAAGAGTTCTACAATTTTTTAACATTTGAAGAAGATTTGAGAAGCAATTATATAATTTTCTTGCATAAGAAATGTAATCTGTTATACCGGTATGAATCTTCCATAGAAATTCATGCAAAATATTTCAATAGTTATGAAACGGATTTAATAATACCCATATCTCTATTCAAACTACCATTTTCATTTATTAATTATTCGCATAATTAAAAGGCGATCTGGTAAAAATACGATTTATTTCTTTTTTATTTCCATTCCTAACACATTAAAACAGTGATCGATTTTATTTATGGAAGCGTACATACATTATCATAAATAATGTCGGATCTAAAACTACCTACAATTGCAAAGTTACGACCAAATTTTATTTTCGTGGGCCAATTGAGACCTAAACTTAACACTCCTGTATATATTTATTTAAAAAATAAAGATTCCTATCTGTTTTTAAAAGATAAAGAAATATTATCAAGGCATACCGCAAGATTGCCGCTAACCATCCCAGCCTCGCGACGTGCAACAGGTAAAAATCCAACTGAGCGCTCCCGGCAACTGTTGAATTTTCACACAAAACACTCTTGCATAAAGCAACTACTTATCAATCGAAAATATTCGCCGTAACCAAATAAAACACTCGCAAACTTTCACTGATAGAACCCGTGTATGTTGAAGCTTTTATCCATTAGATTTTCTGTAAAATTTATTTATATTTTCAGGCAAAAGAACCTTTTTCAGCGGCGCGCCAAAAAGACGTGCGCTCGCCTCCGCGTTCAGAGCTAGACTGGTCGTGGGGTGTACATGATAACAATAATGAAGACTTAGACCGCCGGCCCAGCCTTTGGTAACTTTATATCGCAGCTCTAGCGTTGAGGTCTCCAGGGCCTGGGGCTTCAATCGTTTAGGGCGAGGGTATACACATAGGGTCTTATTTAAAACTGTTGGGTCTCAACGGTCTGAACGAATGGAAACAATTGAAAATGTTTCTTTGGTCAGGGAGGAGGGATGGATATTTTGTTTTTTGCGTAAGAGTGGTCTATTGAAATGGCAAATTAATAGGTATTTTGGTAATGACATTCATTATTTCGAATTGTAGGACGATTTCTATAAGATTTTAAGTCAATTATATGTAATAATTATCCTTTAATAATAAATAACGATAATTGTGAATTTTTCATTTTAGTATTGTTACCATTTTTTGTCATTAAAATTATATTATGTTTATTTTTAATCTTCCTCTGTTTCATTTGTAATTTGTAGATATTATTTTCCATATCATTGTTATTACCATAATTTTAGTTAAATTCTGTGTAAATAAGTATTCACATATAATAGTATCGTGATATGGGAATATATAAGTCCACCTAGTTTGGTTAATTCGTCACAATATGTAACTGTTGTTTCTTCATGTAAAGTGAATAAATTAATAACTAGTTATTAATTATTATATAATATCGATGTAATTCGTTGGGATTGAAGCGTACCGGGTGCATTTTTGTATGAAACTTTTAAACCCCTAAAGCTTCATTAAAATAATGTATGAGGATATTGCAGACAACACGAAAATCTACGAGTTCATTGGTGTATATTCCTAATTTTTGTAAAATGTGCGTTATTTCGTTGCTATAGTTTGTTGTATTTGCTGTTATACTATAGAAACATTTATTCATAGAAAGTTTTAACTGTAAAATATGTTTTATTAATTATACTATAGTGCTAGAGTTACGTAAAAGTATCGTTCAGAACAATTATACAGGACTATAAAACCTACAAAACATTGCCATAATATGTGTATCAAATTATTGCACATTGCTTTTTAGAAACGTTTTTAAATTACAAGAGTTTATGATATAATTGTAAAAAAAAAGAGCAGAATAAGTAAACAAAGTGTTGATAATAGTATTATTAAATTAATTGCAAATATTTTTTGAAGAAAAAAATAGGGTCATGGTCCGTTTTTTGATTGGGTAAAGTCGAGAAGAGCAGTTAGCTAGAATGCATATTTTTGTAGGTTGAAAAATATAAAATCTCGTTATTAATGTTGTCTTTAGCGGTCTTTAGATTCAAAAATATTTATTATCCCAATGAATCTTATTTACAAAAAAATGTTTTCAACAAATCAAAAATTAATGACGTATAAAATTAGTTTGTATAATTATAACCACATCGTTAAAGATGATTATTGGGTTCACTAATAATTAGAATAAAAGTGACTGGGAAGTCAGGTACATACTCGACTGAATTAGCAATAAGCATAGCAAGAAGTAATAATTCGTGAAAAAAAATATATCTTATTGTTTGGTCTCTTTCACTCCTTTCAAAATTTTAATCAAACGATCTTTTCACGTTGGCTAACAATTTTTTCAAGTTATTATATCTTAGCTTTTACTCACGGTTTTTTCGTGCGTATTTTAACTTATACACTGAGAACGTTGCTAAAATATTCGATGAATATTTTTAATTTTTACGAATTAACATTGAAGTTCTGTATCGATAGGTTGCAACACTAAACTTTTATTATTGTGTAAAAACTTTTGACTTTGTTCCCACATTGAGCTATTTATCGGAATATATAGCAGCTTATATGCAGATTATTTTTAATTATGCGCAAAATTCTATAAAAAATATCGTAATAACCCTCTAGATACCATCTACATAGACTAGTATATATTTGAAGCATCAAAATGTAGTTCAGTTAAATAATAAACACATTCAATGACACGTCATTTTTGTTAATCCGCTACATTTACAATATACATATCATTACTGGTTTATAAAATTTGGTAATAATTCGTTGCTTGTTTTCAAAACCAGTAGGTAACCAAGAAACAAACAAATAATACGGCTTCCTCTTCATAAACATTACTAGGCAAATATTTAAAAAGTTTAACACTTGTATTATTAAATTCCTATAGTATTATGCGTAAGACGTGTTGAAATGTAACTAATTATATTTAAGCAATTTTTATTATTAAAGACAATCTTGAAGTCAGAATCATTGTTTTGGAGAATTCAAAATTACCTTCAGGTTTTATAAAAAGTCGATTTCATCAGATATTTTCTTTACTTGAACTCAAAAAACCTGTTAAGTTCGAGTAGCGTTCACACTACGAGCATTTCGTATACTCTAAGGTTTATAAAAAACTTGAAAAGTCAAAGCTAAACTGATATTATATTTCTATTAAAATGTTCATACAATCCATAGTAATTTTTACTATGTTAATCTAGTATGATTTATTATAAATATTATATTTATTGCATAGTGTATTATTGACTGGTTTCATTTAAGAAAAATAACTTATTCGCTTATATCTCTTCAATTTATCAACGAGAATATATTGAAAAAAAAAGATGAGTGATGAAGAGCTGTCACATTCCAATTTTAGTTTATTTTCATCAATTTATATATAGTTATAAAACTAAAGTGTTTTAGTTATTACGTCTCAACTGAATCATCAATAGACCTTAAACTAAAGATCTGTGATGTCATGACACACACACAAACGGATATAACGAAATCATTTAGATTCTGTTTTACCGCCTGTTTACTCAAAACTAAAAACGAAATATTTAAAGAATCAACATACTACATTTTTTTTTCAGAGACCCAATGATGAACAGCAAAAAGCGGATATCTGTCACAGTTATACCCAAAGACCGACGATGCGAACGATCGATCGCATATAAAGGAAACTGTTATAGATATCAATCAATTAAACAGCATTTAATTTTTGATAAATTAAGTAGTGGTAGGGTTGAATAATAATCTTGGTCGTTTGTCTGACATGTGTTGGCCAAGTCTCTAAGACACAAAACTATAAAATTTCATTAACAAAGTAATGAAGCGACAAAGATTTACTACATGGTGCGCATATACACGAGATTTGTTACCATTATATGAATTGCAGAGATAATAGCTTTAAATAACGAGGTGGATATTAAAAGAAAAAAGTTACTCGAACGACTTTTAGATTATCTGAATCACCAATAGTTAACAATCTTGCGCTTAAATGGGTTTGCTTTTATATGTGTATTTGTGAAAATATATTTTATCGAACTAATCCGTTCTTAGGAGGTAACACTGCCAATCACTCGAGGTCGCCTTATATTGGTTACTAAACCAATCATATTCCTACCTTTTTATCCGGCTTGTCTCAGGGCCCCAGCCGGGAAACTGTCTTAATAGTGTCCCGTATCTATCATCAAACGCTTCCACTTAAAGTATTAGATAATGTCGCCACGCAGAGGCAAAGTCTCCATTTTTTCTAGAACGCATTTTTCGAACGTTCTAAATGACTCAAAGCCCGGCCCACTTCCAACCAAGTCACGATGACCAAAGTAGCCACTTTCTAAGAAACCACATGTGTCTACTCTACTATCACGAAGCATGCTGTCCAATAAAACTCTTAGCGCATCATCATGTTCACTGCAATTAAACAGGATGTGCTCCATCTCCTACGTTTTGGAACCGCAGGTACATGCCGGGCTATCTCTGAGTGAAATATGTGTAAGTTTGCGCGGAGGATGCCATGTCCCATAAGGAATTACAACATATATTAGTCTAGTTTGAGCCAGGTCTTGTCGATCTACTAAGAAATAGTGGAAAAACTTGTTCCAGTTGTTGCGCCCTTTGATTTCGGCGAGGACCATCTAGTCTACCAGTGAGCACAAACGTTCTCAAAAATGCGTCTCTTTCGTGTACAAGTTATAATGTTATTTTATGCCATGTAAATATGTTGTCGAAAATATCTTTTACATGTGAATTTAAATATCTTTAATTTCTTATCTAGAATAATTGCCGTAAAATTTCTACAAATTTTAAATACAATTTTCCTTTATTTTTTAAGTCAAGAATTTGCGAACCACGTAGCTAAAATACAAAAGACCGCTAACGGATAGCAGTACCACTGGTCTACGAACCCACGTACCCACAATCACACGGAAATAATTTCTCACAATCGCCTACTCAACTTGGCGATTGTGAGAAATTATCTCCATTGGAAGAGGTTTAGGTTACATAGTGGGCCAAAATAGGCTATCGATGATGAGATTCTGAAATAATTAGGCATAATATAATTTTTGGCATGTTTCTAAGCATATTGTTGAAGGGATGCTTTTTAAAATTATCAAAAAATTATGTCTAATATGCTAATAAACAATCTAATCACAGCGATACTCTATGATAAACACCTACATTTTTTGACTCTTAGATAAAAAATAAGCAGGTTAATATTACTACGTCAAATTTCAAGTTTTTTATAAAATGGTTTGTAAGAAAAATAAGAGTGACTCTTAGATGAACGTGCTCGTTAATTATTTTTAAGGACTCTTTTTATACTTTTCAGTCAAAGATCTCTAAAAAATGGAAACAGTCGCTTGGTTCACATACAGACTGAGCATGATGCAATATCCGTTTGCTAACTTAATAGCGAAGTTAAAAGCATTTTGGACCGCAAAGTTTGTTCAGAATTAGCCCTTGAGGCATTTCGTAGAGAAGCTTGTTTTGATACTTCAAAAGCAGTTCATCTCTTTGCCTCGTGTTCCCGGTGGACCGTTAATTTTCAACGATATTAGCCACGGATGACCTCTCTCGCTTTTAACCACATTAAGAACGTAAACTTTTAAAATGGTTTACAAACGTTTACACTTTAATATTAAGTAATTAATTATTGTACCGATTATTTATCATCATAATTTGCTGGCGACCATAACCAAAAAAGGGCTCCAAAAGTGATCTTCAGAAGACAAAGTACTCAACTTACTTTTCTTCACTTACTTTTAATTTAGTACGAATCAAATATATTGTAAGATGCTCCACGGTAAGTATTTTAACTAAACGGCTATCGATATCAAAAACCTTGTAATAAAATTAACTTCTTGGTACACATTAATGAGTCATGGGTACACGAAAATAATATTTAATTTCGGTTTGTTCTAAATTATTCAGAAGATAACGGTGGGAAAACGATATTAAGATATATAATTCTTCTTGTAACACTTGCACTGTATCGGCAAGCTTTACAAGAGAGCAAACTGAATTCTGTCTGTCATAATATTTATCGTCCCAGCCGATGATATCTATCATCTCACAGCGATGCTATTTCATATCGTACTCGGTCATATATAACGTTAATTTACGAACTTCAGTAATTATAACTATCTTTTAATACGTATTTTTTCCATTGTTGTTTAATTTTTACGTCATATAGTATATTTGTAAACGCTACCTGCCACCATATTTTTTCACTCTTTTAAACAAAGTGTAACATGTCTCCTTGATAAAATATAAAATAAAGACAATTAGTTTTCCTGTTTAGTACAAACATTAAAAAAGGGGTAGAAAAATATACAGAGCAATTGGTACTGTTACTAGACCACCTAATGATAAATCGTGAACTACGAAACGACTTCACAATCGCATTTCTCAAGCATTCAAAGAAGCAGAAAAAAATATCAAGACAACAAGGTACACACCTTGTTTTGATATTTTTTTCCTTTGCTCCACAACTGAAAATAAAATATGACTTCATTTTATTAACAAGGAGCATAAAATGCCATCAAACTTAAGAATCCTCCACGAATTTAAAGGAGGTTACGTTCGTCCATGCTTATTATACAATCTGAAAAAGTCAATTAGGATCAAAGGACCCTAAGTTTTGTTATACAAACCTTGTTTCCATCTTTTAACATTTTCTCAAGTATAAGGACACAAGTCGCTTCATACATAGACAAGATGGTTGCATTTACTTGAGAATACTGCGGAATAGAGAGATGACCTACATGATAATACATTTGATGTAATGAAAATCTTGTGAATCTCGCATGACAAATTCAAAAACCTTAGTAAATTTTCTGACAAGCATTAGTTTTGACAAGCTTAAGAAAATTCGAAAACCTTATATGTTTTCTGTAAGCTTTCTGACAAGCAAGTACAAACAAGTGTTTACAATCACGAACTTAGTGTGATAATCCATAATCATAACAATCTTTTAATTAATAGAAACCCTGTTAGGCATAGTTCCATTTATAATGTCTGTGCACGAAGGACATAAGTAAGTTATTGTTCCGTCATAATTTCACATTTGCTCACATAAAAATGTAACTTATTATACAAACTCTAATGGAATGCTGAGGAATAAATCTGAAAGTAAGGATTTTTAAATACCTTACTTTCAGATTGATTATATACAGACAAGAATAGTTTTGAAGTTTAAAGATATCCAAATTTATATGGGCGAATTTCACCTTTTTTAATAATCCCGAATATCATTATTTGTTACTGCAATAATCACCCTGTTACCGATTTTCGATTAACTGTAATAAAAAATTGAAAATACATATTTTAAAATAAGATGCAGCTAATATATATATATATATATATATATATATATATGTATATATATATATATGTATATATATATATATATATATATATATATATATATATATATATATATATATATATATATATATATATACATGTACAATAATAACCGATTAGGAAGAACTTAAGAGAAATAAAATTTCAATTATATACTCATCTTCAGGCGAAATTTTAATTTTTGAGGCTTTTACTATTATTATGTCATTTTTATAATAATACCATAAATATTTATGATTATGTTTATTATTATGATGAAAGAAAATTTATTATAAATAACGTTTGTGTAAAAAAATTATTTATATATTACGTGTACCCAGTGTCAAATAATATATTAATGTGGTTATTGCACTGCATTTTTGAATTTATGATGCGGACAAATTTTAAAATAACGATAACTATGAACTATTAACTGAATTAGGAAACTGGCGTTTCAAACTTAGTTTCTCAAATAAAATCCGTGATACTAACGCTACAATAAATAACACAGGATACTTATTAAAACATCAAACTTCATTATTTCAATTTAATTTTTCTACCCTAAAAAGTTAAGTTTCTATTTCAATATATATTGATATATACACAATACATTTTTGAAAGAAATCTACGCGATTAATAAGCCTAATAAAAAGTTATATTATATACATATATATATATATATATATATATATATATGCCCATAAAAAGGCTATAATTATTTATGTAACAATATTGGGCCGTAAAATATTGTTTCGATTAAAATATAAATTAAATAACTAAACCATTGATATTTTTGCTAATGAATCAATAATCAATATTAATTATATCAGAAAGCTATTAAAACAAGATGCTGTTATGATCCCTTTTTGCCCGGGGCGAATTCGGGGTCGTCAGATATAAGAGCTACTTTATAGTTTTTCTTCACATGTATTATTTATGTAAAGGCCAGGTTGGTATGTTTACGGTTTAAGGTTTTCTACACTCGCTGGCCCGTCGTTATTCGACACGCTTGATTTGTTTTTATACGAAGCAACATTTTTTCTTTTATATAAATGGTTTTATTTCCTAAACTAAATTGTTTTCCAGCAAATATTTTCAAAAAGAACATATTACTTGCCCAATGACGCAGAGGAGTAGATGTTTATATATTACTATAAATTCAGTTTTATTTTTTTTCCACTTAATGCCTAATAATGTTTTTACTAATTGTTTATTACCTCTTAGATAATATTGTTTTATTTTTTATTTAGGCGCGATATTTTCTTATGTAAAATAAAAGTAATTTATTGAAGAAAAAATTATAATTATGTTTTGAAGAAAGTTTTACATGAAGTAACATAGAATTTTAAATTGATTCTTTGCTGTTTGAATTAGCACCAAATTGGAATAATTATTTATCTTTACTAAATAAAGGGCAATACAATTATTTGCTACATTTTTGAGTTAATTAAGGTACCCTTATAAGTTCGTCATGTTCATCTATCACACCCTCATTGTTTTTATAGTTTTAGGTTAATTTCACATGGATAAATTGTATTTCACACTATTAAATATGGATGCGAAGAATTATTTAAAAATACTTTTTGATGGAATTTTGGTAAAGGGTATGAAGAAATTTTTTTGTGAAATTTTATTTTAATTTTTATTTAATCCGGTTTAGAAAATATTAAACTATAAAGTGATGTGTAATATATCTTATCCTAACTTTTAAACAATGGATTTGAAAAATCTGAAGAAATTCTAAATGCTAGTGCTCTAATGGAGTTTTCAAGTAAGATTACTTCGGTTAACTTGTTTCAAAATTTCATAATTAGATAATTAGGAAACTTGCCCACTTTAAGTTATTCGAACACGTGACGCCATTATACATTCGCACTCACTTTTCATATTTTTTACTAATTTATTCGTAAATAGCTATTTTACAACTTTTTTCGCATGAAGTTTTGGATTTTTCAAACAGGTAGTTTAGATAAATAGATATAAAGCATGAATAAATAAAATTAATCAAGTTTTTTTCCATTGCACTGTGGACTGTGTTCTATATATTTCTACTTAAAAAGCTTTTGTAAATTATGGTTTCTGCTACTGCACCCTAAATTGCTTTCTATGGAATAGATTGACCTACTATGCTATAGGTAACGCCTTTTGGAATATAATAATAGATTATATATCTATGATGTATAATCAAACGAAAGCTATATTGAGAAAAAAAATATTACAAAATTGAGCTGCATGGCGTGTACGTGAAAATACCGCAGTTTCGGAAATATAAGTGTATAGACCTACTTTATAGAATCTAATATCAACAACATCGTAACCTCGGAACTAAGCATTACGATGAACAAAAAAATAAGTAATTCTACGTTTATTTTATATAACCAATAGTATAATAATAATCAATAGCTTCAATAGTTTAAATTGTTCCTAAAGGCAGGTAGAGATGCGGGCAGACACAATTTTTCTTTGCATTAGTTTGAGTTCAGTAATTGAATAGGCAAACTAAAAAAAATAATCGAAAACACAAAATATAAAAATCATAGAGAGACATCAAAATTTTACTTAACTTTGACGCACTTTACAATATACTTTCTGACTACACTTTTTGAGATGTAAGTTATTCCTCAAATAATGACGAAAAGGAAAAAGGAAGTAACGATAAAAAAATATTTTCAAATATCTAGAAACACACCCTAAAATCCAATCCTACTATCGGCATTCTTCTTACCATTTGTCTTACTTGTTTACAAACACAATTTATACAATACCAAAACCTCATCCGTAAAGCATCTTTTTACGTAAAATTAAAGAAGAACAAAAACTGGTGTTTCCTCGAAATTTTCTTCACCAAAACTTTCATTTAAAATGAAATGTTTATTGGGAATTATTTAATATTTTTTGACATTTCCTTAATGACCAATAAAAATCATGTATAACTATTTCATTCAGTTATTTCATTCAGATTCAATTTGCATATATGTAAACATACACATATTGAACACATATTAAACTTATTTGTTGCTACATTTGTAACCTGATTTAGTCAACCACAGTAATGTTAAAAATTTAGTTAGGACTGTAAAACATTTTGATGAAGCTAATAAAAAATTTACTAAGCTGAAAATGCACTCAATTACTAAAAATCAATAATTACAAAATAATTTACATAAATAAAATACATGATATCTAGGGATAAACGATTTTCGGATGACCCTTGAAATCATTTATAAAGAACGATCACTTAATATCAGAATCTAGTTTGTTTGAAAGACTTATCATGGAAGGTGGTTGCATATTTAGGAAAAAATAGACATACAAGTTTTGAGAGTATAATCCTAAACGTGAGTAAACAAGCCTATTCACAGTTTAGGGTTGTGATTTGAATCTAAGATAAGTTAAAAAATTTGGATTGTTAAAAATTCACAATTAAATGAAACTACGTGATTTAGTATTATTTCTACTTTCTTTAAGTTATTTTACTTAAAGAAGGTAGGAATAATACTAATATATGAATAATACTAGTATAGAATAATGAATTTGTACAAAATTAACGCCAAATATATTCAATATTGTTAAAAATATTATTGATTGTTAATTTGTTCATATTTTTTAAAATTAAAATAGCGTTTCAATTTTTTAAAGCGATTCGCAGTTAGATCTAAGTAACACATATCTCTGTACAAAAATTAGCGTGTACCATTTCAGGACCTAAACAATTTTGAAGACAATTGGGGGAGTGAATTTGTTACGGAAGTGAAACAAGATACTAGACAACAGAATACTAGATTAAGCTTATATTATTAAATTAAATTATATCAAGTAGACTTGTTGAATGTATTGATACGTTGTCCAATCGATGAAATGTGCTTTGACGACAGGCCGCAGGAAAATATTACATTATGTTGATTAAGTATCAACAACAAATAATTTTACTTTGCGCATATCTAATAGTTTTCAATTAAACAAAATAAATTTCCTTATTTGAAAGCCGGAGACATTATTTTCACGAATACCGACTTCAAAGACAAATAAATTTCAGCAGTAAAATTGCTTATAAACCTTCAAAACTGATGCGAAACAATAAACGTTAGTAACCGAGTGCATGGCTAATTCCAAAAGATACAGGAGCAGGCAAACTAAGGCAGCTAAAATGTTAGAAACAAAGGATAGCGAATTTGATAGTCCAACTGACCTACACATACACATGCGTTGTGCAGTGTAATGGTTAGAAATTACAATTTATAATGGAAATGAAGAAAGATTGCCCCCCCCCCCTCTTCCTCACCTGTTAGTATAAGTTTAACTAAACCTGTTCCATTATTTTACGACGACAAACATTTGTCAAAAGTTTAGTAAACGACGCGGTCCCTTTACAAGAGTGTTTCATGGCACGAAATAATAATAAAAGAAAGGTCCGTACGTGATGGCATATTGAAATGAACTATAAATGGCTAAGCATTTTTTTTTCTCGTCTAGTTCAAATATGATTCTCTTGCTCAAGACACGTTTTTCCTTGCTTTAATAACTACCTGTTGATAAAAGTAGTGGAAAGTATTAGAAGAATATAACAAATTAATTATTTTATTTGAATACTCTATAAATCTATTATTAACCGTATATTTACCTTTAACTACTTTTCCCATTTAAATTTTCCTATCGTTAAGCCTTTGTCACGTAATAACCAAATAAAAACGACCATGATTATTTTGAATATTAATAGTTAAATCGTAAACAAATTTCGCGTGCTTTAGTTATTTCATCGTTCTACATTTATTTTTCTTGGTGCCTAGTTATATTTCTCTTGGTTCGTAGTCATACATTAGAAAATATTTTTTTAAATTAAATCCCTGAAGGTGACAAAATGGGGTTGGAAACAGCATGGAAATTTCCAAATAATTGAATTTGGAGACATAAAAATGTGTATTTAGACTCTCAAATAGAAATAAATAACTTCATATTTCAGAAAAAATCCCTACGCGTAAATAACTATTAGATAAAATATTTTATGGACCAAAATACATTTTTTTATGGACCATAAAGAATCTCTTTAAGATCTATAAGTTATATATAGTTTTTAGGGTCCCATACCTCAAAAGGAAAAAAGGAACCCTTATATGATGACTTCGTTGTCCGTCTGAAAAACGTCTGTCCGTCAAGACTCTTTTTATCAGGAACATCTGAATTTAATACCAAATACTTAAGTCTACGGTGGCTTGGAGTGGTAAAAAAATCAAGCTTCCATGTCAATGCAATAAAAAAAAACAAAAAACATGGCCAGTTATGTCACTCTTTTTACACTCGCAAATAAATCAAAAAGGTAGTAAATCAAAAGGGTATTTTCCATTGACCTAGAATCATGCAATTTATTGAGAATCAAGGTCAAAGATACAGTAGTTAATATATTTTCGTGAATAGTTTAGAATAGTAAGTCAAAAATTAAAAGTTTCCCAAAAGTTTCGTAACAGTTAGTCTAAAAATTAAAATTTTGTAAATAGTATAATAGGAATATTATGAACCATTAAATATTTAGTATTACTAAATGTGTATAAAACCCTTGTAGTGCGATTTTCACTCTCGACAGGTTTTTTGTATAAAATAAATTTACTTAGCAAAATTTTTCTTATTTATCACATCACTGTTCAATATCGTTTACATATCCCGAAATAAATCACATAGCAGCTAAAATCACAAATTAGAAAGTTCGAATCATTGTTTTAATATTTCTCAACTAAGTCGTTTTTCAATTAATTTGATAGAGATATGACTTTTCTCGTAGATACTTTTATTGAATAAATTTGGCGTTAATTTTGTAGAAATTCATTATTCACAATTAAATGAAACTACGTGATGTAGTATTATTTCTACTTTCTTTAATTTCTTTATCACGACCTAGGTTTCGTTGTATTACAACATCTTCAGGTGGGATATTAGCAAAAATGTCAATAAAATCTTTCGATCGTGGTAAAGAAAGTAGAAATAAGACTACATCACGTAGTTTCATTTAATTGTACTTTTATTAAATTGGATACTTTTATTCTGAAAAATGAAATTCTATTTCTTTTATAAATTCTCATTGCAAAATCAACTTACGCAAAACTATCCTTGGCCAATTTGTTATATTCTGTGCGTAGTTCCACTTTATATGCATACCAAGCAAATTTAAAATCAAATTTTAAGGAAATATTTCATTAGCTTTACATTTGACACAAATAAAAATTTAGCCGGTTTAAAGACGCGGGTAATTTATTTTGTCTCGATTCATTGTACAGAATTATTAAAATTTAAATCATGGTCCTTATTAAAAACTTCGGAAACCTCTAATAAACGAAATGACTTTCAACGCTCATCTAAAATATATTTTCAGGTGACTTTACGTACATTGAGTGTCATTAAAAAATCAAGTAATTTTTAAAGTTAAATAAATGGAAAATGATAGAAAAATTTTGGCTAATACCTAAAAAGGTTGAAAAATAAATCTATCACTTTTAAAAGATTACAGTCTGAAGTTTATCATATTTACAATTATTGAATATATTTGGCGTTAATTTTGTAGAAATTCATTATTCAAAATTAAATGAAACTACCTGATGTAGTATTATTTCTACTGTCTTTAATTTCTTTACCACGACCTAGGTTTCGTTGTATTACAACATCTTCAGGTGGGATATAAGCAAAGATCTTTGCTAATATCCCACCTGAAGATGTTGTAATACAACGAATCCTAGGCCGTGGTAAAGAAATTAAAGATATTAGAAATAATACTACATCACGTAGTTTCATTTAATTGTGAATATTTACAATTCTCGACAACGATCTTTCCAGGAAACTATTAGGTGATAACAATAACATGTTGTGAGATTTATATTAGCGCGTGCTTAATAAATGATATATGCATATTAGTTAAATATTGTATTACTGTTAGCAAGAAATTTAATGCATCGATGATTTCTGTGCATTCCTGTTAGCAATTTGATGTTACGTTTCGAAATCGAATAAGATCTTAGTCATAGTTTGTCAACTAGCAATTTTACCCTTTACACAAGGAAAAGGAAACATTACATATTCCAAATGTACTTCTTGAGTATATTCAGAAAGGTATCTGACAGAGGCGGATCGATAATGTTGCTACTGAGATATAAATGGAAGTAGGTTTTAATTTTTTAACGTAAAAAATATTTGTTATTGTCTAGTGGACAATTATAAAATAACATATTCGTGATAGTTACTTAAAAAAGCCGAGCTCGATGTTAATTAATTAAGTATACCGCAAATTCTAACTAAGCTTTTAAGACGTCAAACTGAATAATTTCATTAAAATTTGTTTTTAGTTTTTGCGTAATCCAAAGCAAATACCATATTGTTACCATTTTACTATTCGCATAGATTGTCTTATATGACGTATTTTTATCGAGAAGTATGCACAGAAACCTTCAACAAGTTCAACTAAATTGATTTGATTGTATTCTTTTTTTTCGTTATAATATTGGAATCTTATTCACATCTCATGATTATCTTATCTATTATTATGTGTATATCGAATTGCCCAATTCTATACCTTGAGATGGCATACAAAATGTTTTGCCTTTTATTACTTGATCACGATGTTATTACCAAACGACAACAGATTTTGAATAACTTGGGGCGGAAATAAATCATAACTTATATTGAAATTTAAACAAAATTACTGTAGACAATGTCAATGAAGTCGTGGGAAGAATCTAGTTAAATGATAAAATAAGAAAATATTTTTGACCTATAACCTTCGTCTCCAAACTCCTCTCCCTCGCCTGCTTCACTCTCTATTCATGCATCCCTACTCACACTTCTTCCCCGCTGTCAATGTAGTACAACGAAATTTTAAACAAGCAGGCCTTAGTTAAATGACGGATAGCTGTAGGCGTTTCGCTTTTAGTTACCGTTTTATTTCTCAAGTTGCGACCCTACAAAACCACGGCAAAAGAAGTTATATTTTTCTCCTTATGTTTTATCTCCTAGCCATTTTATTCAAATCAGAAATATTCCAATGGTCATTCCAAAACTTTTGGTACTACTTTTTGCGCAGTGTGTTAAACAAATCATGACATCTGACCTTATCTAACGATAACTTAACGATATATCAATAAATAAATATGAGTAAAATATTTATCGTTCTTGTATCGATTGCATTGATTTTGTTAGTAGTTACCAGGCGTACGCTCGAGCGGTCCCGTCTTCGAACCGCGCGTTCTCTCGTGCAGAATGTGAAGTAATGGATGGAGGGGCGCGTCTCAGGATAAGTTATTGCAGACAACTCGAAAAGCACCATTTACGAATGAATGGACTCGTATTGCTAGCAAAATAGATGCTTGTCCATATTGTAAATTAAAGCGAATATCTTTCCCATAGACGAGACATTTTTAAATGAGTACTTGCAGGAAAGGTAAAATTGGTATTTTCAATGCCTTTCTATATGATTTTCGTTTGTTAGTTTCTATCGTGAAACAGGGGGAATAAATGAACAACTCTCAAAAGTCTGAACATTCGAGCGCAAAAACTCAATTTTGCAATTTGGAATGGAATTGCTTTTTATAATACATTTCTCGTTAATTGCTAAGTAATTATGTAGATATGTTCTTCGTTTGATGGCACTTTATGTTTTCTACTGTTACATCAAGGGACATAATCGTAGGTTATTTAATTTGTCTAGAGCATGCACGAATTTTGCAGCATTCACCTGTGTTTTGTGTCAACACGATATTGCGGTACCTGCTAGATTTTGCTGCTTGGTTGACAGCTTAAGAATTGCTTAATAGATAATGTCATATCAATTTTAATTACTGTATTTTTCTATCTTCTTCGTTGATTGTTTTACAATTTCTTATTAAATTAACATAATTTGCACATATGCAAAGCTTTTGATTAATCCATATATAAGTTCGAATTAGATTTTTTTAGAAATAAATAATTATAAATATTGCATAATTATTACCTAAAACGTGAAAATAGTTTTCAAAGACTAACGTTTCTAAAATGTTGTACTAATAACATTTATTATATGATTCTAATTTTCTTAAGAAATTTTAAAGTTTTTGTAACATCAATATAAAGTTTCTGTAATATAACATTTTAAAGTTTTTCTAACATCAAACCTGTTTAAAGATGGCAGACGTATTTTTTTTTATTAATATCTGCTACAAGTTAAATCTAATCATTTCATAATGAGCTCTATAAAATGAAGCGATTCAATAAGGGTATGAAATTTAAAACTCGTTAATAATTTCGATTTATTTTCAAAAATATCAAGATCTATCTTTATCAATTATTTTACGAAAATGTTTAAAAAAATACATATTAGTTATAATTAGATAATTAGCGGTAGATAATATTGAAACTAAATTATTTGATAATTTAAATCAGTAATAACATATTTTTCACAAAATCTTATATTTCTCATAAATTATAAAACCTAGGATGAGCGTTATAATTTCCTGTAATATTTAAGTTAGATTGCATCAACCCTGGTTTTTCATAATGTTTAATCAGAAGTTTCGGAAATAAAGTGGGAGGGATTTCTTTTCTTTTTTAAAACATATCTCAGAGAAACCGTTTAAAATTCTGAAGAAATAGTATTCTTGATTTCCTTTTAACTAGTCCCACCTAAAATAAAAATATCATATTTTAATTAAAGAAATTTTCCTCATCTAAAATCAGCATGTGAATATTTTAATATGCAAAAAACCACGTTACTCCGCTCCACAATTGCAGTAGGCAAAATACGCGAGATAACGTGGTTTATTACCATGCCTAAATTATTACTGTATATCAATTATATGTTTCTATGTCCAATCGTTTTTAAGAAATTCTGCTGTGACAGACAAGCGATCAGATACGCGAGCGGTCTCATAAGGGTTCCGTTTTCCTTTTCCGGCAAGGAACCCTATAAAATCAAGAATGGATTTTGTATAGACATCAAAAACGAAATTTAACTTTAACCCTTGGCCCGTGCTACAATATCTTCATGATAAATTATAAACATTTATGTTTTTTTGGTTCCAAATAGGAAACTCTTATAATTTTGTAACGTCCTTGTATGTGTCCATTCATATTTTGTACCCCGTAATTTTTATAGATTTAAACCTATATTCACATAATTTTACGTTTTTAGTTTGTTTCTGATTTTTTAAGGAGCTCCCTTTATCAAGAAATGTTTAGCGTATCTATCTTCTAAACTCGTTTACGAAATATTAAACTCTATGTGTTTAAAATGTATATTTCCAAACAGAATTATGTAAAAATCTGGAACGGAAACTAGTAGTTTTTGTCAGTGTTTTTAAGTAGAATTTTGAATAATCCGACTTCATTAGTTTTGTGTCTATAAAAAGAAACTTAATTCTTTGCGCTGAAAGTAGGCTGAAATAGCATACATGAGAATGACACTAAATTAAGGACTAAATTGAATGGTGCATTTAAAATAAATTATTACAAAGTGTTAGAAGATATTTTGAATATTTTATTTAGAAAAAAAAAGACAGAAGTCTAATCGCAATAACAGATCCAACTACTGATGTATTAGAAATTTAGCATAAAGGAATCCTGGCAGGAGAGAAGAATTTCAGAAAATTATATTGTTTGATATTTCGTGAAATGACTACAGAATCCTAATTTATGCATGCTGTAACACGAATTTGATAATTTTTTTAAATATCTCTAGTCAGATAATAACTAAAAAATATATTTATAACTGCAAGTATTCTAGTTTTTTTTCCAACCTCTCGCTTTCAATGTCGTGCAAACGGGCATCTACTTGCTCAAAACCAAGCTTCATTATATTTTATGTTTCGGTTATTATAAAAAGTTAGCATTGTATTCTCTATTCATAGTCTTGAGCTTTTTAAAGGTCAGCCATAATTTAATTGATATCACGAACTTTCTAAGCGAAATAAGATTTGCCGCTCTTTTTATATGAACATATGAACCAAAACGACTTTTTGACTTACCGGCATGTGCGAAAAATCTTATTATAAATAATTATTAACTTAAGGTAACTAAAATAATAGAGTAAAATTTTACCATCTTGAAAATAATAAAACTAATCAAGTATGACTCAAGCGCTGGAAGTTCCTTCATTAATGTAAATTCAGAGACTTGAAAGCTTAAAGAATTTCATTACTTTCTAAACCGATTTTATTACACAGAAAAATAAAAGTGAAATGTTTTTCTGTGATTTTTGAATGTTTAGTTTTTAAATACTGTCTCCGTTTTTATGTTCAATTACGAAAACAAATTTATATGAATATATTTAACACAAAAATACTGAATTTTCAATAGATTAGTACCATGGGACCAATTTAGGTTTCTTCTCTTAGTATCCTTTCAAATGGTTCCGAAAAAGGGAACAAACATTTATGTAAAAAATTAAATAAACAATGAATTAAAACAATACGTTAGATAATTGGTGGGAGCGATAGAGTGTGAAAGCAAGTAGGAGCGGATGGGATACGAGGGGAGGCAGTGCAAGACGATCCGCTGGATATAAATTAAACTAATTATTTGTGTCTTATAAAAGCACATAAAACAGTGCAGGTTTATTTTGGAATTCCATGCGGATGAGGTTGCAAGATACAGCCAGTTCAAAATAAAATCTTAGTTTTACACTAATTGTAATGGAACCCTTGACATGCTTTTAATAAATATGTTACGCTAATGGAAATTCTCAACAGATGTTTCGGTATTTTTATCGAATAGTTCGAGGTCCAATCTTTATAAAGACTATGATATCAGGAAGCAAAAACATAATGAAAATTGTTCTAACATTATTTTCCACTCAATTCAAGACAACTCAACTTGTCAAGTGTGTCAGAGGCAAAATGCGGCCTAAGAAAATAAGGTAAGTTTGATCTTTTTATAAACTAGGTCATGTTATGGTAAAGAAGAACAAACAAATAGGTGTTCAAATATATAACATAGATAAGGAGCTAGAGAAGTAATCTTTTCCAGTTATCTAAAACAACATGGAATTAAGTTCATGAAGACTGCAAAGGTTTGAAATACATTTATTAAATAAAACGAAAATCAGTTAAAACAGCACAAAAGTAGTGAGAAAACAGCAAGAATATAGCAAGTAATTAATAAAAAAATAGATAAACAATGTATTGAGATTTACCTATACACACATACGTCATATTGACAAACATTTTTGACAGGTAAAATAATTCTAACCCGGAGTGCCCTTTCCATACTGAGGCAAAATCTTCAGCTTAGATTTCCTTATAACTGAATATAAAAATATTTCTTCGTTTATCTGTCAATGATTTCCAAATTGGGTTAGTTCGACTATACTTTTAGATTAACGCGTCCGTATGTTATCTAAAAGCAAGATCAGTTTTTAATTGTAGATTAAACATACTTTTAATTGAGTAGCGATTTGAACTGATCCTTATTTGTAATTAAATCATTGGCATGTTAAAACTGAATTTGAATAGTTCTCTGCCTATCTGCTAAATCTTAGAAACAGGATTTATGGTATAAGTAATTAATATTAGATTTAATATCTCCTGAAATATTTTTGTCTTTATGGCTCTTTTATTTTCTGTGTTCGCTTCCTTTGTATTTAAAAAAATAAAAGTTCACAACGTGGAAAAATATTTTAGCATCTTTACAAAGTTATAAAGATGAAAGAAACATCGTTACGAGTTTCTAATGATCTTTATTTTATTATAAAAAAGTGCTAAATTTTCGATACGCAAATCCTATTTACATCTATCCATTGTATATTTTAACCATTTTAAAAATTTTTACGAAAGGGGTTGGAACTTAAATCCCACATATAATAGATAGTCCATTGCCTCAAATCTAGATAGGTTTTTTAAAATAATATAAAATAATATCTAGAAAAGGGCTTACAAGCATGTGAAGAAAGATTAAAACAATAGTTTTATCCAGTCCTGTATTCACAAAACTTATGGAATCATTGCTACAGATTTCCTGCAACCTGTATGTAGGCTTCCAAAAACCTTATTTTTTTCATAATTTTAGGTAAAGTAGTTTCGGAATTAATTTTTTGAATATTTTTTAGTATATCTTAAGGTTTTTGGGTGTATTCGGGTATTATTAGGGTATTGACTGAGTATATCTCAGAGGATATACATAATACTTTAGTATATCTCAGAGGACATACTACGTAAAATTATAAAAACACGTTTTGAGACCCTTATCATTACCATTTTTAAACGACATTCCGTATTATATATCGGATTAAAAATATTTCGATTGTGTAATTTGTACCGTTTCTCCTCGTCCACATAAATATTTTTAAATGTTAACTTTTAAGGTACCTATAAGTTAATATGTTTTATTAATATGGCTAATTTCAAGATTTGATGTCAAGCGGTTTTTGAAAAAAAACAGTTGTGAGGACAGACAGACAGACACATGAGTGATCTTATAAGGTTTTTGTTTTTCCTTTTGGGGTAGAGAATCATATGATAAGGGACATGTGTATTAAATTTCAAAATTAGCTTTTAATAAAGTACCTTTCATTAAACAAAAAAACCCAAATACGCACAGAGTAATATAATTACATGAGTGGAAATGAACTATATGACAGGTTAATCGCTACCACCTAAATCAAATGTATTGCATAATAATAATAATGGAATAGAACAAAAGACTTGGTGTATATACTTTCCATTAATCTGAGCAAATCGTTCTTTGCGGCATGAAAAAACACTCGGAAAATGCATATGCCATATTTTTAAAATTTCATATTAATTTGAGGTCGAATTCTAACGCTAAAATTAAATTTTACTTATTTTTTTCATCAAGTTTTACTCTCTCCATAACTATCACTATTTCTAAAGTTTTTTAAGCTGTTTTGATATTTCGCAAAAAGCTGTTAAAATGTTAAAATCTTACCAGAACAAAGAAATAAAAAAAAATCTTTCGTCTGTCAACATAGTAGTAGCTCCTATCCAATGCGTTGTATCTAAGTATAAAACTCATGCGTAGAATTTCCTTTTTTGAATATCCTTCTATCGTCATACTTAATGTCCTATGCTTTAATTGCTAAAACTCAGATTTTTTTCTTTTCATTGTCTTTCCTCGGTGCTATGCATCTAATGAGCCCTAGCCTGTAAATAAGAAAAAATCACTTCAATTTCCCCTCAAGTTATTTCCTCTTACAGTTTGAATTCCTCGGATTATTAAAGCCTGCACATATATAATTAACCTTCTTTATTTTGGTCTTTATCTTATTCCGTCGTTGAAGCTCTTTCAGGGCAATATCCTTTTTAAATTATTACTTTCCTTTCGCCTTTCTAGATGTATACATAATAAGTGGTGTTGTGAACTGGAATTTTGCAATAATTTTATTTTCGTTACTTTTTTGAATACTCTATTTTTTATAATTCCCATAAACCGTCTATCTGCGTTCCGAATATTTTTCTTATGTTTTTATTTCAAAAACAAAAATATTTTTTTTATCTTTCTTTTGTCTAAATCTCATAAACCTTTGGTTAAATACTCGTTTATCATATTTATTTTTTAGTAAATTTCTTATTATTATGCAAATATTGATATATATATATATAATATATATATATATATATATATATATATATATATATATATATATATATATATATATATATATAAGCATCTATTTCCCTTGTGGATTCTTATGTTGACTTGTTCCGATATATCATTAATATCATAAATAATTATTGATCCCACATAAGTGAAACTAGATATTTTTGAATTAATAATCATCTAATGTTAGCATGGTACGATTTTCCCTAAAATTATAAAAATTTTCCTAACTTTTTCGAAAGTTATCTTTTCATCTAAAAAAATCGACCCAGTTTTTTACTTGTTAATTTCTTAACTTTTATGAATTTTTTCCTAAAATTAATAAAAGCTTTAATCAATGTAGTAGAGGCTTAATACTACTATTTTTTCTCAATTTTTTATGGCCACATAAAAATATGTGACTAAATTTGTTCATGCGAGTTATACATAATAAATATCACACATTTTTAGACGATGATGGAATTTTTGCGAAAACGCTTACCATAAAAGGGGCGACAAATGTTCGGTCACCGATTTCTTTACCGCCTTTATAAAGCTAAAGTTCGTAATCAGTAGAAAAGGTGCAAGTACTTAAAGGCTATTCATGATACGTTCCTCAAAACCTCTCTTCCAGTACCTTGAGGTTAGAGCTTTAAGTCGTGAGGCGTGATGGATGGGCGGTACCGTGGGCTATAAAAATCTACGTTCCAACGTCTGATTAATGCCTGCGATTAAGATAGAATCCGGCACGGCCTTAACAGACGATAAGCTTTACGTGTTGCTTTTCTTTATATACGTTTATGCCGGGAGCGCTTCTTTTGCGGATTATTTTTTAAAAGAGCGAAAGAGTTCTTCTGCGACCATCTCGTAATTATATAGAAAGAAACATAATGTACACACATAAAAATATAGTAACCATAAAACTATAAATAATTATGCAACATGAAAATGTCTTTGACCGAACAATTTATTGAAGTTCAGATCGAGATCATTAATATTTTTAATTAAATTTGTACTTACAACGTGATAAAAATATAAATTTTGTGTCAAAATATTTATACGAATGATTTAAATTATTTTCTAGTAATGTCCGACATAACAAAAAAGAAAACATGATATGAATGATTTTTTTCATCCCCAAAGCATCTGTCGTTCATACGCCCTTGTGACTAACTTAAGAATTTATTGAAGTCAACGATGATTAAAAATCTTCCCACAAATAAGTAAACTAGTGATATTTTTCTACTTTTATATTATTTCGTTTTTATTCAATGCTCGATGTCAAATTTTAAGTTTGTGGGGTCACAGAAAGTACTTTAGATTTTTGATGATCCTTAAGTCTGAATGTATCAAAATAACCAAATATTTTATTTAATCTTCCTCATAATAGGAAATTAAAAGAAATTAAAAGAAATTTAGATAATAACAGTTTAGAGTTATTTGCAGAGAGGTTTCAATTTAACTTCAGAACAAAAATATGAGCCGCAGGAACACGAAAATTCACCTAGTTGTTTGGTGTGGACCGTAGTATGAAGTGCTATGCATTATTATAAGTAATTGTTTTCTTTTTCAATTTACTACAAACGAACGCATTAAAGAGAATAATCCATGAACAATCTTACAACTATTTAAAGGATAATTATCAAAAGTAACATCGAAATGATATTGACATTAGGTCATTAGAATTACAGGTGATGAAAATGTGCGAATCATGGACAATACATAGCAGATAAAAGTAAGTAATAAATTGTTTGTCATTATACTTAAATATATATGAATAAGACTCAAAGTTATGACCCTATCTCCATTATAACAGAAAGAAAATACTTTTGGACTTGCATATTCCTATTCACACTTATCATGTAGATGTTAAGAGCTACAAGATACAAAAATATAAAAATTCAGTGCATTCATTACTGTAGAAAAAGTAAAATTTCAAGTGCAAAGAGATCAACAATATCCTTTGCAAACTTTCTATTTCAGATTCCATAAGAACGAAAAATAATAATGACCTTACCATAGTTAACAAAAATGATTATTTATAAATTTCATATGCCGTTAACGTATTCCTGTATGGAAAAAAACGTTCATTATTACCTCCATTACTTTTGAAAGACCTATGCGATGATACTTCACATGATAGAGTACGCCAAAGAATATCAATATTTTCATTCTTATAATTAATAGTTCTTTCCCCTTAAAAAAAGAAATAATTCCATATTTCTTTTTTCCTTCAATATTTTTTATTATTATTTTGTTTCATAAATTTATAGACACTATAAATATGTAATATAACACTAAAATTCTGCGAGTAAAACGGCTGTAAAAATAGATAGACAACGAGACAGATGAACTGGCAGAACTATAAAGGTTCCTAGTTTGTTTAGAGATATCGAAAAAAAAGGTAAGTTTGCAGCGCAAACCCAAGAAAAGATCTTAGGACTAATTGGATGGTTGTGTTATATTATAGGCAATCGCTGCACTAATTTAGGACAATATGTACATTATGCGGTAAATTGGATTCTTTTCAATAAGTTTAATTTACAGATCAATTTAAAATGGCTTTTTCGAATATATTACGCTTACTTGTAGTTTCGTAAAAAAATATCCCAACTGTCCTTTTCTAAACTACATGACCATCGATTTTCTCACGAAAACCGCTTCGGAATATATTTTTGAGATAACGTCGTCCACAAAAAACTAGTACAAAGATGGAAATGACGAAGTTAGGCGGCTACACCGACTAAGGTAAGCCGTTTAATGAAATACAAGCTAAAGTATAAAGCGACATAAAATCACAAACTATTCATAAACGTTTTGTAAGTAATTGGTTTTATTACCTGATTTCACGACTTGCTCCCTATGGGGTATGAACTGACGTGATCACGTCTTTTACGACACAATTTCGTCTAGACAAAAAGGGAGAGAATTGCCACCCTTCGTTTGAGCGGACCGCTTCCACAAATGGTTCCGTAATCGTTTTGAAATGTCCTGTTTATTGTTGGATTGCCCTCATCAACAATACACGCTCATAATATGTATATAGCGTCTGCATTCAAATTCCATTATCCTGATTTGTTTTTACAAACGCGTGACAGTTAAAAATTCGGTGAGTATTTCGAAGATAAAAAATTTAAAAAATTATTTGATATTTTAAATGAACAAGTATGAAATTCAATAAAACATTTTTTTTGACGGAATAACAAATAAAATATGTTTTTTGTAATCTGTATTTCGCATGTAAAAATGGTTGGAAAAAATTACATTCCCTATAGGATGAGGTATCGTTAAATAAGGCATTTAATGTCTTACACTACATCATATTTTATTATATTTTTTCAGAATCTGGATACAATATAAGACTAAGAATAATTAAATAAACCCTATTCGACGGAATTATATTAGGTAACTGTAAACTTTCCGTAACCACATTTCAATTCTATTACCAGATTAGTTGAATAGGGCCAAAATATTGAATAACGTCCTAATTTACATAAGCATGCAAAATTTGGGCTAAATCGCAAATCAACAAGCTTATAAAAAACAACAAATATTTTATTACAGAAGAAAGGACAGAAAAGTGTAGTAAATAAAAGCTCATGAGAAGAAAGGTGTCTTGTTCAGTAAATTTTCAAACATGATTTTAGGTCTTCTCCCGAAAGATCTTCGAACATTTTAGAATATTTTTTTATAACCGGCCTAAGTATGATTTATTAAAAAGATTTCACGATAAGGCTTGTATTGATCAATGAATTAAGGTCGACATCAAGTTGCTGTCGAAAATTGCTGATAGTAAAAAGTGACTTTGAGAAAAGCAGTTATTCACTGATAATTAGAAGTAGGATTTAAGGTACAAAACATTTTGCAGTTAACTGAAATACGTCTTGTTATATTTTGGGGTTATTTGAAAGTGATGATAAATATACGAGTTAAGATGAATATATATAATATATATACGTATATATATATATATATATATATATATATATATATATATATATATATATGTATATATAAACATAACATTTTTTAATATATTTTAACTTCTGAAATTTGAAATTTGGTAAAGTGAACTAGTATTTATCTCAACTTTAATTATAAGGAAATAAATAATCTTTCCTTATCATAATTTTAGCATCACCTTACTGGGGTTGTACAAAAAACTCCTCTATTTCCGAAACTACTAAAGCCAAAATTATGAAAATAACAAAGTTTTTAGAAACTTACTAATAATACTCATAGTTCCTGTGAATACAATAGCGAATATTATAGATGTCATACTTGTGAGAAACTCAAGATATTAGTACACTTTTAAGAATATGCTGAGAATAACGTGAAGATAAATAAAAATATTTGTGAATAGTTTAATAGAAATTCCATTTATACACTTAAATATTTAAACTGTTATATGCACGTAACTGTAAATATAATACTCGTAGTTGGCATCTTTTATTGCCTCTTTTTTTTTAATTTTTGTCGAAACCAAAACTGTTTTTTTATCTACTGACTATTATTACATACGCATGTTTATTAAATTTTTCTGACGATAGTTGTAATCACACCAGATTTAATAGACTATGACAAAATATTAAACGGGCAAGTATAGTGTTACAATGTGAATATAAAATCGTTAATTTAGAAAGAATTTAAATCAAAATTATTTCCAAATTATCTCTCCAATTTTGATACGGAATGCGGGAGTCGGGAGGTTAAACATTTGTTACAGCCAAAAGTTTTCCAGCACCTTATTGTTATTAATAATATTTATTATCTCTAATGCCTCTTTACGACTTGGATACCGAATTTATTGAACGGCGCTCATAAATTAAGATATAGCTTGTCGCGAAAACGGTCCTTTCGTGAATCGTTCTCATTAATTGTTGGGCTACCTTTATAAAAAATATTTACGTTTATGGCAAGTTTATGTTTCGGACCGGAATATTTATTACTGGGGGCCTACTTAATGAATAGGTTTTTTTATTTATGCATCTGATGCGATATTTTATTTGCATAGGTATGTCATATCTTCTCCTTAGATATTTATATATTTTATTTCATAACAAATATTTTATTTACTACACATGCTTCCATCACAAGCGTTCGTCATGTTTGCTATGGAAGATTTAAAAAAAGGTCGGAATTTTTTTATCCGATAAAACGAAATGACTATTACACTACTGATTTTCCATCGATTAATTCAACCTCTTGTAAATATAATATAATAATATATTGCGTCTTGCGTATATAACAAGAAGCATTTTTTTAGCGGGTGGTTTAGATTTTAATAAAACTAAAATTTAATACCTTACACGTAGTAGTGTAGTTAAGAGTATATAATTTTATAAATAACTGGAGAAAAGTAGCGGTTAAGATTAAACAATAGAATTAAAGGAGGTTTTTCTCGGATACCAAACTGAAACCAGGAATGTTTTGTAATAAATAAATAAAATAATAAATTAAAAAAACACAATTTTTGCAATTATAAATATAAACAAAATTAATGACTACAACAAAAATAAACAATTTCATGATAATAAAAAAACGTATATGAAATTATTTTAATCACACGGGTCATAAATGAAATCTGTTTGCGTTTGGAATATTTTTATCGCATTGTTTATTTTCTAATCTATAGTACTCACACTGTTAGGGACATGCTTATTCCAAAATAATTTCAGATTTGCTGAATAAAAATTATAAAAACGTCACGAAATGTCTCATGAATCGTTTTTAATTTCTTTTTGTTCATTTGTTGGTTTTCTTGACATAAAAATATTTTTTGAGAAGTGGCTATTGTACAACTAGCCCTGAGTATTATTATCTGTTCAATTATTATTCTCAATAAACCCTAACTAAATTTGTTTTTAATGTTTCATGATAAATTTCAATATTATCACTAAACCTTGCCTTTATTTTATTTTAAATGACGGTTCCGGATCTTGACTGAACCTAACTGCTTTAAAATTTTTCCAATAGTTTTGCGTGGTGCACGCACATTTAATTACCCATATACCATTTTATGGTAATCATAACACATAAATATCAGGTAAATATATTTGCAAAAAGTCGATTGGGGAGAAAAGTTTTAATTTAAGTGCTAGTCAAGGGTACAAAAACATTTACTTTAATTTTTTTAATTTTTTGTCATTTTATTTACTTAATATTTCAATATTTAAAATAATTTATTAAACAAAAATATTACCTTACAAAGGGCTACTAGGAAGAAAAATTAAAATGGGGACATTTTTAAATTTATGCATTTCGTATCTATGGAAAATATAAAACATATATTTTTTTATTTCAAATATTCCGTGTATTTTTATATTGGATACAGTAATTTCTTCAAAAAAAAAAAACATTTCAAACTCTTCTAGCCTACTCTATGAACGTCGACAAGTGTTTGTAACACCCCACAAAGTCGTGTCAAAAAAAAGCACTCAAATTGTTCAATTCCTTATTGCAGCATTGTGAGTTTTGTTATCATATACGTTATCAGAATATCAACCCACTTTAGTATTGTAACCCTTTGCATAAATGAAACATTTATTAAGTGCTTTTAAAGTGGTGAGTACTAGTAAAAACATATCGCGGTTTAACCTATTCCAGAAAAAATTGTATACCAATATTAAATTGATTATGTTATAAAACTAGTCAATTTTCTTTATTTCACCCAATTTTTAAAGTATTGTAAATTCTGCTACTTGTCGGGCTTCATTGTGTATACAGTTACTAACTGCGACTCTTCTATGGCTCTAAAAATATGGACACGATAATGTTTGTCATCAGGATATCAACTCACTATATTTTTGTAACCTCTGTAGAAATAAAACGTTGAGAAAGAATATGGTATAAATAAAACACATTGCGGTTTAAATAAAATTTTAATAATACGAAAAAAATTATAAACCAATGTTAAATTGATTATATTGTAAAATTAGTCAATTTTCTTTACTTTAGGATATTTCTTAAGGAACTGGGCTGAAGCTGGGTGTTTTCTACGGCTATAACGAGATAAGTTTTGTTATCATATTCATCATTTGAACATCAACTCACAATATTTTGGTAACATATATAAGTATAGTAAGTACATAGCGCAAATAAAAGCACATCGAGACTAAAATTAAATATTAATTTCCGGGAATAAACTAATATTAAATGGATTTTATTATAAATCTATTAATTTTTTTTACTTCAAGTAATTTTTGGAAGAACTAAAAATTCTGTTTTTCGTCTGGCTATATTGTATATACAGTTACTAGCTGTGCCTCTTCTGTGGCTCTAAAAACATTGTGGGCGATATCAGTAAATATATATTCAATATTGCATAAATATTCATCGTTTTCTCTTTTTTCATTCATCTCGTAAGTATTCTGAAACACTTCCTTGTTTTAAGCCGGTAAGGCAGAAACCACATAAACAGTTCTTTTTATGTTGCTTATGAAATGTTCCATCCATATACACGTTGAGGTGTCGTATGAAATATCTAATAATTCATATTTCACTTACCCTTCTTGTTCCTCTTATCCCTTCTTTCTTTCTCCAGATAAATGTGTCTGTATGTTTACTTGTCTAAATACATATAAGTATAACGCATATAATTTTATATTGTTTTTAACCTATATTCCGCATATACAAAACTTTCTTCATTCAATTTTATATAGATCATGCTTTCAAAAGATATATTATTAAAGTTGTGTACCGTTTAAAGATCATTTGCCTAACTTTAGAGAGCGTATGTTTCGATGCGTATTTAAAATACGTCCCGTTCCCATATTTTCTAAACTACTAAACCTAAAATTATGAGAAAACGGGTTTTTTGAAGACTATGTGAAAGTTGTAGGAAAAATAAGGCAATGATTGTTTACATTTTTATGATATTCTTTTTCATATATATATATATATATATATATATATATAAATATATATATGTATATATATATATATATATATATATATAAGTTTTCTCCCACATAATATTATTATGTGTTGTTGAATACTTATTGAAGGAAGTTTCTAAAATTATTACGAAGTCTATGTTAGTGATGACTTTGATATTAAAGTCATTTTTCACATTCAACGAGGTACACAATCCACGATGGGCGACGCAAGCTCGATTTGATTGATTTATTGATACTAACATTATATAACCCTTGTTTGGACAGTCAACTGCTATTTATGACAACACTAGTATAGCAATTATTTGCTTTATGTTAAATACTTACAGCCGTTAGAATGTACTGAGATCTTGTTGCGTTAGGTGTAATATTTTTCTTAACCTCTATTATATCAAAGACATCTAATAAAAAAATCTCTAATATAGTGAAAGTTGTATTAGTTATACTGTAAAACTTTCATTTGAATTGTCCTTTATGCAAATAAGGGATATTGCGTTAAGAAAAATAAAGCTACTTTTCCTAATAGTATATAAATTAACTAAAAACTTATTTATTCTTTTGGTATTAGAAATACAATTCCTCCCTCCCCCCTGGAAATGATAAAAGTATAATAATATCGCTCCCTTTGCTAGGAATGCAGTGATCTTCAAAATCTATGAAACTTGATCAGGTCTGCATTAGCCAGTGTTCGGTTTCAAGTTACGATGTTTTTTCCTTCATATCACTGAAATTTTCGGGCTTTTATTCCAAAAATAAAATCATTTCTTAATTACCTTTATTTACTGTGACTTCAAATCACTTTCGCTGGTTTCATTATGATTATCATGTATTTCTTCATTAGCAACCTGTAATATATCGATGATATCTACGCGTAATGATATACAAATTGCCATCAAGGTGAAGGCCAGACACAATGCTAAACGATGAATAAACTAAATTAACCTCTGAATGTGGTACTATCGTTTCATTGTCTTCATCAGTCACTACCTCGAATTAATCAATCGGTATGTATTTATTAAATATAGTCTTTCGAGCTGTCGTGACATACAGGAATGCGGACGGCAATTTCATAGGCAATTTTTGTGTGATCGGCACATTAACTCCCCCCCCCTCCTCTGGGCTCGCGCGCTGTTTTAGTAATAAGTTGAAGCATCTTATATATCAGTAGTGTTTATCGATCATAATTTATCTATATAATTTTTTATGGATAGTTTCGATGATCTGATGAAAACCTATATATTTATCGAGGCATTACCGCCAGCTATATTATTATTTTTGAAAGAAATATTTTTATAGCAATGCACAAAAACACTACTTTTAAAATGACATATATTTCATTTACTTAAGTAGCAGAAAGTCTATCATGTTCATCCTACCATAATTACAAAAGAAGTTTCTTCATTCATTGACCGTCAATAATTAGCGCCGCAAAATAAAATTGACTTGTGTTGTCGCTCACTGGAACGAAATGTAAGTGTAATGAATGAGAATAGCATGAAAATTTATTTATAAAAATAAAATATCTAATATAAAAGTAAAACGATTCATAAATATTGAGATGTCAAGAGAAAGGGACAAGGCAGGATATGATAAATTATAAGGAAAGTCTTATGTGTATATAAAGAAAACTTACTAAATTTTGTTTTGAAAAAAGTTTTGATACTGTTATCAATTATATTAGTGTATAGTCTAAAAGAAAATGCGTGATTAAGTACGTATTTAGTGTAAAGTACAATTTCCATGTACCAATCCGGCTGGACCCGTGGGGTTATTAGGCCACCACCCCTCAAAAAATATAGCCTTATGCCAAATAAGAATAATAAACTACAGATAAACAAGAATTGGAAAAAGCCACAAGTCAGAAAAAATGGGATGGTATAAGTCTTCGCAAAATAGGAAGATCAGGAGAAGTGATAAGAGAATACAAAGAATACATTTTCTACTTCTATGCGGAAAAACAAGGTATATATGGAATGGGATTTTTAAAAAAAAATTGAAAGGCAAAATAATTAGTTTCCAAGGAATATCAGATTGAATTGCAGTGCTCAATTTGCAGTTACTAGAATTTATATAACCATAATCGATTATCTAAGTACATGCACCTAGAGAAAAAGATACACGAGTAGTGAAATATAAGTTCTACAAAGACCTGACAGAGTTAATAAAACCAAGAACAAACATTTAATTCAAACGGGAGAATTCAATGCCAAGGTGGCCAACAAAACAAACAAAGACGAATTTGTCTTAAGGGATTACAGTAGTGGTGACAGAAATTACAACGGACAAAGGAAAAAAAATGTCTCTTTTACAAATAATCTCAAAATAATGAAAAGTTTCTCCAGGAAAGTAAACATTGATGTCCCCAAATAACAGAGATAAAAAAGAAATCGATTTCATACTCACAAGTGAACAACAGATATTTAGTGAAGTCGATGTAGTGAATAAGTTAAAATTTAATACAGATCACAGAATAGCAAGAGAAGTTATACAACAAACAGACAGAAGTATAAGTAAGACTTGAAAACGAAATCGGTCACTGAAAGAGATATTTAATAACAAAACTATGCCAATGTCAGTGAAAAACAAAGTGTGCAACACATACATTCTCCCATGTCTTATGTATGGATGTCAATTTTGGCCTGCTATGAGCAAAATCAATAAAAAACTTGCAGCGTGCCAATGCAACATGGAACGACGTATGGTAAACATAAGGCTACAGGATAGATGGATGACTTGAAAAATAAGAAAACTCAATTGGAACCGGACCGATCACATCATGAGAACGAACAGAGAAAAAAGGACGAAAGAGGTAACAGAATGGTATCCTAGAAATGTAAAAGGATAAATGGACGTCAAATAAAAAGATGGGAGGATGATTTACCAAAAGGATGAGAAGTTTAGCTCGGAATAGATATGAGAGAAAGACAATGGGTTAGGCCTATGTCAAGGGACAACCTGACCAATAAACTGGCTGCTGAAGAATATTTTGTCTTATTATAATAAGATCTGAAATATTACTCTTTATTCTGTGTGGACCGTAAGTATATATTAAGGACAGTGAACAAAGGCTTTATCATATATTATTATATACAATTTCCATGTAGACTTATCATCCAACATTTTATGATTTGGTAATAGTAATACGTAAACCTAATCACATTATAAAGCCTTTATTCACTCACCCACATAAATTATAATTACAAAATTATCTATATTTTATGAAATCATTGAGGTAAGTTAGTAGAAATTATTTTAATTCAAAGTTTCTGTCAAAAGCCAGTATTCTAGTAATAATTTTTCTCAATTTCTCAAATATCACTGAAGTCTAAAATGAAATCAAAGTATGCTGGATGCATTTTCGAGTTGAAAAAAATTAAACCATTATAGCTACGTTAAAATTATCTTTGATAAAAATATGCAGAACAATAAAATCTATAACTAAACTTAAGAATATCGAGTTGAATATTATAGCTTATTTAACATAAGAGTTTTTATTTCACCAAATTGGATCTTAAAGTTTAACAGTCGACTAAAACAGTGAATAATTAACTAAACCACTGAAGATGCAATTTATAATTACGTGTAAATAATTCTTTTAAGAAATATAGGATTTAAAAAATGCAGATATTGTTTTTTTTTATTACTGTCCACATGCCGCGATAAAATATTGTATGAAAGCACATTGCTTATAAAAATATGGTAACGTGCAACTTTTTCATTAATTGATAGATTAGACGACAATTTTATTGACATTCAGTTTCCAGAAGAATGTAACATACAGATAGTAATAAAAAATTACAGTCATTATTGCTGCTGTGTTTCCAGGCTCTAACATTTCTTTAAACCTTATTACATCCTCTAAAACCAAATTGAAAACCGACTGCAATCAAAGTTAAACCCTTGAATTGAACGATTATATGACAATCTTATATTTTTACCCTTTTATTTGTTTATGTGTTCATTAATATAAATTGAAATATGTAAAGTTAAATTCACTTAAACAAATTTTTTTAACAATCTTAATATTTTCTTAATTACAGAAGTTTTACAAAAAAATAATGTAAAGTTTTATTGGGAATATTTCATCTTAATAAAAAGTCTCGTGTCACATTGAAATTTGTACAACCTTGCTGTTAACAAACTGTAACATTTTTGACAATACAAAAGTATCCATTTATTTTTTCAATCCAAAAAAAGGAACAAAAAATCGCACTCCATGTTCGCGCAGTTAAAATATGCACTCAGGGATGATATTGCATCCTATATATATATCCTCACATTAACTAGCTTTTATTTCTAGAGGCGTGGCAATCTTAAATGTCGAATAAATGTCATTGCATTGAATAATTTGTCTTATTATGCAGCCATTTCAATGCCATTATTTAATTTGATTTAACTTACACGAATTTTTAAACTCCTAAAAAATCAAAATATTCCTTAAACTCTAAAACAAACCTATTCTATAGTATTATCTCTTAAATTCAGAGGAAAATTCCCATGTTGGCTACACTGAGGAAACAGTGTGTAAAAATTTTCAGTAAGTTCGGCTCAGCCAGTCGATTAAACAATATTGCTACCCGCATTTCGAGGTAAAGAATTGTACTTTATTTCGTACCAATGGACTTTTGTCTTCGTAGGTGCAGTAAAATATACTAAACTAATTAATTTACAAACGTTAATTTATTACCCGCATTTCCAACCACCTTCCAAATTTGTCTTGCTTTTAAAATAAACGGGACAATGAACGAGCTGAAAGCTCAATGCTCAAGAAAATTGCGTATTTAAAATCAAGAATCTATTTAAATGCAGTCTCTTTCCGTTTATTAAGTTACAGAGCGTTAAAATGAGCAATATCCTGAACGCCTATCATTGTCATTAATAAAGTTTTTTTTTGCTAAACGGATATCTGATCAACAATTATGGTTTGATTTCTGCGACAGGTACTAGACATTTTTGTTCTTAATTTACTTATTCTCTAAAGCAAACGTTATCAAATGAATGGACATCACATGGCGGAAGACTTTGAAGATTATTAAATGTGACAAAATGTTTGATGGGGCGAAAACGATTAAGGCGAAAACATAAATAAATAAAATTTTTATTTTTATTACTTGTTTCGTAAATTTTTATTGCTATAAAAACCAACGCTAATCACTTATTAATTGATTGCTAAAAAAACAATTGCAGGAAAATTATTTTTCCACGTTTTAGGCCGCTATCAACGGATCACGCATCATTAAAAAAGTGCCTATAAAAATATAAGTACAGCATGTAGTGAGAGTATTGTAATTTATTATAGTTCTGCTTTAAAAAAGAAAATGTTAGCGGAATAAATTTTGTGTATACATAACAGAGAATACAACAAAAAATAGTTGTAATGGAAGTATTTTGTTTCTGAATGTTATAGTAATATAGGACAAATCTGGATTCCGCTTCTTTCAATATTAGATGTGTTATAAACACAAATAAAACTACTTTAAACTTTATAAATTTTCGTAATATTACTGTTGCGTCTCATATTTATTAACTCGTTTATCTTACATTTTCTCTTCGCAATAAATGTTCAAAAAAATATGAAAAAAACGCATTCAAAGCTAACGCGGTCTATGGTAATGTCAAAGTCACGCTCGGCCCGAAATAATTGGTTTATTTTACTGCTCTGGGCAAACCAGAAACTAAAAGTTAAGGACGAAACATCGTAATAGACGCATTTCCGTCCTTACAATATTTGGAATTCAAATTCAGCCCCTAAGCGTTCAAGTCGGCGACCAACAACCCTCGTACCAAGGGTCGTCACGTGAACTGAACATTAGGGGTTTACAAATTACATTCGAGGCGCTGTAATCTGATTCTAGACGAGGGTGCAAACCACAGCTTAGCTGCTTCACAAGTTATTTTTGCACTTATCCTATTTTTGCACTATTGTGTAGATATATTTACATTAAAATTTGAATAAGTGGGACCCGAATAAGTGAATTATTTCTATGACTGAAACTAATTTTAAGACTTTTTCACATTTCAAATAAATTAAGTCATGTCAGCAAGGTGTTTAAGATAGTTAAGTTTATTTTTCTCGTTAAAGAAAGTTGCCTTTTAGTTACAGTTATAACATAAATTTCTACTATTATTAAGGTAGGAGACTCCTCTCTGACCTGATAAAATTATGACCATCCCCACTTGAATTGCCCCAAAGCTTATCGAGGGACTCACAAGGATCCGTTCGCTTAACACAAATGTACAAATAACTTCGGAGTCCTTTCACAGTGTCCCGTGTCTGCGACACTGTCTTTATAGTACAGAGTTAGAGACTGTCCCAATAATGAGCTATTTAAGACTATAATTTTTATTAGAATTCATTTTTAAAATGTTTTATATAATTGAAATATCTATTTATTCTAAACCGATTCACAATTATTAAAGAACACATGCCCTGAAAATGCATATTGCTTTATTTCTCATTCAAAAATTGGGTGTTCCTCTATATTTAATAATATTTTAGTGATTTTATTTGATGTATAATTCAGAAAAAACGAAGCAGCCCGGGATGTCATTTTTACGGTTAGTAAATCAATTACGTAAAATAACTTAATCTAATATTTCCAATCGTATTTTCTCTTTGCGTGAAGAGTATCAGAGAAGAGAGAAATATACTATGCGCATAACAAACTTCCACATCTTCTAAATTTTTTCTTCAGGTGTTCACTTGGGAGTACGCTTTAAAGCGAAGTAAATTGTTACAAGGTTGTAATTAGGATTATGTAAATTTTAATTCGTTATCTTGTTGGGCACTTTATTCAAAATAAAATAAATACCGCCATCTAGTGGAGAATAACAAAACTATAAATTTATCATCATTATTTATAAAATAAATAGGTAACACTCTCGATTAATTTGGCAGTAATCTGCTAATTATTTAATCAGTAATCAAGATGAGTAATCGACTTTGACTTCCATTATGAATGTGAAACCTTCGGGTTAATAATAATAATATAATAACAAAGTTCATCTAAATCAATCTACAGTACGTAAATTTTAAAATTTTGTTACACTTGTTATTTGTCTAGTCCACATTTCTACTGTGACCACCAGTACCTATTATATTATGAATGTGCTTGTAAATTCATTTATCTTCACACTGATGTCGAAGAAATAGTTCAGTTGGAGAGGAAAAGTTATAACACATTTGCTTACAGCGTCATCAATTTCAAATCAATACTTATTACACGAAAGTTGCAATAGAAATAGAAATTCAGATAGATACGCATTTCGCGAACATCACAAAAAAGTGTATAATTTTTCCCCCTTTTTTTTGAGATTCGTCTGTTACTGGGTTATGTATTCTGGATCAGTAGGCGATGTCTAAAACTTTTGTAAGCAGCAACGTTTATATTAATACGATCTTTTAATATATCCTCCATTTTTTCGTGCGTATTCAGTTTTTTATTACTTAAGACCATTTTCTTCAAGTTTTGTGACATTTATTCAGTACAAAAATGTATTGAAATACGAATAACATTTCAATAATTTTGGAAATTTTTCTTTCCTACGACTATACAGATTTTTATACTACATTAGCTATGTTGGTATATATATTTTTTGTTTAAATGTACCTACATATATCTGGTATCACGGCAACATTATTTTCTACTCTCGTCTTGAAAACATATTGCGAATTTAATTATGACGTATCCGCAAATATGAAACAAGGTACGACGCAGTACTATTTGAAGCGATCAAAGTCTTTCGCTGATGCGTGGCGATGTATAATATCGTGGACTAGACGGGTGAACTAAGCCCGGCAGTCAGGATTAAATGCAATTGAATACTACACGAGCATAACGACACATTCAAATAAATGGATACAGTTGTGGAAATTGCTGGTTGGATTTTTAAATACATATACATAACCCAGTAACGGTGAAGTTTCTCATGTTATTAGACTTCAAATTATATAAGTATTATTACATTTAATAGCCACCTTACATTCTTATAAAAAAAGTGGTTCCAGAGAGCATCTAACTACATAATGTGAATTAAATATAGTATTATTATTATTTATTATGACATCATTAGAAGATTTCTATTTACTTTTAACAATTTTGCTTGCTCCTCTTGCGAAGTATATCGGAAAATAGATAAATATACTACGTTTCTTGCGGAAGTTTCTCAAGTCTTTCAACAAGTTTCTTGCAATATAGTACATAGTATGTAGAGTAGGAGGATCTTTGTGGATTTACATAATATCTGATAGATAATGATGATTCTGTAGTTACTATTATGTCAATAAATATTTTTTTTAAATATTTTTTTATCAAATCAAAAACATTTAATTAAATTGAAATCGATACCGCCATCTAATGGAGAATAATACAATTATAAATATATGATGATTGCTGACCAAAAAATAGACATCCCTGTGTATTGAGTTGTAACTGCTAACTAATATTTATGAGAAAAATTTAGTATCAAGCCTCTAAGATATAAAATAATTAAGTACCATTTAAATCCGTCAAATGGTTTTTGCCTAACTGCAAGGACTGAAATGTTGAAAAACGAGACTATAAATATTGTATCAAATAGACATCTTAAACTCTTATGAAATAAAACAAAAACGTTGCTCTAGGTAGCGTTTTGCATACATACTATGAATTTTTTCCCAAAATTTATTTACCTGACAAGTTAATGAGACAGAATGTAAGGAAAGCAAATGTATATAAGAAATAATTGTAATTTACCAACTTCAAAGTGCAAACTTTAAAGTTTTGTCACGGTAAATATACATTTATGCATGAGCGATTATTGATATCTATTTATAAGATTGACAATTATCTTGTTTCTTGAAAACTACTTTTAGGGCGCTAATCACATGTCTGTTTAATATAAAGTCACTGGTGATCATTAGTAGATAAAACAAGTATCGTCTAACTGATTATCTCGTAGTAATATTTTAGTCGCTTCTTTATTCCACATACAATTTTAACATATCATTAGGTTTTGAATTTATGATATTAAATTTATAATCGCAATGTTAATAATAAATTTATCATCGTGAATTTTATATATTTTTTGTAACTAACTTGATGCGAAAATTGAACTTAGTAAATAAAATACGGTAAATAATGACTTTATATTTTACCTGCAATACAAAAAACTGTGGTATTTTAATGAAAACTGAGAAACGATTAAATTGATGTCATGAAGATAAGTTTCATATACACAAAGTTTACAAATTAACGAGATTGAAATATTTTCATTCACCAAAACACTTATGTTAACTTTTTATGAATGATCAATAAACTCGTTGTAATTAATAATGCGCCATATTTAATATTAATTGGCTTGTAATAATGCCGTTAAATAGTTGGAAATTATATTTTCACTGTGACTATAATTTGTATTATAAGAATTCAATAGTTAACTCTTGGCGCTCTAATTCCATAATTTAATACTTAATTATTACAAGCCACCAAATTGAATGAAAACTAAAATATTTTTTTACTTTTTTTTCACCCGAAAGTATGTAACGAGAGTTTTCTCCATCCTCAGTGTATGCATCCGTGCAATGGAGTGACACGTTTCACTATCTGTTTCCTGTGCCGTGAACGTGAATTACAAATTGTACGTAAGCTTCGTACGTCGAACTACGTAGCCTGCGGATAAACGAACATTAATTCCTTCATAAAGGCTCACTAACGTATCCATTTCTATTGCAATGTTATTTGAATGGAGTATTACAGAAACACGATAAGTCAAGTATTTTCCAATTTTTTACATATTTGTATTTTTTGTGTATAATCTCACAAGTCAACGAGAAACCCCATTAGTCAGCGCGATACCAAAGGTGACTTAACACTAATTGCATGTATTTAAGTGAGCCCAGCCCATAAGTCACTGACTTGTGGGGTTTCTGTAGTATATTCTTGGTAACACTGAACCATCAGTAGCTATCGCTAGTGTCTTTGTCAACTTTTTATGAAGTTTTGAGATTAGTTTTATTGATTACGTATTGAGGTTAGTTTGATAATTAATCGAGAGGTTTTTGTTGGAATAATTAAAAATTTTTATTCTGAAATTTAATACAATGAAATTTGATACCTTCCAAATCCCGAAATATTTTGTTTTACTTAAATTAATATTTTGTTGGTGACCGAATATACATGTACACTGGTCCGCAAAAATGTTAGGCTAAGGCGCATAAAGCAAACACTCCTATTAGTAGTTCTAATAGTAGGCAGAGCAGTGCCAACTATTAGAGTCGCTATTTAATAGAGCCATGGTCTAAATTTAATAATGTTTTCACTCTTTTCCAGAGCTTTTAAGTCTGATATATAACAGATATACAGATTCGCCTCCGTGCTATGTTGAGATGACAGGCAGTAATGTTACTGTCAAGCCAACCAACCTGATTGTTTGTTTCTTTCTAACAATATCCCAAAGATATTTTACGCATACTCACCACGCTATTATTTTGGAAATAATCTCCCATCTCTCTTCAGCTGGATATCAACATTTGATGCATTTTGCATTATTTATTTATTGAATAAAAAAATGTGTGTGTGTGAGTTTGTAATTTATATACGGTAGTAGTGAAACTTCAGTATCCAAGTACTTACTTATTCACACAAATAAAAGCATAGCTTTATGATCTGAAGACAGTTTTATTGATCCAATATTTACTTTTTCAGATACATGTTTAGTTATGGTTAGTCCTTTCTATCATAATTTAAAGTGATTATATACAACACTATGATAACTAAACATTAACGAGAGGTGTCTTGGAACAAAGTTCTTTTCGTTATACATTATGTATTAAATATTTATTATTTACAAGAATAAAATATTGCAACATAATAAAACATTACAAATTGTAAGATATGAAAAAAATAATAAAGTCATTTAATTTTAAAATTGTTGCTTCAATTGTACCTATTTTATAACCTAAAATGTAAGAAAACTTCATCTGTAAAGAATACGCTAGTGAAGTTGCGGCAAGTACTCAGCAAACAGCACTCGTTGCAACTTCGTTAGTCTATGCAATAGGGAAATATAAAGCTTTTTAGTACTAGGAAACGCGAAGGTATTATCTCACTCGCGCAATTAGAATATCCAACCTTAAAAAAATATAAATAATGAAATTAAAATTTTTAAGATAATTAAATTTAAACTTAAAATGAATTTTAAATTAGTTTTATTTAATAAATAAGTTTTAAAATAACAAAATGATGAAATATGAAATTTTAAAAATAACTAATTTAATTTTAAAATTCCTTTTTAATTTAATTTATTTTTGAAGAAATTAAAGTAAAAATATTTACGTATAAACTAAATTAAGTTTTACATTTAATTTAATTAATTTAGTAAAAAAAAATAAATTTTAAAACAAGAAAAAAATTAAGTGATAGAATAATGAAATTTAATTCAATTTTGAAATAATGAAAATAAAAGTATTTTAATTTTAGAATACTTAAATTTTAATTTTTGTTTGAATTAAATTTAAAATTAATTTTAACATGAAATGTTATTATTCTAAAAATTTATTTTTCATATATCTTCAAACAATCTAATTAAAGTCTAATTAACGATGGCAATGAAAATAAATGAATATGTTGACAATTTATTGTACTTTACTAATTTTAAGTATTTAATGAATGATAAAGTAATAAAGAAAACAAAAGAACTTGTCGAAAATTTATTGTCATTTATCAATTTTAAGTATACAATAATAGATAAGGTTATAAATTATAATGCAAATAAATACATACCGAATTGGAAACGATCTGGCAGATGATTAGATGATTGGCTTACAATAGAAAACCAGTAGAAAAAATATATATTGACATTTGACACCAATATGATCTCTGTTTCACATGAGAAAAAAATCTCATTGCAAGATGATTTCCATTGGGCATTTTCATTGTTCTAAATATCAATACAATATAAATAAGTTTAAATTATACAATTACAAAAATAGCCAAAAAAATAAAAAAACGGTATTAACAGAAAAAAATAAGTAATAAGACACAATAATAAATATATTAACAAACGTTAATAATAAATATATAACAAACATCACTCAACCAGTACAGCGTCATCTATAGAAATTTTTAGTACATTTCGGTAAGTTGCAGCGCTGTTTTGATCAATCGATTAGTTGATGTTAAGTGTTGATAAGTCGTAATATTTTAAATAAAGATGTAAAAAATATTTTACATTTTTACTCAAAGTCTTAATCATAATAAAAATAAATTTACCTATGTATATTAACATTTCAGTCGTCATCACAATGGCTCGTTGGTCTAGGTATATAATTATCACTTAGGTTGCGAGAAGTGCCGGGTTCAAATCCAGGATGAGCGCAACAATTTTTACTTCAAGTTATTTATATTATACACAAAAAATACACCGCGCTGACTTTTTACTACGCAGGCGCATACATAAGTATTAACATACACACGACCTGTCTCGTTTCTTTGTCGTGACGCATTTACGTTTCATCGAGTTTCAAATCGCAACGATTCTACAAAAGTTTCCCTTAAAAATTTAAGAATTTCACGAAGTTTAAAACAGGTGCACTTCAAAACAGTTGCTTTAAACTTTATTCACCAACATTACTTACATCGTCCAGGTATAACGAAGGCACAATTAACAACATATGACAAAATGTCAGCGAGACATGTCTGTAGGATACCATGCAAAAACTACTGGATAAACTTTTCAGTTTTACATTTATAGTTTGGATTTTAATATTACTGTTTAAATCATAAATGTGATTATTCAATCCTTCTAAAATTTCATTGTTTACATGTTTTTCTTCCAAAAGAAACCGTTGTGAATATGTAGTTATTAATTCTTCAATAGATTCAATAGATTAAAAGTTAATAATATTTTTATTCAATAATAAGATTATATTTTCATAATAATATCTATAGCAAACTGGTCGTTACATATTAAAGAGAGAAAGTTTGAAGTTTTTCATGTATATATTAAAACATAATTTTCTCTCCCGTGTTGAATGCTTTATAGCAAAATTATTTGCAGAATATACCATCAGTTAAAGGACGAGTAACTAAGTGATTTCAGTTATATTTTACAATAGAGCGTTCTGTAGTTTTATACGTATTCCTGGCAGTGGTTAAGCATCATGTTGTTAAAAGAGTGAAAATAGTTACACACAAAACTGATAAAAATAAAAGTAAGTATTCATCTCGCCTTCTATTATCACATTGAAAAATTTTTATCCTATAAATGTATCAAAACTATGTAAATGACTCTTAGACACTTAATAATAATCCGTCGATATAAATCTGAATTGCACCATGAAAAGATAAAAGATGAGTTTTAGCTATTCACTTAGAAATATCCATTATAAAAGTCCATCGACCATAATTGCAACTAATAGATTATACTGAAAATTTCCCAGAAATATACCTATCGTGGGAATCAAAATGTTTATATTAATAATAATAACTTTTATTTTTAGCGTGACAAAGGTAAACACGCCACCTAAAACCTTTTAAAATCAAATTAAGCTTTAATCAAAATTAAAAATAAAAATCAAATAGATACGTATTATTTCGCAAAATCGTTCTTGTCAACTAAATGCAAAATGTTAGTCCTTGATGGACTGATTCTCCTTATTATCTTTAACTTAATAACATAAACAATACAAGTTATCTAGAATTAACGAAATTCAACTTTCCGACTGGCGCTTGCCATCCGTTATATTTTTTATCTTATTTTATATGATTACGGAGTTTCACATTGTTAGTAAATTCACCTTAAATAATTATTTCATTTTTATTTGATAAATGACATTCTTTCTTTTATATGTTCATATATATGTTCATATATATGTTCATGGTATAAACACCGTGCAGATTCCACGACTATCGCCTGCGTTTTTTCAAAATATCAAACTTTTCTGTAAAATGGGAAATTGTCTAGTCATCTATTATAATCTTTCCAAACCAATAGCTTTAACACCAATATATTGTCACGAGAAAGTAAAATATTAATTTCGTTATTGTGAACAATACGTAGCTAATTTGAACGCCCGTTAATTATTGTCTTTGAATGGTTTGTAGATTTTCAGGTTTTTGCATTAACACGAATAATAAAGGTCACAAAAGTAGTATAATAATACAATTAAAATAATAGAATTAAAATTAAACAAAACCGTAACATGTTTTTATGTTAATTATTATACTTTAAATGTTTACACACTCGCGTTTGACTGTAGCGTACAACATTATATCCGTTCAGGTTGCATATGTTCCGTGCTATTTATACTTATTAACATCAAAAGCAATACAACATTGATACTGTAAATATGCGCATTATTAATCTACAATTTTATACTTAGTAAGACTTTGAATATACTTAAAAAATGGTCTAAAGTCTATTAGTTTTATAATTCCAAATTTGTTGCGGCAAAATTAGGACCATGTGCGCTTGCATATTAATATAAACAAAACATTAGCCAAACATATCGATATTGTTAGCAAGAAAAATCAGAGCATTTATAATCTTATTAAATACATGGGTGGTTTCTGGATACCCCTAAAAATAAATTGACATTACATTTGGAAATCGAATAAGATCTTTTTAACAGTTTGTCTGCTAGAAATTTTGCTCTTTGCAAGTGGAAAGTGAAGAATAACACATTCTAGATGTTCAAAAACTACTCCTACTGAGTGCATCGAGAAAGGTGTATGAGAGAGGCTAATATATAGTGTAGTCACTGATATGTGAAGATAAGCAGGTTATTAATTTTTTTAAACTTTAAAATTTAAATAAATACTGCCATCTAGTAGACAATATTTAAATTACGCGTTTGAGAAGATTATTTATAAATAAACAGTGTTTACGCTTAATTCAATATCAATTAATAGCCTTGATGATTTTTATTGCAAATATTTACTAAACCCTTTAATGTTTTAAACTGTAAAACTTTGTTAAAATTCGTTCTGTCACACAGATACGGTCGTGTTACCACTTTATTATATGTGTAAATTGCACTATACGATGCATTTATATCAACAAAAAAGAATGCACAGAAACGTTCAACAAGTTTTGATGGATTAATTGTATTCGGTTTTTCCATTGTGACAATGGAATATTATTAAAAGTGACTACAGCGAACATAAATTATTAAATTATATAAATATCATTTAATTATATTAATAGTCAGTATGGTCGATGGTTCTGGTGATATTTTCCAAACAATATGTTTACCAATAGTGTTAATGTAAACATTGCTGTACATGGTCAACAGTACTTATTCAAACCTTTTTTTGTTGACTGATATAATTGTTTCCGAAAAAGGGTGCATAGTCGTCACATAAGTTAGAAGCGAAACTTTTTTTATAAATTATTATTATGGTCACTAATACTGAAAGCGCAAAACTTTGGATGGATGTACATTTGGATGGATTAAGGCGAATGGACGTGTTTAATATTCTATAACGCTATGACACACAATTTGTTATGCAAATATATTACACTATAGATCTAAATTTTGTCCCGAAATCTGATATATTTCCTGAAGGATAGAATTCATATTTTATGACATTCAGAAATTAGAATTCTATTTGATAACGGACTACTTATTTATTTACTTAATATTTAATGCAACAATTGCACAAAGGTTGGACTCATTGGTGCCAGAGCAATAACTTTCCGTCAGCTAAAACTAAAGTTTGCAGCTAATTACTTAAAAGATTAACTGGAAAAATTGTATATATTATGAATTTTTTACGAAAGACGTTTTAATTAACATAAAAAAGACTTAAATATGACCTGTTTGCGAAAAAAAGAAAAGAATGATTCAAGAAAGAAAATAAGACGTGAAAGTAAGGAAAATGGTGCGGAGGACTAAAGGGAAAAGTTCCGAGAACTATATAGTTTTTCAGTCTTGTATGTAAGGAAAATCATTCGAGTATGATTTTTGCTTTTTTGACTCATACCGTGTATACCGAATAACAAACTCAGTACATGGTTCCCGTTGAATATCACACGAATTCGTCTCTCTTTAATGGTTTGATCACGATTTTATTACTAAACACGAAAGAATTTTAAAAAATTTGGGAAGGAAATAAATTATACTAAATTACTGTAGTCAATATGGACGAAGTCGTGGATAGAATCTAGTTATATAACGAGAAAATAATTTTGACCCGTAAGTTCCATCCCTCTCCTCCCTCAATCTCTCTGCGTTCTTCTCATTCTCTTGTTTGTTCTATGCACGTATTAAGCCCTAGCTGATAGTGTAAATAAGAATAAGTCACTTGATTTTCCTCTCAAGTAACTTCCTATTACAGTTTGTAACCCTCATTTTATTAAGACCTGCACACACATGATTTAACCATCTCTATTTCAATCTGCATTTTGTTCCGTGGTTGAATGGCTCTGCATATATTAAGTACAAAAAGTGTTGTAAATTTGAATTTTACCCTATTTTTATCTATCTTTACTTTTTTTAAATTCATTCTTATTCTGGTTCCGACAAACCATCTAGCTGCATTATTCCGAATATTTCTTGAGAGTTTTCTCTCAAAAACATGTATATTATTATTAATTTTTTTTTGTCTAAATCTTACAGATAATTTTTAAACTTGACTTCTTCTAAGATACCATTCTTATCATTAATTATTGATCCCATATAAGTGAAAGTAAATGTTTTTGATTCATAATCATCCACTTTCAGTACGGCATGATTTGCCCAAATATTATAAAAATTCTGCTGACACCATATGCGTTAAGCTCTCTCACGGAAATTTCATTAAAGTTATCTTTTAGCATCAAGAAAATTAGCCTCAGCTTTTCATATGCAAACTTGTTAAGTTTGTTCACGAATTTTTCTTAAAATACCTAAAGTTTAAGTCAACGTGGCATAGACTTAAAACTGATTATTTTTTTAAAATTTTGTATCGCCATATAAATATATGGGACTAAATTAATGTGTAGCTGAAATACATAACAGTTATTAGAAGACAGAATATCCTACAAAACTTATTCAAAATAGACTTTACATAAAAGGGGTGAATCATTTGCAGTCACCAATTTGTTAGCCTTTTTCTTTCCCTTATATAGCAACCATTTGTATTTGGGAGAGACTGCGCAGAAGTTTAAAGCTTACACCCTAAACGTTTAAAATCACTCCTCCAGCTCTGTGAAGCCAGAGCTTTAAGTCGTGATGCGTAACGGATGGGCGGCACGCTGTAGGCGATAAAAATCCACGTTCCAACATGTAATTAATGCCTACTATCGCGATAGAATCCGATACGGCCTTAACAGACGGTGAGCTTTATGTGTTTTGTTTATTTATTTATGTTTATATCGGGAGCGCTTCTTTAGTGGATTATTTTTTAAAAGAGTAAAAGATGAAGTTGAGTGGTATTTGTTTAATTTATGTGACGCATCTTGAAAATTTTATAATTATATACAAAGAACCATAAACATATAATATATCAAAACATGATAATTCCGAAAGTTTAAACATTTATGCAACATGAAAATGTTTTTGACCGAAAAATTGGTTTGATGTTTTAAACTGATGTTTTATCTATAAAGTGATGAAATATATAAATTCTGGGTCAAAATGTTTTATAACGACCGACACAGCACAGACGAAAACATGATCTGAAGGGTTTTTTCCTTCTTCAAAGCAAATTTCGTTCATTTGCTATTGTGACTACCTTAAGTATTTATTCTAATCAACATCGACTAATAATCCACCCTTAAATTAGTAAACTTGTAGTATATTTCCACTTCTTTATTATTTTAATCTCTGTTTATAAGCGCCATGTCAAATTAGCAGTGGAAAAGTGTGAATGGGCATAAGTATATCTGACAGTATCTTCGTCTTCTTTTAAGGAAGTCAAGTATTGAGTGAGAGTCGTACTCTTATATAATTAAATATGTTTAAAACAACTTGTAAGATCTTAAGAGCTACGAGATATCGTAGAATATCGTGGTATACGTGTAGTATCGTAGTATACATCTCGTAGTATACGTTCTACACGCATACTACGAGATATCGTAGTACACGTGTAGAACTCGCACTACAAGAGTTGTACATATTTTTGTGCTTACAAACATTTAAAATTATAAAGTATTTCTCTTAAACTATCGACAAATATTATTTTTTCACTACTTATTTATAAATATATATTACCCATTCCCCCCATATGTTGCCCATTACACCATTTCACAGTCGTAAAAACATGGTGTGCATTTATAAATATTATTTCTCACCATGCAAACACATAAATACATAGTGTGATCGTAATAAATATAGTTTGTAAAGTACAATGTTGTTTCACAAATTACAAATACAAATGTTTATTTAAAAAATTTTAATTTATCCAGCACACAGATACATGAATATGGCAAATTTAAAAAAGTTCAAAGTTTGGCTACCGAACCCAAAAAAAACATATTAATTTGATTCGTCGGATAACTGGCATAGACACACGGACCCTGACACGACACATCTAAGAACCAATGATTGGATGTTTTTAAAAAAATAGGCAATTGCTACCCTAATATAAGACTATATGTACATCATGACATAAATTTGATTTTTTTTTCAATAAATGAAATGTATAATATAGATCAAAATTACTTTCTTAGATATATTGCACATAGTTTTAAAAAAAAATATTTCAGCAATCCTTTTTTAAGCATCATAAAAATCTATACATGTTTACGAAATCTGCCTCCAAACAAATTTTTTTGGAATATTTATTTAATTATATTATAGGGTTGATACAAAAAAAACAAGCACGAAAATTTAAATTATCAATTATAGTGGCTATACTAACTTCCGGTGAGATATTTAATGAAATTCAAACAAAAGCAAAGAACGATATAAATTAACGATTATAAACATTTGAAAGTTAAACGGTTTAATTACCTTATTTAGCGATTTACTCTCTATGGGATTTCAACTGACGTGATCACCCTTTTTTGACCTCTGGACAAAAAGGAAAAGATTCGTCTCAGTTCTTTTGAGCGTGACCATTCCCATTGGATTCCATAATTTGGTAGAGATTATTAAAGTGTTGATTAGGAAACCAACTGGCAAAAATCAATCTATCTTATTTTATAGAATTAGTAATTCTCACTTGTAAACTGGTAGGCATAAAAACTCAATTGTGGTTATTTAACTCGCGCATCTAATTTATTAATTTTCATGAAATACCAAGATCATCAAACCTGTCACTTATTAATGACAAATTTAGAGATACATAGGTATATACAATGTTAAGAAATGTAATATACATGGAAGTTCAAGATCTAGGTAGAAATGCATACGATAAATGACCATGTTATTTGCTGTGTCCCAAATCAATAAAACATTAAGAATAGTATGAAATTCTAAAGCTTTTACTTATTGATTTGATTACATGTAAGTAAAGTTAAATAAATATGTATAAGAAATTATAAGGGATTTTTGATTTGATGTATGATTTACTTATTTAGTTAAAGCACCATAATTTTCCACACCTTTTGCCTACTAATATACTTTGTTGGCACCGGTAATACTAGAAAAGTAAATTCAGATGTTCGGACAGAAATACATTCAAGACCCGATTTACAATATGTAGTATTTTTAACACAGAAAACATACATTTTTTTCTGGGCGAAACTCGGTATTATCTGTTCGTAAATACACATTTATTATTATAAAATATCGATAGAGAGCGCAATATAAATAGCAAATCAATTGCTTGCGTGTCAAGGAAGTACGAAACTGGCATATAAATCTCTCTATTTGAACCAAAAATTTATTTAGGTAAGGCCGCGGTAAAGGTTAATTTTAATTAAAAAAAATTCAAGCGTCTGTCAAATTCTCGTTTCATTTTCATTTCACAATACAAAATTATTAAACAACATTCCTGATACAATTTTATATGAACGTGCTCGCGAAGCGCTGCTATAGTTTCATAGTCTTATAGTAAAATTTGGCCCCTTATAACCTCGTTGTGTGTGTCGGTCGGTACGTCACAATTTTAGAATTCGTTTTATTTATCTGCGCGTCCGTAAGTTGTAATTTTATAACTGTTTTGATTTACCCCCAATCCTAACAGAATTTTGTAGTAACACGTAGAATTATTACCCGATATTTAAAAATTAAACAATCATTTATTTTTTTCATTGACTTCCCCTTATTTCAAACACGAGGACGAAAAACATTTTTTTTTGTTAGACCACATTGAATGATATGTTATGGAAAAGCTATTGTAAAACAAGATGCAATTTTAAATCATTGTTTTGAATCCTTGTTTAAATCATTGTTTTTATCCAAAAAGAGAATTAATGCAATTAATGTTCTTCTATCTATATAACTCTGCATGTGAAAAATGTAAAAAATAATGATAGCATTCAGTTAATAATGCAAAAAAAATCTTATCTTTAATTTTATAAATAAATTAAGCGATATAAGTAATTGAACTAATTTTATCGATTCCGTTAAATATATACTGAGCAGTATACTTACATATTAAAAAATATGTGGATAAAAAAGTCTAGTAATATTAATTTTACTCATTCTTATTAGGTTTGTATATTAACGATGTCACATTTTATTTGAGATCTCTTTTAGAAGCATCACTTGCAAATTACTTTAAAAATGTACGCACATGTTCATAGTTCCCATTTATAAAAGACAACTAAATTCTTTATAATATTCAACACTATTAATTTATGTTTCAAATAAATTAAAAATTAATCCACGTGTGAGCAAAAGTATGTACAAATAACTTTTACCAGGTATGATCCTACGTTAATTATTTATACACCTATTTTTTGTACCTGACAGTCAGCCGAAGTCGTTTACCACGATTTAGTAGAGATTCATGTCATAAAATATGAAGAAGGTAGGAATTTTAAAATTAAAATACAGTTTCCAATTCAACCGAAATTTCATGATAAGTAAATTCAGAAAACTTAAAAAAATTAAAAAATTGCATAAAACAAAATTACATAAAATCATATTAAATGTAGATGTACATAAACGATTCGTAACAGACTATTTCTTACAAAACAAAATACTTATAATTAAATATTTTATATCCAATATCTATAAACTAAATATGAAAACTAATTTGTATTAATATTAAGCGGTACCATAAATGCAATTTCAAAAATGTTTTTTATGTTTTGAAATCCATTTTTAAAGAAAATTATAGGCTGCCTATTATTACAGTAAAATTTACAGGGACTGTGATAAATAATGCAAAATATTTGGAAAATAAATAAAGAAGACTGACTTATTTATTAAAAGTAATTATTAACGCCGACATAGCTCCTGTCCCGACAACCGAGGTTGTTTGCCGAACAGGAGGAGGCGTTTAGTGATCGCAGTGCGAAAGCAGCAAAATTAATTCCACCCTAGTGACCAACAACAGATGATTATACGTGACGAAGTATTGGGAAAAAGAAATAGTGCGATCAGAAATATTGTTTCGAAAGCAAAAGATATAGAAATAGTCACACATTAAAGTGTCTTTATGCATGCAAGCTATTTAGCTACTTTTTTCTAATAACAAACAAATTTTTCTTTCCTCGTAGGAAATGTGCCATATTGCGTATTTCTATATCTTTAAACTCTCCCGCTATAGTGCATCCGAGAGAACAGTGGAGAAATCTCACAGACAATGATGTTATCATATAATTGTTTAAATGTAAATGCGTCATTTAATCAGAACACTAATGATAACTAAATACTACCATTTAATGGAGAATTACAAAATTAACGATGATTGCTAGCAAAAAAGAAAAAAACGCCTCTTTTCAATATTGTAATTTCATGTGTAATCTTAAAACTACAATTGACCTAGCTTTTTTTTTCAGACATGATCTACCTACCGTCCTAACTAAAACTTTTATAAATGCAAGATTATGTTGGTTTTTTGTTTGTAGGTCTCGCTTTTATTATTGAATTGATCATTAAATATATATATATATATATATATATATATATATATATATATATATATATAATTTTACCGTACACATCTAGCTTAGGTTATTCATATAAATATGTAGTACACCTAATCTCCACTAATTCATTTCTTTCTGGTTTTCTAAGCAAATGCAGTAACGGATTAAAACTAGTGTTGTAATGAAATCTAAATTAATATATTTAAAGAAAACATCTAGAAATATTTTAATTAACAGGGATAAAAATCAGAATAAAAGATAAAAGTTTTAATTGAAAGTGATTAAGATCTTTAAATAAAAAGATGTATTGAAACTATTAGATTATCTACACCGAAATTTTAATGATCAACTTGCAAAAAATAGCACATAAAATGTGGTAATGAAAATAATGCGAAGAAAACTTTAAAATTCAATACTAGGTTAGATTGAAAAAGATTTAAAAAATATAATGGTATTAGAAAAAGCGTAAGTTTGAAAGAAACTTCGATGTAGCAAATAGTTATTAATGGTTAACCGAATGTAGAAATTCAAGTGTATCTTTTAAAAAGTAAAAATTTTTTTTAAAAAGATACACATCTATTAAAAAAAATTAATCATAATTTCTCATTTAAATTAGACATTAATTTAGATTTTTCGTATGACTTAAATTTATTTATATATCAAACTAACAAGTGAACTCATATATGCGTAGTAAAAAAAAATTATTGAGCTTTCGCTAAATAGACTTCAAACTTTATTGAAACGCAATCCAAGGTCTCATTAATAGTATTTATTGAAAATTTAGATTATAAGAAGTAATTTACGTGTTCTTAAATATATCAAACTGAAAGAAGTACGTGTTTATAATATTGACCTTGTGAAGTTATATTCTGCGGACAGAAAAATATCTGAAATTACAAACTTTTTTTAAATTTAATACCTGCGTAGGTGTTTATATCTCTGACATACTTCAGTAAAATAAATTCTTAATTAACGTGTGTCTCCCGGTGTGATTATAGACAATCATTTTTAAGATACACATTTATATTGGAAGGTACTCGTAAAGCAAATGAAAATATCCCAAAAATTGTTATGTGTGCTAATTTACTTTAATTATTTTTACTTGCTTTTTTTAATTCTTGACCAGGCTTTCCAAGGATTAGAGGAGATGGCGTCGTTTGGAGGAGGTCTTCATCCATCACTGGCTATCCTAAATAATTAGATAATAAATTGATAATATTTAAATAAATAACTGGTGTAAGTACAATAATATGTATTATATTCGTGAAATGGAAATTCAATTATATGTGACGTGTATGTTACATTGAAAACTATCAATTTTGAAGAAAAACCATTATTATTATTGTTACTTTGAATGTATGACTATTGCATTTAATTATTGATGTATGGTGTATAATTAATGAATTTGTCATACTTGGTCTATTTTATTTTGGTAGCATGCATATTTTGGTTGCTTTTCTGAAAATATTCCATTATTACGTTTTCTGTATTTACCAACTTTGATTCGAAAGCGAAGAGCATAAATTGGTGAGTTATTGTATACCAAAATTTATAACTAAAGATGTTTAACGACGTTTATTTAGATGAAAAAACACCGAATACATCAAACATGAAGATTTTTTTTTGATAATGCGATATGTGATTTTGGATCTGTTGAACCAACCAGATTCTAATGTAGAAACAACTTTTGTTTTTGTTTAGTTCTTGAGCTATTTGAAAATAATGAAATATATAGAAGTGAATAGACGTGTATATTGATATACATATATACGTTTATATATGTGTATATATATATATATATATATATATATATATATATATATATACATATATGGATTTTTTTAATGTATATTAACTCTTGAAACTTGAAATTTGGGAAAGTGAACTTAAAAGTATCTCAAGTTATATTAAAAATATTTTTATGGAAGTTATACTTGATATTCTGATTTTTACTTCATATGACCTGATACTTTAATTTTTGATGATTTTTATGTGTCATGCGGAGTATCGTATATAAAAAACTGTTTATAAGGAAACAAATAAACTTTTTTCATCATAATTTAAGTGGCGTTATGTTAGGACTGTGCTAAAAAACATAGCCAAGCATCCTCTATTTACGAAACTACTAAAGTCAAAAATATGAAAATAACAAAGTTCTCATAGTTCCTAAAAATGCAAAGGCAAAGATTTTAGGTCTCGTAATTTTGAGAAATTTGCGATATTTTTACATTTTTAAGAATATGCTAGGAATAACTTGACGTGGTGGTAAATAACAAAAATAGTTATAAACATTTTAATAGAATTTCTACATGCATACTTAAATATATAAACTTTGATACCTAGGTAATTATATATGGAATGCTCAAAGTGAGCAGGTTTTATTTCCTATTTTTGTAATATTTTCTCGAAACCAAAAATTGCCTTTAATCAGCTGACTGTTATTATTTGTGCGTGTATATTGCCCTGCAAAATGTTGTGATAACATATTTAATTACACCAGATATAATCAACTATGACAAATAGATAGACGGGCAAATATAGTGCTACCCTCTAGATACCAAATAGTTCATTTGGAAATTATTAAAACAAAAATTATTACAAAATTATCTCTCTAGTTTTATTGCAGAATGCGAGTACCAAGGGGTTAAACATTTCTTACAGCCAAAAGCTACGCAGAAGCTTTTCCTTATTAATAATATTTATTATCTCCAATACTTATATACAACTTGGGTAACGAATTTATTGAATGGCACTCAATAATGAAGGCGAAGCTTTTCGCGAAAACGACGCTTACGTAAATGTTTCTTTTTTATTGTTGGGACGCCTGTATGAAGGTGGATATTACGCTAGCAAATTTATGTTTCGGACATGGGATATTTATTGCTGGGGGTCTGATTCTACGAGTGAGGCTACTTAATGAAAATATTTTTATTCATATATCTGCTGTGACCATCGACTTTTATAGGTTTATTATATTTTCTGTTTAGATATTTATGTATTGACATCTAAATGCCTGAGATTATGTGTTTTATGATGTCCTGTAATATCTACCATTACAAATATACTATTTATTACATATGCTCCTGCCACAAGCGTGCATCATGATGCCGGTGAAGATTAAATATATTGACGAACTTCTTGTATCCTATAAAAATAAAATGCAATTCCTTCCTTAATTCAAGCTCTTATAGTGATCTATATAATAACAAAATGGTAATGAGATCATGGGTATAACGGAAAAGAAATTTTTTTAGAAATGGGTGGTTTTGATTTTAATAAAACTAAAATTTAGTACGTTACACTACTACAAGTTAAGTAATTACAGAAATATACATTTAACATATAATTTCAATTACCAGAAATATATATTTTATAAATATCTACGTGAAACTGTAGAAAAGTAGCGGTTAACAGGACAAAGTGGAACTAAAGGTAGTCTCTGTCGTATATCGAACTAAAAAAAGGAATATCTTGTGATGAATAAATAATCTAATTATCACCAAAGTAATACAATTATTTACAACGACAAAAATAAAAAAAAATCATATTAATGGCAATAACAAATTTGTTATAATTTTTAAAAAAATAATATATTTATATATTAAATACATGTGTCATAAATAAAATCTATTTGCGTTTGGTACTATTATAGTACTTAAATGGGTTGGTTCACGCGTATTCAGAAATATTTTCAGATTTTTTGAATAAAAATTTCAAAGAAGCCATGAAGTGACACATATCTCGTTTTCAGTTCATATTTTGTTTGTTACTTTAAAATATTCTATGAAATATTTATTATTTTACAACTGATCCTGAGTTAAGTTTTTGTATTTTTAGCTGTCCGATTATTGTTCTCAAAAATTAGTCAAAATAATATTTTTTTAATATTTTATGACAAAATTCAAAATTGCCATTAAACAGTTATTTTATTTTATTTCAAATAAGGATGCATTTTATGACTGATCTTAGTTGAATCTGAAAGGTATAAAAGTGCCTTAAAAATCCTTCAGCAATTTTTGCGCCACGCCCAGACACCATTTCATTTCATAATCTATGTACTATTTCATTCTATGTCTCATTTATATTAAGTGATAGTTGTGCCCTCCAATAGAAATGTTAAATCATTGGTAAAGTTCAACTGAGTGTAATAATATTTCATTCTTAGTGTGATAATGTTGTATCAAAATATGTAATTAGTGAATAGTAGCGCCATCTCTTATCGTTTTGTAGAAACTGTTTGTCTGTCTATGACAATTTGCTAAAATAAAAGACAGTCTATTGCGATAAAACGTGTTTCACTAGAGGTTATGGGCGTACTCTGTGCTAAATTATCAGTTATTTTCGTGAAAATAGATAATTTGTGAAAGTTATATCGCGGAAACATGACTACGAACTATATTGCCAGTGTTCCTAAACTAAAAGGAAGAGAAAATTATGATGAGTGGAGCTTCGCGGCTGAAAATTTGTTGGTTCTTGAAGGAATGGACAAGTACATCAAGCCAATGGCAAGTTTTGAAGTTAAGCCAGCAGACGACGCAAAAACGAAAGCAAAGCTAATATTGACTGTGGACCCATCGTTGTATGTGCATATTAAGAATACCAAGAGCGCAGCAGAATTATGGACTACATTGAAGACCATGTTTGAAGACTCCGGTTTCTCACGCAAAATAACATTGCTGCGACATTTGATTTCTATTCGTCTAGATAATTGTGATTCAATGGCTACATATGTGACTCAAATGGTCGAGACAGCTCAACGGTTGAACAGCACAGGTTTTACAATCACCGATGAATGGGTGAGTTCATTATTATTAGCAGGTTTGTCAGATCGTTATTCTCCCATGATAATGGCAATTGAACATTCGGGCATTTCGATAACTGCAGATGTCATAACGTCGAAATTGCATTTACCCTTCTTTTTCCTCTTATTCCTTCTTTCCTCCTTCCGATGCATATATCTGTATGTTTGTTTATCTGAATGCACATATGCATATAACTTTTTGTTACAAAACTTTCTTCAGTCAATTTTATGGCGACTATACTTCAAAAATACATACTATTAGGTTTCCGTATCACTATAATGTAAACTGCATAATTTTAGGAAGCGTTTTTTTAGAGACTTACCAAACAACGTATAAAAATATATCTGTCCCCTTATTTCCTAACAACTGAACTTAAAATTATGAGAAAACAGAGTTTTTGAAGTCTTTGTAAAAGTTTTGGGAAAAATATGGCAATGAAGGAAAAATAGAAGGAAATAAAAAGAATAAAACGAAGGAAAAATATGGCATGTCATAATATCATTTCGATGTCTTTCCCCACTTGATATCATTCGGCATTATTAAAGGAGTTTCTTAAAATTACTGGGAAGTCTATGTTAGTGATTAAAAAAGGTAAAAAAGTATTTAGTTTTCAACGAGGTACGGAATCTTCGATGATTCAGGTCCGACTTGATACATTTTTTCATACCGCTCTCTTTGATTGCACAATCGTTTGAAATTTATGACAACAGAGTTCCCACAATTTTATGACAACAAAGTTCCACTTTGAATAGTTAAAAGCGATTGCTCCAGTATCAATTGTTTGCAATATCTAAAATGCTGACAGTGAATAGAATATATTGAGGTCTTTTTGCGTTAAACATATTATTATTGTTAACCACTATCATATAAAGGAAATGTAATGAATAAATCTATCTCATTTCTACCAATTTATTTACCAAACATATTGTATCTACAAAAAACTTACAAAAACAAAAAAAAATACTCGTTCGATGCTAATGAGGTCTAACGACTCTATCAATGTTATGCTCGACCCAAAACAAGTGCTTCATTTGACCGTTTCAGGCAAATCAGAAACTAAATTTTAAAAGCAAAAAATCATAATACGTCTTTTTTCGCCCCTACAATCTTAGAAATTCAAATTCAGTCCATAAACTTTTATGTTGATGAACGACAATCCTTGCGGCAAGAGTCATCATGTGAACTGAACATTAGGGTTGTAAAAAATTATATTCAAAGTTCTGTAATCTGTTTGTTGGTGAGAGCCCTAACTATCGCTTAACTGCTTCATAAGTTGTATTTGCATTTATGCTATTGATACATTGGTTTTTCTGGTAAGGTTTTTGCAGAGTACATAAAAACAGAGAAACTTTGAAATAGAAGACAAAAACATTGATGTACAATGCTTCACCCTGATTATTTGATTTTGTCACGGAAAAAGTAGCAAATGGGTATGCTATTCTAATTTTAATCCGTAAAGTTTTAGCAAGATCAATTTTTTACCATATTTACATTTTTGAACATACAACAATCTAAAGGGCCATACCTGAATCCGAACTTGATTATGAAGCTTACGAAAGGTTTGTGACTATAATTCTATCCCAAACAAAGCGAAATTATCATGGTAAACTATTTATTTTTAAGGCAAGATATTTAATCTTGCCTTTTTTTGAATTCTTCATTGATCTAGAGTTTTGACATCTTTTCAGCTAATTCGGACTTCATAACACATTTTTTCCCTCATAATTCGGTAATCATTCACGCACACGACATGAAAACCACGAGCTGATGTTAACAATGGTGGCTACGACACTGCGCAGGCCTTTCTATCATTGATCGAATAAAACTTTGGCCAGTTTGACATACAATGACATTGCGACTTACGCTAACATGAAAACAAAAAGAAAATTTTGAGCCTCATTTCTAAGTAAAACAGTGGACTTTTTACTGCTTCATTTTAACTAACTTCTTAATTTACGTACGTACAATCTGGGTAACCAAAAATATTCTATTTATACTATAGGAGACTTCAGCACGTTTGATATATATCGACAAAATTTTAATTAATTTTGTCGATACACATAAAAAAACTATTAAAGAAAATTAGGCTTAAAGTTAATACTAAGAGGTCTTTTGAGATGCAAACCTTATTCAACCTAAGATATGGTTTACTTGGATTTGTTTTAAATGAAAGCTGCTTTGAGGTGCAAATGATTTTTCCCGTCCAAAAAAATTCACCGTATAAATGAAAAGTCTGCATGATTGCGGTAACTATTGTTTTATACTATAAGTTGCGGTAACTACTTAGAAAAAAGTGAACTCTATAAAAGTTTATCTCTTTTATTTATGCGTTAGAGAAACTGGGATGGGGCCTAAACAAGTATTAACCCGTAACTTATATAAAGACAACATCATTGTTATCTATTATTAATTATGCTTTTAGGTGAATTTCACAGAACTATACCTTTTACGGGGATCTCCAGGTTTGAATTTTTTAAAGATTTTATTATATTTTTTTCGATCTGGATCATTAGACAACAAATCTAATATGACATACATTGTAAATAGCAACTTTCCCCTTCCTGCAAATAGTCATATAAAAAAGTCTTATGTGTTTATTTTGCCGGCAACACGAGTCCCTTCATTAGCAAATGGTGCGTTTCCTGTCATCTGCAATAACTAATTCTCAGACGCGCCCCTCCATTAATTATAGCACATTCTGCGTGAGCGAACGCGCGGTTCGAACCCGAGACCGCTCATATGAACCCGAGACTATCATACATTTTTCCCGTATACATTTATTAATATATTACCAAGTTGTCGTTAGATAAATGCAAATGTGACGAATTTTGTATAGCAATGCGCCAAAAGTAGTACCAAAAATTTTTTAATGACCATTGTAGTATTTCTCATTGGAATAAAATGGCTACAAGTTCAAAAATAAGGACCAGAAAAATTAATAAAAACAATGTTTGTCTTTTTCTCACTTCTGTTATTTCCACTTAAATCTGAAAACTGCGATCCTAAAAAGACTAAAGTCAAATTTTGTTTGCCACTGTCCCCGAAACCGTCACTAAAAGCGAAACACTTATAGAAATCTACCATTCAACTAAGTCTAGCTTATTTAAATTTTCATTTCACTATAATGATATCAGGGAGGAAGTGCAAAAAGGGACGAATAGAGAGAGTGAGAGGAAAAGAGGGAGCGGAGTTGGGTGCCGAAAGTTACAGGTCAAAATTATTTACATATTTTTCATAGAATTAGATTCCACCCACGACTTCATTCACATTGACTTTAGTCAATAGTAGTATGTAGTAATATTGCCTTAGATGCCATCTCACGACAACTGCGTTCGGACTTGGCAATTCGATATACACAGTAAGAGTTTAAAAATGCTTAAATTGTACACACGGGAATTTTCTTGAAAATTTACTTCTCACTGAAAAACAATATACCTCTCTAAGCATACACGCGCCATTTTCCTTGCATTTATATCCTATTCCTTTTTATGAATCGTCCTTTTCTTTTTTTTTCACCAATATGTAAAATTTTGATTTTTTTTCTTTTAATTAATATTTATTTAATTGCCGTTTTTCTTTACTTTAACATGTTTTCGGATAAATTGTAATAAAATTTACAATCTTTGCAGTTCAGCTTTTAAATAATTAGTTTCTATAGTTGTAGTTGATATGACGAATTTGCTCTTGTACCAATAAGTCCACCAAATGTAAAAATTCTGCATTAAATAAAAAATAAATACTTAAGTACTATATGATCAAATAGAAGGCTAACGATTATAAACAATATGAGTGCTGTCTTTCAAGAATTAACTCAGATTGCGGGATAAAATGTCTACTGTTACTGTAAATGTCAAAACTATCTATTCAAATATAAAATTTTAGATTATAAGGTTATAAAAAAATAAACATATTATATATTCATCTATCCTAATCCATACACTTATCCATCCATCCAAAGTTTCGCGTTTTTATTATTGGTATAATAATAATTTATTAAATAATTTTCGCATTTAAAGTGGATGGCTACTACGACCCTTTTTTGTAAAAAATTATTCCTGATATCAGTCAATAATAGCAAGAGGTTTCAATCAGCATTGTTGACAATGTACAACAATTTTTACATTAACGATATTGGTAAATATACTGTTTGGAAAATACTACCGGAACCGTTGCACTATACGATTTATTACACAATTTATTATCCGGTATTCGTTGTAGTAAATTTTAGTACAATTTTTTGTCGCAATAGAAAAATAAAACACACTAAATTTATTTGAACTTGTTGAACGTTCCTGTTTATCAAGTATAAACGGTATGTATGCAGTGTGAACGGGGAAAATGTGGTATGATCCAGGTCAACGCAAGTGCAAGGCGTTATCCCTCGTCATGCCGCGTTCATTCAACTGAACATTTTCATGATATTATTTATACTTATTAACAACAAAAGCAATACAACTGTGGGGCTGCGATATATCTTCTTTCTTTATGTAACTTCTTTCTTTCCTGTGTTTTTCGAATTTTGATTTTTATTTCTTTTTTATGCTATGTCTCATTTTTAGGTAATAACGTCTACGCAGTTATATGTCTATATATTTATATATATATATATATATATATATATATATATATATATGTATATATATATAAAATATATATATAAATATATATATATATATATACGCGTGTGTATATATGCATATGTGTATGTGTGTATGTATATGTGTGTGTATATATATTAACGCTTATAGCATAACTGTATATGCTGAGCTAGTTACGCTTTTTGAGGATAAAATATTAAACAATTTGAAGTTAAAATTAAGGCATATAACTAAATTTGTATTTTGTCATTAGCTCTAAGAAAATTTCTGTACATACCTGTTATTTTACCTGTTTTATTTTCTATCCACAAATAAATTATTATTATTATAATAAGCGCGTGCATGATTAATTATGTTTCTACATTGGCTTAACACATTATTATTGTTAGCAAGAAAAAATCGAATATTTATAAAAAAAATCGACATGATATTTCAAAGTCGAATAATATCTTTGTCACAGTTTATCATCTAGCAATTTTGCTCTTTGTACGTGGGAGATGAAACATTACACATACTAGATTGTCAAGAACTACTTCTTGAGTGTGTACAGCGAGGTGTCTGAAAGTGGTTGATATTCAGTGTAGTAACTGATATGAAAATGTAAGTAGGTTATTAGTTCTGTTTAAAAATTCAAACTAAAATAAATACAGCTATTTAGCATACAATAATAAGATCACACTCTTATGATTGTTATAGATAAAAACAGAGGTCACTGTTAATAAAAAAATATTGCCAATTTTGCTTTGACGATTTTTACATTAGCATGATATTTAAGGTGACATTTTCCAAACAATTATATCTTTACCAATATTCACAATTAAATGAAACTTCGTGATGTAGTATTATTTCTACTTTCTTTAAATTCTTTACCACGACCTAGGTTTCATTGTATTACAACATCTTCAGGTAGGCTGTTAGCAAAGATTCTTTCTTCAGAAAGATTTTCTGAAGATGTTGTAATACAACGAAACCTAGGTCGTGGCAAAGAATTTAAAGAAAGTAGAAATAATACTACATCAAGTAGTTTCATTTAATTGTGAATAATGAATTTATTATTATTTAATTTGTTATTAACGTAAAAATTGTTGTTCGTGGTAAACAACACTAATTGAAACCTGTTGTTGTTGACCGATATCAGGAACGATGGTTTACAGAAAAGGGTGGATAGTCGTCATATATGTTAGAAGCAAAAACTTTTTTGTGAGTTTTATTATCCTCGCCAATATCGAAAACGCGGAATTTGGATGCACGAATGTTTGAATGGAGTAAGATGGATAGACATGTTTATTATCCTATAATACTAATACACGAAATTTGCATTGATATTTTATCATGAAATCTGAGATAGTTTCTGATGGTTAAAATTCGTATTTTATGAAAATCATTGGGTTTCTATTTGATCACGTAGTATTTATTTATTTACTTAATGTTTAATGTGATAATAGTATATACAGTTAACTCATTGGTAAAAGAATGATTTCTTCTCCCGTCAACGAAAACTAAATAATGTAACTGATTACTTTAAAGATGCAAAGAATGTAAATATCTTGAAATTTTTTAACAAAAACTTATTAAACTAAATAACAATAACTATTAAGAAACATTTTATTAATATTCAAAAACAGCTAAATTTGACAAGTCGGTGAGAAAAGGAGAAGGATGGGGCATGAAAAAAATAGTATTCGAACCTAAGGAAAATGGCTAGTTAGACTTGATAGAATTATGGCAAGTTAGGATAGGTTAGAATATAGTTTTTTAGTATATAATTTAAGGAAAATTCTGCAAGTATGCTTTAGCATTATCAAAGTCATGTCGAGTATATCGAATTGCCAATTCCGATCGTGGTTCCCGTGGGATGGCATACAAAATGTTTTTTATTTTATACTTGATCACGATGTTGTTACGAAACGCGAAAAATTAGTGCAAAAGTTGAGACAGACATAAATTACTTTATATATTGAAATTTAGGATAAATTACTATAGTCAATGTGAACAACGTTGTCGGTAAGATCTAGTTGTATAATAAAATAAGAAAATATTTTTGACCTCTAACCTTCGCCCGCTAACTTTTCTCCCGCTCTTCCTTCACTCTCTCTCCATTCATCCCTTCTCACACTTTCTTCCTGCTGCCACTATCGTGAAATGACATTTAAACAACCAAGGCTTAATTTATTGGCCAATTTTCATTTATCGGTTCATTATACGGTTTACGGTAGGGTAATTACATTTATCGGTTCATTATACGGTATTTATCAAAATATGAACCTAAAAAGTGTCGGCCAACGAAATTATACATTATTCTCTTCAGGGTTGCCATTTTTAGAATCAAATGGAAATAATGTTCTTCGTGTCCATATTTTTTAATTCGTAGCTATTTTGTTCAATTAAAAAATTGTGCAATTAGGTTCCAAAAAATTTGAAACTACTATCCGCGTAGTACCTTATAACATTCGTCACGTCTATATTTACCTGGCAAGTTGGCGATTTACCAATAAATAAATATTTAAAATTTATATATAGACTACATTATTTTTGCTTGTAGTTGCCAAGTGCATGTGAAGTAACAAATGGAGGGGTGCGCCTCATAACGAGTTAGTGCTGACAACAAAAAACACGGTATTTACAAATGGAGGGTCTCATAGTGCCTGCAAAATAAATGTCTATCTATATTGGAATTTGGAGCGGAAACATTTTTGACCAATAAGATGTTTTATACGAGTATTGCAAAAAAAGAAAGACAGTATTTTTAACACCTGTTTTATGTTTTTTTATTGTTATTTCCTGCCATGAAAAAAAATGAGGAGAGGGGGGGAATTAGTAACTCTCAATAGTCTGAACATTCCAACGCAAAAACATAATCTTCCAACTCCCAAGGGAATCATTTTCATCGAGCTTTTCTTTTTGATTTTCAAGTAATTATGTAGATAACGTCTAAGTAGTGAGTTTGATAGCACTTTATATATCCTATTGTTACATGAAGGGACTTAATCGCAGTTTATTTTATTTGCCTACACAAATAAATTGTATCATTCACCTGTCTTTCATGTCAGGGTAATGTTGTCGGACATACTAGGTTTTTGGTGTTTTTGAGCAGCAACTTCTATAAACTGCTTGTAAATTGCGATTATGGATTTGCTCGATAGTTCATGATTGAATAACAGACATTGTAATATCAATTTAAATTACTGTGTTTTTCTAACTTCTTCGCTGACTGTTTTACAATTATCCTCGGATTTTAATCAAGTCATATGTGAGTGGCGCATAGAAATTTCCAGAAGTAATTAAATGTAAATACTACATAATGATAGCCTGAAACGATAATTTTGTCTTTGTCAATTTCCATCAACCTTATTTTTTTTGAAACGTTTATAAAATTCTATTATTATAAAAAATATTATTAGATATTTAATTTCTCAACTTCCTCCAAAAAGTTGTAATGTTTTTATGAAATCCATGTAGCTAAAAACATATAGTTGACATTTTTTGATATTTTGATATCGGCTACAAATTAAATCTAATTATTTGATAATGAGTTATAATAAAGTTGAAAAGTAAAAAGCACAAAAATCTGTTTCCTTACAAAAAATGAAAAAATGTACTCAAATAATTTCATCGATTCTTTTACCAAAATACTTCAAAGAGATACAAGTTATTATATTTAATTTGCACAATTAAGGGTAGATAGTATTTTTGCTAAATTATTTATTAACGTTAATTTATTTTACAAATCGTAAATTTTACTGAAACTACAAAACCTAGAATGAGCGTCACAATTTCTGTAACCTTTCAATTAGATTCTACCAACTCTACTTTTTAAAATATTTAATCATATATTTCAGAAATAAGGTCGAAGTAGTTTACTATCTCATCTATTTTGATACATATTTCAGAAAAATCATTTAAAATCCTAAAAATAATATTTTTTAAATTCTATCTCACTAGTCCTAAATAAAATTAAAATACTTCTTTTAATTAAGGATATTTTCATCTTAAATTAGCAAAAAAAATATTTCAAAAAACTAATTTCTGCAAAATACGTGGATTAATATCACATTAATTCATATTACCACCTCAAATAATATGTTTCTAGGTTCAATCGTTTCACAGAAAATCGGTTGAGAGAGGAAGCAGTAAAATACACGAGTGGTCTTATAAGTGTTCCGATTTTCTATTAAGGAGCGGAACGCATAGCAAATATTAAAAACAAAGTTTAACTTTAACCCTTGGTACATCCTACAATATTTTCATGATAAAATATAAATATTTAATTTTTTAGGATTACGAAATTAAACAGGGAACCCTTATAATTTCGTCGTATGTTTGTTCGTTCCTCATAACCCCGTAGTTTCAACATATTTTAACCAACATGCGTGAAGTTTTGTAACTATGTAACTCAGATAAAGATTTCCATTTATGTGTGGCAAAAAATTGTCTTTCATATTTTTTAAATTTAAAACACAATTTGTAAGCGGTCATAAAAAAAACTTTTTAGCGTACCCATTGTGTAGAGAATCGTTAGAAAGTCCTTGTAGTCGTAAAATTAATCATTAATTGACAAATTGAGATTGTATTTGTCATTTTTAATTTTTTAACACCGTTTGCAAAATATTAAAATATACACATTTACAATGTGTGTGTTCTTTACATTTTCGAAAAAATTTGGACAAAAATCAAAAATAAATGTTTGTGATTATTTTCAAATAAAATTAAGAGCAATTCGACTTCATTGGTTTAGCAAGATGCAAAAAATTAATTAAATATTTAGCATATTATATGGCTAAACTTACAGTTGTATTTCAGATAAATTATAACATATTTTGAATTATTTTACTTTCAAAAATAGAGCACAACAATCGCAATAGCAGGTCCAACTCTTGGAGTCTTAGAATTTTATGATAAAAGAATCCTGGCACGACAGAAGTATCCATGAAAGTTATGTAGTCTGCGGTTTTAGGAAATGACTACAAAACCCTAGTTTGTACATGATATGACACATATTTGACCAATTTTTGAAACATATTTAATTAGGTAACGACAAAAAGACGAACTTAAAATCAAAATTATTCTAGTTTTTTTATTCACCACTCGCTTGGAGCGTCTTTATAAACGTTTTCATCACTAATAATGAAAAAAGTGTGCAAAAGAGCATTAATTTTCTTGGAACCAAGTTTCATAATATTCTTTGTTTCAATATTTCCAATAGGTTAGCATTGTATTCTCTACTCCAATCTTGTGCTCGTTAAAGGTCAGTCAAGTGATGTCGCGACTTTTCAAACCCAATTAACCTTTGTCACTCTATTTATATGAAAGTATAAAGTAAGTCGTTCAAATCTGCCTTAAAATGACACGTAGGGGAAAATTCTATTATAAGTAATTATTAACTTTAGGTTATTATAAAAAAAGTTTTATAATTTATTTTATCAAGTATCATTCCAGCCCTAAAAGTCCTGTCATTAATGTGAATTAAAACAATTTCATTAATTCCTGAACTAATTTTATCATACAGATAGATACAATTTAAATGTCTGTATATGATTTTCTACGTCCGCATATTCAATTATCGAAATTAATCTATTGTTTCAAAACATTATTACTCATTAAATTTTTCGATCTGTCTATAAATGGATTTAACACGAGTACTACTGATGCCATTAACATAAATTTTAAACACCGTGGGATCAATTTAAGTTTCCTTTAGTGGTGACTTTTCAAACTGTTCCGAAGCCATGACGACAAAATATTACGTAGAAAATTAAATAAATAATTAATTGAACAAAGTGGCAGCGACAAACTCCATCATTAGAATCTAGAAAAAATGTACGACTGAGATAAATTAAACCAGCCTAAATAGACCGAATTATTTTATATAAATGTGAACTCTCTGTAAACACACCCAAGTATTGTATTGTATTCTAATTTACATAAGCATGCAAAATTTCAGTTGAATTGGAAATCGGCAAGTATGTTGGAAACAAAGGATATTTTATTACAGAAGGAAAGACCAGACAAGAATAATAAATAGAAGCTTATGAAAGAAACGGGTCTTCTTCAATAAATTTACAGACATGAGTTCGGGATTTTTCTCGAATGGTCTTGGAAAATTCCAGAATACATTGTGATAATGGGCCGAAGTATGCTTTGTTTAATGAAAAGGCTTAAAGATAATTATTACATTGTGGCTTAAAATCGACGTCAAGTACAGACTCTTTCGCTTTGTTGGTTAATGTTTGTCAAAAATTGCTGATAATTAAAAGTGACTTTGATTGAATAAAGCTGCTATTCACTGGTAATTGGAAATGGGATTCCAGGTATGTAATATTTATTAATTACAGAATAAACATATGTTTCTGTACCTATATTTAAATTAAATACGAAAAAGGCAATGTTAATCTGCTTGTTAAATTTCAAAAGCATTTTTCTAAAGAGCTTTGCTCGCTCTTACTACTAATGGGCTTCTTTTATATTTGATACCGCTATTACGAGAGAAAGTTGTTTTATTCCGTCTTTTTTTATTTATATAATAACTTTGCAGTCAATTAACGAATCGTTACCAAATTTTATATGTGTATAGCTTGTATTACAATACAATACACTAGTTTGCATGAAATACGTAGATGTAATATGATATGATGAATACGTAATGTAGATGTACACATTATATTCGTGAGAAATCATTTCTTATAAAAAAAACTTATAATTAAATATTTTATATGAATAATCTTTAAACGAAATACGAAAACTAATTTGTATTAATATTGAGCGGTACCACAAGTACAATTTCAAAAATGTTTTTTTCTTGTATAACTCAAATTCAAGGAAGATTACAGATTGTAGGTATATCATTACAGTAAAATTTACAATGACTGATAAGTATTGGCAAAAAAGACCGACTTGTTATTAATTGCTGGTTAAAGGGAGGAGACGTTTAGTGACCGCAGTGAGAATTTAAAAATTAAGTTATCATATATTTGAAATTGACGTTTTATGAAATGAAGGCTAATAGCTTGACGATTCGATGAATAGTTCCATTCGATTAAACTTTTTACAGATAGGCAATTTGTCACTAACCATTTTGATTTGCTATTATTACGATATCCTTAAGACGATTCCAAAATTCGACTTAAATCTTCAATTAATTCAAGATAATTATGGAAATTTTGCAACAATAGGAAATTTTTTCGGTGGTGTCTGCATATATTCTTTATATTTAATAGCATTTTTCTGTTGAATCTGTGTCATAATGCATACGCGTATGCGTCAAGCAAAATATGTAATGATGGTTTATATAAGTAGCGTCATTACTGTTTTTACATTCAATGTAATATTACCAGTTTTGAGAATAGTTAGTGAAACAAAATATATTGAACGAATAGGAAATGTTTTTGCTAAGTATTAACTAATTACCGAATCTGCACGTAAATTTAATTTATTTAATTGTCTTAAAATTATTTACATATGAAGCTTGCCTGTAAACTTATATATACGTACTAAAAATATTAATTTATGAAAGCACTTACTAAGCTTTCGCTAAATACCGGCTTCATATTTTATTGAAACGCAATCCATTAATAGTATTTATTCAGAACTTAGATAAGAGGTAATTAACGTGTTGTTAAGGATACCAAACAAAAAAGAACACATGTCTAAAAGGTTGGAGTAATTGTCTGCAGTCAGAAATAATATCTCAAATCATATACTTTTTTCTGAATTGTTAATAAGTGTATGGGAGCTTAATTTTTGTTTCTGACATACTACAAAGAAATAAATATTTGAAATTAATGTGTGTCTACTAATATAATCTCAATCCAGTATTATTATGGTACACGTTTATATCGAAAGGTACTTATAAATAGAAATGAAAATATAACAAAATAGAGATGAGTGATAAATTGTTTTTAAGACCAGTATTAATTAATTTTGCTTATATTTTCTTTTCCTCCCGCTTATCAGAACTACTTGGCACGACATCGTAGGCCTTGTTGGCGTCGTTATAAATAATTAATCCCTCTAAGTATAATAATAATAACATATGTTACATGTATAAAATATAAATTTAATAAAATCAGTATTGTTATGATTGTGACTTGGAATGTATGACTATTATATTTAACTGGCGTGACCCGTGCGAAGTCTTCGCATTATATCAATTTGCGTGGTAGATTATAAATATCTACACATCAGAAAATGAACTCACAGCTGTCATATTAGTTACAACAGAGTGTTTAGAGTCAATTTAATAAATCAAAATAGATTGCAGGTATTCAATTCATTTCTAATTTTGCACACTGCTTATTACGTTTTTATTCCATTATGAAGCTCAGATGACAGATCAAACAAATATTTTACTAGAATTGACATATAGAGGCGCAAGTATCAAAACCATTGAGCTAAAGCACCACTTTATTTATACGTGAGTGGATTTGAAATTAAACAAAAATTTTACCGACCGTCAATCATATTGACGTTGAGCCGTTAGATGGCAGCATTGCTGTTTTGTGTATATAATTTTAATAATTAATTAATTTGCAAAAACAATAGCAATAATAAATTTTTTAGTTGTGGATGCCGGTAGAGCAAGCAATTATCTATAAAATTATATATAATTTATGTAGATTAGTTGTGAGGTTTTTTCTAAAAAGGGAGAGTAACATCTTAACCTTAGCGTATTAATATATATGATGATGATGATGATGATTATGAATTTGTGGCGCATAATTAATGAATTTGTTATTATTGGTCCTATTTTTCTTTTGTTAGGATATATATTTATATTGCTTTTCTAAATTGTATTATTAGGTTTTCGTTTTAAAGGTGAAAAGATATATTAATGACTCATGTGATGTTGACATTTGTCACTAGAGGTATTTAACGACGAAATGGAAAAATTCCGAAAAAATTATGAATGGAAGATTTTATTTAATTTAACAGTGCAGCACCGAATTTTGATTTCACTACACGAACCCGATTCTCATGTGGAAAAAGCTTTAATAGTTAACTGAATAACATTTTTCAGTGATTACCATTACTTCGTTTACTTTTAGCTGTTTCTTCACTATTGTTTACATAAATATATAACAATAACTTCACAAAGGTCTGGTTCAAAAATTTTTGGAAACGTCTCGCCATTTCTAATTACTACATATTTTTGAAAAAAAAAAGTCTAATTGAATTGAAATTTTAAGTTTCCGAAAAATATAATTAAAGCTGTTTTAATTAGACTAAGATACGTTTTGTCATGTTTTGGGGCTATTTGAAAGTAATGATAAACAAATGAGTTAAGATACATGTACATAATATATATATATATATATATATATATATATATATATATATATACGTACATATCTATCTATACATAATATTTTTTTGTATATTTTGACTTTTGAAACTTGAAATTTTGCAAAGTGAATCAGCATTTATCTCAACTCCTACTCAAAAATACATTTTTTGGAAATTTATAGGGATCAAACTACGTGCTCAAATTCTTTTAAATTTCAAGTGACATGCGGTTTATCGCATATAAAGGCTAATTATGAAGAAATAAATAACCTTTCCTTATCATAATTTTAGTACCACGTTACTCGGATTGTACTAAATACATGCGACAAAATATGCCCGAGCTTACAGGTACTAAAGCGAAAATTATGAAAATAACAAAGTTTTTAGAAATTTACTAATAGTACTCATAATTCCTATGAATACAATAGCGAATATTATAGATCTTTTGGGAAACTCACGATATTTTTACACTTTCAAGGATGTGTTAGGAAATGAATAATACTTAACGTTACAGTAAATAAAACTATTTATATATAGTTTAATAGAACCCCTATATATACACTTAAGTATTTAAAGTTTAATATGTACTTAAGTGTATAAAGAATATACGTAGTTGGCAGGTTTTACTGCCTGTTTTTCCCATTTTTCTCCAAACCAAAATAGTCGTTTATCTCCTGCCTGTTATTACTGCATATATATAATTTTTTTCTGACGATAGTTTTAATCACACCAGACATAATCGACTGTGACAAATGAATAAACGGCTTAAATAAATAAATAAAGTGTTACCTTGTGGACATTTAATCGTTAATTTGGAAAGAATTGAAATAAAACTTATTTCGAAATTATCTCTCTTATATTCATACGAAATGCGCGCGCCGAGGGGTTAAACATTTGTTACAGCCAAAAGATCCAGCAGCTTTTTCTTTATAATAATATTTATCTCCAATATCTATTTATGACTTAGATAATGAATTTATTAAACGGCGCTCAACAATGAAGGTGAAGCTTCTCGCGAAAACGGCGCTTAAAAAATTAAAGCATTTTTATTTTTCGGCCGCTTTTAACGATTTTTTAAAATAAATAAAATCTATTTGAGTTTGGAACACATTTATAACATTGTTTATTTTCTAACAAGTTCATATTAGAGTTCATTCTAAAGTATTTACATTGTTAGGAACATGCGTATTCAAAAATAATTTCAGATTTGCTGCACAAAAATTACAAAAATGTCACGAAATGTCTCATGACTGGTTTTTAGTTTCCTTTTGTTTGTTTTTTGTTTTTTTTAATTAAAAATATTTTTAGAGATATCGGTTATAGTATAATTAGCACTAAGCAAAGTTTGGGTATTATTAGCTGTTCAATTATTGTTCTCAACAAACTCTCAAAACAATTTATTATGAAACATTAAAATAAAGTAAATTTCAATATTATCATTGAACAGTGCTTTTATTTTATTTTAAATGATTGTTGCAAACCTTAGCTGAACCTAACTGCATCAAAATCCTTCCAATAATTTTGCGTGATGCACGCACATTTAATTATCCATGTACCATTTCATTTTACATTTTATTACAGGTGAATATATTTGCAAAAGTCAATTGGGTAGAACAGAATTTAGTTTTTTAAAATTTGAATGCTTTAGAAAGTGCGGGTCGAGGATACTGAAAAGATTTAAATTAAGTTTTTTTTACTTGTGCTATTACTTAATTTACTCAATATTTCAATATTTAAAATAATATATTAAATAAGAATAATATCTTACAAAGGGCTAGGCGCAGAAACCGAAGTAGAGACATTTCCAAATTTAAGCATTTCGTATGTAATTTCGTGAAAAAAAATTTGAAGCCATCATAATTCCCTTAAAAATAATTACATCTTTCCTATTGCAGCCTGCTGTATGAACGTCGGCAAGTAGTTTAACACCCAACAAAGTCGTGTCCATCACTACACCTGTAATACCCCTATTTTAGCATTATGAGTTTTGTTATCATATACATTATCGGAAAATTAACTCACTCTGTTATTGTAAGTCTTTGCATAAATAAAATATTTAGTAAGCGCTTTTAAAGGGGTAAGTTCAAGTAAAATCATATCACTGTTAAACTAAAATTGTAATTATTCCAGAAAAAAATATACAAATGTCAATTTTCCTTATTTCAGATAGTTTTTCAAAACACTGGAAATGCTGTCACTTGTCGGGCTTCATTGTTTATTCAGTTACTAACTGCGCCTCTTCTATGGCTCTAATAATATGGACACAATCATGTTCGTCATTCGAATATCAACCCACTATATTTTTGTAACCCCTGTATAAATAAAACGTTGAGAAGCAACATGGTGTAAATAAAACACATCGCGGTTTAAATAAAATTTCAACATACCGAAAAAAATTATAAACCAATATTAAATTAATTGTATTATAAAAATAGTAAATATTCCTTTCTTCAGGATATTTTTTATGGTACTGGCAATTCTGCCACTTTTTGGGCTTCATTGTGTATATTATTTACTAGCTGGGTCTCTATGGCCATAAAAAAATGGAAACATTCGTGTTCGTCACCCACTATATGTTTGTAACGCCTGTATAAAAAACATGTTAGTATATACATAGTGTAATAAGTACATATTGTAAGTAATAAGTACATAATGTAAATAACGGCATATCACGGTTAAAATTACATTTTAATTTAGAGGAATAAACCAATATTAAATTGATTATGTTATAAAACTATTCAATTTCCTTTACCTGACGTAATTTTCCGAGGAACTAAAATTTCTCTCTCTCGTCGAGCTCCATTGTATATGCAGGTACTAACTGTGTCTATGGCTCTAAAACATTGTGGACGATATAAGTTCATATATATATATATATACATATAAATGTATATATATATATATATATATATATATATATATATATATATATATATATATATATATATTGAAGAGTCGTACCAAATAACTACTAATTGATTTTTGGACTAACCCTTCTTTTTCCTCTTATCTCTACTTTCCTTCTTTCGATACATTTGTCTATATGTTTTTTTATCGGAATACACATACGTATTACGCATGTAACTTTTTGTTACAAAACTTTCTCATTCACTTTTAAATAGATAATGCTTTCAAAATATATACTATTAAGGTTCTGTACCATTAAAATATAATCTGCCTAATTTTAGATACATACTGAAAAACGTTTAAAATATAACCTTTCCCCATATTCTATAAACTACTAAACTTAAAATTATGAGAAAACGGGGTTTTTGAAGACTATGTGGAAGTTGTACGAAAAGTATGGCGATGATTGCTGATGTTATAATTTTTATGATATCTCTGAACTATATATGTTTTCTCCTACTTAATATCATTAGGTGTTATTAAACCTTATTTTTAGGAAATTGCTAAATTTACTGCGAAATCTATGCCAGTGATGAATTTGTTATTAAAGTTATTTTTCATTTCCAACCAGGTACGCAATCCTTGAACGCGCGATTCAAGCTTTTTTTGTTTTTTTTCATACTAACAGTATGTAACCCTTGTTTGGACGTTACGATTTAACACTTCAACAATATTATTTACAACACTATTTCTACTAATTCTTTGAGTGTTTGAAAGCGATTGCTCGAAGAGCAATTGTTTGCTCTATGTTAAATACTTACAGTGGATAGAATATATTATTCTTAACATCTATTTTATAAAAGACACCTAATAAAAAATAGTCTAATATAGTGAAAGTTATATTAGTTAAACTGTAAACCTTTCATTTAAATCGTCCTTTATACAAATAAAGTATATTGCATTAAGGAAAATAAAGTTATTTTTCTTGACAGTATATAAATTAACTTAATAACATATTTATTGTTTTCGTACTGGAAACAAAATTTTCTCCCTCTGCAAATGCTAAAAGTAGGATACGAATGCAGCGATCTTCAAAATCTATGAGACTATATCAGGTTCGCGTTGGCCAGGGTGACCGAAAAGAGTCACAACATATTCACTCATAACCAAATATGACATCATTTTTCTTGTGTTATATTTAATGTTAGGGTGTATTTAATTCATGTTAGCAAATTCGACATATTTCAAGAATGTTACAAAAAAGTATGTAATTTTCTCTCATTTTTTTAAAGACACGTCTGTTTTTGGGTTATCTATTCTAGGTAAATATAGGCTGTATAATTTTTTTGAATAACTAGCAACGATTTATATTAATATGATCTTTTAATACATCCTCTATTTTTTATGTGTATATTCAGTTTCTTATTACTTAAGGCAGTTTTGTTTAAAATTTTATGACATTTATTCAATACAAAAATCTATTGCAATACGAATAACATTTCAATAATGTTGGATTTTTTTTCTTCCTTACGACTATGCAGGTTTTATCCTACATTAAGTGTCGAATACACTATAAATATACATATATATATATATATATATATATATATATACATATATATATATATATATATATTTATATATATATATATATATATATATATATATATATATATATATGTATATATATATATATATATATATATGTATATATATATATATATATATATATATATATATATATATTTATAGATATTTTTATGACAATATGACAACATTCATTTTCTACACTTGTCTTGGGCATTTAATTACGACATATCTGCAAATATGAAAAACGGCACGACGCAGTAATATTTGAAGCGAACAGTCTTTCAATGGTGCCTGGCGATGTTTAATTTATGGACCAGACGGGTGAACTAAGCCCGGGAGTAGGGATTAAATGTACTTGAATACTACACGAGCATAACAACACATTCAAAATAAATGGATACCGTTGTGGAAATTGCTGGTTTGATTTTTAAATACATACAAGTATAACGGTCAAATTTCTCATATTATTAGACTTCAAGTTATATAAATCGCGAACTCAGTGATATTACATTTAATAGTCACCTTACATTCTTATAAAAAAAGTGACTCCACACAACGTCCAAGGACATAATGTGAATTAATTATAGTATTATTTCTATTTATTATGACATTATTACAAGATTTCTATATACTGATGGCAATTTTCCTTGTTTCTCACGCGAAGAATATCGGAAAATAGATAAATCACAAGTTTCTTGTAATATAGTACATGCTATGTATAGTAGGAGTGTCTATATGAGTTAACATAATATTTTATTTATGATGATGATTCTGTAGTTACCATTATGTAAATAAAAATCTAATGAATAATAATAAAATTACAAATATGTGATGGTTCCTCACGAAAAAAATAGACATCGCTGTCTATGAGTTGAGTTGTAACTGCCAACGTATAACAAAAATTGATAAAATAATTTAGTACCTCTAATTTATAAAATAATTTAGTACCATTTAAATCCGTAAAACGGGTTTTGCATAACTGCAACGACTAAAATTTTGGAAGACGGGACTATCAATGATGTATCAAAAAGACATCTTAAACTCTTATGAAAGAAACAAAAACGTTGCTCCAGACAGCGTTTTATCTACACAGAAATTTTCCCCAAAATTTAAATACCTGACAAATTAACGAGACAGAGAGTAAGGAAAGAAAACATATATAAGCAAAAATTTAATTTGCGAACTTCAAAGTGCAAACTTTGAAGTTTTCGTCACTATAATTATGCATGAGCGATTATTTATATTCATTATTAAAATTGACTATTATCTTGTCTCTTGAGAACTACTTTTAGAGCGTTAATGGCATGTCTGTTTAATACAAGGTCATTGATGACCATTAGTACATAAAACAAGTATCGAGAAACTGGTTATTTTGTGGTAATATTTTATTCTTTTCTTTATTCCATATACAATTTGAACAAATTGTGAGGTTTTTAATTGTTAATTTATAATAATAAATTTATAATTGCAAGTTAATAATTAATTTATAATCATGTGTCAAGTACGTAAAATCAGTCATATTAAATGCAATAAATAAAAAAAAACTAAACGATTGTTGCAAAAATTTAATTTTGTAAATGAAATACGATAGATATATACATTATATTTACCTGCATTACAAAATAAACTCATATTTGAATGAAAACTCATAAAGGGTTAAATCAATGTCATGAAGATAAATTTCGTATACAGAAAGTTTACAAATTAACGTCATTGAAACTTTTCATTCTCTAAAAATAGTTATGTTAAAGTTTTTTAAATGATCAATAATTATTAACCCTTGGCGCTCTAATTCCAGAATTTTCTACTTAATTATTACACGCAACCAAATTGAACCTTAATTAATTTTTAACTTTCTTTTCACCCAAATCTGTAGCGAAAGCTTCCTCCATCCCAAATGCATGCCTCAGTGCAAAGGATTGACACATTACACCACCTATTTTCTGCGCTCTGAACTCGTACAAATTGTACGTAACAAATTGTACGAATTCGTACAAATTGTACGTACTTCGTATGTCGAACTATATAGCCCGCGGGTTCAAATTATAAACGAACATTGAATCCTTCATACATGCTCACTAGCGTATCCATTTCTATTGATTTGTTATTCGAATTGAGTATTACTTAAACACCATACTTCAACATTTTTTTTCCAAAATGTTTTTTTGTATATTTGTGTCCTTCGCAAATAATCTCACAAGTCAACCAGAAACCCCATTAGTCAGCTCAATAGCAAATGCGCGGCGACTTAACAATATTTGTTGATAAGCCCATAAGTCACTTACTTGTGGGGTTTCTGTAGTATATTCTTGATAACACTGGAAATTCAACAGCTTTCGCTAGTGTCACTGTCATCTTGTTATAAAGTTTAAGCCCAAAGCCGTTAAACAATACATATTGAGATTAGTTTGATAATTAATCGAGAGGTTCATGTAGGAATGATTACTGATTTTATTCTGAAATTATATTAAAATGAACGAAACGAGTGAATCAACCTGTGGGGTACCAGCAAAAAAATAAAAGGTGTGATAAACGAAGGAAACTACAAGTCGGAAGTAATAAAGAGAGCACGGGTGAAGGGTACCGCTTGTGTTAACTGCAACGGGGAAAATATTCCAGCTTTGAAGCCTGGTGATATTTGTAAGTTATATTAACTAATTTTTTATCGCACACAGTTAAATATGTGTAACTCCCTAATTTATTATTTGTTTTACAGCTGCAAAAGACATTATTTTGGTCATATTATGGAGGTGGAAAGAAGTATAATCTTTAGCAAATTTTTGAATTGTGATACTAAAAGTGAACAAGACGCGTATGTACACAGCATGAATTCAGTGTGTGAAGTAGAGCAAAGAGGCCGTAAATCTGAAGCTGACTCTTCTTAACCATCTCGTGGGGGGAGTTCGTTTATTTTAATGTTGTAATATTTTTGTTCAATAACAAGTTTATATTTTTATAATAATATCTACTATATCAACCGTATTTCTCAGGCTCTAAAGCAAACTGGTCGTTACATATTGGAGAGGAAAAGTTTGAAGTTCTTCATGTATATATTAAAGCATAACTTTTCTCTCGCGAGTTGTTTTATAGCAAAACTCTTTGCAGAATATACCATCAGTTAAATGGCAAGTAATTAAGTGATTTCAGTTATGTTTTATAATAAAGTCTTCTGACGTTTTACACATATTCCTGAGAGTAGTTAAGCATTATGTTGTTAAAATAGTTACTCACAAAACATATAAAAATAAAAGTAAGTATTCACCTCGGCTTCCATTATCATATTGAAAAATTACTATCCCATAAATGTCTCGAAACTATGTAAATGACACTTTCAGCTATTCCCTTAGATATATTCATTATAGAAGTGTATCAATCGTAATTGCATTATACTTATACATTATTCTCCAAATTTCCCAGAAACATACCAATTGTAGAAATCAAAATATTTATATTAATAATAATAATTATTTTTAGTGTGACACGCCATCTAAAGTAGATACATAGATAATGTTTTAAATTGCTGCGCATTGTTTCCCAAAAACACCGTTTTTGTCTACTAAATGGAAAATATTAGTCCTTGATGGACTGATTGTCTTTTACTTAATAACGTAAACAATATAAGTTATCCAGAACTACGAAATTCACCTTTCCGGCTGGCGCTTGCCTCGGTTTTATTTTATGTTATGTAATTACAGATTTTCACGTTGTTAGTAAATTCACATTAAATCAATATATCATTTCGATTTGATAAATAACATTCTTTCTCTTTTATTTGGTATAGCAATTTGATATGTTCATTTTTACAAATTCATATTTTCTTGTGTAAACTCTTCTTATTAAAATAACAATGATATTATATCTATAATAAAGACAATGATACTATTTATGGATAAAATAATTAAACTTCATTTTCTTATAAAATTTTTATTTTTTTTATTGAAATAAATTAATTCTTATAAAAATACATACAAGTTCTTTAATAGAATATTTTACTTTTTTTATTTTAAAGAAAATTCGTGAATATTTTTGGTGTTTGACTTTATTAAATTGTAAAAAAGACGTACTATGACATGGAACTTATTTTAACATTAACTTAACTAACTCCAAAATTGTTGGCGCTGTTATAGGTTCAATATTTGTTTATCTAATGTTGATAGACACCCCATAGTTACTACTGTCACCTGCGTTTTTTTAAAAGAACATAATTATCTGTAAAATCGAAATTTACCTAGTAATCAATCAAAATCATTTTAATCAACAGCTTTAACTCGACACCAATATGTTGTCACGGGACAGTATGATATTAATTTTGGTATTGTGAAGAATATTAAAATTAAAATTACACTGTCGCGTGACAATACATAGTTAATGTGAACATCCGTTAATTATTGTCTTTGTATCGTTTGTAGATTTGCAGGTTTTTGTGTTAACACGAATAATAAAAATGACAAAAATAATCGAATTAAAATTAAAACAAAAACCATAATACCTTTTATATATTAATGATTATACTCTTACATTTTAAATGTTTAAACGGTGGTGTTTGGCTGGAGTGTACATCGTTATCCCCATTCATGTCACGTACATTCCGTTGCATATTTTCGTGATGCTATTTATACTTATCGACATCAAATGCAATACAATATTAATACTGTAAATGCGCTCATTATTAAACTACGAATTTAACTTGGTAAGACTTTGAATATACTTAAAAATTACCTAAAGTCATTTGTTTTATAAGCTTTGTAATTCCAAATTCGCTGCAGCAAAATCAGGATCATGTGCGCATGCATATTAGGGTATACATGTTCAATAACTAAACACATTAATATTGTTAGCAAGAAAAATCAAAGCATTTATAATTTTATTAAATTCATGGACCGTTTCTGGATACTCCTGAAAGTAATTTTACATTACATTTTGAAATCGAATAAGATCTTTGTCCCAGTTTATCAGCTAACAATTTTGCTCTTTGCAAATGAAAAGTGACAAATTACACATTCTAGAAGTTAAAAAAATTACTTCTTGAGTGCATCGGGAAAGGTGTCTGAGAAATTCTGATAGATAAGGTAGTCGCTGATATGTGAAGGTGAGTAAGTTATTAATTTTTTTTTAATTTAAAATTTAATTAAATACTGCTATCCAGTAGATAGTAATAAAATAGCATATATAGGATGGTTTATAAATAAACAGAGGTTATTTTTAATTAAGTATTGATAGATAGCCTTGATAATTTTTATTCCAAATATTGACTAAACCGTTTAATGTGTTAAACTGTAAAACTTTGTTAAAATTCATTCTGTACTATTCTATTTTATGACGGACTACTTATTTATTTCGTTAAATAATACAACAATTGTATTAAATAATAAAACAATTGTACAAACGTTGATCTTATTGGTGCAAGAGTAATACCTTTCATTCAGTTAAAACTTAAGTTTGCAGCTAATTACTTAAAAAATGAACTGGAAAAATTGTATATATTATTAATTTTTCCAGTAAAAAGACGTTTTAATTATCATAAAAAATGCCGAAATATGACCTTTTTAAAAAAAATAGAAAAGAATGATTTAAGAAAGAAAATAAGACGTGAACATAAGTTAAACGGCGCGGAGAGCTAAAGGAAAAAGTTCGGAGAACTATATTGGTTTTCAGTGTTGAATGTAAGGAAAATGCTTCGAGTGTGATTTTAGCTTTTTTTAACTTATACTGTGTATATCGAATTACCAAATCCGTGCAATATGGTTCCCGTGAAATATCACACGAATTGTTCTGTTTTTGATTATATGATCACGATTTTATGACCAAACACGAAAGAATTTTGAAAAACTTAGGCCGGAAATAAATTATGGCATATATTGACAATTAAGCTAAATTACTGTAGTCATTTTGGACCAAGTTTTGGGTAAAATCTAGTTATATAACGAGAAAACATTTTTAACCTATAACCTTTGTCACATAAGTTCCGTCCCTCTCTCCCTCACTCTTTCTCTGCATTCTTCTCATCCTCTTCTCTTTGTTCTATGCAGTTAATAAGGCCTAGTCTATAGAGTACATAAGAAAAATATCACTTGATTTTCCTCTCGAGTGACTTCCTCTTATAGTTTGTAACTCTAATTTTATTAAGGCCTGCACACACATAATTTAACCATCCATGTTTCAATCTCCATTTTATTCCTTGGTTTAATGGCTCTGCACGTATTAACCACAAAAGGTGTTTTAAATTGGAATTTTACCTGATTTTTATCTGTCATAACTTTTTTTTAAATTCACTCTTTATTCTGATTCCCAGAAACCGTCCATTTGCATGATTCCGAATATTTTTCGCAAACCTTTTCTCTCAAAAACAAGTATGTTATTTTGTTTATGTCTTACAAATATGCATTTGTTCGAATAACCGTTCCTCCTATTATTTTTTTTAGCAAGTTCCTTATTTTTAAAGAAATATTGAAACATGTTAAAGGATTTTCTTTAGGGATACCTATGTTGACTTCTTCTGAGACTTTATTCTTATCATTAATTATTGATCCCATATAAGTGAAACTAAATGTTTTCGATTCATAATCATCTAGTGAGATTTACCCAAAAATTATAAAATTTCCACTAAAATTATATTTTACCATCGAAAAATTAGCCTTAACATTTTAAATGCTAATTTTTTAAATTTATTCACAAATGTTTCTTAAAATACTTATATAGTTTTAATTAATGTGACTTAGGCTTAAAACTGCTTATTTTTTATCTGAATTTTTTTATCACCATATACTTGGGACTACGTGTACCAATTTTACATAACAAATATTACAAGGCAGAATATCCTACATTTTTAAAAACTTATTCAAAAAGACTTTTCATAAAAGGGGTGGCAAATTTGCAGCCACTGATTTCTTAGCCTTTTTCTTTCCCTCATATAGCAACAATTTGTAATGGGTAGAAACTGCGCAGAAGTTTGAAGCTTATACTTGAAACTTTTCTTAAAATCTCTCCTCCAGCACTGTGAAACCAGAGTTTTAATCGTGACTCGTCGCAGATGGACGACGCTGTGGGCGATAAATTTCCACCTCCAACGTCTGATTAATGCCTGCGATCGAAATAGAATCCGGCATGGTCTTAACAGACAGTGAGTTTTATGTGTTGCGTTTATTTATTTATGCTTATATTAGGAACGCTTCTTTCCCGGATAATCTTTTTAAAGGGCAAACGATGAAGGTGAGGGTATTTTTTTAATTGATGTGTCGTACTTTAAACATTTTGTAATTATGCACCAAGAACCATAGATATATAAGATACGTGCATAAAAACATGGTAATTCCGAAACTTTAAACCTTTATGCAACATTAATATTGTTTTGAGCGTATTTCCATGGTAAGGTTCTCACCACTCCGATTTTTGTAGAATTGATTTTTTAAGATTAATGGGTCAAATATATCAATATTTTATTTTCTTGGTTAAATGTCGGATAGATAAATATCGGATAGCTGCGTTGTAACTAACCTAGAAAATTATTATTTACTTATCCCAATCTATAAGACTACATCCAAAAAATATCTTATTTTAAATGATTTATCGTATTATATTTCATTAATATTATTACTTGATATAGTTAATATACAGACAAAGTCTGCACTTAGTTGATAAATAAAACTTGTAATAGAAATCTCCCAATGATGAAGAACTCTACCATTTTATGGAAAGGATGAAGATAATTTTTTATTCGTTCTCAAACCTCTACGATTTTCTGAAGTATAACGTCCTCAATAAAGTCTAGGATTCCATAATTTGGTACAGATTATTCTAGCATTGAGTAAGAAACCAACTGGCAAAAATTAATCTATCTTATTTTGTAGAATTAGTAACTCTAACTCGTAAACTAGTCAGCATAAAAACTCAATTGTGATTGATTGATCGTGTACGGAGTTTGTTAATTTAGATGAAATGCCTAAGTCCTCGAAACTGTAACTTATTAATAACAGATTTAGAAATACCTAGATCTATGCTACAGTAATAAATGTAATTTTCATGGAAGATTAAGACTTAGGTAGAAGTCCATACGATATTTGACCATAAATTGTGAAATTCAAATGGTTTTATTTGTTGACTTGAGTATATGCAAGTTAAATTAAAAAAATATGTGTTAAAAATTATAAAGAACAATTGATTTGATGCATAAGTTGCTTACTTAGTTAAAGCACCATAATTATACCTACTTTTTTACTATTTTGTAATTTTTTTTATACATAACGTGTCGCTTGAAAAATAATATTTGCAAATCGTCTGCAAGTCTTCCAATATTCCAAAGAAATAATGAAGTTCTGAACAAAACTTCTCCTACGTGCGAGCTTAATAATACAACCGGCCCATTAAGACTTCTTACCAAAAGCGTCACAATTGCCCGCAAAAAATCCGTCAAAATATTAAACGCCCGCTTAAATACCTGGCGGTCGCTAGAATGCTCCAACACTTTCCGCCACAAAGAATCTTCCTTTGTCACTTTGTCTTCCAATTTAAACTAGTACGCATGTAGCGTAACATGAAACAATTAGTTTCACCATAGAAATTTATGGTGTATATATATTTCTGGTAAAATAAGTAATCTGTGTTTACAAAAAGAACCGAATTTATAAAAATTAGATAAATTTTCTCTGAAACAAATCAACGAAGCGTTTAATAAAAAGCTTTTACTTAGTTTGAAAAATTAATAAATTAATAAAATTGGAGTTCCTGTTTTCACAAATACATGCTGAAGACTTCCATCATTTTGATTTTAATACTTATTGTAAAGCTTTTCTTAGTTTCACTACCGGATGAGTTAAATTCTTAGCTTCATTTATTTACATAATCATTTTATAATAATTTTAATAAAACCTTTTGTATCTAAGAACTAAAGATTTATTTATGTAAAGTAATGTGAATATAAAAAATGTAGCTAAATAGCAATTTTTTTATTTAGTTATGGCCTTTTAACTTAACCTAAAGAGAGAAACAGTCGAACCGTTCTATCTTCGACGTTTCCTTCGTGATCTTTTCGAAAACAATAACTTCTTTCTCGAAGTTTGAGAATCGTGAACCGCGCAGTTTATCTTTTATTTTTGGGAAAAAATTGCTTCATAACGGATGACTGTTATTTCCATACCAGATATAGATAAAGTCGACCGTTCTTCTGACCAAGTTTGTAGGAAGTCTTGAAGATGAGGGAGGATTCTATTGCGAGGGCAATACTTTGAATTAAGAGGTAAAAATTTGTTTGTGTAACAGTATTCGGTAATTAATTTCTTATTTTTCAGAAAAACTGTTGAGTAAACAAGTCTTCGCAATGAACAATGCGACTATCTTTTTCATGGCACTACGTCCTTTCTTCGCCTTTGAAGCAATTTTACAAAAAGAAACATTTATTAAGCAGACAGCCTCTTAGTTATGCATTTGTAATAGTATAACCTGCTTTTTCCACCGGTGATCATGTCAAATATAGCAGTTTAATAACTTCCGTGGAAATTTTCAAATATTTTGCGGCAGTAATTAATGCAGAACATTTTTGGGCTCCGGTCCAATGATTTCGGTAAATAGCTTTTGACTCTAAAATACAAGACTCAGATACATTAAACAAACCCAAGTGGTCGGAACTACAGCATATATTTGTGAAATTTCTGTAACCACATTTCAGTTTAATTACCAGATTAGCTGAATATTGTCCAAATACTGTATTGTGTTCTAGTTTACATAAGCATGCAATATTTATGTTAAATTGGAAACCGACAAGTACATCGAAGACAACGAATATTTTATTACAGAAGGAAGAGCCCGACAAGCGTGGTAAATAAAAGCTCATGAAAAGAAACGGGTTTTTTTCAGTAAATTTATAGACATGAGTTCCGAACTTCCCTCGAATGGTCTTCGAATATTCCATAATATTTTCTTATTGTATGCCGAAGTATGCTTCATTAAAGGCATTTAATGATTAGGCTTAAATAATATTATATTATGACCAATGAATTAAAGTTGACGTCAAGTACAGACTCTTTCACTTTGGCAGATAGTGTTTGTCAAAAATTTCTGATAATAGAACGTGACTCTGATTGAATAAAGCAGTTACCCACTGGTAATTATAAATAGGATTTTAAGTGTGTAACATTAATTAATTACAGGATAAACATTTGTTTAAATACCTAAATTGAATTAAATACCAAAATGGCAATGTTTGAGCGGCTGGTAAAATGTCAAAAGCATTTTTCTAAAGAGCTTTGCTCACTTGAGGTACAAATGGGCTTAGTTATTTATCGTTTCTTCCGTTTGTTTATATCGTAATTCTATAATTAATTAACGAATCGTTACCAAATTTGACATGTGAATTCTAATGAATTTCGCTGTTGTGGGACGATGGGTATGCTTCGTCGCTGTGTGTAGACTTCACCGGTACCCCTAATAAAAGTAGGTCCGGATATTTGGAAAGTATTATATGAAATTCAATGCATACCTAATTCATCATCCTATTTACAATATTATGTAGTACTAGCTGTTGCCCGCGACTTCGTCCGCGTTTCCGTCGTTTTTCGTAAAAAAAAGTAGGCTATGTCCTTCTTCACGGTTCAGTGGTTTTGATGTAACAGACAGATTAACTTTCGTATTTTAGTAGGGAAATATAATATGTCAATCTACAATACTGTTGAAAAATATCGCAATACGGAACCGCACAATATTATTGTTAATAGCTGCGCCCGCGACTCCGTCAGCGTGTAACTCCTTGTGTGTTATTACTTTAATGTATTGGTAATATTGTTTAGATCACGTTCACATGAGGCTTAAGTACCTATAGAACGAAAATACTTCAGCGCAAAGCTTCCGGGTAAACTATGTTGAAAGTTGACCCGTCCGGCACGCGAACATAAAGATTTCTAGAACTCGGGAAAGAGCGACGTACAACTGACCATGCAAGAAACAACTGATACCGAGATCTACTCCAGCAACACGAAAAGTCTGCCCTTGAGCCTTATTAATTGTTATTGCATAACACACCGATACTGGGAATTGCGTTCTTTTAAATTGGAATGGAAAATTATTTGGTATTATGGGAATTCTGGGAATAAAGACGGTTTCTCCTGCACCGCAACCTGTTAAAATTTGAGCATCGATTATATTTTGTTGCATTTGGGTTACTTTTAGCCGAGTTCCATTGCAAAGTTGTGGTGGTCTTAAATTTCGGAGCAGAATAATTGGAATGCCAATTTTTAAACAAATTTCATGAGAAGGAATTCCGGGCATATTTAAAGAATTTAAAAATTCTATTGGGTAATTAGTGGCTTCTTGTTCATCGACCATTCTATTTATTGAACTATAAACTTTGCTTTCCTCCTGTATATTCGACAGTATTTTGTTATTAATCTCAAATACCTGGTCATTGCGAGGAGTTAAAATGGATCTTTCGCATAGCCAACAATTGTCCCTATTTAATATATTTGTTACGTCGCCGTAAACCGACGATATAAGATGAGGTTGGGATTGCACTATACAACATAACTCAGGCGTCAGAATAAGTTTTCCTTGGTGTAGTTGTGGATAGGTACCTTCACCAATCTTTAATAATGTATCAGAAAATTGACGATCATCCGGATTATCTCCAGTTCTCACTCGCATGTTTATAGTCAAATGCACCGATTGCATATCACGCCACAAATGAGAGTTTTTCAGGCAAGCCCTAACCTCATCAGCTCGGGTTCCCCGTGGTATTACCAGTAAGGTTTGTTGGAAATCACCACAAAATAAGACCGTGATACCGCCCATTGGTCGATCATTTTGTCTTATATCCCTTAAAGTTCTGTCTACCGCTTCTACTACTTTTCGATGGGCCATCGTACATTCATCCCACATGATTAAATTACACTCACGTAATACCTTAACTTTGTCGCTATTTCTTGAAATACTACAGGTTGGACTTTCCGTGCGATCTAAATCAATTGGTATTTTAAACATAGTGTGAGCAGTTTTACCTCCTGGTAGCAATGTTGCAGCTATACCTGATGAAGCTACGGCAAGAGCAATTTTACGCTGATTTCAAACATAAGCTAATATTAATTTAGTCAAAAAGGTTTTCCCAGTTCCCCCAGGTGCATCTAAAAACCATATTGTTCCCAAATTATTCTGAACACTCTCGCACACGCGATCACAGACTCAACGTTGTTCTGCAGTCATCATTGGGACACCGTTTTCTAATGTTGCCAGCAGTTCCATTGAGTTGTAACCAATCTCTGTGGAATATTCCCTATTGGTAACCTCTCCGACTGAGGTTGGTGTTGGCAAACCATATTCACAGAGTGTTTTACCGCCTACTGCTGTTAAGTCTTCCTGAAGAGCTAATAAGCACTGATTTATGGCAAGATCACAAAAATTATCATTAGTTGCGCCTTCATCATTGTGAGATATATTTCGAATTCTTCTGCAATTTTTTCTTTATATTTTTCCCATAATTGTACAGTATCTGATAAATTACAAAATGTGAGTAATGTTGCAAAAAAATGGCGTAACCGTCGTGGATTATCACTAACACAGGATTCTGCTAAAGCGTCATCCCAATGCTGATCGTTTTCAAGCAATTGACGCGCTTGGCAAGCTGCATGATAAGTTGGATAAACAACATCGTCTACTTTTCTCAAATCTATAAATGATATTGGTCCTCGCACTGTATGTAATAATAATCGCAAATAGAAACACTCAGCGTTGTTTGGATGAACGGTATACACTCTACCAAGAACACGTTCTTTGAAAATACCTGACTCGCTATCTACAGGCCTACCACGGCGTCTACGATTAAAGACACCTCGTTGCTTATCGTAGGTATAATACTATGGAACTTCTTCATACAAAAGCGATTTTGCAAAATCATCAGTTTGGCAAAGTCGAAAGAATGCTAATAAAGTTGTTTGTCTAGGGTTCTCTAATCGTTCTGTAATATTTTTGGCGTTGAAATATATACGTTGACCACCTTCAAGATTAACATCCAGATGAGTCACAGGTGGATATCTTTCGTGAATGTTGAAACTTAAAATCCGCCACACAGCTTCTGAAGAGCTGATATATCTGCCTGACTGAAATCTAGTAACTTCATCATGTTCATTTCTCAACGCAAATGTAGCTTGGTCACTGCCCTTGTTAATATACTTACACATATATTTTATTGACTCTACACTATTACACATTTCAACATTAATGTGAGCTTGAAATACTCTAGACAACACAGGCGAATTTCGGAACGACCCACCTATTATCTAAAGTAACCTGTTGTCCAGACACTCGCTTTTCAACAGTAAAACCACCATTGTCTCTTGAACGGCGACGATATAATGGGTATCCATCATGTCCTGTTACAGTTTCATCCACTAAGGCTTTTGGATATCTTTTAGTGCAACGACCGTCTTGCATGCAAGGAGCATTTCCGTTAAATGCACCACATGGACCATGTATCATATGAGTTTTAACAATGTCGTATAACACGGGATCTGCAATCGGATCTGGAATTTCAGCACGGATTGAACTGTCTACATCATTAGGTCGAACCTTATCTTTTAACCAAAGCAGGATATGTGCGTGAGGTAAGCCGCGTTTTTGCCACTCAAAACTATACATATAACACAATACTTCTCCAAAAATGTTATCTTTGGTAAGTAGATCTATCATTGATTTTAATTTTAAATGAAAAACTCTTGCGATAATATCATGGCGGTCGTGCGGTGTTTGACCCTCAAGAAGCTACCGAGTGATTTCATCCCACTTGGGATTGGTAGTTACAGTAATAAATAAGTCGGGACGTCCATATTTTTTTACGTAACAAAAAGCATCTTGTGTACGTTCGTGCATGTAGCGTGGACCACCAGTAAAAATAGAGGGTAAAATAACTAAACGGCTCATATTCACCGTATCATTATCTTGCTGCCTGGAGTCGCGAAGGTGCACGTATTCTTCAGCGCGCAGCTGCCTTTGATTAGATCGTATATAAACTAATCTTTTGGTTTCAATTTTTGCGTACATGTCAACAATAAACTTATTGAATAAGCCACGAAAACGTTGAAAGTATACAAATCTATTCTTTCTCACTCGCAAGTGGTAACAATAAAATTGAAGGCAATCTATCTAATCTTTTTATTATAATTAGGTACGCCTGTACGCGGATCAGTTTGATGTAAAGCGAAATTATAACCATCTTCCCCTCGACAGTATATTAAAGGATATTGCAAACTGTCGTAAGCCCTGTGGGTTTCGTAAATACGTTGCAAACGATTGTCTCTGGAACGGATAGCGATATCACGCCTATCACATTCCTGGTCGACCAACACTACAGCAACTTCATTCGTGGATGGAGCGTTATAATGACCAGGGTGTTCCTGAGTTGGAAGCCTATCGGAATTTATAACAATTTTATAATTATTATCACCATTTTGATGAAAAGCTTCTAATGCCGATTTAAAACTGTATACATACGAATTAACCTGATGAAACATGTTCTGAAGTTGTGAAATGAGTTCAGTATTTAAATTCGGGAAATATTGATTTCTTATATTCGACTGTTCGTTGTAGTCGGATACAAAATATATTTGAAGAAACTTAGGTTGGTCTTCAGGCAAAAGGGATCCTATCAAATGGTAAACCTGACCTTGTATCTTAAAAGTAGGCATGAAAGGACCTTCTGAGATTTGTTGAGCACCAAAGGATGTCATTTGAAACGCACTGTTATAAGTGCGAATATTGTCTAAGAACTGTTTAGATTGCACATGTTCCCCTAAAAGTAGTGATTTCAAAGGTTTCGGTGGGTCTTCGAACGAAAGCAAATTTATTTTACCTCCAGAACAACAGAAACCAGCCGACTCCTTACTCCACTTTAAAGCATTACAAAAAGAACATACTACGTTCATATCGCCTATTACAAAAGATGATCTGTAATCAATTGTGAGGTTATAAGCAAACCCACTTTTATATTTGTCGGACCACACCACCAAATTCGTAGATTGATCTTCTATGTTTACATCTAAGTCATTAAGACTATGTCGAAATCTGTCTGCAGTAAGACGGGCCTCTCGCTGTTCGTCCGTTTCAAGAGACCGAATATTTTCAATTCTTAATCTTTCATTAGATAAACTTATTAATCGTTCTTGTCTCAAAGAATTGTAATATTCGCGTCCCGACTCTAGTCGTTGTTCATGCTCATGTTCATCTTCAAGAGATCGAATAATATTATGGTGCACTCTATCATTTGTCAAACGGTCTTCATATTGAGTAAAAGTTTCAGATTCTCGAGATAAAATATGACGTTCGCGATCAGCTGTAAGCCGTAATTCCCTCTCAGTGTAGGTTTCAGACTCGCGAGATAATGTATGCCGTTCGCGGTCAGCTGTGAGCCGCAATTCTCGTTGTGAAGCAGTTTCAGCTTCTCGGGATAAGACATGTTGTTCTCGGTCAATGATAAGCCTTAGTTCTCGTTGAGAAGAGCTTTGAGACGCCCGTGATGTAGCTCGTCTCGCTCTGTCAGCTGCTAATCGCATCTCTCTCTCGAGAGAGAGCTTTCATTGGCTCGAGAAGTTGAGGCACTAACTCTCATAGAGTTTAACCGATGTGCTCTTTCCTCTGCCGATTCTTGAGAACGCCTATTTCTCATTCTCTTAGCTTCTCTTGATAATCGTTTTTAGGTGGCAGTGATGCAGGCAAATGAAAATAAAGATAAAACGTAAATGAAAATAAAACTAATATAAAAAAGTGAACGTAAATCAGCCAAAACACCTATCGGTATCTAAAAATCTATACGTACCTACTACTACTTCACCTAAAAAGAAATAAAATGTAAACTATTAATAATTTGTAATTTGAACGAATATTTAAACACTATCAAAATAATTAGTACCTATTTTATAAAATAACAACAAAAGGAATCTAAAAATAAATTATCAAAGACTAAAAGTCGCGCTGATAAGCACGGTTTGTTAATATCAATTAAGTATTGTCTGTCAATAAGGTCGAACGCTCTGAACGTCTATTCGCATCAACAGGCAAAAATTGTATGAAGCTCGCGCTCGGACGCCCCGCCTTTTTATACCTTCGGCCGCGGCGACCGATTCTCAAACGCAAAAATAATCCTTATAGCATGATTCAGTATTCACCCGCGATGGCTTATTATTAGCGTATTTCATGTATAACTTTGGTGTTTCTATATCGATTTCTAGGATTATTTTTTATGGAATAGTTAATACTGTTAACTTTTTTAATTAAGGATGACTGAGTGTGTTATAAACGTAAGATTAGACAAATATAATCAGAAAGCTTCGAACTGCTAAGCTATCGGGAGTTACACGTGTTATTGTGAGTCAACCATAAAAGATAGACATATGCTGTCGTAGGATATTTTTTATATAATTTTAAGGAGAACATTTCCGTCATACATGATTTCTGTGTGGCTTTAACCATTAAGGTTGCACACGCGACGGAAGCTTAAAAAATGGTGTAACTTCTCCCGTTTTCCCAACATTTCCCTTCACTGCTCTGCTCCTATTGATTGTAGCGTGATGAAAAGTATACTATAACCAGCTCAGAAGTATGAAAAATAATTGTATTAAGTTTCGTTAAAATCCGTCGAGTAGTTTTTGCTTCTATAACGGTTATACAGACAGACAGACAAACAGACAGACAGACAGACAAAAATTTTACTGATTGCATTTTTGGCATCAGTATTGATCCCTAATCACCCCCTGATAGTTATTTTGGAAATATATTTCATGTACAGAATTGACCTCTCTACAGATTTATTATAAGTATAGATTACAAGACTGGAGAAAGATATTTTTCTCACCATGAAACACGTTATTTTTCACTCATTTGTGTGAATCGATAGACATCGCAATGCTTATACCCCTTGGAATTACAATACTGGCATCTAAATTTCTCCATGTGAGTCAAATATCTGTATACGCAAAATCAAGACAAATATTAATTTTAATTAAAAATAAAAATGAAGTGTCTGTCAAAATTCGTAAAAGTAGCGTTTCATTTTCATTCCAAAATACAAAATTATCAAACAACATTTTTGGAACAATTTTAAATAAATTTCCTCATGAACGCTACTTTAAAGTTTTTTTTTAAATATTTTGTCCATCAGATTACAAATCAAACAAGAAAACTTATTACATTTTAAAACTTAATATTTCTCAAATAAGACTACAAAATATTTTGAATAACATGTTAACATTATTTAAAATTTCAGCCCGGTGAATCATGGTTTCGCTTCCATTGTATATAAATAAGCTGATGAATTGGTTAATTTTTTAGTGTACCATAGCCTAATGATAAAATTGGGCCCGTCATCATTTCGTCGTATCTGTCTGTCCATCCGTACGTCACTATTTTATAACTGTTTTCATTTAAGCCTAATCTTCAAAAAATTTTGTAAAACACTTAGAATTATTACCCGATATTTAAAGATTAAACAATAATATATTTTTTAAACTGACGGAGGTCAGTTTAAAAAAATATATTACTTCTAACTCGAGGATGAAAATATTGTTTTTTGATGGAACACATTGAATGTTATGTTACAGAAAAGATGTTGTAAAACAATATCGGACTGTTAATATTTTTTTGTCTACATAACATGTCAGCTAAGCATGATATGAGTATATTGAGAAAAATTAGTGCCTTAAGCAACATTCAAAAAATAAGTGAAAGAAAAATTATTTTCGTTAATTTTATTAGTAAATTAAGCGTTACAGGCAATTAAAATATTTTTGTTACTCCCGTTAAATATGTATTAAGCAATATACCTACAAATTAAAAAAATATGTGGGTACGAAACTCTAGTAATATGAGTTCTACTCATACATAGTAAGTTCTTATATTAACGATGTGACATTTTATTTCAAATATCTTCTCGAAGCATCACCTATAAATTATTTTAAAAATGTGCGGACAAGTTTAAAGTTCCTACTTAAAAAACTAAATTAACATCTTTTAATTTATGTTTCATATAAATTAAAAATTAATCCGCCTGTGAGGAAATGTGTGCATAAATAAGATATACAGGGTATCATCCCACATTAATTATTTGAACACCCATTTCTTTATACCTGACAGTAAGGATACGCTCGAAGGGATTTTAACACGACTTATTATAGATTTATGTAACAAAATATGAAGAACGTAATAATTTGAAAAAATTAAAATAAAGTTTTCAAATCAAATGAAATTGCTCAGTAAGTCAGATCGGCTAACATAGAATAAGAAAATAATCATGTAAAAAAGTAAGATAAAATCCTATTAAAAGTAGGTGTAAATATTAGATTCGTAAAAGACCATTTTTGGCAAAAAATTTTTTGATCAATAATAAACATATGTATCACTCATTTATCAAATAAATTAATACATACTAATATTAAGCGGAACCATAACTGCAATTTCAAACATGCTTTTTTGGTGTAATACTTACATTTCAGCCATATTATAGGCTGTATATCATTATATTAAAATTTATTGGGACTGTGATAAAAAATGCAAAAGTAATTGGGGAACGCTGATTAAACGGTGCAAAGTAAAGAAAGACCTACTTATTTACTAATTGATTATTAACGCCGATATAGCAACTACCCCTATGACCAAAGTCGTTTGGGAAACGGAGAGGAGGCATTTAGTGACCGCAGTCAGAAAGCAGCAAAATTGAGATAATTCTACACAAGTGGCAAATAAAAAAAAAATTGAAAAAATATATAAAAATTTAAAAAAGATAATTTAATTAAAATGGATGTCTCATGAAATCAATGCGAATTACTTGAAGTTTCGAAGAATTTTTACATTTGCTTAATGTTTTAGAAACATGCAATTAGTGGTCGAATGTTTTGATCTGTGATTATAAGAAATTCTCTCGTCTTTAATAGTATTTTCCGTTGAATTTGTGGCATAATGCGTACGCGCACGCAAAACGTACTAACATGGGTTCCATAAGTAGGATTATCACTGTTTTTATAATCAACGTTCCTTTACAATTTTTGAGAATACACCACGAAAAAATAAACGTCTTTGTTTTAGTTTCCAATAATCACCAAATCTGCACAGAAATTCAGTAGATTTGTATATCTGAGGAGTTTGCTAACAAAGGATGGACACAGATGATTGTGCTCGACTAAGTATCGGAAAAAGTAAATAGTTCAGTCATGAATATTGTGAAAAAAGCAAAAAAATCCCTTAAAATAATGTTAAAAAGTATGTGTATTAAGGAGAAATTTCATAGGTGGCGATTGTAATATAATTGATCAAATTCAAATGATGTATTTAGCCTTATTAATTTATAATATTATTAAAAAATAATAGAAATACTACCACACAGTTGAGAATTATAAAATGTATGATGATTTCTTACAAAAAGAAATAGAGGTCGCTATCAATTAATTAAGTGGTAATTTCAATTATAATCTTAAAGAAAAAGTTAACAGGCAATTATTTATTGTATGTTTTAACTTGTAATTGTTATGAGTTCCTCATTCTAATGGCAAAATTCGACATTTAACTTCAATTAATTCAAGACCATCGGTAAATTTTGTGACGATATTTTATTTTACTACGATGCCTGCACATAGTCCAGTAGTAAAATCCATTTAGGGGTTTTTTCCTGATATATGTATATATATATATATATATATATATATATATATATATATATATATGTATATATATACGTACATGACCTTCTCAGCATCGTAACGAATTAGGTGATAAATGAAAAAGTCGTTGGCTTTTAGTTTGTTTGTTTTGCTTTCATCATTTAATTAGTTATTAGAACTTAACAAATGTATTACAAGCATCTAGCTTAGATTACGGATATAAATATAAAATACTCCTTATGTCGCAATAGATCATTTCTTTGTGATATTTAAAAAGTTCACTTGTTTTCTATGCGAATGAAGTAACGGATCGAGACTAGTTTTATGATGAAATTTTAAAATTTGTGGAAATATTTTATATAACAAATTTAGAAACCAGAATGTGAGATAAACATTTTGATTGAAGGGTAATAAGATCGTTAAATAAGCAATCTATTAAACATATTATACCTTTTAGACCGAATGTTTAGTGATTAACTTGCAGAAATTAGTAGTTAAAATAAGAGTAGAAAATTTTTAAAATCCAGACCAGGTCAGATCTAGAAAAAGATAAAAGAAAGTAATGATATTGGAAAAAACATAAATTTTCCAGAACCGCTCGATGTAGCAATTAGTTATTGGTGCTTAGCCAAATGCTGCATATGGTGGTGACATTCCAAGTCTCTATTAAAAAAAATATATCATAGTTAATTGTTTCAATTAGAATTTAATTTAGACTTTTATCCCAACTTAAAATTGCTTTCATTTGAAACTCACATGTAAACTTATATATACGTAGTGAACAAATTAATTTATGAAAGCAATTACTAAGCTTTCAATAAATGCAGACTTCAAACTTTATTGAAACGCAATTTAACGCTTCATTAATATTATTGGTTCAGAACTTAGACAAAAGGTAATTTACGTGTTATCAAGGATACACAGAAAAAAACACGGGTCTGAAATGTTGACCCTTTGGAGTTATAGTCTGCGATCAGAATTAATATCTCTAATCGTATACTTTTTTTCTGAACTATTGATACTTAATTTTGGTTTCTGGCATACTTCAGTGAAACAAATATTTAAAATTGATGTAAGTCTCCCAGTATAATCCCAGTCTTATGTTACTAAGGTACATATTTATATTGGAAGATATGCCTAAATAGAAATGAAAAAATAACAAAATGTATATGTGTGATAAGCTACTTGGGACGACATCTCACAACTTGTCGGCACTACCGGGAGGAAACTAATCAACGATGAGGAAAGATGGCCTGTTTTGGAGGAGGTCTTCATCCATCAATTGGTATCCCAAAAATATCAGATAAATAAACAGATGACACTAAAATAAAAATAGAAATAAATAAATAATCCATGGAATAAATATGATAATATATATTACATACATAAATTTAAAATGAATTAAATATGTCAAGCATATGATATTAACTACGAATTAATTTCAACAAGTAGAAATACCCTTAAAATCTTTTTCTTTTTCGACTACACCATTTGTGCAGAATTGTTATAAGAATATTAACACACTTTATTTTCGTAATACTTTGAAAAATGGAAAGAACCAAATAGTAATTTCAAATTACTACGTATTTTAAAAAAAAATTTAAGTTCCCGAAAAATATAAATAAAACTGTTTTTAATTAGACTGGGATGAATTTTGTAATGTTTTGGGGCTATTTGAAAGTAATGCGGAATATAGAAGGTTAGATGTCGGTATGTAATATATATGCGTATATATATATCTTCATACAACATTTCTTTTTGTATTTTAACTCCTGAAACTTGAAATTGGGAAAAGTAAACTCACTGTATATAAACACATATTGAAAAATATTTCTATGGAAATTTTAGAGGCATCAGAATAAATACTCAAATTTTTGTTAAATTTTATGTGTCATGCCGAGTATTGTTTATAAAGGCTAGTTACAAGGATATAAACAATAATTTTTAAATCATAATTTTGACTAGCACGTTACTAGGGTTGTATTAAATAAATGCGATGAAATATGCCCAAGTCCAAGAAAAAAGCCTCAAGTTTTAAGAAATTTACTCATAGCACTCACAGTTCTTAAGAATACAATAACGAACATTATGGGTCTCACATTTTTGAGAAACTCACGATATTTTTACCCTTTTAAGTATATGCTAGGAATAAATGTATGTGGTGATAAATAAAAATATTTATAAATAGTTTAATAGCACTGCCATGTACACTTAAATATATAAACTTTTGAAACGCCTATAGTTCGCAGATTTTATTACTTATTTTTAAAATTTTCCTCGAAACCAAAATTGTTTTTTGCTTCTGACCGTTGTTACATATGCATGTATAATAAATTTTTTCTGATGACAGTTTCAAACACACCAGACATAATCGACTGTAATAAATAAATAAACGAGCCATTATACCATGTAGAAACCTAATCGTTTATTTGGAAAAAATAAAATAAAAATTACTTCGAAATTACTACTCTTACTTCAAAACGGAATGCGGATGCCGAGTGGTTAAACGTTTGTTACGGCCAAAATATTGCCAGACCCTTTTTCTTATTAATATTTTTTTATTATCTGCAATACTTATTTATGACTTAGATATTAAATTGATTGAACGGCGCTTAAGAATGAAGTTGAAGTTTTTCGCGAAAACGGCGTTTGCGTAAATCTTTATTTTTTATTGTTGGGCCGCCTTTACGAAGATGGATATTACGCTGGAAAATTAATGTTTCGGATACGGCATATTTATTGCTGGAGGTCTGATACTACGAGTGACGTTACTTAATGAACACGATTTTATATACGCGTCTGATGCCATCATTTATTTGAATAGGTATATTACATCTTCTATTTACATGTTTATATAATTGCATGTAAATGCCAGAGATCATATATTTTATTATTATTACAAATATTTTATTTATTACGCATGCCCTTATCACAAGCATTTATCGTATTGCTTTGGATGATTAAATAAAATGTCGAAATTATTTTTAATTTGATAAAATTAAATGACTGTTACACTACTGATTTTTCGTCAATTTTAACATTACGATGTTTTGCTGCAATTCCTTATTCCAAACTCTTCTAAATATAAGATATTCCGTTTTACGTATATACCCAAAAACAATTTTATTAAACGGGTGGTTTATATTTTAATTTAACCCAAATTTAATACCGTACACTACTAGTAGTTAATATATTTATGGCAACGTTTATTTATTCCATAGTCAATCGATGATATACTATATATTTGCTTGGTGCACGTACACACACCATCCCATTGACTTTTTTTTATCCACGTACCATTTCATAATACATTTCATTATAGATAAATAAATTTGCCTTACCATAAGAATATTTTGAATCATTATTAAAATTCATTTGGGTTGAAAAGGATTTCATTTCTTATTTGGTTTGCTTAAAGTAAAATACTGAGAGTGAATGAAAATATATAAAGGTCTTATTGAATTGATAAAATTTTATACTTTTGTTAACCTCTATCATTTAAATGAGATATAATAACATAATACTCAAATATAGTGAAAGTGATATTAGTTAAAAAGCAAAACATCTTTTATGCATAGATATGGCGTTAAGAAAAATGGGGCTATTTTTCCTGACACTATGTAAATTATATTAATAATATATTTATTCTTTTCGTACTGGAAATTAAAATTTTCCCCTTTGCAAATGGTAAAGGTAGAACACGAACAGTCCCTTTGCTAGGAATGCAGCGATCAGGTTCGACTCAGTAAGGTTGTCGAAAAAGTCACAATGTATTCACACGTGACAAAACATGAAATATTTTTTTTTGTTTTATATTTATTGTCAGGGTATATTTAATTCATTTTAACAAATTCAACACATTTGAAAAGCAACTGATATTGGTTATATTTTTCAGCCGTGTTTAAAGAGATGTCGCACACCACTCAATTTTATTGTCTCTATTCCTTGTTAACAATTCTTGACATGTCTAAGACTTACTCTAATATATAAAGCAGAAAAAATTGTTTATTTGTTTGCTTCCACTAATATCTGTAATTGCACGACCGATTTCAAAAATTATTTTTGTATCAAATAATGATACTTTGTGTAAAATTTATGGATTACATATTACGATAAACATTGTAAGAGTAGAACAATGATGAAATATAATACAGAAATCGAGGAAAACTGATTAAACGGTGTCAGGTAGAGAGACAATGATTTATTTATTGACTGAGTATCACGAGTATTCCCGTTACTATAACCAAGACCCCAATGTTTCGTCGTTTTTAAAGCGGGGCATTTAGTGACTGTGGAGAAAAATGTATAATTAAAATAATTCTACCTGGGCGAATCCTCAGAACCGGATTTCTGTCGGTCAAGACATTTTCGACGGTTCCTCTATTATTTTCTTAGGTTTCTGTATAAGGAACATGCAATATATCGACGAATGTACGTATAATAATAAATAAATTACCATCAAGGTGAAGTTTTGATGCTAAACACTGAATAAAATAAATTTATATCGGAAGGAAGCCACTGCTGATTGCCGAATCACTGCGTTGAATGGCTATGTCGGCATTCATTCATTCAATGAGGCGTCTCAAGCTGCCATGACGCACGACTCGCGGGCGGCGAGTTCAAAGTCAAATTTCGCGGGCTGCTCCCTTTTTTGTCAACTTCCACCTCCCCCCACCTCGTGCGGTGCGCGCTGTTATGGTGATAAAGTAGAAAATGTTATATAACATTAGTGTTTATCGATCGTTAATTATGTGTAAATTTTTTTTTGGATAACTTTGAACGAACGATTGACCGGAAACGTTTATATTAATTGACACATCGTAATGTTACTATATTTGAAATTTTTTTTTAAATCACCCAAAGTAGTATACTTTCAAAAAAACTTTATTTTTTAAATTTAAAATAATTTTTAAACTTTGTTAAAAGTAGTAAACTTTTAAAACCATACGTATTTCATTTATTTAAAAAATCGAAAGTCTATTATGTTTGTTTATCCTGATTGTAAGAGAAGTCTCTTTCAACCATTAACAGTGAATTATTAGCGCCGTAAAATAAGAATGCAATGTAGGTATAATAAATGAGAAAAGCATAACAGTATAGCAATAATAAAAATAAATGCTGATTTATAAGGAGAGAAGGTAGGAAAATAGGAATTGTAAAGAAAATAATGTGCGTAACTATGGAATACTTCTTAAACGTTTTTGAAAAAGAGTTTTGATACTGTTATAGTTTTGATACTGATATAAATTAAATTGATGCGTATTATAAAAGAAAATGGGTGATTAAGTGAGTATTTAGTGTAAAGTACAATTTGTTTCAAATCTTTATGATTTCGTAACAGTAAAACATAAACCTAATCGTGAGTTAACGACATTTTTCGGACTGTGATGATGTTAATTTGATTTATTTGATCTAGAATATAAATTTGGCGTGACTTTTCAAATATCCATAGAATTAAAAAGCAATTAACCAAATGTTTGCTACAGCACGCATAATATAGAATTACGAAATTGCATATATTTTATGAAGTCATTGAGAAAAATTAGAATTATTTTAATTGCAAGCTACTGTTAAATGCTAGTATTGTAGTAATTTTTTTTTCTCGGATACTCAAACAGTACTGAAGTCGAAAATGAAGGGTGTTGGGTGCATTTTTGAGTTATCAAATTAAACCATTACCGCTACCTTAAAGTGATGTTTGATAAAAAATTGCCAAACAGTAAAATCTGTGAATAAATTTCAGAATTCATGGTTAAATATTATATTTAACCATGAATATTTGACATAAAAGTTTATTTTTTTTACAAACTTGGATATTCAATTTTCTAGTCGATAGAGAATAACTAATTAAACCACTAAAAATGTCATTAATAATTAACTTTAAATAATTATGTTATAAAAAATGTGATTTAAAAAAATGCAGACATTGTTCCGTTTTATTGCAAGCCTTGATGAAAAATCGTACAAAGTACAGTACTTTTAAAATTTTTGTAAATACGCAAATTAATTATTTCAACTTTTTCAATAATTTTTGGAATCGTATGACATTTGGTTGACAAATTCTATAGAACAGTTTCCCTAAGAACGTAACCAAAAATACGAAGTGTGATTAAAAATTACGCCATTGTTGCTGCCGTGTCTCTAGCCTTTAACATTTCTTCAAGCCCTATTATATCCTATAAAAACATTAAAGTAAAACTTACTAGCTTGAATGATTTGACGATATTTTTATACAGTATTTTTTTTTGTGTCCATAAATATCAATTGAGATACGTAAAATAAAATTCAATATAATTATTTTTAACAATCTTCTTAATTTCCTAATTACGGAGATCTTACTAAAAAAGAATGTATAGTTTCATTATAAATATTTCGTCTGGATACAACAATTTTGTATCGCCTTAAAATTGATGTAACCTCGCTATTAACAAACGGCGATACTTTTGGCAATAAACAATTCCTCGGTTTATTTTTTCAACCCAAAAAAAGAAAAAAATTGCACTCCACGCTCGCAGTTAAATTAGGCAACAAGGAATGAAGTTGAAAATTTTCCCACATTAGCTAGTGGAACTTTTATTTCCAGAGGCGTGGCAATCTTCTACACTTCAGACGTCGATGCTATTAGTTTATTTTACCTTTTCTTACTCCAAATATATTTATCCTGATAAATCTTACACTCCTTGTCCCACTCTCTTTTCTCTTAAATTGAGAGGAAAATTCCTATGTTGGCTACACTGAGGGGGTTCAGTATATCTGGATTCATAAGCAGTATACACAACATTTCAATCCGTTTCAAAAAAGAATCATAACAAACGCCTTCCCCTTCTCTATAATCTCCGGAATTCAAATTCAGCCCCTAAACAATCCAACAACCCTCGCGGCAAGGGCCGTCACGTAAACTGAACATTACGGGTGTACAAATTAGATTCGAGGCACTGTAATCTGATTATAGGCTAGAGCCCTAACCACAGCTTAGCTGTTTCATAAGTTGTTTTTGCACTTGTCCTGACCCACATATGTTTACGGTGATACTTAGAACATTTCTATGACAAATTAATTTTAAGATTCCAAAAATTTTCAGATAAATACAGTTTTGTCAGCAAGGTAGTTAAGCCGCTGTAACTGTGCTTTATTTTTCTCGTTAATGATCATACCATAAATTTCATACAACTATTTTGTCACCAGATTTATCTCTGACCCGATTAAATTATGACCATCCCCACTTAAGTTGACCCAGAACTTCTCTAAGGGCTCATAACAATCCCTTCATGTAACAAAAATATACAAAACACTTTACAGTCCTCTCACAGTGTTCCATATGTAAAATACATTCTTCATCGTACAGGGTTAGAGATTGTCCTATCTAGTGAACTATCTAGCACTCCCATTTTTATTAGAACGAATTTTGCAAATGTTCCATATATCAATTTATTCTAAATCGAGTCACTACGACTAAAGAAAAATTGCTCTGAAAATTCGTATTCTATTTTTAATTCAATCATTGGTTATCCCACTGTATTGCAGAATATTTTGGTGAAATTATTTGATGTGTGTTTCTGAACAAAAAGTAAAAATCCCGGGATGTAATTTTTAAGTTTAAGAGATCAATTACGTGAACTAATTTAATGTAATATTCTCTGTTGTGTTTTCTTTTTACGTGAAAAGTATAAAAAAACAAAGAATGTGTACTATATTATAAATGTCTACATCTTTAAAATGTTTTTCCTCTGTGGTTCAGTTGGGAGCATGCCTTAAAGTAAAATAAATTATGATAAAGCTGTAATTATCATTTCATAAATTTAAATTTGTTATCATATTGAATACTTTCAATGAAAATGAAATAAACACCGCCATCTAGTGGAGAATTACATAATTAAAAATTTGTCATGTTTAATTATCAAATAAATAGGTATCACTCTCAATTAATTTAGCAGTAATTAAATATTTATTGATAAGTAATCGAGTTGAGTAATCAATCTGATGACGTTCACTATAGACGTTAAAACTCTGAGCTATAAAATAACATAGTTCATTTAAATCAATCAATTGATTTTTATGCGATGCGCACATATCTGCGTAAATTTTATCATTTTTTATACTTGTTATTTGTCCAGTCCGCATTACCACTGTGACCACCAGTATCTTCCTATTATATTATAAACGTACCTGTGAATTCACTTAACTACACACCAATAACGAAGAAATAGTTAACTTTTAAGTTATGGATGAAACCCTCTAACATATTTGCTTACCGCGTCAGCAATTTTAAATTAATGCTTATCACATGAATGTTGCAACAGAAATAGAAATTTAGGTAGATACGTATTTCACGAATGTTACCAAAAAAGTAATTAATTTTTCCTCATTTTCTTGAGTCTTGTCTATTACTGTGTTATCCATTATATGGGATACATAAAATGTTTTGAACAACTAGCAACATTTTATATTAACACCATCTCTTAATACGTAGTGTTTTTTGTTCATATGTATATCCTGTTTCCTATATCCTGTTCATATGTATATTTTTAATACCGTTTTCTTCAAGTTTTGTGACATTTATATTTTCATTTAACCTAAACAATACTTGGGAAATATCCTGAAACATAATAAAAGGTAAATCACATCAGTTATTGCTCCAAAATGTATTCGGTTATTTTTCTTTTTTTTTTTCAACAAGTATATTCAGGTTTTTATCCCACGTTAGCCAGATTTATGGTATTATAACAACATTTATTTTCTATACCCGTCTTAAAAAAATATTGCGAATAAAATTACGAGGTATTTGCAAATATAAAACACGGCATGATGCAATAATATTTGAAGCGACCAACGTATTGCAAAATAAAAAAATTATTTCAGTGTACATTCACACTAAAATAATTTTTTTATTTTCTTTTCACATGAAAATCTGTAGCAAGAGCTTCCTCCACCCTCAGTGCATGCGTCCGCGCAAGGGAATGATACAGTACACCATCTGTAGCTTGTGCCCTGAACTCATACAAATTGTACGTTAACTTCGTACGTTGAACTACATTGCCTGCGGGTCCAAATTATATATGAAACTTAATTCCTTCATAGATCCTGACTAGCGTAATCATCCCTATTGCAATGTTATTTATTACTGGGCTTGTATATAAGAAAAAAATTATTTTATATTACTTAAATACTTCAAGCAGTCTTACGTATTTTTAAGTCAATTATAAAATGAAAATGATAAAATCTGTCCAAACTTGAATGTTTGCAATGAAAGCCTTTTTTTCCAAAATTAATTTTACCTAACCTGCAAAGAAAGGCGTAAGGAAATCATATTATAATATTGTCCGTGTGTTCTACTAAAGCGATTATACGCTCGTGATAAAATTATCATTTTATTTAATTCCAAGTTTTAAGACACATTGACAATACGGGTCCTTTTCCTAGTATGTAAAATCAAAATAATTAGAATTTATGAGTTTAATATCAAGGGATCTCAAGTAAACATACTTATGTTTGAAGTAAAAATAACATTAAGAGATTTTAATGTGAATATATTTAGAAGCGTGTTTAGCAATATTCCCTTATTTTTATATTTCATTTAGGAAACAAGTTACTCATATCGGTTGAGTCTGTTTTTTTAAACCATTCTTAACCAAACCTTAAGGCAAAAATTTCATTGTCACATAAACAATTTTTATTTTTGCAGAACCTAAATGATAAGATGTTGGTCTGTAGCATAATTTTTATTTTATTATTTAATTTTGTAAAAAAGAATTTTATTCTGGTAATATTTTATTTTTGATAAAACTTTTCTCAGAATTGCTTAGTGACTCAAGACACACAGTTGCGTTAATGGCAAACTATATGAACCATCAACGGGCATCACGAGTGGGTTTTTAATAGTTGTTTGCATTACAAATTTTCTCAAAGGGGAAAAGAATAAAACTTAAGATAATTTTGCTCAAATCTGGTGACTTTAATGATATTATATCACAAAAAATGATTACCCTTTAAAAAATATGTGATTTGTTAGACACCCAAATATATGTTTAAGCTTGGCTCACTACATATAACTAATACCATCGTTGATATGGTAATGAGATGTAATTTCCGTATACACAAGTGCACGTGTATACTGGTCCGCAAAAATATTAAGCTAAGGCACTCAATGTATAATACCATTGAGTGCCTAGTGGAGTAGAGAGAAAAGGCCGAAGTGGAAAATTTATATTTTTCATATTCATTTTTATTCATAGCATTTTTAACCTAATACATACATACAAAAGATGGATCAATTAGTACTAGAGCAATCACTTGTAGTAGTTGATTTAACAGTATTGGGAGAGACATGTATTCAACAGTGGACGGAGAAATAATAATTGGGAGAGACATATATCCAACAGGGGACGGAGAAATTTTTCACTTGTTTTCAGCTTGTTATCAAAATTTTATATATTTTTCCTTACTTCGTGATTTGGTTAAAAAATTGAAGACCTAAATAAAGTTTAACACAGATGCACTTCAAAACAGTTGTTTTAATCTTTGCTCGTCAACATTAGTTACATCGTCTTGATATAACGAAGACACAATTACCCATATGTAACAGAATGGCAGCGGGCCATATCTGTAAGGGCACCCCCCAAAAACCACTTTCTTATTTACACTTTGTGATCTTTCACCCCCGCTTCTATTATTAGAATGCAAAATTACTATTAAAAAAATGTCATGAAACTAGATAGATGACACTTAATAAATCTAGACACCTAATAAATCTAGACACCTTAACTAATAAACCGACGATATAAATCTTAAAGGCACGAGCAAAAGTTGAAAACAGAGTTTACAGCTATCCCCTTATATTTATTAATTCATGGAAGTCTACCAATGATAATTGCATTATGATTATTAGATTATACTAACTGGGTTATAATGAGAGAACAATGGATAGGAAAACATGATTCAACAAACAGATTACTTTTATGTCGACGTCTTTACATACTGTTGAATTAGATATGTGGTATGAGCGATCTTGTTATGTCATCGTCTACTCGTTTACTTTTTAACTGTTTACTGTTTTCAGTAACATGTAGTCAGCTACATCATATGTAATTTTTGATAACTAGGTATGGTTTTTTTCTTTAAATATTATATAGAAAACGGTATAATTCTCCTCCGATTTAGGATTCCATGTTCCAAACTGAAAGAAAGGAATCCTCATAAAATCCCTCATAATTTTTTCTGGAAGTACGTCTGTCACAAACGATTTTCTCAGAGGCTTGTTATCTGCCATAGTCGTACATATTATTGCCTCTGATATTCTGAAATGATTAATTTTTTGAAATATTCATAGAAAAATTACAGAGAAATATAGTATATTTTTTTGACTTCCTTTACCATGTCAGGTATGATATAAAATATATTTTCATGAGATATACATAAATATATTGTCCATAAATAAAAAAGATATTCTAAGAAATATGTGATATTAGACCCCCCTCCCTTATTTCCGAAACTATTAAATAAAAACTTAATGAAAAACAGGATCCGTAAAATTTGACAAATATTCACAGAAAATTGAAGCGATTGTCTTATATCTTATACCTTTTGAATATGTACCATATAAAAACATATACCCGATAAACATAAAAAATTAACGTTGCAAGATAACGTTGTTCACATTTTGAAAAATTAATATTTGTATACAATTTAATACAAACACAATGTATACTTCAATGTTTATAAGTGCATAAATGTGTACTGAATCCTCATAGCGTGAATTCTATATTTTACAGGTTAATTTACATATTTTATACTAGTTACTATTAATTAAATGCTTCAGCTGTTGCGTAGGAAATTTTCATATTTGTGACTATTATCTCAAATATTCTATTTATAAAACATGATATGTGGAAGATCATGAATACACAAAGTCTTCATCATAACTTGGTCCATGCCGGTCCATATTGATACAATTCGATGTGCAGTGTTGATGATACGCAAGTTCTTCAAAGATAAATTTATTATATACGATAGGCAAATATTAGGTAATAAACATCTTTCTTTCTCCTGTCTACTAAAGTTGTTAGCCGTTATATACATAGCCTAGGTTTGTGTTTTAATATATGAAACAGTCACTAAAAGCGAAACACTTATATAAATCAGCCGTTCAACTGAATCTAGCTCACTAAGGTTTTCATTTCACTATAATATAATCAGAAAGGAAGTGTCAGAAGGGATGAATGGAGAGAAGTGAGGGAAAAGAGAGGGAGGGAAGTTAGGTGACGAAGGTTATTGGTCAAAATTATTTTCATATTTATCATATAACTAGATCAACCGACGACTTCATTCACATTGACTACAGTAATTTAGTTTAAATTTTAATATATGTTATAAGTAATTTCCGCTCAACTTTTTGCAAAATCTATTAACGTTGGATAATAACATCTAGATCAATTAATAAAAGACAGAATATTTTGCATGTCATCTCACGGCAACCACGTTCGAATTTTTGAATGATTTAAAAAATGCTAAAATCCTACTCACGGAAATTTTCTTATATGCTACACTGAAATATAATAGGCGTCTCCAAACTTACACATGCCAATTTCCTTACGTTCCCATCTTATTTCTTTTCATGAATTATCCTTTTCTTTTTTATCACCAATTTATCAAATTTAGGTCTTTTTTATATTAATCAATATTTTTTAATTATCTTATTACTAAATTTTTAATTCGGGTTTCGTATAAATTGTAATAAAATTTGTAATGTTTGCAGTCCAGCTTGTAACTAATTAGTTTCTCTCTAATTGCAATTAATATGACGAGTTTGCTCTTGTATTAATAAGTCCACCGTATGTACAAATGCTGCATTAAATAATAAAAAAAATACATAAGTACTATATGATCATATAGAAGGATAATGGATATCAAAATAATATGAATAGGGTCCCTTAGGATTTAACTCAGATTGCGGGATAAAATGTCAATCCAAGCTACAATCTATTCGTATACAAAATTTCATATTATAGAGTTATAAAAAATAAACATGTTACATATTCATCTATCCTAATCCATACGAATGTCCATACAAAGTTTCACTTTTTTACTATTGGGATAATAATAATTTATAAAAAAAGTTTCGCATTAAAAATGGGCGACGACTACGATTCTTTTTTGAAAAATCATTCCTAATATCAGTCAATAATAGCAACAGGTTTTATTTAGTATGATATAGTGACATTATAGTACCATTTACAACAATTTTTACGTTAAAAACATTGGTAAATATACGGTTTGAAAAGTACCACCGGAACCATAGTGCCAAATTATTTATTATACAATTTATAATTCTATGTTCGTTGTATTGAATTTTAATACGATTCCATTGTCGTAATGGAGGAACAGAATACTATACATTTATTTGACCTTATTGAATGTTCCTGTTCATACTTGCGTATATAAAAGGCTATGTACTACTAGGCTATGTACTGTTCATACTTGTGTATATAAAAGACTATGTTCTATGTTTGGTATTCCTGTTCTACGACGTAGACTAGACAAATTTTCGAATTTATAATATTAGTAATCCTCTCATGCTATCCCATTTTCCTTGGTATTTCTAAAAAATGTGCATTTAAAAATTTCCATTTTAAAATTAATAACTTTCTGACCTTACTTCTTTCAATTTACTACCCGGATATTACTTTTATTGTTTATACAATATCTCTTTTATTATTAGTCTTACAAATTTAAAGTATTATCTACACAAATATTTTTTAAGAAGTACATTATAAAGAGGTAAAATTTGTAAGTTTGGCTGTAGGAGATAATTTCCAAAACTCCTCATTCGATTTTAAAAATTTTTTCACCTAGGTTTAGAATGGACCTTCAGAGTGGACATAAGTTGTAAATGAGCCCAGTAAAATAAAAAGGCTTCTTTTGAGGCCAATTTTGCAATGTAAGTCAACGAAAAAATAGTCGATCCAATACCTTTTTTCGAAAGCTACCTAAACGGTAAGAGATATATGAATGCTTTCTATATAAAAGTTATACAGCTTAAAAAGGCCCGTAAAAAATTTGCATTTCTATTCGTTATTCCTGTTCAGGCCGCGTATATTCCATTGCACATATTCGTGGTACAAGCCAAATACTGTCATTCGGATATTAAGGAAAAATTCATTTAATGGTCGAAAAAACATTCTCTAAAATTATAATTTGGGAAAAAAATTTAATGAAGAATAATTTCAGTGTAAGTGTTATGGGGAAGGTAACTGTTTTTAAACTCAAATGCTTTTAAAGCAACAATATCCAATGTTAGATATGAGTGTCATTGATCTTTATTAGTAATATGAACCATGTTATTCGGCAAAACTAATGCGACACCATTATTACACCAATATTCTGATAAAAAGGAATTAATGCTCCTTTGAATTTAATATTACTTAAAGACTTCAAAAAATTAATAGGCTTTTATTTTGGTTGTCCAACTACTGTTTAAGAAACATTTCATTACGATTGTGTGTTTCTATGTAGTAAACAGAAGGGATGAAATAGTGATTAAAAATGACGTTAATTTTACGTGAGGTTGTGTGGCAAACATTTGTCAACACAAATGCTACTATTTTGTCAAAAGTCTGAGGAACTGATCGACCCAAATGGTATAAGAAGCAAAAGGAACCAATTATGTCAATATCTATGCGAATTGGTTTGGGGAAGAGTGTAATAATACTTTTGTCAGTGCTTATTTGCATAAATCAAGTGGCGCCAGTGATAATGAATATGATAAACATTGTACCATATCAATATTTATCTAAGCCGATTGCTAACAATCGGCCAAAAATACCACGCTGTTCTTCAATTATTATATTCTTTATTGTCCACATTTTTTAGGTATTTTTCAAATATTCGAATGTTAAATTCTTAATGATATCAAAATTAATACAAAATTGTTACTGTAAGTCTGTTCAATACCAAACTAAACTTATTACATGGGTAAGACTTTTAATATATTTGAAAATGGTCTAATTTTTATCAAATTTGTAATTCCAGTTAATGGCACTGCGGCAAAACTAGGAGATTATATATAGTCTGCTATATGCATGTGCATTATTAAATAATTTGTACACTGGCTAAAGATATTAATATTGTTAGCAAGAAAAATCAGAACATTTATAAAACAAATTTGACATTATATTTCACAGTCGAATAAAAAGATCTTTGTCGTAGTTTATCAATCAGCAATTTTGCTTTTTGTACGTGGAAAGTGAAACATTACACATCCTAGATTTTCAAAAACGACTTCTTAAGTGCGTAAAGAGAGGTGTCTGAAAGAGGCTGATTAGTTAGTGCAGTAACTGATATGACAATATAACTACGTTATTAATTATATTTAAAAATTAAAACTAAACTAAATACTATAATTTAGTAGATAATAATAAAATCACACATTTATGATTGTTATGTATAAAAGCCGGTTAATAAAAAAGTATTTAATCATAGCTTTGACGATTTTTATATTAGTACGACGGTTCTGGTGACATTTTCCCAACAAGTATATATTTACATATATTATTAACGTTAAAATTGTTGTATGTGGTCAACGATACTAGTTAAAACCTGTTGTTATTGTTGACCGATATCAGGAACGATAGTTTACAAAAAAGGGTGGGTAGTCGTCATATATGTTGGAAACGAACCTTTTTCTCAGTTATTATTGTTCTTACTAATTGATATTTGGATGGAGTAGGATGGATATACGAAATTTGTATTGAAGTTTTATCACAAAATATGAGGTAGTTCCTAATGAATAGCATTCATATTTTATGACATTCATTAGGTTTCTATTTGATAACGTACTCCTTTTTTTTGGTGTTTAATGCAACAATAGTATATACAGTGGACTTGTTGGTACGAGATTGCTTTCTTTTCCTCAACTACAACTAAATAACATAACTGATTACTTAAAATATCCAAAGACTGTAAGTATTATTAAATCTTTTTACGAAAAACCTGTTAAATAAAATAATAAAAACCATTAAGAAAAAAATTATTAATATTAAGTAACAGTTAATTTGATACGTTGGTGAGAAAAAAGAGAACGATGGAGCAGGAAAGAAAATAATATTCGAACGTAAAATGGCTAGTTTAAGTTAAAATAGGTTAGGATATTATTTTTCAGTATAGAATGTAAGGAAAATTCTGCGAGTATCAATATAGCATTATTGAACTCATACTGTGTAAATCAAATTGCCAAATCCGATCGTGGTTCCCATGGGATGACATACAAAATATTCTTTCTTTTATGTATGATCACGATATTATTACGAAACGCGAAAGGATTGTGCAAAAGTAGGAACAGAAATAAATTACTTCATATATGGAAATTTAGGCTAAATTACTATGGCCAATACGAACGAAGTCGTCGTTAGGATCTAGTTATATAATATAATAAGAAAATATTTTTCACCTATAACCTTCGTCTTCTAACTTTTCTCCCGGCCTTACCTCACTCTCCATTCATTCCTTCTCACACTTCCTCCTTTCTGCCACTGAAATTAAAATTTAAACAACCTACGCTTAATTTAATGGCCAATTTCTTTACGGGTTTCGCTTTTAGTTATATTTTCATTTATCAAAACATGAATTTAGAGGACGGCGGCAAACAAAGTTATATGTTATCCTCTTTAAGTTTGAAATTTTTAGAATTAAATGGAAATAACATCGTTTTTTACACTATTCCTTTTCTTTTTGTTTCTTAACTCGTAGCCATTTTGTTAAAATCAGAAATGAGGGAATGGATATTCTAAAAAAATTGGAACTACTTTTCCCGTAGTACTTTATAAAATTCGTCACGTCTGTACTTATCTGACCGCAAATTGGCGATATAGCAATAAATAAATAAAGGTAAAATAAAGGTAAGGTTTTGCTCGTAGTTGCCAGGCGCACGTTTGAGTGATCTCGTGTTCAAACCCCGCATTCGCTGGCGCAGAATGTGAAATAATAGATGGAGGGGTGCTCCTTATAACGAGTTATTGCAGACAACGAGAAACGCGATATTTACGAATGAAGGGACGCGCATCGCCAACGAAATAATTGTATGTCTGTATTGGAACTTAGAACGAATAACTTTCCCACGAAGAAGAGGTTTTTGTACTAGTATTGCAAGAAAGGTAAAGACAGTATTTTTAACGCCTATTTAATGTTTTTTGTTTGTTTGTCAGAATATTAAGGGTATATGATATTTACCTTAAATTATTTATTAATTTGAATATTGCTTTAGAATTTTAGTATAATCCTTAGTATATCTTATATAGGCCTAAACCAAATCTCACAAAAATTACAAAATATAGAATAAGCGTCACAATATCCTGCAATATTTTACTAAAATTCTAAGAACTTCATTTTTTAAATATTTAATTAAAGGTGTCGGAAATAAGGGAGAATGAATTTACTTTCTCGTCTATTTTGACACAAATCAAATCAATCATTAAAAGAAAAAATCGTTTAAAATTGTAAAAAAAATATTTTTGAGTACCTTCTGATTAGCCCCATATAAAATTGAAATATTTCTTTTAATTAACGATATTTTCTTCACATAAAATTAAAATCTAAATATTTTAATGACTGCAAAATACGTAGATTAATGTGATATAGGAAATGATGAAGACCGTACGAAATAATATATTTCTTGGTCCAAATGTTCCGCCGAAAATCGACTATGACAGACAAGCAGCAAGATACGCGAGTTGTCTTATCAGTGTTCCGGTTTCCTTTTCCAGTAACAAACAACTCAATAATGAATTTACGTAGACATTGGAAATAAAAATTAAGCTTAACCCTTGGCCCGTTCTATAATTTGGTTATGATAAATTATAAATATTCCAATTTCGGGGTTAAAAATTAAACAGGAAATCTTTTAATTTTGTCACGTTCTTTTATGTGTATACGTCACGTTCATTTTTATCTCCATAGTTTCCATAAATTTTGTTCAACATACGTGAAGTTTTCATTTATTTTTCGCATAAAAATTGTGTTTAAGTGAACATTTTTAAAATATCTACCCTAATTTATAAGCGGTATAAAAAAAATGTTTTGCGCAACCAGTTGTGTGGGGAATTATTAAAAATGCCTCTTACCCGTAAAATTATTCAATGAATTTATGCTGCATATGTTTTTTTAAATTTTTTAACCCCGTTTACGCAATATAAAAGTGTGCACGATCATAACGTGTGTGTCCTCCTCACATTTCCCAACAAGATTATGTAAAAATCTAGAAAAAAAAGTCAAAAATAAATGTTTGTGAGTATTTTTAAATTAAATTATGAGTAATTCGACTTCACTAGTTTTACAAGATGCAAGAAAAAAGTAGATTATGCTGAAATAACGCAGATGGAAATTACCATGTGACTAAACTTGCAATTGTGTTTGAGGTAATTTCTAACATAGTTTCGAATATTTTATTTTAAAAAATAGAGAAGACCAATCACAAGAACAGGTCCAATTCTTCGAGCATTAGAATCTTTTCAGGAAAAAATCCTAGCACGACAGAAGTATTTATGACGGTTATATAGTTTGGTATTTGGTGAAATAAGTACAAAACCCTAATTTATCCCTGTGTAACATATATTTGAGCGATTTTTGAAATATTTGTATCCAGATAAAAATGAAAAGACGAATATATAACCGCAATTATTCTAGTTTTTTTTATTAACCGCTCGCTTTGAATATCTTAATAAACGTTTTCATCACTAATAATGAAAAAGCGTGCGGACGAGGGTCTACTTTCTCGGAAACAAACTCCTTAATATTCTTTGTTTCGATCTTTCCAATAGGTTAGCATTGTATTTTCTACTTTAATATTGAACTCGTTAAAGGTCAGTCATGATTAAAGTGATGTCGCGACCTTTCGAACCAAATTAATATTTGCCGCTCTATTTAAGTGAATACATAAATCAAGTCGTTCAACTTTTGCCTTAAAATGGCGTGTGTAAAAATATCCTATTATAAGTAAGTTTTATCGTTAGCTTATAATATGAAAAAATTTAATTTTTCTATTAAAATTATTCAAGTATAATCCAAGCACTGAAAGTTCCGTCATTAATGTAAATACAGACACTTGAATGATTAAAAAGTTTCAATATTCCCAAAACTGTTTTACAAAAACAAATTTATTACACAGATAAATAATAATTAAATGTCTCTATGATTTTGTACGTTCGTATATTCAATTGTTGAAATTAATCTATTGTTTCAAAAAATTATCATTCTCAAAATTTTTTCTCTGTCTCTATGAACTGATTTAACATGAAAACTACTAATGCCATAAACATACATTTTAAACAGATTAGTACCGTGAAACCAATTAAGGTTTCCTTCAATAGTGATTTTTCAAATGCAATAAAAAAAAAAAAATTACGTAAAAACGAAAAGGACGAAAGTTACATGGAAAATTAAATAAATCATTAATTAAAGAAATCCGTTATATAGTTAGTGGCAGTTACAGTCTGTGGAAGTAGGCGAGAGCGGGCGGAGTAGGGAGGGAGGGACCGATATTTGCATCAAATAAAAGAACATAAAACATTATCGGTTTATTTCGGAATTCCATGCACATGAGATCGCAAGATATCGCTATTTAAAATAAAATCTTAGTTTTATGCTAATTGTAACAAAACTCTTGGCGTGCTTTTAATCAGTATCCTACGCTAATGGAAATTCTCATCAGATATTTCTTTTTCTTCGAATAGTTTGAGGTTCAACCTTTAGGAGCACTATGATCTCGAAAAGAAAAACATACTGAAAATTGCTCTAACATTATTTTCGATTCAATTCAATTTAGGGCTACTCGATTTATTTAGTGTGTCAGAGGTAAAATATTGCCTAAAAGAATAAGGTAATTTTGATCTTCTTATAAACTAGGCTATGTCACACTTTATATTATGACAAATAAAAAAAACAGATATGAAAATTGCTTATATTTCATTACTCTAACATATAACATGGATTTATTGGTATAGAAGCAATCTCTTCCAGTCAACTAAAACTACAAGTAACTAAATTTATAAAGACTGTAAAAGTTTTAACCCTTAACAGGCCGGGTGCGGTCACCATGACCCCAGCAGGTACAACACTGTCAATTTTATACTCTTCCAATATTCGATGGTATTTGCCCCTCCTGGTACCTTCGCAACTCAGGCGATTAGTACGAGGCCCGGCTTAGTAATAGTCGCACGCGTCTTTTGTTTTGAGTTTTTATTGTTTAAAAGTTTGCAGCGGTCACAGTGACCGCACCCGGCCTATTGTGTGATTTTAGAAAGTGAATTCCTTTCTCGGTGTAGTCTTCATTTTACTAACAAAATGGAACGTTTTGACCAACAAATACAAGAGTGGCTTACACAAGAGGATAATGATGACCCTGCCTCTGATGGCGATGGTGAATGCAGTGATATTGATCAGGATATCGAACCAAATCACGTGATTTATGAGTCACACCACTCAGAATCTGAAGAAGAAGTTACCTCATCTAACGATGAGGATGATCAACCTTTGTCAAGTCTTCAACCGAGTCGTAAGCGCAAGGCAAGTAAAAGTATTTCCGATAGCGAGGAAGTTCAACTAAGAGATAAAAACTATTTCGGCAAAAATAAGTTTCGCTGGTCTTCTGTTTCATCTGCCGCCCGAAGTAGAACAAGAAGTCATAACATAGTAGATGTACAACCAGGAATACGTCAAAGTCTTCGACACAGCCTTACAGCAGAATCAACAGTAGAAGATGTATGGAATTATTTTTTTCGTGAGGGTACTCTTGAAAAAATTATAACACATACCAACAGTCACTTATAAAAGATGCGAGACAAGTATGACGACAATAGTTACGTTTATAATTTAGATATGATTGAACTAAAAGCATTATTAGGCATATTGTATTATTCAGCGGTGTTCAAAGAAAATCACGCAGATTTTTCAAGTTGGTATAACTCGGATGGAACTGGCCGATGTATTTATCTATGTATTATGGCGAAAAATAGACTGAAAATACTTCTACTAGCATTACGCTTTGATGAATCTTCAACTCGGCTAGAACGAAGTGAAAATGATCCCGCAGCGCCAATTTCTGAAATTTTTAATGATTTTATTGGCAATTGTCAAGAAGTATCCGAAATTGGAACTGAAGCTTGTGTTGATGAGATGCTGGTTGCGTTTGAGCAATGTTTTTTTTTTATTTAGCATTAATAGAAGTTATATTTTGTTAATTTTTCTTTCCTAATTAAAAGTAAACATTATCAGTAACACTGAGTATTTTTATTTATTTATTATTAGGATAATATCATAAAAATATTATACTTTAAGTACATGCGGTCACGGTGACTGCGCCCGGCCCGTTATGTTACAAAAAAACCACCCGGCCAGTTAAGGGTTAAATACATTTGTAAAATAAAACTAAAATCAGTTAAAACAGTACCAAAGTGGTGAAGAAATAACAAGTGGTAGTGAGTAATTAATAAAATATACATAAAAATGGAGTCAGATTTACCCATAAACACACACACACACACACACATATATATATATATATATATGTATATATATATATATATATATATATATATATATATATATATATATATATATATTGAAAAGAATTGTTGATAGGTGAATTGGTCATAACCCGGAATATCTTGTGATATGATCAACAGTGTAGATAAGGCCCTTATCGATATTGTGGCCAATTCTTCGGCATACTAATTTATAATGACTTGTTTTTAAGCTTAGGTTTCCTTATAAATAAACATAAAGCTCTTTCTTCGTCTATCTGTTAATGATTTCCAAATTGAGATTTTTCGACTATATCTATAGATTAACGCATTCGTATGCTATTTAAAAGCAAGATCACTTTTTAATTAAAGATTAAACCTAATTTTAATCGAGTGGCGATTTAGACGGATCCTTGTTTGTGATTAAATCACCGGCATGTTAAAACTGAATTTGAATATTTCTCTGCCTGTTTGCTTATAGTAGTTTTATTTATCTATTGCCATGTATCTAATTGATATATATGGCGAACTTAATGCTACAATAGCAATATCTTGCAGCCAATCAGAAAACCAGTCCAGCCCCGCTAGACGATTGGCGGGAAATCGAACCCGTGTCCCCACGGTGTGCCAAGCAGTCAAAGGCCGTATGCCTTGTGATTAACCCAACACAGCACGGTGATGATAGTTTTATGGAAACTTGGACCCTAAATTCCTTCACAAAGTATATCGAAGAAAAAAATTTATTGCATAAGTAATCAATATTTCCTTTAAAAGTTCTTGAAATATTTTTGTCTTTATAGCTGTTCTATTTTTATGTTCTTTTTTTCTTTATTTAAAAAGAAATTTAGACCCACAACCTCTAAAAAAATTTTAGCACCCTTACTAATTTACAAAGTTGAAAGGAACATCGTTACGATTTTTTAATGAATTATCCACTTTATTATAAAAAAAGTGTTGCATTTTCCTTTACTTTACCTTTGGACATATTTTAAACCTTTCTTTTAGATTTTAACTAACGCTAAATATTTTAATTAACTATAAATTGCACAGCCTTGAAAATTTGCAAGCGTATGAAGCGGTGAAAACAAAATAATATTATTAGACTCTTGATCTATTTTACCCGCAAAATCAGGATAAATCAGATCTTCTCAGCAATGAACAGATAAAACAACGTATTTAGGCCCAATTTTCTTGCTTAGGATTTTATTTCAACATCTCTTGAAACAGTTCACTGTTCACTGAAACAGTTCACAGTGTTCACACTGTCTAAATGTTAGTTATATATGTTAGATAGACTTAAAAATTTAATCATCCATTTTATTCCCAGCTTCGAAAAATTTGAACACATTTCCAAGTTCAGGCTTGGCCTCAAATAGTTAACAAATTGAGACCGATGTAATCGTCATATTATTTAAAATCCGTTCAGAATTTTTTAAAACGGAGACTAACAATCTTAGTAAGAAATTTGACTTTTATATGAAGTAGGTACATTAAATTTTGTAAGTTAAATAAATAATAAATACTTAAGGCATGTGGCATTTCACTTATTTCTCTGAACAGTTTCTACTGGGATGAGGTTCAAATTTAATGACGGAGTACGTAAGAACGTGGCAGTACTCCTTGACGCTAAACATAAATAAAAGTTACCTAACATTAATTGTGATCCGATTCAGGAAAAAATCGCCAGTAATAACGCCGGAAAAAATGTATTAATTTTAAAAGTGAGATAAAGCATCATATATATTCTTCGCTTCTATTTTATAAAGATTTCATTACTTTTATTAACAAAATATAAAATAACCAAATATTTATTATAGAGTGAATCTATATCCCGTTATTAAAGCACTTTTTAGTGTAAACCAATCGCGTGTCTATGACTATTACACTTGCATACGTACATAGCAACGCAGAAATACAAAAATGTGATTCTATTGAAAAGTGCCACACATTATTTTCACACTAACTTAGGTTAGTTCAAAATGTAAAAGAAATAGAAAGAAATATTTAAATTAATCAATTTAAATTTAGTTTAGAAGAAAATATCCTTTTTGAGGTCAGGAAAAATTCAGTTTTGTCAGCCGACCCTTCAAAACACTTCTAGAAGATTAATTCTTAGTATTAATTCTTACTATTAGTTCAAAATCCGGTTGAGTACAAAGTTTTCCAGTTTCGATAAAGAATATTTTTATGTAAAAATTACTGTAATCTGAAAAGAATCTGTATTTGAAAAGAAGGACACTGTAAAAGCTTTTAGGGTATAGGTCTAGACCATGAGTATACAAATGAGAGTAATATCCATTAATACAGAAATCATTGGGAATTATATTCATAAACGTTTTCTTATTTTGTGGAATCTTCAATTTTCTATGTCTGACTACTTGGTGTTTAAAGATTTTCTAAAAATAAGACATATATTTATATTAGAACAGTGTGCAGATTTTTTCTAACCATACCTTACGAATTGAGAAATTTCATTCCTCTAAACCTCGATATTAATACTGATAATTGTTTTATTAAATCGCTATTGTACTTCTTTCCCAATGCCCCTTCTTAGAGTTTTATAATGACATAGACAAATCTTATAATTTCGTCATGTCCTTCCATCTATCGCAGTTCTTCTCTTTCTCCAGAATTATACCTATTTTCACGCTATTTAAGGAATGAATGCATGACATGGAGATTTCAGTTAATATTTTGTTGCATTTATTCAAAATTTTCTTTGCGAAATTTTATGTTTCAAAGTTGCACGAAACGTATTCCTTTCTTTCTCATTTTATCGACCGTGGATTAAGAAAATATAAAAAAAGGAAGTGTCAGCATTTACTTAGAACATATAATAAAAACTAGTTCTATTAACCCGAAATAAAGAATTTAAGAAGAAATACAAAACAATAATCTATGCGTATTCCGATACTTGCTTGGTCGGTTATTTAAGTTATTAAAATTTAATTAATTTGACAAAAAAAATGAAATACGGTTTGAAGTACATCTAAAGTTCTACTTTGACAACTTAGCATAATCGTAATATTTCTTGTTTCAGAGATCGCAGATGTGCCACAATATTTTTTTCTGAGGTTGTGACAATTCACAATTATTAATTACACTATGAAGCAAATATTTGAAATAATTTTCATGGATACTTACGCAGTATCCGATTATTTAATTAACTTATTTGTAACAGCAATTCAAATAGTAGCAAAAATTTAATCTTCTAATCTTAAAATAATTAAGATTTCGGAAAGTACATCAATGAAATAACATTTCCAGTGCTGGTTGTAACAAAAAGTCAATTTTTTATGGTCTACTCAGAGACCGATACGATTTCATAAATTAAATTATTGTATAAATTAAAACCTGTCAATGACGAATAGAACTAAAACCTTGAGGGTCTTGTGCAAATTTAGGTACTAAACACTTAATGGTACATAATATTTATATTGAAGTATTTACAAATATTAATTCTACATAACATACATATTTTGCCTACTATGTGTTTCACAGGCGCAAAAATATATTATATATTTGAAGTTCTAGGATAATTGCTATAGTTTTCCTATAACCCTTATGTAGGCTTCTAAAAACCTTATTTTCTATAATTTTGTGGAAGCAATTTCGGAATGAATTGTTTGTACATTTTTCAGTATGTCTCATGGTTCTTAGGTGTATTCAGCAACTTAGATATTGATTCAGTTTATATCTAAGGATATACATAGCGTGTATCTCTCATTCACTTCACCAAATTACGAACGGATACTTTGAATCCCTTATTATTAGCATTTTCTAATGGCATCCCATAATATACCTTGAAAATGCTAATAATAAGGACCTCAAAATATGCGTTCATATTTCAATTATGTCATTTGACTCACCCTTCCCCGTCCATACAAATATTTTTAAGTGTGAGCTGTTGAGGTACGTGCCAATTAACGTTTTCTTAACGTGGTAAATTCAAGTGTTGCATGTCAAGCGGTTTTTGTTAAAAAAATCTGTGAGGAGAGATATGCAGACACGTGAGTGATCTTATAAGGTTTTTGTTTTTCCTCTTGAGGTACAAATATATAAAACATTAACAATGCAGAATATGATAAGGCATGTGTATATTAAATTTAAAAATTGGCTTTTAGTAATCTACCTTTTATCAAACAAAGAAACTCAAACACGTACAAAGAAATGTGAATACATAGAGTTGTAATGAACTATATGATAGATAGATTAATCGCTATTAGTTAAATAAAATGTATTGCATAACAATAATAATGGAATGGAACAAAGGACTTGGGAAAGATACTATCGATTAATCTGACCAATTCGGTTCTTGCGGCGTGAAAAGACAGTCGGAAAATTCATGTCTAATATTTCATGTTAATTTGAGGTCGAGTTCTTACGCCAAAATTAAATGTTATATATTTTTTTTATCAGGTTGTACTCTCTCCATAACTATCACTAATTTTGGAGTTTTTAAGCTGTTTTAAAATTTAATAAAAATTTAGCGAACCTTATTTGTACTCACAAAGAACTAAAAATCTTTCGTCTATCAACATAGTAGCAGCTTCTAACAAGTGCGTCGTTAGTTAGTGAGTTTTATACTCATTCGTGAAATTGTTTTTAACATTCTTCTATCGTCATACTTAAAGTCCTATGTTTTAATTGCTAAAACTTAATTTTTTTCTTTTCATCATTTTTCCTCAGGTCTATGCGCTTAATGAGCCCTAGCCTGTAAATAGGAAAAAATCACTTCATTTTCCCCTCAAATTATTTTCTCTTCCAGTTTGAATTCCTCTTATTATTAAAACCTGTACATACATAATTTAACCTTCATTATTTCGGCCTTCATCCCAGTCCGTCGTTGAAAGGCTTTCAGTGCAATATCCTTTTTAAATTATCACTTTCCTTTTGCCTTTCTGAATTGGACTTTTATAATATTTTTATTTGTCACTTTTTTGTATACACTGTTTTTTATGATTCAAATATACCATCTACCTGCGTTATTCGTAATATTTTTCTTACGTTTTTCTTTTAAGAACAAGCAAATTTTTCTTATCTTTGTTTTGTGTAAATCTTAGACCTAAATCTGAAAAAGTAATCTTTGGTCCAATACTCGTTTATCATATTTATTCCTTTAGTAACTACCTTATTATTAAATAAATTTTAATATATGTAAAAGCATTTATTTCCCTTATAGATTCTTATTTTGACTTCTGAGATATAATTTTTATCATTAAATATTTATCCCACATAAGTGAAACTAAATATTTTTGAAGTAATAATCCTCTAGTTTTAGCATGGTATGATTTTCCCCAAAAGTTATAGAAATTCCACTGACACTACTCGTAAATACTTTAAGCTCTCAAATAAAAATTTCTTTAAAGTTATTTTTTGGCCTAAATAAAAATAATATCAGCTTTTTACATGTAAATTTCTGAATTTATTTTATTAATTTTACCTAAAATAATCAAAACTTTAACTAATATAGCAGATGCTTAACATTACTCTTTTTTTCAATTGTTCATAGCCACAAAAATTATGTGACTAAATGTTTACATACCAGTTATGCATAATAAATAGTACAAAGCCTAATATCAGACATTTTTAGATAATGATGGAATTTTTTAAGTAAACGCTTTTCATAAAAGGACGACAAATTTGCAGTCACCAATTTCTTCACTGCCTTTAAACAGTTTGAGCTCGTAATCAGTAGAGAAGGTGCACGTACTTAAAACTTATTTATGAATCTTTGCTTAAAATCTCTCTCTCTTCCAGCACTGTGAAGTCAGAGCTTTAATTCGTGAGGCGAGATGGTTGGACGGCACGCTGTGAGCGATAAAAATACACATTCCAACGTCTGATTAATGCCTGCGATCGATATAGAATCCGGCATGGCCTTAACAGACTGTGAGCTTTATGTGTTGCTTTTATTTATAAATGTTTATGCCGGAAGGGTTTCTTCTGTGAAAATATTTTGTGACCGAATAGTTTGTTTGAATTCAGATCGAGACCATTCTCGAAAAAATATTTTTTAAAAATAATATAAATAATTATAATTTTATTGTAAATGTAAGTAAAGTTTTTTCCATCCCCACAGAAATTGTCATTCCTTCGCTATTATACTATCTTAAGTATTCATTCAAATCATCGATGATTACAAATTCTCTCATAAATTAGTAAACTAGTAATATTTTTTCACTTTTTTTTATTATTTTTCCAAATTTAAAATGTTTAGGTTCGTAGAAAGTACTTTAGATTTTTGATGGTCCTTAAGTCTGAATGTCTCAAAATATTTTATTTAATTACCAACGTAATAGGAAATATAAAAATGTTAAATTAAGAGTGAGATAGTTTAAAATTATTTAAAGAGAAGTGTCTCAACTTAATTTCGGAGCGAAAATATGAGCCGAAGGGACAGGAAAATACATCAAGTTGTTTTGAGTGGGATTCTAACAAAATATATTACAGCATTATTTCATGGATTTGGCTAAATTGCAATATAAATAATCGTTTTATTTTTTTTAATTTGTAACGAACAAGCATATTGAAGACGATAATCTATGAAAAATCTTGCAATAATTTAAGGGGCAATTGTCAAAAATCATATCGAAGTAATATATTTACATTTGGAATATTAGAACAACAAGTGATGAGAATCTGCGAATCATGGGCAATACACAGCAGATAAAATCAAGTGATAAGTTGTTCATGTGCATAGTTAATTATATAAAAATTGAACTCAAACTTATGATTCGAATTCCATTATAAGATGACAACATTTTTTTTGGATTTACATATTCGTATTCACATTTGTCATGTAGATGTTAAGAGCTACAAGACATAAAAACATAAAAATTCAGTCCTTTCGTTACTGTAGAAAGAGTGCCGTTAAAAATATAAAGAGATCAACAATATAATTCACAGATTTACTACTTCAAAGTTTATAATTCTTGGTATCTTATATAGGCATATTAAAACTTTACTGGCGAGATTCCATTACAACGAAAAATAATAACGATCTTACAATAATGAGCAAAAATTATCATATATAAACTTTATATTTCGTATATCTTTATGGGAAAATATTCATAATGGCCTCCAATATTTTTGGAAGACCAATTAAATATAGTAAGCAAAAAAATTCATCTGGACTTTACATCTTGGGAAACATGAAATATGGCAATATATTTAAAATATGGAAGATGAACTATGAAAAGTATTTTAAACTTTTTTCATAAATTTTTTACCTAAATACACTATATATTTTACACACCTGGCATGCATTTTTTTGACATTTGAAATAAGCCAAGAATGGTTTATATAGAACTAAATGGGCTGTTGACATAAACTCAACAAGAAATTAGAAAAACATTGCTTAAACAATGAAATAACAATTTAAATTTAGGTTTATTAAAAGTGTGAGAGTTTTAGTAACGGGAAATAAAAAAAAATGTGTGTGTATTTCTTATTTATAGATTTAGACAAAAAATACCTTCACATTATAATAAGAGGCATTTTTTAAATTAATATTACAATAACATACTTTTTTCTGATTTATGACTTAAAAATAACTGTTTTGTTCTGTCGCTACTCTATAAAAATTGGTAGTTTTCCCAATGTTGTATCCAAGACTTTGAATGGACGTACAAATCAAACTGACGGCTACAAATTATTGAATGTTATAAATTTTTATATGGTTAAAAAATTCCACTCATATATATTTTAAATTTATCTCTACACTTTTCATAGTCTGAAAATAGAATATGTCATGTTACCTTTACATTTACTTGTGACATAACATTTTTAGTACGTACTTTATGTGTTTTATTATAATTATTTATTTTTGTTACAAGAAAATGAGTAATTTAATTGGGAAAATTTTCACTTAACGATACTGAAGCGATATATTTTATACTCGTAGATTATAATCGAATGAAACAATTATAAACAACTTAACACATCAAGAGATTTGCATATTTGCCTCAAACAAATTTAGTACATTTAGTAATCAAAATATCATGCGCGCGAATGGTGCCGCGAGTAAAAATGATTTACTTTAAATTGAAAATACTGTTAGATAATAAATTTATTTCACTTGATGCAGGCATAAAAGGAAACTTTGTAGATTATGTTTAAAAATTTTTTTATTTATTATAATCTCAACATATAATTAGAATCTGTTGCAAATAGAAATTTTAACTCATGCTTAGATTTATTTATTATTTGTGTAATAAAATGATACACCTTTCCATATAAATTTTTATAACTTTACGATTTCGATTATTAGTGTTTTTCAAAACCAATATTTTTTTAAATACTTTGTTTCATAATTTTGCAGAAATTACAAATATGTAATGAAACACTAAGACTCGGCGAGTAAAACGGCTGTAAAAAATAGATGTACAAACAGACAGATGAACATGGCGAAACTATAAGAGTTAGGAACTGTTTGGTTAGGGATAACGATAAAAAATAATTTAATTTGATGTGTTGAGCAACAAACACGGTCACTGAATCAGTGCAAACCCAGGAACACGTCTAAGGATCTATTGAGAATGTAAGACAATATGTACATCATGCAGCAAATTTAATTTTTTTCAATAAGTTTAATTTATAGATTAATTTAAAATCACTCTTTGAAATATATTACGCATACTTTGTAAAAAAATATCTCAACCGTCCTTTTTGAAACTCCATGATCATCGACAATCTCGTTCAGATTTTAAAATATTTAATTATTATAAAATATTAACCACATTAACGAAATCCACTTCGGAATGTATTTTTATGTAATGTTTATTCAAGAAAGTCATTTTAAAGATGGAAATACCGAAGTTAGATGGCTAGTCCGACTTTCGGTAAGCCGTTTAATGAAATACAAGCTAAAGTCGAAAGTGATTCAAATTGACGAACGATTCATAAACGTTTTATAAGCCAAATGTTTTTTACCTTACTTTAGGATTTACTCCCTGTAGGATCTGAACTAACGTAATCAGGGTATTTTATGACATTATTTTGTATAGACGAAAAGGACGAAATTTTTCTCCCTTCTTTTGAAAGAGACCGCCCCTATAAATGGTTCCCTAAATATTTTAAAATATCCTATTTAATTTTGCATTGCCCTTATTAAGAATACACGCTCGTTGTATATATATATATATATATATATATATATATATATATATATATATATATAACGTATGCTTTCAAATTGGAATATAATGATTTGTTTGCTCTTAGAAATATGTAACAGTTAAATATTAGGTGGATTGGATGATAACAAATTGGAAAAGTTATTTGATATTTAATACGAACAATTGAAAATTCAGCTAATAGTTTTCTTAACTGAATATCAAATAAAATGTGTTTATTGTAATTTATATTTCGGATATAAAATTTGTTTGACAAAAATTACAATCTCTCTAAGATTAGGTGTCCTTAAACAGGACATTTATTACCTTACACCAAACTACTTTTTATTATATTTTTTCAGTCACCACCCCAGTTGTCACCCCAGTTGTGATATAAGTCTTAAAACCCATTATCAAAATATCAACTAATTTTGTTTAGTTAAAAAAGCGCTAGAAAGGATAAATGATACCAACTTACAGATTCTTAAATAGATTAATCGCGTTGCAGATAAGCAAATTATGCAGGTGGTTTTGTTGATCACACATTTTTGGCAGACAAGGTCAGTGGTCGGCTCTATTGACTTAATGCGTACGTGAACAGACGCGTGGTATATGTTATGTCTTCCCTTTCAATCAGCCTGTATCCATTTGTTGTTTCTCTTTTTTTCTTTAGTTCATTTCCATCCTAATATTCTGGTCGCTCTGATTTATTTCAGGTTCAATTTTTGTCAGATTTATGGGTCAAATATTGAATATGACATGTTCTATTTTATCCGCTTATTATCAGCCGTCTGGGTTGTACGTGATCTAGACAATTCTTGTTTATTTATCCCAATCTATAATGCAACAGTAAAAGAATTGTACTATTTTAATATAATTGGTACCCTTAATAATATTGGTTACTATGATATAATACAGTGGTACATGATGTACTGTAGATGGATTTATTTTTGCCAATGGCAAAAATAAATCCATCATATTTTAGGAAAGAACCTCAATTGTGATTGATTTACTCATATATGTATTTTGTTAATTTTAATGAAATGCCAAGGTCTTTGAACCTGTAATTTATTAGTTATAGATTTACAGATATCCAGGACTAAGAAACGGTCAATAAATTGATTTACATGGATACTAAAAAACTAGGTGGAGTTCTATACTATAATTGACCGTGTAATTTGCTACGTCTCAAATCAATACACTTAAAATTAATGAAATTTTAATTGTTTTTATTTAAAGACTTGATTATGTGAAAATTAAATTAAAAGAATATCAGTTGGAAATTATAAGGGATTGTTGATTTGATAGAGAAGTTGCTTACTTAGGTAAAACACTATAATTTTACATACCATTTTTAATATTTATTACTCCTTTTTTTTTCTTTATACATAAGACGTTATTCGAAAATCAATATTAGCAAATCGTCTAGAAGCCTTCCGACATTCCAAACAAATGACGAATTTCCAAACGAAACTTCTCCTTTGTGTTTACGCAGCCCAATAAGACAGACGGCCAATAAAGATTTCCACGAAAACCGTCACAGTTCGCTATCGAAAAATCCGTTAACATGTTTAACGTCCGCTGCAGTATCTCATGGTCGTTAGGGTGCTCCAACACTTTCAACCCCGAAGAATCGACGCTGCCTTCTTCCTTTGTCATTATTCATCCCGATTTAAACCAGTACACATATAGGTAAAGTAAATAAAACATCATTTTCAGTCTAGAAAACTATGGTGTACAAATATTTCTGGTAAAAAAGTTATTTTTGTTCATAAGAAACGGGTTTGAAGCTGAAGGACATTATTAAAATTGTTTAAAAATTATCGATCAATTTTCCTTGAAACAAATTAAATCAACGTAATGTTTAATAAAAAGCTTTTACTTAGTTTGAAGAACCAATAATTCAATAAAATTGAATTGATGTTTTATGTTGTCAAAAATACATGCTGAAGATTTCCCTCATTCGTATTTTGATACTTATTGTAAAGCTTTTGTTAACTACACTTCCATATGATTTAAATTTTTAGCTTCATTTATTTACATATTCATTATTTAACAATTTGAATAAAATGTTTTGTATCTAAGAAGATAATATTTGTTTACGTAAGGTAATATGAAAAATTATTGGAACATAAAAATGGAGCTGGAGTGAAGTCGTAGTTCCAAGTATATTTTTAAAGGAAAAGTGAACAATAAAAATTAATTCAAGACCGTCATCAAATTTTGGAACGGTATTATGTTTTTTATGTGATGCCTGCCCATGGTCCTAATTTAATTGCAGTTCCGTTAGATTATAAATTCAAAATTAGTTTGCTCTTGGCTTTTGTTTGTTTTGCTGCTATAATTTAATTAGTTATTACATCTAAACAAATGTATTACAAGCATATAGCCTAGGTTATGGATACAAATATAAAATACTCCTTTTCCTACAATATATCGTTTCTTTCTGATAATTAAAAAGTCAACCTGTTGTTTAAGCAAAAAAAATGCCGCATCGAAGCTAGTTTTATGATAAAATCTTAATAAATATATTAAAACAAAATATGTGGAAATATTTTAAATAACAAATTTAGAATCCAGAAAGAAAGACAAACGTTTTGATTGTAAGCGAATAAGATCGTCAAATAAACAATCTATTGGAAATAATATAGCATTTACACCAATTATAATTAAAAATTTACACAATAATATAACATTTACATTTTTAATGACCAATTTGCAGAAATTAGCACTTAAAATGAGGGTAGAAACATTGAAAATCGAGATCATGTTAGATCTAAAAAAAGATAAACAAAGTAATGATACCGGAAAAAATAATTAGGATCTGGCGCTTAACCGAATGCTGCACATGATGGTGACAATCCAAGCCCTTGTTAAAAAAAATAAATCATAGGTAATTATAGCAATTGGACATAAATTTAGGCATTCAGATTACTTAAAATTATTTACATAAGATACTCACATGTAAACTTATATATACGCAGTGAATAAATTAATTCATGACAGCACTTACTAAGCTTTCACTAAATACTGACTTCAAACTTTATTTAAACCCAATCTAAGATCTCATTTATATTATTTGTTCAGAACTTAGACAAGAAATAATTCACCTTCTGTCAAGGATACTAAACAGAAAAGAACACGTGTTTGAAATGTTGACCCTTTAGAGGTACAGTCTGCGGTCAGAAATAATATCTCAAATCATTAATTCTTTTTCTGAACTGTTTATACTTGTATATGCGCTTTATTTTGATTTCTGACATGCTTTAGTGAAATAAATATTTAAAATTGATATTATAATCCTAGTCTAATATTATTAAGGTCCACCTTTATGTGGGAAGTTACGCCTAAATAGAAATGAAAATATAAAAAAAATTGAATGTGTAATAAATTACATTAAAGACGTACCACTATTACTTATTTTAACTTATGTTTTTTTCCACTTATCAATACTACTTGGGACGACATCTCACACCTTGTCGGCGCTGCCCAGAGGAAACTAGTCAAGGATGTAGGGAGATGGGGTGGTTTGGAGGACGTCTTCATCCATCAAGTGGTATCCCAAAAATATCTGATAAATAAGTAGATGATCCTTAAACAAAAAATACATAAATAATCCGTGGAATATGTATAATAATATATGTTGTATGTATAACCCTAAATTGAATTAGATGTGTCATACATTTTGACAACTACAATTTTTAAAGGAAAAATCGTTATTTTCATGACTGCTACTTTGAATATATGATTTTTATATTTAATTGCAAATTTTTGATGTGTAATTAATGAACTTAATATTACTGCTCATATTTTTTTTTGGTAAGTTATATATTTTTATTGCTTTTCTAAAAATATTTTTATTACGTCTTCTTTATTTACCAATTTTGTTTTGAAGAGGAAAAGAAAAATTATTGATTCATGTGATGTATAAATTTGTCGCTAAAAATATTTAGAGATGTTTGCTTAAATGGAAAAATACCGAAAAATGAGGAATGAAGATTTTTTTAATTTAGCGGTGCGGCACGTGATTTCGGATTCATTACACCAATCCGATTTTTATGAGGGGAAATCCTTGATAGTTGATTAAATAAAATTTTTGATTGAAAACCTATATTTCTTATACTTTTGGCTGTTTTTATATATGACAATAACTTGAGAACTGTCTGGTTCAAACATTTTTGAAAACTTCATTTTTGCAGTGAACTTATGAGATGAGAATTATCATAACTCAAAATTTCCAACTACTTCGCTAGGTAAAAAATCAGTAAGTAAAAACGTACACCTTTAAATCTTTATTCTTATCAAGTATTAATTAATTTGTTTGTGCACAACTCTTGTCTGAGAATAAAAAATCGGTCATTTTCTTGTTCTGCAAGCATTTTCGTGTACAAAGTTATTTAAAACGAATACGTATAAAAGTTCTATTTAACTATTTATTTATTTAAAGGTTTAATATACCCATTAATATTTTATATATACACATGGCTATATGACCAATATCTTTTAATCGATCATAGTGTTTACATTTGACCACTTAATCACTTAAAAAGCGTAAACGATTTCGAAATTTTTAAGAAATTAAAAATGAACTGAGTAAAGAATGACAAAAAAAATCTAAAAATATTTCACAGAGGTATTTCGGCTCAAATTAAATTTTTTCTTCTAAAATATAATGACGATTTTTAGCCTTTTTCAAACTTGTTTATATGTTTTATTTATTATTATAGTTTAAACACTATGATCTACAGAACAGAATATTGAGCGATTTTTAATTTCAGATAATCTTTTTTAAGTTCAAGAACAACCTCTATTTATTATACATTCATTCAGTTAGCTCTGCTAATCATTCTATGTATATAAAAACTTGTATATGTTTTGGCAAAATTTTTATTAAAACGTGTAGAAAATTTCATTATTCCGCTATGTCGCCACTTATGTCATTTTGTAAAATTCTCAAAAATTAGTTATATCTTCCTTTCAAAAAGTAGGAACACCCCTTAAAACCTTTTCATTTTTTAATGCCCTATTTGTGCAGGTTTGTAATAAGAATTTTAACCCACTCTATTTTTATAATCCTTTGAAAAATTAAAATAGTTTCAAATTACTACGTATTTTTTAAAAACATATTGCAGTTAAAGTGAAATTTTAAATTTCCAAAAATTTAAATAAAACTGTTATCATTTGGATTTAAACGAGTTTTTTTACATTTTGGGGCTATTTGAAAGTAGTGATAATATACGAGTAAGGTTGTGTATTTAAAAAATATATACGTACATATATTTCTTCATCTAAAGTTTCTTTGTGTATTTTAACTCCTAAAAATTTAAATTTGGAAAAGTGTATCAATACACATTGAAATATATTTCAATAGAAATTTTAGAATGATCAGAATAACTACTCAAATTTTTGATAAATGTTATGTGCCATGCAGATAATTGTTTATAAAGGCTACTACTGTTTATAAGGAAATAAATAAATTTTTTATGTCATAATTTTAACCAGCACGTTTCTGGGGCTGTGCTAAATACATGACGAAATATGACCAAGCCTCCTCTATTTCTGAAATTACTAAAGAAAAAATTACAAAAATAGGAAAGTTTTTAGAACCACACATCGCTCCTAAGATTACAATAGCGGATGTCATAGATATTAAATTTTAGAGAAACTCAAAATATTACTAAACTTTTCAGAATATGCTAGGAATAAATTTACGTGGTGATAAATACAAATATTTGTAAATAGTTTAATAGAACTGCTTTGTGCACACTTAATTTTTTATAATACGTACGAAATTATTTATGAAACGCTTATATTTTTGTTGGCAGGTTATTGGCTGTTTTTCAAATTTTCCTCGAAACCTAAATTGTTTTTTATCTACTGACCGTTGTTACATATATTTTTCTCAACATTAAAGTTTTCTGATGATACTTTTAAACACATCAGATATAATCGACTGTGATAAATAAATAAACGAGCAAATAAAGTTTCGCTATATAGACACTCAATCGTTCATTTGGAAAAAAATTAAAATTATTTCGAAATTATAGTTCTTATTTTAATACGAAATGCGAACGTCGAGGGTTAAACACTTGTTACAGCCAAAATATTTCCAGCAGCTTTTTTTATTAATAATATTTATTATCTCCAATACCAATTTACAACTTGGATAATGCATTTATTGACCAGCGCTCAATAATGAAGGTGAAGCTGCTCGCGAAAACGGCGCTTGCGTAAATCTTTCTTTTTTTTGTTGGGCCGCCTTTATGAAAATGGATATTACGCTGGGTAATATATGTTTTAGACAAGGGATATTTATTGACAAATATATCTTTCAGACACAGGATATTCGTTGCTGGGGATCTGGTACGTGGTAGTGACGCTACTTAATGAATATTTTGTTTATACACGCGTCTGGTGCGATAATTTATTTGTATAGACATATTACATCTTCTGTGTAGATATTAATATACTTGCATCTAAATACCAGACATCGTGTATTGTGTGATGTCCTGTCATACCACAATAGAATTAAAGGAAGTTTTTTTTTCGATACCAAACCGAAACCAGGAATGTATTGTGATAAACAAATAAAATAATACATTTAAAAAACGAATGTGTGCAATTATATATATAAACACAATTAATAATAAAAACAAAACAACCAATGTTATAATAATTAAACAAAGTGTATGTGTAATTGTTTTAATCACACAGGTCATAAATGATATTTAATTGCGTTTGGAATACATTCATCACATTGTTTATTTTCTAACAAAACTAGTATTAAAAAAAATTCTAATATGAACTATATCAGAATTTTCTATAGTACTAGAATTTCTATAGTATTAGAATTTTCTATAGTAGAAAGATGCATGCGTATTCAAAAATAATTTCAGATTTGCTGAATAAAAATTTTAAAAAACGTCACGAAATATCTCATGACTCGTTTTTACTTTCTTTTTGTTTGTTTTTAATAAAAATATTTTTGAGATATCGGTTATTGTACAACTACTACTAGTAAAATTTTGGTATTATTATTAAAATATTATTCTCAACAAACCCTCAATAAATCTTGTTAATGTTTCATGATAAATTTTGATATTATCATTAAACAGTTCTTTTATTTTATTTGTAATGGTAGTTGCAGATCTCGGCCAAACCTAACTGCTCTAAAACCCTTCCAGTAGTTTTACGTGGTACACGCATATTTAACTATCCGTATACGATTTCATCATATATTTTATTATAGGTAAATATATTTGCAAAAGTCAATTGGGTGGAACAGGATTTATTATTAAAGCATTTCAAAAAGTGCGAGACAAGGGTACGAAAAATATTTATTTTAACTCGTTTCGTTTTTTGTCCCTTTATGTATTAAAAATATTATCCTACAACAGGCTAGACGCAGAAACTAAAATGGGAAAATTTATGCATTTCATGACTATGGAAAATAAAAAACATGTAATTTTTTATTTCAAATATTTCATGTATTTTTATATTGGATACAGTAAATCCAAGAAAAAAAAAATTTCAAGCCATCATAATTCACTCAAAATTGTTTACATCTTTCTTATTCTAGTCTACTGTATGAACATCGACAAGTATTTGTAACACCCCACACAGTCGTGTGCAGCACTATATTTGTCTTATTCCCTATTGGATCATTATGAGTTTTGTAATCATATTCGTTATCAGGATATCAACCCACTCTATTATTGTAACCCTTTGCATAAATGAAACATTTAGTAAGCGCTTTTGAAGTGTTGAGTAATAGTAGTAGTTTAACATACACCAGAACAAAATTATACACGTATACCAATATTAAGTTCATTATGTTATAAAACTAGTCAATTTTCTTTATTTCGAGAAATTTTTCAAGGTACTGGAAATTCTGCCTATTCTCGGGCTTCATTGTGTATACAGTTACTAGCTGCAACTCTTCTGTGGCTCTAAAAAGATGGAGAAAATCATGTTCGTCATCAGAATATCAATTCACTATATTTTTTAAACAAAACATTGAGAAAGAACATGGTGCAAATAAAACACGTCGCTATTAAAATAAAATTTTAATATCCCGACAAAAATTATAAACCAATATTAAATTGATTATATTATAAAACTAGTCAATTTTCTTTGCTTCAGAATAATTTTAAGGAACTGGAAATTCTGCCACTTGTCGAGTTTCATTGCGTATATAGTTCCTAGCTGGGTCTCTACGACCATAAAAAGATGTGTATTGTTATCGTATTTGTCATCAAAATATCACCCACTATATTATTATAACCCCTGTATAAATGAAATGATATTACAGACATAGTATAGAAGTACACAGTGTAAGCAGTAAGTACATAGCGTATATGATAGCATATCGCGGTTGAAATTAAATTTTAATTTTCAGGAATAAACCAACATTAAATTGATTATAATATAAAACTATTCAATTTTCTTTACTTCACGTAATTTTTCAAGGAACAAAAATTTCTGAACCTCGTCAAGCTCCATTGTATATACAGTTACTAACTGGGCCTCCTCCATGGCTCTAAAACATTGTGGACGATATCAGTAAATATTACATAAATATTCATCGTTCTCTATTTTTTCATTCCTTTCGTAAATATTCTGAAATACTCGCTATTTTTTTAAGCCAGTAAGGTAGAAACCACCTAAATAGTTCTTTTCATGTGGCTTATGAAATGTTCCATCCATATACACAATGAGGTGTCGTATCCAATATATAATAATCCATTTTTCTTTTTCCTCTTATCTCTTCTTTCCTTCTTCCGATGTATATTTACTTGTCTGAATACACATAAGTATTACGCATATAACTTTGTACTTTATATTGTTATACATATAACTTTATATTTTATATTGTTTTTAACTTATATTACATTCTTCATTAAATTTTACATAGGCAATGCTTTAAAAAAATATTGGTTAAAAATATTAATAAGGTTGTATACCGTTTAGAGGTCATCTGCCTGATTTTTGAAAGTATGGATACGTATTTAAAATATACCCTGTCCCTATATTTTCTAAACTACTAAACTTAAAATTATTAGTAAACGGGGTTTTTGAAGACCATGTGGAAGTTGTAGGAAAAGTATGGCAATGATTATGTTATATTTTTGTGATATTCTCTTGTTTATATCTATATATATGTATATATATATATATATATATATATATATATATATATATATATATATATATATATATATATTTATATAAGCGCTTATGTATTAATGTTTATAATGTTTTTTTATGCATATAATGGTATCCCCCTCTTAATATTATTAGGTGTTATTAAACGCTTATCGAAGGAAATTCCTAAAATTACCACAAAGTCTATGTTAGTGATGACTTTAATATTAAAGTTATCTTTCACTTCCAACGAGGTACAAATTTCACTTCCTCGATGCGCCATGCAAACTCGGTTTAATTTACTTTTTCATACTAACAGTATGTAATTGTGATGTTGGACAGTCAACTGCAATTTATGTCAACACTATTTCAACTGACTCTTTGGGTGGTTGAAAGCAATTTCTCGAATTGCAATTGTTTACTTTATGTTAAAACTTACGGCGGATAGAATAGATTGAGGTCCTGTGGCGTTAAATGTAATATTTTTCTTAACCTCTTTTATATAAAAGACATCTTATAAAAAATGCTCTAATATTGTGAAATTTATACTATTTATACTGTAAAATTTTCATTTAAATCGTCCTTTATACAAATAAGGGATATTGCATTAAGAAAATGAAGTTATTTTTCCTAACAGTATGTAAATTGACTTAATGACATTTTTAATCTTTTAGTAATGGAAATGAAATTTTTATCCCCCTGCAAATGCTAAGAGTAGAATACGATCGCCCCCTTTGCTTGGAATGCAGTGATCTTCAAAATTTAGGAAATGTGATCAGGTTCGCGTTGGCCAGGATCATCGGAAAAAGTTAACAACATCTCATCGTTATCACTCGTAACAAAACATGAAACATGCATTTTTTTTGTGTTATATTTAATGTCAGGTTGTATTTAATTCATTTTAGCAAATTCAACATATTTGAAAACCAACCGATATTGGTTATATTTGGCAACCTTATTTTTCGACGCTTAATATACACCTTCGTCGTTTCGACTACGCTTTTTAATGAGTGGATTTTAGGGGATTAATTAAAACAAAATATTTATATTTTTGCTTTTATTTTAAATTAAAAGTATTAAATTATATATTTTTGAGCTTACATTATTGTATCCTATTTTTTATTCAAACAGTCTTCCTAATTAGATTATAGTTTACATTTATAATCAACTTTTTCACAAAGTTTTACATATTATATTTAGTACTAAATTTTTTCAAATAAACTTTAAATTGTAAAAATAATGAAACAAAAAACAATTAAAATTAACATTTTGGTAAAAATCTAGGAATGGTAGAAATCTAGGATGTGTGTCACAAATGTATTAGACATTTGTGACACACATAAAATTTATGTTCCCCGCATATCGATTTATTACACTTGGTGCTACTACTTTTAATCATCATTAGCTTTGTGGAGGGACATATGGTACATATTTTCTTTTTTTTTTCATGGGTCGTACATCAACTGCATTTCTTTACTCAACCTTAATTGTAACACTCTCACTACTACTTTCTGGCATGTTTAAAATTTGTGTAGTTGAGTCCCTTAGAGGAATTTTTAGAAATGGTACAAGCAATTTTTTTTGTATGTTTGACTTGATCTGTGATGCAGAACTTGGACTTGTGATGCAGAACTTTTAGGTATTCACGGCCTCGATAAAGGTTTTTTGCCTCTACAGTATTCTTTGCATAAATGACGTTACTATTTATGAAAGCATTCCATAAAATTGCACAACGGCCAGCACCGTTTTTTTTTGGTTGCAAGGGGCAAAGGAACACATTTGGTCTGTCTATTCCTCTTTTTGGCTGGTTGTAAAACTTAACCATTGTGGGCTTTTTAGTATTTTTATTTATGGTTCCTTCTTCGTCACAGGTTGACAGTAAAAACACTACTTTTTGGTGTTTCGGTTTGTAGAAAAGCAGTATAAGTTCATTTTCGTAACAAAACAAAGCAGTTCCAGTTCTTCTTGTGCGTTCACTTCGAAATTCTGCTGGTATCTCTCTTTTGTTCGCTCCTAGAGTCCCAATCAATATCAGCTTGTATGGTTATCTTACTAAACTTTTGGCTAATTGTACCGAAGTGTACCAATTGTCCATAGTAATATTTCTATTCGTGCCATGAAAAGTGCGTGTCAATTTTTTTACAAAATTTTCACCAAGTGGTACTCCATCTGTTTTAGTAAAATAACCAAGATAGGGCTCTGTATCCACCATATGCTTTGTAGAATTATTATATATACACACATACACACACACACACACACACACACACATATATATATATATATATATATATATATATATGAAAGGGATATCTACCTCTGAAAACTAACGATTGTTCATCAATTGTAAGGTAGCAGCCAGGTTTGTAGTTATCTCTACATTTAGCTAAGAAAAGATCGCATATATCTCAAAACGGAGCGAAGACATCGGCTAGCCACCGTTTTTGATAGGAGGACTTACCGTCAAATCTTAAGCAATTTATTAGAAAATCAAACCTTTCACAAGACATTCTACTGCGATATCGATTTCCACAAAATGTGGTGTGATTGACTTGCATTGCTGCAGATAATGTAAGAATGCCAATGGAAGCTCTAATTTCATTAGCATCTGTTGGTCTCTGAGTTGCTTTTAGTGTTTTGTATTTTTAAGATTTTATTGCTATCTCAGCATTGGTGTGCGTCACAATTAACTCAATCATATCATCTGTAATAAAAGTGAAAAGCATTAAAGCGTACAGGTCCAGATATCATATTAACTGGGTTCCTTAAAGGTCTTCTGCTTTGTGACCTTGACTTTAGCCATGACAATTTGTGTTTATCTTTCCCACAAAAAATGTTACGCGATGGTCTTATAATCAAATTGCTAGGCTGTAATGAAATGCTAAGTGGCGAGGCTTCAATGGATTGTGGTTTAAACGTATCGTTACTTGTTTGATCATGTTGAACTGGAAGTTTCTATTTGTTCGAATTAGAAATTTCTTCATCACCATCCGTTTTGTAAGCCGGATCAGCTTTGACATGATCTTTACTCTCACTCGTTGATGAATTTTCATCATCGCTTTCGCCTTGTAACAATAACGGAATAATTGTATCTAAAATAACAAATAATAAACATCATTAACTTAATATACAAATGAAATAAAAGTAAAATCACACAGACTGAATAGTACAAAATATTACGCTACTACAAACTTCTTCGATGCGACGAGCCATAATTGCTGGAATGGCGCTCACGCGCAAAGCACTGTCGTCATACGAGAGGGCAACAAGTCGACTGAGATTAACCGAAATACGAAATCTGCACGGTCGCGTGCATAAAAGTTACAACGATTTTTTTAAAAGCGCGTCGTCCATTCGACGAAGGTTTGTAATTTAAGATTAAAGGGATATCGCACACTCCGTCAGGTTTTATTGTCTCTTTATTCCTTGCTAACCATTCTTGACATATCAAAAACGTATACTAATGTATAAAGCGGAAAATTTTATTATTTATTTGCTTGCGTTAATCTCGTGAAACACACGTCCGATTTCAAAAATTCTTTTTGGGTTAGAAAGTGATAATTTGTGTAAAGGTTATAGGCAAAATTATAGTTCATTTAATTAACGATAAACTTTATGGGAGCAAAACAATAATGAAAAATATAAAAGAAAACGAAGAAGTTAGAGAGTTTATCTATTGACCTGGATGAGGTATCTCGTTTTGGAAAACGGAGCGTTTGCTGACAGCGGAGGACAGCAGCATGATTACAATAATTCTGCGCAGGCCAAGCCGAGATATGCCACCCTATAAATAATGTATATAAACGAATACGGATGTATTGCATACGGTTTGTAAATTTATGGTGATCGTTTTCAAACAGTGAATTTAAACCGATACTGCTGATTCATCATTTTCATCAGTCACTGCCTCGAAGGAAACAGTAGGTATGTATTCATTCAATGTAGGGTTTCAAGCTGACATGACGCACAGCATTGCGGACGGCAAGTTCAAAAGAAAACTTCGAAGGTGTTTCTCTTTGTAGACGGTATATCTCCCCCGTCCTAGGCTCGCGCGCTGTTATGGTAATAAGGTGAAGCGTCTGAAATATCCGTAGTGATTATCGATCGTCATTTATATCTATAATTTTTGCTCGATAGTTTCGACGGAATAATCGAATGTAAACCTTTATATTAATCGATACATAACAGCGAGGTGTATATTTTTTTTACAAACGCCCAAAAACATTATTTTTAGAATGATATATATTTCATTTATTTAAGAAGCAGAAAGACTATTATGGTTATCTTACCTTAAATATAAAAGAAGTTTTTTTCATTGATTGACCGTCAATACCGTAAAATAAAACTGGATTTTGCTGTTGCTCACTGGAACAAATTTTAAGTATAATAAATGAGAATAGCGTGAAAATATATTAATAAAAATAAAACCAATATTATAAAACTAAAACGATTTATAAATATTGACATGACGAGAGGAAGTCAAGGCCGGAAAATAGAAATAGTAAGGAAAGTATTACGTGTAAGTAGAATAGAGTAGAGTAAATTGTGAGGCAAACATCTTTTTTGAAAAAGAGTTTTGATACTCTTATCGATTATATTAGTATGTAGTTCATAAGAAAATGCGTGATTAAGTACATTTTTAGTGTAAAGTACAAATTCCATGCAGACTTAACTTCCAACATTTTATATCATAATAGTAAAACGTAAACTTAATCGCGAGTATCTGTCACGAAGCTCAAATTTAAATTTAATTGATCTAGATTATGAATTTGACGTAATATAAAAACACATACATAGTACCTTAGTATTTGAATTTTCTAATATAGAAATAAAAAAACAACCAGCCAAATGTTTGTCAGAACAGGCATAAACTAGAATTAAATAATTATCTATATTTTATGAAATCATTGAGACAAATTAGTGGAAATTATTTTAATTGAAAGTTTGCCACCACTACTAATAAGTGTGCTGCTTATAAACAATTATAAAAATATTGTAACATGCAAGTTAATTATTTCAACTTTTTTGTTAACATATGGATCAGACGACAATTTTATTGATATATTCTCTGGAACAGTTTCCCGAAGAATGTAACCAACGGAGTATGATGAAAAATTACAGTCATTATTGCTGCCGTGTGGTAAACACGATTTAACATTTCTTCAAAACCTATTTTATTATCTAAAACCAACTTGAAAACCGTTTGAAATCAAAGTCAAACCTGAGATTGAACGATTTTATGATATTCTTATATAGTTGCCCTTTTAATTTTTATGGTTTCATAAATATGAATTTAGATATATGAAGTTAAATTCACATAAAAATAATTATTTAAGAAACTTATTATTTTCGTAATTACAGATATTTTACTAAAAGAGAATGTAAAGTTTAATTGGAAATATTTCATCGTAATAAAAAATCTGTTGTCACGTTGAAATTTACATAAACTTGCTATTAACAAACTACAGTAATTTTGACAAAAAACAATTCCTCGGTTTACTTTTTCAACCGAAAAAAAGGAAAAAATCGCGCTCGCTTTATTTCCAGAGGCGTAGCATTCGTACATGTCGAATAAATGTCCATGGCATAGAATAATTTGTCTTATTATGCAGCCGAATTCAATGCCATTATTTTTTTTACTTTTCTTTTAATAAATATATTTATCCTGATAAATCCTACATGTATTTTTATACTCCCAAAAGAACCAAAATATTCCTTAAACTCTAAAATTACAGTCCAATCGTCTTATCTCTTAATGTAAGAGGAAAATTCCTATGTCGGAAACATTGATGAAGCTCGACGTATCTGGATGTCGAAACAGTGTGTACAAAATTTTGACCAATTCGGCCCAGCCAGTCGGTTGAACAACGTTACAACACGCTCTTGGAGGTAAAGAATTGTACTCTATTTCATACCAATGGACTTTTGTCTTTACAGGTGCAATAGAATACACTTAACTACTTTATTTATAAACGTTAATCAATTACCAATATTTCCAAACCATCTTCCAACTTTGTCTTGCTTTTAAAAGACACGAAACGATGAACAAGTTGAAATGAGTTTTTTATTTTTCCTGAATTTTTTATCTGTTCAAGAAAGTTGCGGATAAAAAATTCAGAATCAATTTAAATGCAATGTCTTTCAGTTTATTAGGTTTTAGAGCATTAATATGAGCAATATCCTCAAAGACAATCATTGTCATATTTAAAGATTTTTTTGTTAAAGCAGATATCCGACCAATAATTTAAGTTAGTTATCTGCGACACCTATAGATATTTTTATTCTTAATTTACTTATTCTCTGAAGTAAACGTTATCAAAAATGAACAGACATCACATAGCGGAAGATTCTGAAAATTAAAAAATGTTTCAAAACGGTTGATGGGCATTAAGTCAAAAAAATAAATTAATTTAATTTTTATTTTTATTACATGTTCCGTAATTTCTTATTGGCATAAAAACCGGCACAAACCAGTTACGAATGGAATGCTAAAAAAACACTGGCAGGAAAATAATTTTTCCACGTTTTAGACTGTTATTAACGGAGGACGCATAAATTAAAAAGTGTCAATATAAATATAAGTACAGCATGTAGTAAGATTAATATAATTTAGTATAGTTCTGTTTTTAAAAAGAAGAAAAAATAAGTTAGCGGAGTCAATTTTGTGTATACATAACAGAGAATGTAACACAAATTAGTGGTAATTGAAGTATTTATGTTTCTGAATATTAAAGGAATACAGGGCAAACCTTGATTCCGCTTCTTCCAACATCAGATGTACTATAAACACAAATAAAACTACGCTTATTTATATATTTATTATACAAAGTGTTATTGTTTCGTCCCATATTTATTAATTCGTCTACTCTACATTTTCTATCTGAAATATATGTTCAAAATATAAAAGAAAACGCATTCAAAGCCAACGGGATCTAATGACTTTATCAAAGTCACGCTCGGCCCAAAATAAGTGCTTTATTTGACTGCTTTTGGGAAAATCGGAAACTATATTTTAAGGATGAAAAAATCACAATAGACGCCTTTTGGCCAATGAGTCAAATTCAGTTCCTAAGCCTTAAAGTCGACGACCGAACGACCTCGCGACAAGGGTCGTCCCGTGAACTGAACATTAGGGGTGTAAAAATTACATTCGAGGCGCTGTAATGCTTCAAAACTTGTTTTTCCACTTGTCCTATCCCTCATGTTAGTAGAACTTGACTTACATTTTAGTAGAACTTGAATAAATGGGACCTGCATAAGTGAACTATTTCTATGACAGAAACAAATTTTAAGACTCCAACATTTTCAGATAAATTAAGTTATGTCAGCCATGTGGTTAAGTCGCCGTTACTCAGCTTTATTTTTCTCGTCAACGAAAGTTCCATTTTGGTCACAGTAATGTCATAAATTTTATACCATTATTAAGGCGCCAGACTTATCTCTGACCCAATGAAGTTATGACCATCCCCACTTGACTTGTGTCAAAGCTTATCGAGGAACTCACAACGATTCGTTCATGTAACATAAAGTGTACAGATAACTTCGGAGTCTTCTCATAGTGTCCCGTGTCTGCGAAACATTCTTCATTGTACAGAGTTAGCAACTTTCCTAACATTAAGCTATTTAGCACTATCATTTATATTAGAATTATTTTTTTAAATGGTCCACATAAATAAAATATATAGTTATTCTAAACCAAGTCACAATGATTAAAGAACAAATGCTCTGAAGATGCATGTTGCTTTTTATCTCATTCAACTATTGGGTGCTCCTCTATATTTCAGAATATTTTTGTGATTTTATTTATTGTATGGTTCTGGAAAAAGAAAGCAGCCCGAGGTGTGATTTTTACTATTAACAAATCAATTACATAAACTAATTTAATCTAATCTTATAAACAATTTCTACATCTTCTCTTTCTACATGTTCACTTGGAAGTACGTCTTAAAATGTTGTAAATTGTGATAAGGTTGTAATTAGAATTACGTAAATTTTAATTCGTTATCTAATTGAATAATTTTATTAAATATAAAATAAACACCGCCTTCTGGTGAAGAACTACAATTTATCATGGTTATTTATAATCAATTAATTTAGCTATAATTTGCTAATTATTTAATCACTAATCAAATTGAATAATCGACCTTATGACTTTTATTACCGATGTTAAACCTTTGAGGAATAAAATAAAAAAGTTCAATTAAATCAATCCACTCATTTTATGCGACACACGCACAGTCGGGTAAATTTAACAATTTAATTATATTTTTTAAAGGTCCAGTCCACATTACCACTGTGACTACCAGTATTCCTTTTATTATGAATGTGCGTGTAAATTCACAGACTTACACACCGATGACGAAGAAATAGTTAAATTTTCAGTTAAAGATGAAAACTTATAATTAATTTGCTTACCGCGTCATCAATTCAAAATCAATACTTATTACACGAAAGTTGCAATAGAAATAGAAATTCAAATAGATACGCATTTCGCGAACGTCACAAAAGAATGTATAATTTTTTATAATTTTTTGAGACTTACAATTATACTATAACTAACAATTTTTAATACTGGGCAACATTTATTTTAATACAATGTTTTAATGCATCCTCTATTTTTTCATGTGTATATTCAGTTTCTTATTTTCTAAGACAATTTTCATCAAGTTTTATGACATTTATATTCTACTCAAAGATGTATTGATATATGAATAATATTTAAATCATTTTGGAATTTTTTTCTTTCCTTCGACTATGCAGGTTTTTATCTTACACTAGCTATGTGAGTGTATACATTTCTCTTTTTTTTGTTTAAATGTAACTACACGTTTTTGGCATTGTGACAACATTTATTTTCTACTCTCATCTTGAAAACATATTGCAAATTTAATTAAAACGTATCTGAAAATATGAAACACGGCACGATCCAGTAATATTTGAAGCGATCAAAGGCTGTCGCTGATACGTGGCGATGTTTAATATCATTGACTTGATTGAATGTACAACAGCACCTTCAAAATAAATGGATACGATGAAAGAGTATGGTTGGATTTTTCAAATATATCGAAGAATAACTGTCAAGTTTCCCAATTTATAAGATTTTAAATTGCATAAGTCGCGACCTCAGTGATATTACATTAAATAGCCACCTTACATTCTTACAAAAAAGCGGCTCCAGGCAGCATCCAAGTACATAAAGTGAATTAATTATAGAATTATTACTATTTATAATGACGTTCTTAGAAAATTTTTATAGACTTTTAGCAATTTTGGTTGCTCCTCACGCGAAGGATATCGGAAAATAGATAAATATTCTATATTACAAACTTCTTGTAATATAGTATATAGTATGTATAGTAGGAGTGTCTATATGGGTTTACACAATATTTGATATATAATAGCGATTCTGTGGTTATTATTATGTAAATAAAAATCTAGTGCAGAATAAAATTATAATTGTATGATGGTTTCTCACCAAAAAAATAGACATCGTTGTTTATTAATTGAGTTAAAACTGCTAACTATTACTTAAAAAATACAATTGAGTATTAAACCTCTAAAATTTGAAATAATTAAGTACCATTTAAATACGTAAAATGTTTTTTGCATAACTGCAAGGAATAAAATTTTGAAAGAGTAGATTATCAACCATGTACCAAAAAGACATCTTAATCTCAAAAAAAAACAAAAAGAAACAAAAAGTTGCTTCAGGCAGCTCTTTATATACAAAATATAAAGTTTCCCCGAAATTTATTTACTTGACAAATTAATGAGGTAGGGAGTAAGGAAAGCCAACGTGTATAAAAATAATTTTAATTTCCAAACTTCAAAGTGCAAATTTTAAAGTTTGTTCACTTAAAATAATGCATGAGCGATTATTTATATCTATTAATGAGCTTGCCTCTTGAAAAATTCTTTAAGTCTCTAATGACATGTATGTTTAATATAAAGTAATATAATGTGACCATTAGCAGACATTGACCATTCGTTTTTTTTCCATTTACAATTTGAACATATAATTAGTTTTCTTAATAGGAAATTTATTTCATTTAATTTATAATTGCAATGTTAGTAATAAATTCGTAATCGTCTAGCAGGTACGTAAAATCAGACATGTTAAATGCAATAAGTGTAAAAAACTAAACAATTGATGCAAAAATTCAATTTCGTAAATAAAATACGGCAAATCAATAAATTATATTTTACCTGTATTACAAAAAAACTGATATTTTAAAGGATTAAATTAGTGTCATGCAGATAAATTTCGTATTAAGAAAGTTTACAAAATGAACGTGATTGAAACTTTTTTATTCACCAAAAACAATTATGTTAAAGTTTTATAAATGATCAATGCATTCATTGTAATTAACGATGTGTTATATATAATAATGGTAGGATTATAATAATGCCGTTAAATAGTAGGAAATTATATTTGCACTGCGGCTTTAATTTGTATTACATGAATTCTGTGGTTAACCTTTGGCGCTCTGATTCCCGAATTCACTACTTAATTATTAGACGCCACCAAATAGAATATATACTAAATTCATTTTTTAACTTTCTTTTCACCCGAAAATCATTAGCGAGAGCTTCGTCCATCGTCAGTGCACGCGCCCGTGCAATGGAGTGACAAGTTACACCACTTGTTTCCTGTGCCCTGAACTGGTACAAATTGTACGTAACCTTCGTATGTCAAACTGCATAGCCCGCGGGTCCATTATATACAAACAATAGTTTGTCATATACAAAACATCGCTTGTGTATAAGAAACGTTTTATTCTACATTGCTTAAATACTTCTAGAAGTCTTATGTGTTTTTAAAATGCCCTATCTGTCAAGCTCTAAAGCCGACTGGTCATTACATATTGCAGAGAGAAATTTTGAAGTTTTCATATATATATATATATATATATATATATATATATATATGCTACAGCATCACTTTTCTCTCGCGAGTTGTTTTATAGCAAAATTCTTTGCAGAAATGGTCAATCTCAGTCTCAATTAAATGGCAAAGGGTCGGTTAAATGGCAAATAACGAAGTGATTTCAGTTATGTTTAACATTAGTCTTCTGAAATTTTATATATATTCCTGAGAGTAGTTAAGCATAGAAAAAACAGTTACCCACAAAACACATAATCAAAAAAGTAAGTATTCATCTCGGCTTCCATTATCACATTGAAAAATTACTATCCCGTAAATTTGTCGAAAATACGTAAATGACTCTTAGACACTTAATAATAACCCGACGATATAAATCTGAAATGCACCATGAAAAGATAAAATAAGAGTTTTAGTTATTCCCTTAGACTTATATATATATATATATATATATATATATATATATATATATATATATATATATATATATATATATATGTATATATATATATATATATATATATAACAATAGTCTTCTGAAATTTTATACATATTACTGAGAGTTGTTAAGCATAGAGAAAACAGTTACCCACAAAACACATAATCAAAAAAGTAAGTATTCATCTCGGCGTCCATTATCACATTGAAAAATTACTATCCCCTAAATGTGTCAAAAATACCTAAATGACTCTTAGACACTTAATAATAACCTGACGATATAAATCTGAAATGCACCATGAAAAGATAAAATAAGAGTTTTAGTTATTCCCTTAGACTTATTTATTTTAAAAGTCAATCAGTCATAAATGCATTATAACTAATAGATTATACTGTAAATTTCCCTGAATTACACTCATTTTCGGAATCAAAATATTTATATTAATAATAATTATAATTTTTAATGTGACGTAGGTAAACATGATATCTAAACTTGATACGTAGATAACGTTTTAAAATCAATTTTGTTACTAATCAAATTTATGTTAAACGTCGAATAGATGGCCACGTATTATTTGGCAAAAACACCGTTTTTGTCTACTAAATGCAAAATGGAATTCACTTTTCCGGTAGATGCTTGCCGTCGGCTTTATTTTATTTTATGTAACTTCGTAGTTTCACTTTGCTAGTAAATTCACATTAAATTAATATTTCATTTCGATTTGATGTGTGTGTGTACATATATATATATATATATATATATATATATATATATATATATATATAAATACATATATACATGTATATACATATATATATATATATATATATATGTATATATATAAAATATTGCAAGGCAGAATATCCTATATTTTGAAATACTTATTCAAAATGACTTTTCATAAAAGGGGTGGTAAATTTGCAGTCACTAATTTAGTAGCCTTTTTCTTTCCCTTATATAGCAATAATTTGTAATGGGTAGAGACTGCGCAGAAGCTTAAAGCTTAGTCCTGAAACTTTTCATAAAATCTCTCTTCTAGCATCGTGAAGCCAGAGCTTTAAGTCGTGACGCGTGACGTATGGGCGGCACGCTGTAGGCGATAAAAATTCACGTTCCTACATCTGATTAATGCCTGCGATCGAGATAGAATTGGGCACGGTCTTAACAGGCGGTGAGCTTTATGTGTTGCATTTATTAATTTATGGTTACATTGGGCGTGTTTCTTTCGCGTATTATCTTTTAAAAGAGCAAAAGGTGAGTTTGTTTAAAGTATCTATCGTATATCAAACATTTTGTAATTGAAGACAAAGAACCATAAACATATAATATACGCGCATAAAAATATAGTAATTCTTAAATTTTAAATTGTTTGATATTTTAAATTGAACTGTTATTTACGACGTGATGAAAAATAGATATTCTGGGTCAAAATGTTTTTAAGAATTATATAAAGTATTTATATTTTGTTCATCAACATCCTACACAGCACAGACGAAAACATGATCTGAAGGGTTTTCCTCGTTCAAAACAACTGTTGTTGCTTATCGCATTCACAATAGCAAATGCGCTCTTGTTACTGTCATAAGTATATATCCTAATCAACGCTCATTAAAAATCCTCCCATAAATTAGTAAACTAGTATTATTTATCCTCACTTTCATTAATTTAACTCTGTTTATAAGCGCCATGTCAAACTTGAAATTTGTAGGGCTGTGAAAATTACTTCAGTTTTAATTAAAATTACTTCACCTTTGGATATGAAAATATAAAAATAGCAAAATATTGTATTTAATTTTCAACGTAAGTAAAAAGATAAAAATATGAAATTTAGAGATTATAATAAGAAACTTCAGAACAAAAATAAGGCAGGAAGTAGCACGAAAGTACGCCAAGTTGTATTGAGTGAACCGGTGGCATAAGATAATACGGCACCCTTTCTTGGATTTGGTAGGATGAAAAATAAATAATTGTCTTATTTTTAAATCACGGAAAGGAATACGTCTAAGAGAACAATCTGTGAATAGTCTTGCAATTAATTAAGGGTTAATTGTCCATTATAAAATACGAAGTCATTTTTGTAATTGATTTATGTCTTTTTTATGCAGTTTCTATGATTTTTTCATGGAACTAACGACATAAGTGGGTTAACTGTTACTTGTTTATACTATAGTCAACTCTGATATTTTTTTATTTAATTTCACTAAATTTACAACTATTGTGAATACTTCTTATATATTCAAAAATTACGGTTCAGCTGGTAAAGGGTGCAGAGTCGTAATTCAAATGAAAAAACCTTTAACTCCATTTTACTTCAACGGAGGTATTCCAATTTTCTTGAACATTTCATTTTATAAATTTGCTGACGTTATAAATATGTATAATTCAGCTTTATAACATTAATAGTCTGGGAGTTAGCTGTAGTATATTGATAGACAAATACACGGATATAAGAACATGGTGAATTTATAAGGGTTCCTAGTTTGGCTACTGAACCCGAAAAAAAAACAAATTAATTTGATTTGTCGAGCAACTGGCATAGACACATGGACCCTGACACGACACACCTAAGAACATACTAGTTGGCTGGATGTTTTTTTTTGTTTAAATAGGCAATTGCTTCCCTAATGTAAGACTCTCTATTGCTACCCTAATGAGAGGTATCTTAACAACCCTTTTTTAAACTTTGTGACCATCGATTGTCTCATTTTGATTTTAAACAAGACGAATACAAAAATCTGAACACGTTTACAAAATCTTCCTCTAAATAGATTTTTTTATAATCTTTATTTAATTACATCATTTGGTGGCTACAAAAAAAACTTTACGGATTTTTTACGGATTGCGCAAACAAAGAATTCAAATTCATTGTAAATATAAAATATCTGATTTCAAATTCAATTATCCACATTTTACTCTTGCAAACACGTGACACTTTAAAAACTAAGTAAGTTACTTGATATTTGTTACAAAAAATTATGTAATTCAATTAAAAATTCACTTAACTGAACATAGTATAAAATGTATAACTTTTAATCTGTATTTTTATCTAAAAATAGAAAAAAATTACATTTCTTATAAGTTGAGGAGTCGTCAAAAAGGTATTTAATATGTTAACTGTACTATTTTCATTATATTTTTTTCAGCAGGTGTTATAAAACCTTTAACCAAATATAAAAATATCGACTCCTATAGGTAAATACTTAATTCTGAAATATCACTAAATTCATTAAAAAAAGTATTAAAATTGTTTAAGTTCAAGATTAAGAGAGTGGCTTCGGTAACATTTCTTTTATTTGAAAATGGTGGAAAATAAGCTTATCTCTTTCTATAATTTTAGCTTGGGACTTTTATAGTTATAAATTATTTGAAGTAATTGCTATTAGAGCTAAAATATAGACAAATGCATTTGAACTTTCTGCCCCTTGTTTTAGAATTGCTATTTTATTAAATGCATATTCCATTTGCATATTCGATTATTAAAATGAATTTACTTTAAAAAAAATATCTGTACATATTAATGGATTTAACTTGAAACTACTCAAGCAAATAATGTGTTTTACATAAAACATAAATAATAATCCTCAGAAAATTTTAGTTTTTTATCATAGTTAATGCTTCCAAAGTTATGATGATGGAATGTTACTGAGAAAAGTAAATAAAATCGTCGCTATACAGATGGTGGACAGAAGCGAACTGGACACTCAAGAATGGGCAGAGGAACGTAGAGAGGTCACACAATATACTTTTCATATCTAATATAAGAGTATAAATGAATGCATTAAAACACTGTATTTGCATTTCGGGATTCCATGCAGACGAAGTAACAAAGTGCCGCTAGTTTGTACATAAATACGGATATGTAATTAAAACATTTTTAAAGATAAAATAACTACCGCCATCTGGTGGAAGGTTACATAACTTCAAATATATAATTTTTAATTACAAATACAATTGTTAACTACATCTTTTCTATTTCGCTCCGAAATTCTTGAATTAATAATGTACGCATTAATATAAAAGCAATATTGAAATAAAAGTGGGGTAATGGTAAAGGTAGGTAATAATATATGATTTCTTATGCAAATGTTGAGCAAACGTCTGAGGAATAAAACTCAAAATTTTATTAAAATCTATCGTATTTTGTAAAATTAGCAACTCAAACTCGTAAACTGGTCGGCCTAAAAGCTCAATTGTGATTATTTAACTCGTGTATATAGTTTGTTAATTTTGACGAAATGCCAAGGTCCTCGAACCTGTAACTTTTTAATGACAGATATAGAGATGCGTAGGTCTATGCAACAATAAGAAATGTAATTTACATGAAAGTTTAAGATCTAACTAGACGTCCATATGATAATAGACCATGTCATTTGCTGAGTCCCAAATCAATAAAACATTTAGAATAGCGTGAAATCCAAATTGATTTTATTATTAATTTGAAATACAAATAGCTTTTATATATATAAGGAAAATTAAAAAATACGTGTTAAAAATTATAAGGGATTGATAATTTGATGGATAAGTTGCTTACTTTCTTACTTACTTAGCACTATAATTATACATAACTTTTTCATTACAAATTTTTTTTTATAAGTAAAGCTCGCTGGAAATCTCTTCGCTGGAAAATCAATATTTGCAAATCGTCTGCAAGCCTTCCGACATTTCAAACAAATAACGAAATTCCGAACAAAACTTCTCCTACGTGTGAGCTCAATAAGGCAGTCAGTCAATAAAGACTTCTTGTCCATATCTAATAAATATGTTACTCTCTTGTCAGTTTGTATCATGAGTTGCACAACATTGATATTAACTTGAGGTTTTAATTGTATTATGTTCATGTCAGCGTTAGTAATACAATTTTAAAATTGCCACCAATTTGCAAAAATAAAACATAAATTAAAGCAATATGCTCCAATAGGTTAACAAAGATTTGAAATTTTAATTTTCCGAAACAGAATTTATTTTTTTTTAAGTACTTTTATTACAAATAACCCGGTCTAATAAATTATAGTCTTACCCTCGTATATATGTGAATTGAATTAGCACAAAATATGCCTTTAAATGTGCGTGTTGTTTAAATGAGTTACCTTAGTTGGTATATTCATATTGGATATTAATAAATATTCAGTTAGTGCGCATTTTCCTATTCAATATTCCTACGTTGCAACAGTTTCTCATACAGTGTAATTTCAAGTATCTTTATAGTCACATAACAATAGATTAAATTTCTTTTGGTTTCATCGTTAGAATCTAGGAAAAATATAAGACTGAGATAAATTAAACCAGCCTAAACAGACCGAATTATTTTACATATATGTGAACTTTCTGTAAACACATTTCAGTTCAATTAAATTTAATTATTACATTGTAGCTTAAAATCGACGTCAAGTACAGACTCTTTCACTTTGATAGTTAATGATTGTCCAAAAATGCTGATAATAAAAGGTGACTTTGTTGAATAAAGCAGTTATTCACTGGTAATTAGCAATAGGATTTCAGGTATGTAATCTTTATTCATAGCAGAATAAACATATGTTTTCGTACCTAAATTTAAATTGAATACCAAAAAGGCAATGTTCATCTGCTGGTTAAATTTCAAATGCATTTTTCTAAAGAGCTTTGGTCGCTTGGGCTACTAATGGGCTTCTTTTATATTCGATACTACTACTACGAAAGTAAGTTATTTTATTGTTCTGTCCTTTTGCTTATTTATATAATGGCTCTGCAGTCAATTAACGAATCGTTACCGAATTTGAATTCCGAAGCTTGTGTTACATTACAATAAACTATTTTGCGTGCATAAAATACTAATGGGATTCACACGTATGGAATCCTAATGAGCTTTGCAGTCGCAAAATGTTAGGTAATCTTCATTGGTATGGAAACTTTGTAGACTTTGCCGGTACCACTAATACTAGAAAATTAGATTCGGATATTTTGATAAAATTGATGAAATTCAGTGGATGCATAATTCACGATCCGATTTAAAATATGCAATATTTTTAAAACGAGATATGCACAATTTTTTCAGGATGAAGCCCGGTATTTTGTATTAATTAATATGGATTCATTATTATAAAATATGGATAGACAGCGCAACGTACATAGTAAATATATTGCTTGTTTGTCACGGAAGTACGAAACTGGCATGTAAATCTCACTTTCTTAGCCAAAAAATTCATATAGCTAACGTTAATTTTAATTTAAAAAGAATTCAAGCCTCTGTCAAAATCCGCAAAACTAGCGTTTCATTTTCATTCGTCAATACAAAATTATTTAACAACCTACCTGGAATAATTTTAAATGAACGTGCTAACTAAGCGGTGCTTTAAGTTTTTTTTTCTGCATCACATAAAATTCAGAGAGAACTCATTATATTTAAAATTTAATATTTCTTAAATAAGACTACAAAATATTTTCAATAGCATTTAAACATTTTTCAAAATGTGAGAAACTTCAATTTGATTTAATTACGACAATAAAAAATTTTAGCACAATCATCGTTTCGCTCCGATTTTATATAAATAACCGTATGAATGATTTATTTTTTTGTAATTCAAGGTTCCATAGTATAATAGTAAAATTCGGCCCCTTTAAACCTCGTCATGTCTGTCTGTCCGTCGGTAGGCCACTATTTCATAATTCGATATGTCTGTTTGTCCGTCCGTACTTCACAATTTTATAAATGTTTCGATTTATATCCAATCTTAAAGGAATTTTGTAATAACATCTAGAATTATTAACCGATACTTAAAATTAAACTATAATATATTTTTTTAATTAACTTCCCCTTACTTCAAACACGAGGATGAAAAATATTTTATTTTGCCGAGCCACATTGAGTGGTATATCATGAAAAGGTATTGTAAAACAAAATCGAATTCTAAATTACTTTTGTGTGTATGTAACATATTTAGACCAGGGTCGATAATTTTTGAAACCAAACAAAATCGTAGTAGAAACCTATTGGAAAATGTTGAGAATATTACAAAAATGAAAGGAAAAATAAATTACGGTCGATTCGAGGTCGGGAAGTGGGAGAGGGTGGGTTTTTAAGGGTTAAAATCGGTTTATCTCGATTTACGGCAAAACTACAAGTCTTATGGAAAAAAATTAAATGGCAAAGTTGTAGGTAATAAAAAGATCTACAACTTTTGTATTTACACTTTTTTCTCATAACCTCAAAATTCACATGAAAAACTCAAAAAACCACGTTTTTGGTTTTTTATTTTTATCTTTTACAAAAATATTTTTTTTTCATGAAATTTGGTGAGAACTTACCTTTGTATATACGAAATACACAAAAATTTTTTGGATTTGAAAAATTAATTTTTTCTCCTTATTTTTATTCAATACCGAAAAAGCACCCTAATTTTCAATCAAAAATTCACGCGTCAAAATATTAGCTTTTTTAACAAAGTTGCTGGGCTTTTTATTCGTTGGAATCTCTACTTTCTGATAGTGTAATAAAAAATATACGTCACTATGGAAAATATTTCCAAAAAATTTAAAAAACGAAAAAAACTCTAATCGTACAATTATTTTTCTATCATTATGCATAAATTTGAGCTATTTATTAATATTAACGCTGTAATTATTCATTTAACGTATGAATCTAAGTTACATTGATGAACAAACAAATTTTCAATTAAAAGATACTACTATAATTAACAAACAACTAAGTTAATAATGTGTATATTTGATAAAACATCTACAATATTATAAGAAAGTCGTAAAATTTTCTTTAAATTAAATGCGTAGATGCTTATTTATTACTATTTGAAGATAATTTATATACCTGAGTGACCTTCAGAAAATTTTAGTCCAAGAATAGATATTTCGTAAAGAAGTGGGGAAGGGACTAGGAGGGTCGGACTTATTACTATACCTCTTCTTTCGTAGCAGCTGTAAGAACCGTTAGTATTGCTATTATACAAGATACAGAGCAGTGAACAACATCATTTATAAAAATACACGTGCAGGCTGTTTTAGAAAATTGTGACAAATTTACTTTAAACGAAACTATTGGAATCTACATAGCAAGGTAAATATTACTTGTATTTTAATCTATATCAATCAGCAATAAGGCAGATGATAAGCCGATGTGTGAAATAAAAAAAACAGCTTTGAACCGTTTAGTCATCTCCAGCAAGAAAAGAATCGACAATAAATACAAAAAAATTGAGACTATGACGTCTGCTTTTATTCATCGAACTTGCTAAAGTCAATATAATAGTGAAACTGCGATAGCAACGTTCTGTAGTTCAAGATCTAAAAAATCCAAGGAAGGAAAAGAAATGAATAAAGACGCCCTTCGATTTAATTTTCAATCTCATTGCTTCCTTTGCGGTGGGTTTTTCGGAAATATTTCAAAAGAAAAAATTTCATCTGTTCAAAGTAACGATACAAGAGATAATATATTACAGTATATACACAAAATACAGTGAATGATTTCGATAAAAACATTTCAGTCCGTTTGAAAAATGTGCCTGACTTAGTCGCAGTAAAAGCGCATTATCACACTGCTTGTATGGCTGGTTTTTATCATACAAGAACTGAAAGAAAAGGGGTTGCTCCGCTTCTGAAAACACTAAGAATTTCATTTGTTATCTAATTAATTATATCATTGACAACGAAGCAGAATGTCAATTTTCAGTTAATGAAATCAAAGAGAGTTTTCAGGAGATCTCCCAGACTACACAACTATTAAGACCAAATTAAAGGAACATTTTCAGAACGATATCGAGTGTCATTTAATTAAAAGAGACATGATAATTTTATACAAAAACGGTACTGCAAGTAAGAAACTCTGTAAAGACTCGTACGAAAAAAGGTTACAAAGTAAAGAAGATGAAAGAACTAGAATTGTTGAAATGGCTGCTGATATTGTTTTAGAAGATATACGTTCAAAAGTGTACGATATAAATTACTACGAAATTCCAGATTTCAATGAAGGCAATCTTTTTAAGGATGTTCCAAAAACTTTGCAAGTTTTTTTTTAATATTGTGTGTAAAAGTAATAAAGAAAAGAGTACAAATAATGTTCATAGGATGGATAAAAAAGTGGCCACCATGTCTCATTGCATTATCACATCTGTAAGGCCACGTTCTTTTTTATCACCAATTTTACTTGGTCTGTCGTCAATGATTCACAAAAAATATGCCTCTAAAGGATTGATTGACTCATTATCTAATTTGGGTTTGTATTCCTCATATAAAGAAACTTTGCGCTTTGAAGCATCAATTACCAAGGACCCTGCAAATCATACAATTTCTCCAGATTCATACGTTCAATTTATTTATGACAATGTGGATCATAATACATGCACACTTGATGGCAAGAATACTTTCCATGCAATGGGTGGAATAATGGTGGTTACTCCGGCGTCTAGTGTCACTTCAAAGAAAACCATCTCCAGATTACAAAAGATTCCATCGTCAGAAGAGATAGGCGAAATTGGATTTGTGAAATTGAAACATTTCGAAAACCAAAATTCCGATGGCTTGAAAACTGTTCGCATTGAAGATATTTTTGATCATACGGACAACTATGAAATTTCTTCGGCAGATTTTACATGGTCTTATTCAAAATTTACAAACAACAAATCCGATGGTTGGAATGGGTTCATGGAGAAGTTACATACTAATTCGACTTATCATACTTCCAAAATTATTCCTGTGCCGTTTATAAAAAATCCACCGAGTGATTATGATACAATTTTTACATCGTTGGTAGAAGCAGCTATACAATGCCAAAAACAAGAGCAAAAAATTGTATTCGTAACGTTTGACCAACTGCTATACCATAAAGCTCGTGAGATCTTAGCCAGTATTGATTTAAATAATGATCCCTACAATTCGTCGTCAATCCAAGTAAGACTTGGGGGGTTTCATTTATTGATGTCGTTTCTCGGAGCTATTTGATTCATTATGGATGGTAGTGGGCTTAAAGAGGCTTTCTGTGAAATATATGCAGAAAATTCGTCCGACAAAGCTCTTTCCGGACACGCATATGCACGAGCTATTAGAGGACATTTTCTAGTACAGCTCGCATTGTCTGAATTAATTTTTTCATCGATGGAGTTGTCGGACACAGAAAAGGGACTAATGAATACATTTTTACTGGATTTAGGAACAGAAAGTTTTGAAGATAATTTGAATTGTGAAGAGTTTAAAGTCATAAAAGAAAAATTTGTCGAGCACCTTAAATTAGTCAAAAAAAGAGGTCCTACTGCAAAACTTTAGGTGCAGTATTGGCAAATGGTTTCATTGGTCAAAGATTTCATACGAGCTGAACGTACAGGTAATTGGGAATTACATTTAAAATGCGTGGAAAGAATGCTGCCCTATTTTCATGCAAGCGGGCACTTTTTATACGCGAAATCTGCTCATCTTTATCTCCAAGATATGCGTAAGCTTAGAGAAACTATAAATGATGATTATGAATTTACGCGATTCGCTGAAGGATTCTTTACGATTAGATGTACCCACAAGTTTTGGTCGGGAGTTTGGATGAACATGACGATCGAGCAAGTTTTGATGAGATCGATGAAAACTCAGGGTGGACTTACACATGGTCGTGGTTTGTCTGAAAGCGTTTTAACAAAATTCGTATTAACAATGATCATACTGATTTTTGTAATGTTTCTTTTGCAACTACATAGTAACATGTTGATTCAAGGGAATATCGAATAAAAAGAGATGTAGCTGATTTACAATTATTACATACATTTTTCAACAGGTATGATCCTTTTCCATAGAGTGATGACATTATGTCAATATTTGCTGGTATTATTGGCAGTAATTCTGTAAATTGTTACGAAGCGTACGAAAAAATCTTTACAAGCTATTGTGGGAATGAATTTTGGCAGTGTCAAATTTAAAAGAAAGAATAAAGTCTTGTCACTTAAAACCGTTCAATCTTCTGTTAAAGTAAACGGAGAAATTATAACAATCGATCCGTTATTGCTATTTCAAAGAATATCTCTAACGATAGACAGTAAAAAAGATATGGAAACTTACTTACAATACGAGCTTGCACCTTTTCCATTGTCTCTTTTTACGGAAAATGGCATCAAGAAAAACGTTAAATCTCAGCTCTACGAATTATTTGTGAGTACGACTGGACCAACGCATTCTGACAGCATTGTGCATGTCGTCGATGGTGGATTTTTACTGCACAAAGTAATTTGGCAGAAAAATGAAACGGTAGAAGAGATCATGAATGTGTACTTGCGCTATGTCGAAAAACATTATGCAGCAGGCAGTTATATCGTTTTTGATGGGTATCCCGAAATTGAAAAATCAGTTTCTGTGACAACAGCACCAGCAGCTACTTCAAAAAAAACAAAAAAAGGAGAACGTAGTCGTAGAAAAACTTCAGATAATATTCCAGAGTTTAATTATCAGAACCATACGAAGATACCATTTTTGCAGGAAACATTTCTATCTAACCAGAAAAACAAAGACAAAATTATAAAATCGTTAATGGAAACATTAGAGTCTCACGGATTTTCTTGTAAACAAGCGGACGAAGATGCTGATGCTGATATAATTAAGACCTCGATAGAAGTTGCTGGAGAGACAAGTAAAACTGTCATTGTTGTGGGACAAGATATTGATCTTTTGGTCCTTTTGAATGAATTAAATTTAAATAATCATGACATTTATCTTCTCAAGCCAGGTTCTGGAACAGTAAAAGATCAATTTTTCACGTCTAAGAGTTTCAAATATGAATCTTTTAAAAATATAATTGCACTTCTGCATTGTTTTTCAGGTTGCGATACAACATCTGGGTTTGCCGGAAAAGGAAAGAAAAGTGTCGTAAATTCATTATTAGACGCTAAAAATTTGCCCAATGTGGCCAATATTTTTTATAAAAAAGATGCAAACAAACACGATATCCAAAATAATGGATTACAATTAATAAAATCTATTTATAAGTGTAAAAATGACAATCTAACGCTGAATCAATTAAGATTTACAAAATATCAATTGGCAAAAATTAAATCATCTTTCATATTGACGAATCTTCCACCCACAGAAGGTGCAGCAGAACAACATTGTTACAGGGCATATTATCAGCTTCAAACTTGGCTGGGTAACAAACTGAGAGCTACAGATTGGGGCTGGAAACAACATGAACGAGGCATTATACCTAAATTTACAGAAAAGGAATTGATTCCGGAAATACTGCTCAAAACTATTTGCTGCAGTTGTGAAACTGGATGTAACAGTTTAAAATGTGGTTGCCGAAAACATGGTTTAAAATGCACAAATTTATGTTCAAATTGTCATGGCTCTGAAAAATGCTCTAATGTAGAAAAAAAAGCTTACGAGGAACTTAATGATTCGGATGAAATTGTGGATGAAGAAATAATGCAGACTGGAAATAATATTGGAAACGAAGACGGTGATGGTCTTGAAGATTCCCAAGATTTGCTAGAATCGGAAAACGACGAAGGAATACCATCAAAGAGACAAAAAATATTGAACTAAAAAATATTATGAAAAACATTTATATAGTATGAGATTTTTTTTATGACAAAAATATAATAAAATTGCAATAAACCAGCTTTTTTACTGAAAAAAAATATTGTAACATCCTCATTTTTTAGATAAAATTCCCTTTAAATCCTATCTTGAATATTTTTAACAACCATTTTCCCATGTTTTATTTTGCAATCTTAATCTTTGATGGATTGAAAATTTGTTTGTTCATCAATGTAACTTAGAATCATACGTTAAATGAATAATTACAGCGTTAATATTAATAAATAGCTCAAATTTGTACATAATGATAGAAAAATAATTTATCGTTTCGAGTTTTTTTCGTTTTTTAAATTTTTTGAAAATATTTTCCAAAGTGACGTATATTTTTTATTACACTATCAGAAAGTAGAGATTCCAACGAATAAAAAGCCCAGCAACTTTTTTAAAAAAGCTAATATTTTGACGCGTGCATTTTCGATTGAAAATTAGGGTGCTTTTTCGGTATTGAATAAAAATAAGGAGAAAAAATTAATTTTTCAAATCCAAAAAATTTTTGTGTATTTGGTATATACAAAGGTAAGTTCTCACCAAATTTCATGAAAAAAAAATATTTAATGTAAAAGATAAAAATAAAAAACCTAAAACGTAGTTTTTTGAGTTTTTCATGTGAATTTTGAGCTTATGAGAAAAAAGTGTAAATACAAAAGTTGTAGATCTTTTTATTACCTACAACTTTGCTATTTAACTTTTTTCCATAAGACTTGTAGTTTTGCCGGAAATCGAGATAAACCGATTTTAACCCTTAAAAACCCACCCTCTCCCACTTCCCGACCTCGAATCGACCGTAATTTATTTTTCCTTTCATTTTTGTAATATTCTCAACATTTTCCAATAGGTTTCATTCTACTACGATTTTTTTGTACTTTTTACCTTTTTTCAAGGCTTCGACACTGGTCTAATTAGCTAAGCAAGATATAAGTATCCAAAGAAAGAATTAGCTCCTTATTTTTCTTTTATCTATTGACCTGTGCATTTAAAAAATGTAAAAAAAGTGATAGCAACATTTAGTAAACAATGCAAAAAAAATTATTTTTGTTAATTCTGTTAATAAATTGAGGGATGTAGGCAATTGAACTATTTTCATTGCTCCCGTTAAATATATGCTAAGCAATATACTTCCATATTAAATAATTTGTGGGTACAAAATGTTATATTAAGGATGGGTTTTTATATTAAGGATGTCATATTTTATTTGAGACAGCATCACTCTTAGACGCATCACTTACAAATTACTTTGAAAATATGCTCACAAGTTTATAGTTCACACTTATAAAACACAACTAAATTGTTTATAAAATTCAAATCTTTGAATTTATGTTTCAAATAAATTAAAAATGAATTCATATGTGAGCAAATGTATGCATGAATAATTAATACGGGTGTGATCGTATATGAATTATTTGCAAACCCATTTTTTTATATCTGACAGGAAGAATACGCTCGAAGGGATTTTATCACGGCTTAGTAGAGATTTATGTAATAAAATAAGAAGAACGTAGTAATTTTAATTTTCTAGTTTCCAATTTAAACGAAATTGCACAATAACTTAGTTTGGTAAACATAAGGCAAGTAAAATTACTTTAAAAAAATCACATTTACTATGGATGTACATAATATATTCGTAAGACACCATTTCTTACAAAAAAAACTCATAATTAAATATTATATATGAATAATCTATAAACAAAATATGAAATTTGATTTCTGTTAATGTTGAACTGTACCACAAGTGCAATTTCAAAAATATTTGTGAAACTCATATTCAAGGAAGATTATGGATTGTATATCATTACAGTAAAATTTACAACGACTGATATATAATGTAAAATGGTTGGTTAAAACTGATGAAAGGGTGCCAGGTAATAAAAGACCGACTTATTTATTAAGTGCCTGTTAACGGGAGGAGACATTTAGTGACCGCAATGCAAAATTGAAATAATTCCACCCTAGTGTCAACCGCAGGGTACAACCAGTAAAATATAAAAATTAAGTAATCATTTATTTAAAACGGATGTTTCATGAAATGAAGGCGAATTGTTCCATCCGATTAAACTTTTTACAAACCGGCAATTTGTCATTGAATATTTTTATTTGCGATTATCACGATATCCTTAATACAATTTCAAAATTCTACTTAAATCTTCAATTAATTCAAGATAATTATGCAAATTTACAACGATATTAAATTTCTTTGGTAGTGTCTGCATACATTATTTATCTTTAATCGTATTTTTGTGTTAAATCTGTGTCATAATGCATGAAGCAAACTGTATGATGATGGTTTACATAAGTAGCGTTATTACTGTTTTGCATTCAATGTATTATTACCATTTTTGATAATAGTTACTGGAAAAGAATATATTTTACGAATAGGAAATATCTTTGCTTAATTCCAACTGCACGTGAATTTAATCGATTTATGTGTTTGAGGAGTTTTCTTACAAATGATGGAAAAACAGATGGTTATACTCGACGAAGTATCGGAAAAAACAAATAGGTCATTCATAAATATTGTGCGAAAAGCAAACAATACAGTGATGTTCATATATGACAATATGTTTTACGCAAAGGAAGCTGTTTAGCTACCTTTAATAATAACTAAAAATTTAAAGAAATAGAAGTCGCTGTCAATTAATTCAGTGGTAATTTCAGGTATAATCTTAAGGGAAACGGTTACAGACAATTAGTTGTCGTATGTTTTGACTTGCAATTGTCATGAGTTCCTCATTCTAATTTTAAAATTCGATATTTAACTTCAAATACTTCGAGAACGTCAGCAAATTTTCTAACATTATTAAGTTTTTACCGTAATGCCTGCATATAGTCCTCATTTATTTGCATTTTCGGTAATATCTGTTTAGTAGTTTTTCCATGATATGCTTAAAGATATGGCCTTCTCACCATCATAACGAATAATGTTATAAACGCAAAATTAGTTTGCCTTTAGGTTTGTTTGTTTTACTTTTATGATTCAATTACTTACTGGATATTAACAAATGTACTATAGGCATCCAGACTGTGTTATAAATATTGCATTTTCCTTATCCCACAATAGTTAGTTTCTTTATGGTAATTAAAAAGATAATGGGTTTTCTAAGCGAATGAAGTAACGTATCGAAATTAGTTTTATGATGAAATTTTAATTGAAATTTAAATTTTAATCATATATTTTAGTAATAATAAGTAAAAATAACCTTTAAAAATTATTAGATCATTTACGACGATTTTTTAACAGTTGGTCAATTTAAATGAGGGTAGAAAACTTTGAAAATACAGACAATTTTAGATCTAGAAAGGGATGAAAGAAAATAATGACATTAGAAATAACATTCGTTTGCTGCACGATATAGTAATTAGCTATTGGTACTTACATAAATGCTGCACATGATGGTGAAAATTCAAGTTTCTATTAAAAAAAAAGTAAACTATAGGTCATTGTTTTAATCAGACATTAATTTAGACTTTTGACGTGGCTTAAAATTATTTATATATGAAGTTGATCTGTGAACTTATATATACGTACTAAAAAATTAATTTACGAAAGCACTTACTAAGCTTTCACTCAATACCGACTTCATATTTCATTGAAACACAATTCATTAATAGTCTCAATAATATTATTTATTCAGAAATTAGATAAGAAGTAGTTTACGTGGTGTCAAGGATAACAAACAGAAAAGAACGCATGTCTAAAAGGTTGGAGTAATTGTCTTCAGTAAGAAATAATATCTCAAATCATACACTTTTTTCTGAACTATTAATAAGTGTATAGGAGCTTAATTTATGTTTCTGATGTACTGCAATAAAATAAATATTTAAAATTAATGTGTGTCTACCGGTATAATCTTAATCTAGTATTATTAAGGCACACGTTTATATAAGAAGGTACTTATAAATAGAAATGAAAATATAACAATTGAGATGAGTGATAAATTGTTTTTGAGACGTACCAGTATTAACTAATTGTGCTTATATTTTCTTTTCCTCCCACTTATCAGTACTACTTGGGCTAGCCAAGGATAGGTGGAGATGGCGTGGCTTGGAAGATGTCTTCATCCATCATTGGGTAACCCAAATAAATCCTATAAATAAATAGGTAATAATTAAATAAAAAAATTATAAATAATTAATACATCTATGTATAATAATAATATATGTTACATGTGTAAAATATAAATTGAATCAAATATTAGATACATATGATATTGATAACTACCAATTTCAAAGGAAAAATTAGTATTGTTATAATTATCACTTTGAATGTGTGACTATCATATTTAATTATGAATTTGTGACGTACAATTAATAAATTTGTTTTCATTAGTCCTATTTTTCTTTTGTTAGGATATATATTTTTATGGCTTTCATAAAAATATTTCATTATTAGATTTGTATTAACCAATTTCGTTTTGAAGGCAAAAAGAAAAATAATTAATCATGTGATATCAAAATTTGTCGCTAAAGATATTTAACGACGTTTGTTTAGATGGAGGAATCCCGAAAAAAATATGAATTGAAAATTTTTTTTAATTTAACGGTGCAGCACCGAATTTTGTTATCGTTACACGAACCCGATTCTGATATGGAAAAAGTATTAGTAGTTAACTGAACAATATTTTTCAGTGATTACTTTTATTTCTTTTACTTTTAGCTGTTTCTTCACTATTGTTTATATAAATATATAACAATAGCTTCAGAAAAATCTGGTTCAACAATTTTTGGAGACATCTCTCCTTTTCGTAATCCTTTTTAAAAATAATTTGTCAAAATAGTAATTTCTAAATACTACGTATTTTCGAAAAAAAATATTCCAATTAAAGTGTAATTTCGAATTTCCGTAAAATATATATAACACTATTTTATTTGGACTAAGATATAGTTTTGTCATGTTTTAGGGTTAGTAGGAAGTAATGATAAACAAATGAGTTAAGATGCATGTACATAATGCATATACGTACATATATATCTATTCGTGCTCAAATTCTTTTTAAATTTCAAGTGACATGCATTGATTATCGTATATATAGGCTAATTCTAAAGAAATAAGTAACTGTTCCTTATCATAATTTTAGTACCACGTTACTCGGATTGTATTAAAAACATGTGACAAAATGTGCCCGAGCCGAATATCCGAGCCAATTTCCGAAACTACTAAAGCGAAAATTATGAAAATGACAAAGTTTTTAGAAGCTTACTATTAGTACTTATAGTTTCTATGAATACAATAGCAAATGTTGTACCTACATCTCATACTTTTGAAAAAGTCAAGATATTTTTACACTTTAAAGAATATGCTAGGATTCAATTAACGTGGAGATAAATAAAAATATTTGAAAATAGTTTAATAGAACCACTATGTATACACTTAAATATTTATACTTTAATGTGTACTTGATTGTATTAGGAATACACGTAGTTGGCAGGTTTTACGGCCTGTTTTTCCAATTTTTATCGAAACGAAAATTGTTTTTTATCTCCTGTCTGTTATCATTGCATATATATAAATTTTTTCTGATGATCATTTTAATCACACCAGATATAATCGACTGTGACAAATGTATAAACGGGCAAATACAGTTTTACCTTGTGGACATCAAATCATTAATTTGGAAAGAATTTAAATAAAAATTATTACGAAATTATCTCTCAATAATAATGTTCATACGGAATGTGAGCGCCGAGGGATTAAACGTTTATTCCAAGCAGCCAAAAGATTCCCAGCAGTTTTTTCTTATTAATAATATTTATCTCCAATGCCTATTTATGACTTGGATAATGAATTTATTGAACGGCTCTCAATAATGAAGGTGAAACTTTTCGCGAAAACGGCACTTGAATCTTCCTTTTTTATTTTTGGGCCGCCTTTATGTAGGTGGATATTACGCTGGCAAATTTATGTTTCGGACACGGGATATTTATTTCTGGGAGCCTGATACGATTGATGATTGCAACGCAACATAATGAATATGTTTTTATGTATGCGTCTGATGAGATGATTTATTTGTATAGGTTTATTACATCTTGTCTGTAGATATTTATATACTTGCATCTAAATGCAATAGATCATGTATTTTATGATATCTTGTCACTCCTAGTATTACAAATATTTTACTTCTTTCATATGCTCCCGCGTTCTTTCTATTACGATTGGTTAATATATTTATAGCATCATTTATTTATTTTAAAGTCAATCGAAAAGAGTATATAATTTATAAATAACTGGAGAAAAGTAGCGGTTAAGAGGAAACAATTGAATTGAAGGGGTTTTTTTCGGATACCAAACTGAAACCAGGTATATTTTGTGATAAATAAATAAAATATTAAATTAAAAAACCTAATTATTTGCAATGATAAATATAAACAAAATGGTAATAATAGAGAAAAAGTTATATAATAAATAACATTTATTTGCCTTTGGAATACATTTATTATATTGTTTATTTTCTAATAAGTTCATATTAGAGTTTTCTGCAGTGTTTACATTGTTAGGAACATGCGTATTCAAAAATAATTTCAGATTTGCTGCAAAAATATTTTTAGAGATATCGGTTATAGTACAGTTAGCAATAAGTAATGTTTTGGTATTATTATCTGTTCAATTATCGTTCTCAACAAAACCTCAAAACAATTTTTTATGAAACATCAAATTAAAATAAATTTCAATATTATTATTGAACAGTGCTTTTATTTTATTTTAAATGATTGTTGCAAACCTTAGCTGAACCTAACTGCATCAAAATCCTTCCAATAATTTTGCGTGATGCACGCACATTTAATTATCCATGTACCATTTCATTTTACATTTTATTACAGGTAAATATATTTGCAAAAGTCAATTGAGTAGAACAGAATTTTGTTTTTTAAAATTTAAATGCTTTAAAAAGTGCGGGTCGAAGATACAGAAAACATTTAAATTAAATTTTTTTAACTCTGATATCACTTAATTTATCTAATATTTCAGTATTTAAAATAATATATTAAATAAGAATATTATCTTACCAAGGGCTAGGCGCAGAAACCGAAATAGGGACATGTCCAAATTTATGCATTTCGTAAAAAAAATTTCAGGTCATCATAATAAAATTATTCACATCTTTCCTACTTTATGAACGTCAATAAGTGGTTTAACACCCAACAAAGTTGTGTCCAGCACTACATTTGTCATAGTCCCTATTTTAGCATTGTGAGTTTTGTAATCATGTACGTTATCAAAATGTTAACTCACTCTCTTATTGTAACCTTTGCATAAATAAAATATTTAGTAAGCGCTTTTAAAATGAGTTCCAGTAAAACATATCACTGTTAAACTGAAATTGTAATTTTTCCAGAAAATAATTATATATATGTCATTTTTCTTATTTCAGGTAGTTTTTCAAAACACTGGAAATTCTGTCACTTGTCGGGTTTCTTCGTTTCGTCCAGTTACGTACAGTTACTAACTGCGCCTTTTCTATGGCTCTAAAAAAGATGGACACAATCATGTTCGTAATCAGAATATCATACCACCATATTTTTGTAAACCCTGTAAAAATAAAACTTTGAATATAATGAACGAATGAATGAACGAGTATGGTGTAAATAAAACACATCGCGCTTTAAATAAAATTTCAATATCCCGAAAAAAATTATAAACCAATATTAAATTGATTGTGTTATAAAACTAGTCAATTTTCTTTACTTCAGGGCATTTTTATGGAACTAGAAATTCTGCCACTTTTCGGGCTTCATTGTGTATATATACTAGCTATATTTTATGGAGACCCTTTTACGGCTATAAAAAATGGACATGGCTATATATGGATGGAAATGACTATATATATATATATATATATATATATATATATTTATATATATATATATATATATATATATATTTATATATATATATATATATATATATATATATATATATATATATTTACATATATATATATATATATATATAGAGAGAGAGAAAGAGACAAGGCAGGAAAATAGAAATTATGAGGAAAATAATATGCGTACATAAGGAAAACTTCTTAAATGTGGTTTTAGAAGAGTTTTGATACTCTTATAATTTATATTAGTGTGTAGTATAAAAGAAAACTCGTATATAAGTAGGTATTAAGAGTAAAATAAAATTTCCACGCAGACTTATTTTCCAACATTTTATGATTTCGTAATAGTGACTTTCGTAATAAAGTGAAAGACAACCAACCAAATATTTGTCGCCGCATGCATAACTAAGAAGTATATAATTATCTATATTTTATGAAATCATTGAGGCAAGTTAGTGAAAATTATTTTAATTAAAAGTTCCTGTTAAATGCTAGTATTCTAGTAATATTTTTTCTCGATTTCTTAAACACTACTGAAGTCAAAAATGAATCCTGCGTGAATTTCTGAATTAAAGAAATTAAACCTTTATACCAACGTTAAAATAATGTTTGATAAAAATTTGCAGAACAATAAAAACTATGAAGGAACTTCAGAATACATAGTTAAATATTACAGCTTATTTGACATAAGAGTTTGTATTTCACGAAATCGTACACTTTGTGAATCTTACAATTTTACAGTCAACGTAAACAGCGAATAACTAACTAAACCACTGAAAACGTCATTAATAATTAAGTGTAAATAATTCTTTTATAAAATCAATTATTATTAAGCAGGCATTGTTTTCTTATTACTATCGACATGCCTTGATAAAATATTGTACAAAAGTACATTGCTTGTAAAAATATTGTAAAATGTAAGTTATTTATTTCAACTTTTTCGTCAGCTCATGGACCAGACAACACTTTTAATAATATGTTCTCCGGAACAGTTTCCAGAAGAATGTATGATACAGAGTGTGATCAAAAATTACAGTCATTATTGCCGCCGTGTGTCCAGCTTTTACATTTATTCAAACCATATTTTATTCTCTAAAACCAACTTGAAATTCGCTTGAAATCAAAGTTAAACACTTGGATTGAATGATTTTATGATATTCTAATAGAGTTGCTCTTTTATTTTTTTATTCGTTCATAAATATCAATTGAGATATGTAAAGTAAAATTCACTTAAAAATATTTTTTTAACATACTTATTCTTTTCCCAATTACAGAGGTTTTACTAAAAAATAACGTATAATTTTATTAGAAATATTTCATCTTAATATAATAATGTTACGTCGTCTTGAAATCTATAGAACCTCGCTACTTAACAAATCGCAACATTTTTAACAATAAAAAATTCTTCGTTCATATTAAATACAAAAATTAAACAGAAAAATCACGCTCCACGTTCGCAGTTAAAATCTTTTATTTTCGGAGGCGCGGCAATCGTACATGTGGAATAAATATCTATGGCATTGAATAATTTGTCTTATTACGCAACCGATTTCAATGTCATTATTTTATTTTATCTTCTTTTATTCCAAATATATTTATCCTGATTAGTCCTACACGAATTATTAAGCTTTTAAAAAAACCAAAATATTTCTTAAACTCTTAAATTGCCCTATTCCACTGTCTTATCTCTTAAATTAAGAGAAAAATTCCTATGTTGGCTACATTAAATCATGAACATCAGATGTCCTATAAATATAAATAAAACTACGCTTATATTTATAAATTCTCGAAGTGTTATTGTTTTTTCCCATATTTATTAACTCGTTTACGCTATATTTCCTATCTACAATAAATATTCAATATATAAAAATGGCTAAATGGCTCTATTAAAGTCATGCTCGGCTCAAAATAGGTGGTTTATTTGACTGCTTCGAGTAAATCAGCAACTAAATTTCGAGGATGAAAAATTCATAACGAACGCATATTCGCTACTACAAACTTCGGAATTCAAATTCAGCTCCTAAGCCTTCAAGTCGGGGACCGACAACCTTTGCGGCAAGGGTCGTCACGTGAACTGAACATTAGGGGTGTACAAATTACATTCGAGGCGCTGTAATCTGATTGTAGACGAGGGCTCTAAGCTCAGCTTAGTTGCCTCGATTTATTTTTACATTTGTCTTATCCCACTTGTGTATATATATATATATATATATATATATATATATATATATATATAGTAGAACTTGAATAAATGGGACCTGAATAAGTGGACAACTCCTATGACTGAAACTAATTTTAAGCCACCAACATTTTCAAATAAATTAAGTTTCATCAGCCAGGTGGTTCAGTAGCTGTTACTCGGCTTTATTTTTCTCGTTAATGAAAGTTACATTTTGGTCACAGTTTTACCATAAATTTCATATCATTATTAAAGCACCAGACTTATCTCTGATCCGATGAAATTATGACCACCCCCACTTGACTTGACTGAAACTTATCGAGGGGCTCACAATGGTCCGTTAATGTAAAACAAAGTGTACAGATAATTACTGAGTACTCTCACAGTATCTCGTATCTGCGAAATGTTCTTTATCGTACAGAGTTAGAGACTTTCCGAACTATGAGCTATTTAGCATTATCATTTTTATTACAATGCCTTTTTCAAATTTTACACATATCTAAAATATATATTTATTCTTAACCAAGTCACCATGATTAAAGAAAAAATGCTCTGAAAATGCATATCGCTTTATTTCTCATTAAATATTTCATGTTTGGGTGCTCCTCTATATTTCAGAATATTTTGGTTATTTCATTTAATGTATAGTTCTAAAAAAAGAGACTGAGAAGAGAGAGGGGTGAGACTTTTATGATAACAAATCAATTGTATGAAATAATTTAATTTAATCTTAGTAAATTGTGTTTTATCATCAGCGAACAGATAAATGTATACTATACGTATAACAAATATCTACATCTCTCTTCTTCAAATTTTCTCTTCTGGGGTTCACTTGGGAGTACGCCTTAAAGTGTGATATATTGTGATAAGGTTGTAATTAGAATTACGTAAATTTTACTTCGTTATCTAATTAAATACTTTTATTAATAAATGAAATAAACACCGCCATCTATCGGAGACCTACAAAACAATCAATTTATCATGGTTATTTAGAAAATAAAAAGGTCCCAGTGTCAATTAATTTAGCAGTAATTTGCTAATTATTTAATCAGTAATCAAGTTGAGTAATCAATTTGATTACTTCCATTATGGATGTTAAACCTGTGAGATGTACAATTACAAATTTCATCTAAATCAATCCCGTAATTTTTATGCGATGCAGGTACAGTCACGCAAATTTTACAATTTGATTTTATTTGTTATTTGCCCAGTCCACGTTATCACTGCGACCACCGGTATCTTCCTATTATATTATGAATGTGCGTGTATCACTGCGACCACCGGTATCATCTTATTATAGAATGAATGTGCGTGTATCACTGCGATCACCGGTATCTTCTTATTATATTATGAATGTACATGTATCACTGCGACCACCGGTATCTTCCTATTATATTATGAATGTGCGTGTATCACTGCGCCAGTGGTCGCGGTATCTTCTTATTATATCATAAATGTTTACTTACCTACACACCGATTACAATGATATAGTTGCAGTTAGAGATGAAAAGTTATATCACATTTGCTTACCGCGTCATCAATTTGAAATCATACTTATATATTTACTACACAAAATTTGCAATATAAATGGAAATTCATATGATACGCATTTCATGAATGCTACAAAAAAAAGTGTATAATTTTTCCTCTTTTTTCTGAGACTCGTCTATTACTGAGTTATCTGTTCTAGGTAAATATAGGTTGTCTAAAATGTTTTGAATAACTAGCAATGATTTATATTAATGCGATCTTTTAACTCATTCTCCATTTTTCATGTGGATATTCAGTTTCTTATTACTTAAGAATATTTTATTTCATGTTTTATGACATTTATTCAATACAAAAACGTACAGAAATAAAAATAACATTTCAATAATTTTAGAATTGTTTTCTTTCCTACGACTATGTAGGTTTTTATTCTACATTAACTATGTTCGTAAATATATTTTTTGTTTAAATGTACCTACCTGTTTATGGCATTGTGATAACATTCATTTTCTACACTTGTCTTGAAAATATATTGTGAATTTAATTACGACGTATCTGCAAATATGAAACGTGGCGATGTATTACATCATGGACTAGATGGATGAACTAAGCCCTGGACTGGGGATTAAATGTACTTGAGTACTACGCGAGCATAATAACACATTCAAAATAAATGGAAGAAGTGTTGAGGAAATTGCTGGTTGTATTTTTAAATACACCGAATGATAACGGTCAATTTCACCATTGTTAAATTTCAAATTTTACAAGGCGATCTTAGTAATATAATATTTAATAGCCACCTTATATTCTTATAAAAAATGCGGCCCAGATGGCATCCATGCACATGATGTTAATTTATTAGGGTATTATAATTATTTATTACGACATTATTAGAAGATTCATATATTTTATACTTTTATACTTTTCTATACTTTTAGCAATTTTGCTTGTTCCTCCCCACAAGGATATCGGAAAATAGTTAAATACACTATATCACAAGTTTCTTGTAATATAGTACATACTATGTACAGCAGGAGTGTTTATATGAGATTACATAAGATTTGATATATAACGATGATTCTATAGTTACCGTTATATAAATAAAAATTTAATGGAGAATAATAAAATTACAAATATGTGATGGTTCCTCACGAAAAAAATAGACATCGCTGTCTATAAATTGAATTGTAGCTGCTAACTAAAAATTGGGTATCAAGCCTCTAAGATATAAAATAATTAAGCACCATTTAAATCCGTAAAATGGTTTTTGCATAACTGCAAGGACTAAAATTTGGAGGACGTGACTATCAATGACGTATCAAAACGACATCTTAAACTCTTATGAAAGAAACGAAAAACGTTGCTCCATGCAGCGTTTTACATATAAAAAATGTAAAATGTTAACAGCTTACAAATTAAAGAGACCGAGAGTAAGATAAACAAACGTATATAAGAAAAAATTTAATTTGCAAACTGCAAACTTTGAAATTTTCATCACTATCATAATGCTTCAGCGATTATTTATATTTATTAATGAAATTGGCTATTATCTTCGTTCCTGAGAACTACTTTTAGGGCGTTAATGGCATGTCTGTTTAATATAATGTCATTGACGACCATTAGTAGATAAAACAAGGAAATTGGTTATTTCGTGGTAATGTTTTATTCATTTATTTATTCCATATACAATTTGAATACATTATTAGGATTTTAATAGTAAATTTATAGTAATAAATGTATAATTGCAATGTTAATAATAAATTTATAGTCGTGTATCAGGTACGTAAAATGAGTCATATTAAATCCAATAAATATAAAAAACTAAACGATTGTGCTAAAATTAAATTTTGCAAATGAAATACGGTAAATAAATATATTGTACTTTACCTGCATCATAAAAAAAAATATATTTGAATGAAAACTCATAAGTGATTAAATCGATGTCATGAAGATAAATTTCGTGATTGAAACTTTTCATTGTTAAAGTTTAATAAATGATCAATAAACTCATTGCAATTAATAATACCCCATACTTAATAATGGTAGGATTTTAATAATACCGTTAAATAGTAAGAAATTATATTTGCACTGTGACTTTAATTTGTATTATAAGAATTCAGTAGTTAACCCTTGGCGCTCTAATTCTAGAATTTACTACTTAATTATTACACTCCACGAAATTGAATGTATACTTGAATAATTTTTTTACTTTCTTTTCATCCGAAAATCTGTAGCGAGAGCTTTCTCCATTCCCAGTGCATGCATCCGTACAATGGAGTGACACGTTACATCACCTATTTCCTGACCCCGAATTTGTACAAATTGTACGTAAGCTTCGTACGTCGAACTACATAGCGCGCGGGTTCAAATTATATACGAACATTAATTCCTTCATACATGCTCACTAGCGTATCCATTTCTATTTCAATGTTATTTGAATCGAGTACTTCATAAATACCATAAGTCAAGTTTTTTTTTTTTCAAAATATCTTTTGCATATTTGTGATCTTTGTATATAATCTTACAAGTCAACGAGAAACCCCATTAGTCAGCTCAATAGCAAAGGCGCGGCGACTTAACAATGTTTGTAGGTAAGCCCATAAGTCACTGATTTGAGGGGTTTCTGTAGTTATATTCTTTAACATTGGACCATCAGTAGATGTCCAGTGTTATTGTTTTATAAGGTTTAAGCCCAAAGACGGTAAACCATACGTATTGAGATTAGTTTGATAATTAATCCAGAAGTTTTTGTTGGAATAATTAGTGATTTTATTCTGAATTTTAATATGGACGAAACGAGTGACTTTAGCTGTGGGGTATCAGCAAAAAGAAAAGAAGGTGTGATAAATGAATCAAAATACAAATCGAAAGTAATAAAAAGAGCACGAGGGAAGGGTACCGCTTATGTTAACTACAAAGGTAAAAATATCCCAGCTTTGAAGCCTGGTGATATTTGTAAGTTATATTAAATAATTTATTATCGCACATAATTAAAATGTGTAAGTCCCTAATTTGTTATTTCTTTACAGTTTCAAAATACATTGTTTTGATCGTATTATGGAGGTGGAAATATAATATATAGTATAATATAATATATATGATAAATATATAGATAATATATAAGTATAATCTTCAGCAAATTTTTGAATTATGTTACTAAAAGTGAACAAGACGCGTATGTACACAGCATGATTTCAGTGTGTGAAGTAAAGCAAAGAGGACGCCGTAAACCTGAAGCTGACTCTTCTAAACAATCTCGTGGGTGGAGTTACTTCATTTTAATGTTAATAATATTTTTTGTTTAAAAACAAATTTATATTTTTATAATAATATCTATTATATCAGCCCTATCTGTCAGGCTCTAAAGCGTACCGGTCGTTACATATAGGAGAGAGAAAATTTGAAATTCTTCTTGTATATATGAAAATATAACTTTTTTCTCTCGTGTGGTTTCATAGAAAAATTCTTTGCAGAATATACCATCAGTTAAATGAAAAGTAATTAAGTGATTTCAGTTATATTTTACAATAGAGTCTTCTGAAATTTTATACATATTCCTGAGAGTAGTTAAGCATTATGTTGTTAAAATAGTTACTCACAAAACATATAAAAATAAAAGTAAGTATTCACCTCGGCTTCCATTATCATATTGAAAAATTACTATCCCATAAATGTCTCGAAACTATGTTAATGACATTTAGACACTTTCAGCATTCCTTTATACATATTTATTATAAAAGTGTATCAATCGTAATTGTGTTATAACTAATAAATTATACTGCAAATTTTCTCCAAATTATACCAATTTTGGAAATAAAAATGTTTATCTTAATAATAATAATAATGATTTTTTGGGACAGATAAACACGCCATCTAAACTAAATACATAGATAAAGTTTTAAAACCAAATTAAAAATTAATCAAAATTAATATTAAAAGTCAAATAGATGCGCGCGTATTATTTTGCAAAAAGACCGTTCTTGTCAACTAATGCAAAATATCAGTCCTTGATGGACTGATTCTCCTTATTATATTTTACTTAATTATATAAACAATATAAGTTATTCAGAACTAAGTTTAATCGAAATTCACCTGTCCAGCAGGTGCTTGCCATCGATTTTATTTTATTTTATTTTATGTAATTACGGAGTTTCACGTTGTTAGTAAATTCACATTAAATCATTATTTCATTTCTATATGATAAATTAGAGATTTTCTCTTTTATTTATAGAAATTTGATATGTTCATTTTCACGAATTCATATTTTCTTGTGCAAACTCTTCTTATTAAAATAACAATGACATTATATCTACAATAAAGACAACGATACTAATTATGGATTAAATAATTGAACTTCATTTTCGTATAAAATTTTTATTTTTCATATTCAAACAAATTTATTCTTTTAAAAAGAGACACTGGTTTCTTAAGAGAATATTTTACTTCTTTTTATTTTATAGCAAATTAGTGAATATTTTTGGTATTGATTTTATAATTTGTAAATAGTATGTACTTATGACATGGAACTTATTCTAACATAACTTCAACTAACCTCAACATTTTTGACGCTGTTATAGGTTCGATATTTTTTAACCGACTGTTGATAGACACCCCAAAGATATGACTGTCGCCTGCGATTTTTCAAGAGAACATGACTATCTGTAAAATTGGATTTTACGTAGTAATCAATAAAAATCATTCCAAATCAACAGCAATACGTTGTCACTGGACAGTATAATATTATTAACTCCACACCAATACGTTGTCACTGGACAGTATAATATTATTTTCGGTACTGCGAACAGTACATAGTTAATGTGAACATCCGTTAATTATAGTCTTTTTACGGTTTGTAGGTTTGTTGGTTTTTGTGTTAACACCAATAATAAAAGTGATGAAAATAGTTGAATTAAAATGAAAACTAAAACCGTAATACGTTTTGTATACTAATTATTATACTTTCACATGTTAAATGTTTACACATTGGCGTTTGACTGTAGCGTACATCGTTATCCCCGTTCACGTCGCGTATATTCCGTTGCCCATTTTCGTGGTGCTATTTATACTTATCAACATCAAAAGCAATACAACATTGATATCATAAACGTGCTCATTATTAAACTACAAATTTAACCTTGGTAAGACTTTTAATATACTTAAAAATGTTCTAAAGTCATTTGTTTTATTAGCTTTACAACTCCAAATTCGCTACAGCAGAATTAGGATCATGTGCGCATGCATGTTAATGTATGTATGTACCTTGATCAAACATATTTGTTTTGTTAGCAAGAAAAATTAAAGCATTTATAATTTTATTAAATACATGGACGGTTTATGGATACTCCTGAAGATAATTTGACATTACATTTCGAAATCGAATACGATATTTGTCAAAGTTTGTCAGCTAGCAATTTTACTCCATCCAAGTGGAAAGTTAAAAATTACACATTTTAGACGTTAAAAAAATTACTTCTTGAGTGCATCGAGAAAGGTGTCTGAGAGAGGCTGACAGATAGGGTAGTGTCTGATATGCGAAGGTTATTAATTTTTTTAAGATTTAAAATTTAACTCAATACTGCTATACATGTCGTCACCGTAGTATGTTGGGTTGACCACAAGGCATACGGCCTTTGACGAAGCGATGCACCGCGGGAACACGGGTTCGATTCCCGGCCGTTCGTCGAACGTGGCTGGACTGGTTTCATGGTTGGCTGTAAGATATTGCTCTCGTAGTAATAAGTCCGCCGTATGTATCAATTAGATAGATCAAAGTAAGTAAATAAATATCCAGTAGACAATAATTGAAATACATATTTAGGATAGTTATTGATAAATAAACAGAGGTTATTGTTAATTAAGTATTGATTGATAGTCTAGACGATTTTTATTGCAAATATTGACTAAACCGTTTAATGTTTTAAACTGTAAAACTTTGTTAAAATTCATTCTGTAGTTTTTACATGACGCGACACAGATACGGTATTTTTATCATTTTATTATATTGCTCTATATGATGTATTTATGTACGCAAAAAAGCATGCAAATAAACAAGTTTAAATTGATTAATTGTATACGGTTTTTCCATTATGACAATGGAATATTACTAAAATTTACTACAACGAATATAAATTATTAAATTACATAAAATCATTTAATTATATTTATAGTTAGTACGATGTTTCTGGTGATATTTTCCTAACGATATGTTTACAAATATTGTAAATGTAAATATTTTTGTACATGGTCAACAGTGCTTATTGAAACCTATATTGTTGACTAATATTTTTTATGGATTAAAATTGACAATTTTTTATGAATTAAAATTATCGTCATTAATACTGAAAATGCGAAACTTTGGATGGATGGATATTTAGATGAATTAGAGCGGATGGTCATGTTTATTATTCTACAGCACTATCACAGGAAATGCGAATAGATTAGAGTTTGGATCTAAATTTTATGTTGAAATCTGATATATTTCATGAGGGATAAAAATCATATTTCATAACATTCACAAATTAGGATTCCATTTAATGACGGACTACTTATTTATTTATTTAGTATTTACGACTTATTGGTATGACGGCAATTCCTTCCCGTCGACTGAGACTAAAGCACGCAATTAATTACTTAAAAGGTGGATTGGAAAAATTGTGTATATTATTTAAATTTTTATGAAAGAATATATTAAATAATAAAAAAGATCTAAATGTGACCTGTACGTAAGAAAATAAAAGGATTATTCATGAAAAAAAATGAGATGCGAATGCAAGGAAAATGACCCGAAGAGCCAAAGAAAAAAATTCGGAAAACTTTATTGTTTTTCAGTGTTGAATATAAGGAAAATCCTTTTAGTGCGATTTTAGCTTTTTTTAATTTATATTGTGCATATCGATTTACCAAATCCGCACATGGTTTCCGTGAAATATCACACGAATTGTGCTGTTTTTAATGATATTATTATCAAACACGAAAGAATTTTGGATAACTTGGGATGGAAATAAATTGTAGCACATACTGAAAATTAGGCAAAATTACTTTAGTCATTGTGAACGAAGTCGTGGGTAGAATCTAGTTATATAACGAGAAAATCTTTTTATATATGTAACTTTCGTCTCATAACTTCCCTCCCTCTCCTCCCTCACTCTCTCTGAATTCTCATCCTCTTCTCTTTGTTTTATCCTGTTAATAATCCCTAGCCTATAGAGTAAATAAGAAGAAATAATTTGATTTTCCTCTCGAGTGACTTCCTCTTACAGTTTTAACCCTAATTTTATCAACACCTGCACACATAATTTAACCATCTCTATTTAAATCTGAATTTTGTTCCGTGGTTGAATGGCTCGACATATATTAACCACAAAAGGTGTAAATTGGAATTTTACCTCATTTTTATCTGTCATTACTTTTTTTTTAATTCACTCTTTATTCTGATTCCCAGAAACTGTCCATTTGCTTTATTCCGAATATTTTTCGCAAAACTTTTCTCTCAAAAATGAATAAATTATTTTGTGTATGTCTTACAAATATGCAATAATCGTTCTTCCTATTAATTTTTTTAGTAAGTACCTTATTATTAAAGAAATATTTATACATATAAAATAATATATTTTCTTTATGGATACCTTTGTTGACTTCTTCTGAGATATCATTTTAATCATTATTAATTGATCCCATATAAGTGAAACTAAATGTTTTCGATTCATAACCATCTACTTTCTGTGTAGTGAGATTTGCCCAAAAATTATAAAATTTCCACAGACACCATATGCGTTAAACTCTCTCTTTCGCGGATAATCTTTTTAAAAAGCATAAGATAAAGGTGAGGGGTATTTGTTTAATTCATGTGTTGTATTTTTGAACATTTTGTAATTATATACCATGAACCGTAGACACATAATGTACGAGCATCAAGAAATGGTAATTCTAAAATTTTAAACTTTTATACAACATTAAATTTGTTTTGAGCGTATTTCCATCGTAAGGTTCTCGTCACCCCGAGTTTTATAGGATAGATTTTTTAAGATGAATGGGTCAAATATATCAATGTCATATTTTAATTTCTTGGTTAATTATCGTATAGATTATTATCTGCATTATAACTAACCTAGAAAATTATCATTTACTTATCCCAATCTATAAGGCGACATCCAAAATATATCTTATTTTAAATGATTGATTCTCTTATATTTCATTAATGTAATTGATACCCTTAATAAAATTGGTTACTATTATGTAGTTAATGTGCAGACTAAGTCTACATATTGCAAAATAGACATTATTTGAAGAATAAAACTTGAAACAGAAATCTCCCAATGATGAAGAACTCTACCACCTTATGGAAAGGATGAAGGTAATTTTTTATTCTTTCTCAAACTTGTACAATTTTCTGAGGTAAAATGTCCTGCTAACTTATTTTGTAGAATTAGTAACTCTGACTCGTAAACTGGTCGACATAAAAACTCAATAGTGATTAATTATTTGTGTACGGAGTTTGTTAAGTTGGATGAATTCGAACCTGCAACTTATTATTGACAGATTTAGAGATACCTAACAGTAAGAAATGTAATTTACATGAAAGGTTAAGACCTAGGTAGAAGCCTATACAATAATTGACCATGTCCTTTGCTGAGTCTATAAAACATTTATAATGGGGTGAAATTCAAATTGTTATATTTATTTACTTGATTATACGTAAGTTAAATTAAAAAAAATAGGTGTTAAAAATTATAAAGGATGCATCAAATCACTTTATGCATAAGTTGCTTACTTATATAAAGCACCATAATTATATATACCTTTTTTACTATTCGTGATTTTTTTATATGTAAGGTGTCGCTCAAAAATTAATATTTGTAAATCGTCTGCAAGCCTTCCAACATTCCAAACAAATATTGAAGTTACGAACAAAACTTCTACTGGCGAGCTCAATAAGACAGTTAGCCCATAAAGATTTCTTCGAAAAACGTCACGATTGCCCGCGAAAAATTCGTCAAAGTATTAAACGCTCGCTTAAATACCTGGAGGTCGCTGGGATATTCGACCACTTTGAACCACGAAGAATGTTCCTTTGTCACTATTACTTTATTTATGGTCTTTCAACTTAGTCTACAGAGAGAAAAAGTCGATACGCTCTTCATTCGACGTTTCCTTACCGACCCTTTCGAAAGCGATTACTTCTTCCTCGAAGTTTGAGAATCGTAAACTGCGCAGTTTATCTTTTATTTCTAGGAAAAAATGGTTTATAGTGGATGACTATTATCTCTATACCAGAAATAGATAAATAGTCGGCCGTACTTCTAACCGAGTTTGTGAAAAGTTATGAAGGTGAAGGAGGAGTCTATTGCGAGGGCATTGCTTGGATTTTTTTTTCAAATCAACAGGCAACAATTTGGTTGTGTAGCACTATTCGATAAATATTCTCTAATTTTTCAGAAAAACTGTTGCGCAAACCAAACTTTTCTATAAACAACGCCACTATCTTTTTCATAGCACTACGTCCTTTCTTCGCCTTTGTAGCAACTTCAGAAAGAAACATTTACTAAACAGACAGCATCTTAGTTTCGCATTTATAATAGTATAACTTCCTTTTGCCACCGGTGATGATATCAAATATAGTAGTTTATTAACCTCAGTGGAAATTTTCAAATATTGTGCGGCACTAACCAACGCAATGTATTTTTGGGCTTTGGTTAAATTATACAGTATATAGCCAGTAAAAAGCTTCGTAATGCCTAAATTTTCGTGAAGAATTTTCAATACTTCATTTGTACCTATGGCTAAACTTGCCCAAATCTAATAAATATATTACTCTCTTGTCAGTGATATTGTGAATTGCACAACATTGATATTATATTAAGGTTTTTATTGTATTAAGTTCATATTGGGGTTATTCTCAAAATTTTAAAATTGCGACCAATTTGCAAAAATAAACGATATATTGAAGCAATGTATTTCAATGGGTTAACATATTTCGAATTGGGTTTTCAAAACACCAATTTATTTTTTTAATACCTTTATTACAAATAACCAGTTCTAAAGACATTTAGTTTTTTATTCGAATATATGAGAATTGTATTACCACAAAATATGCCTCCAAGTGTACGTGTTGTTTAAGCGATTTCCCTGAGTTTGTTTATTCATATTCGATATCTTTAAATATTTAGTTAGTGCGCATCTTCGTATTCAACATTCCTATGTTGCGGCAGTTTCTCATACAGTTTAATTTTACGTATCTTTATATTCATAAAAAATAGATTTATTGTAATTTTTATTTGCGTTTGCCTCTAAAATACAACATTGAGATAAATGAAACAAGCTCAAGTAGACGGAATGACATCACATATTTGTGAAATTTCTGTAACCACATTTCAGTTAAATTACCAGATTAGCTGAATAGTGCCCAAGTACTGTATTGTGTTCTAGTTTACATAAGCATGTAAAATTTTGGTTGAATTAGAAATCGGCAAGTATATCAAAAACAACGAATATTTTATTACAGAAGGAAGAGCCAGACAAGTGTAGTTAATAAAAGCTTGTGAAAGAAACGGGTCTTATCAGTAAATTTATAGACATGAGTTCCGGATTTCCCTCGAAAAGTCCTTGAATATTCCAAAATATTTTCTTATTATATATCGAAGAATACTTCATTTAAGATATTTAATAATGTATACTTCATTAAAACAACCAATGAATTAAAATCGACATCAAGTACAGTGTCTCACTTTGCCAGATTTGGTTGGTGAAAATTACTGATAATAAAACGTGACTATTTGAATACATATTTGGATTTCAAGTACGTAACATTCAATAATTACAGGATAACGTATGTTTCAGTACCTAAATTTAAAATGAATATTAAAAAGGAAATGTTGATCTGCTGGAAAACACCAAAAGCATTTTTCTAAAGAGCTTTGCTCGCTTGGGGGCTTCGGTTCGATACTACTGTAGTAGTAGGAAGTTATTTTATCTTTTCGTCCATTTGTTTATTTATATGATAACTCTGCAATTAATCAAAAAATCGTTATCAATTTTGACATGTGCATAACGCGCATTACAATACAATACACTATTTTGTATGCATGAAATAATATAGGTCTTTTCACGTAAGAAATTTTAATGAAATTCGCTGTCGTGGGTTGCTAGGGAAGCTTCGTTGGTGTGAGTAGACTTCCCTGGTACCGCTAATACTAGAAAAGTAGATTCGGATGTTTGGACAAAATTACATTAATTTAATGTATACCTAATTCATGACCCGGTTAAAATATCTTCTTATAACACGGTTTAAAAAGACAAGTTTTTAGGATGAAACTTGGTATTTTTACTCATTAATATAAATTTATTCAATATATTTGTCGTTAATTTTGTGGAAATTTATTATTAACAATTAAATTAAACTACGTAATGTAGTATAATTTCTTATTTATTTAAATTCTTTACCACGACCTAGGTTTCATTGTATTACAACATCGTCAGTTGGGCAATCAAATCAAATTTTATTATAAAATGTCGACAGACGGCGTAATATAAAAATAAATCTATTGCTTGCATTCCTCGGATATGAACCTGGTACGTAAATCGCACCATCTGAATCAAAAATTCATATAAGCAAAGTCGGGGCTAATATTAATTTTAATTAAAAAAATTTAAACGTCTGTCAAAATCCGCAAAAGTAGCGTTTCATTTTCATTCCATAATACAAAATTATTAAACAACATTCCTCGAATAATTTTAAATGAACGTGCTCATTAAGCGTTACTTTAGAGTTTTTTTATATTTTCTGCGTCACATTAAAAACCAGGGAAAACTCATTAGATTTTAAAACTTAATATTTCTCAAATAAGACTTCAAAATATTTTGAATAACATGTAAACATTATGAAAAATGTTGTGAGAAACTTCAATTTCGTTTAACAATGACCACGACACATTTCAGCACCGTCAATCACGCTCCCTTTTTATATAAATGCATGGATGGATGCTTTAATTTTTAGGGTTCCACAAGCTAATGGTAATATTGGGCCCCTTATAATTTTGTCGTGCCTGTCTATCTATCCTTACGTCACTATTTTATACCTGCGTCACTATTTTATAACTGTTTTCATTTAAACCCAATCTTAATTAATTTTGTAATAACACGTAGCATCGTTACTCGATATTTAAAAATGAAACAATAACATATATTCTTTTAATTTTCCTTCCAGTACTTTAAAGTCAAGCATGAAAAATATTTTCTTTTTGGTAGAATACATTAAATGGCATGTCGCAGAAAAGATGTTGTGAAACAAAATCGGACTTCAAATAATTTTTTTGAAACATGATATGTGTAAATAAAGAAAGAATTAGTACCCTTACTTTTCCTCTGTCTATTGAACTATGCATGTGAAAAATGTAAAAAATAGCAATAATAACCTTTAGTAAATATTTCAAATAAAAATGATTTTCGTTAATTATATTTGTCAGTTAAGCGACGCAGGCAACTGAAATATTTTTGTTACTCCCGTTAAATATGTACTAAGCAATATACCTACATATAAAAAAAACATCTGGGTACGAAACTCTAATAATATAAATTCTATTGCATGATCCTACATTAATTACTTAAACACCCATCTTTTATACCTGACAGGAAGTATACACTCGAAGGGATTTTACCACTATTTATTAGAGATTTTATACTAATCACCAAATCTGCACGATCGATTTGTGTGTCTGAGGAGTTTGTTTACAAAATATGGACACAGATGATCATACTGGACGAATTAGCGGAAAAAATAAATCATCCATTCATAAATATTGTGAAAAAAGCATAAAATACAAATACAAAAAGCATAAATAAATATTGTTCATATATAATAAAATGTCTTTATGCAAGGGAAGCTGTTTAGGTACTTTCGATAATAACTAACACCTTTATCTATTCTCGTGGAAAATGTAACATATTGCATATAAGAAATACTGTCATCGAAAAAATAACCATACCATTTAGGACAATTGCTTACAAAAAGAAATAGCGGTCGCTATCAATTAATTACGTGGTAATTTTAGGTATAATATTAAAGGAAACGTTAACAGGCAATTAGTCGTCGTTTGTTTTGACTTGTAATTGTCATGAGTAATTCTTTATAATTCAAATATTCAACTTTTAACTTCAATTAGTTCGCAAATTTTGTAACAATATTATGTTTTTACTGTGATGCCTGCACATAGTCTAATAATGTTATAAATTCAAAATTAGTTTACTTTTTGGTTTGTTTGTTTTTTGTTATTAGATCTTAACAAATATATCAGAGGCATCCAGACTACATTATAGATACAAATATAGAATAATCCATATCCCACAATAATTCGTTACATTATGATAATTAAAAAGATAATCTGTTTTCTAAGCGACTGAAATAACGGACCGAAATTAGTTCATGACGAAATCTAAATTTTTTGATGAAATCTTAAAATATCTAAACATATGTGGAAATATTTTAATAACAAATTTAGAAACCAGAATGTAAGACAAAAGTTTTGATTGAAAGGAAACAAGGTCCTAAAACAAATAACCTTTAAAAAATATTAGATCCATTACACCGAATTTTTAATGCTCAACTTACAGAAACTAGCACTTAAAATGAGGGTAGAAAACTTTCAAAATCCAGGCCAGGTTAGATCTAGAAAAAGATAAAAGAAAATAATGACATTAGAAAAAACATACGTTTGCTAGAACCGTTCTATGTAGCAATTAGTTATTGATGCTTAATCGAATTCTGCGCCTGATGGTGACAATCCAAGTTTCTATTGAAAAAAAAAATCACAGGTCATTATTTCAGTCAGAGATTGATTTTGACTTTTGACATGACATAAAATTATTTACATATGAAACTAACCTCTGAACTTATATACCGAAAAAAATTAATTTATGATAGCACTAAGCTTACGCAAAATACAGACTTCAAACTTTATTTAAAACAATCCAAGGTCTCATTAACAGTATTTATTCAGAACTTAGATGAGAGGTAATAATATACGTCTTGACAATGATACCAAACATGAAGGAACATGTGTTTAAAATGTTGGAGTTATAGTCTGCATTCAGAAATAATATATCAAATCATACACTTTTTTCCGATCTATTAATACATGTATAGGAGCTTAATCTTTGTTTCAGACAGACTCCAGTGAAATAAATATATAAAATTAATGTGTGTCTACTAGTTTAATTCTAGTCTAATATTATTAATCTACACGTTTATATTGGAAAGTAAGGAAATAGAAACGAAAATATAATAACATTTAGATAAGTGATAGATTATTATAAAAGTCGTACCACTATTAATTATTTTTACATGTTTTTTTTCCCTTATCAATCTACGGAAGAACCGTGGGACGACGGGAATTATCTTGGGACGACATCGCGCGGCTTGTGGGCCTACCTGTACGAGGATAGGTGGAGATAGTATACGAGTATAGGTGGTTGGGAAGAGGTCCATCATGGTATATCCCAAACAAAGCCAATAAATAAATAGGTAATAATTAAATATAAAAATGTACAAATAAATAATCCATCCAAGAATTATAATAGTATATATTAAACGTGTAAAAAGTAAATTGAATTAAATATTACGTACATATGATATTGATAATTGCAAATTTTAAACAACATTCAAAGTAGCAATCATAACAATAACATAATATTTAATTTTAAATTTATTATGTACAATTAATAAATTTGTTATTACTAATCCTATTTTTCTTTTGGTGGGTTATATATATTTATTGCTTTTATAAAAATATTTTATTATTAGGTTTTCTTTGTTTCCCAATTTTGTGTTGAAGGCGAAAAGAAAAATTATTGACACATGCGATGTCCAAATTTGTCGCTAAATATATTTAACGTTTGTTTAGACTGAAAAATACCAAAAATATCATACATGGAAGAGTTTTTCTTTAATTTAAAGGCGCAGCACGAAATTTCGAATTCATTAGCTGAACCCGATACTCAGATGGGAAGAGCCTTAATAGTTAACTGAATTACATTTTCAATGACTACCTTTACTCCTTTTACTTTTAACTGTTTTTGCATATAACAATAACTTCAGACAGTTTGGTTCAACAATTTTTGGAAATGTCTTAATTTTTGCAGTGAATTTATGGGTTACGAAATATCAAATACGTTCTTTTCCACTAGATAAAAAAATAATACTTAAAAACATACACCTTTTTGTCTTTGTTAATATGAAATATTAATTCATTTATTTGTGTACAGATCATGTCTGCAAAAATAAATCTGTCGTTTTCCTGTTCCGCAAACTAAAGTTCTATTTATTTATTTTAAGCTTAAAATATTCATTAATATTTTTATATACACATGGATACATGAGCAATCTCTTATAATCGATCAAAGTGGTTAAATTTTACAAAGTAAAAATCGTAAAAGATTTCGAAACAATTGACTTTAATAAGAAATTAAAAAAATTTAAAATGCCAGGACATCATAAAATACATGAGTAAAGAATGAGAAAGTAAACAAAAATAAATCTAACAATTTTATAAAGAGTTATTTTGGCTAAAATTAAATTTTTTCTTCTAAAATATAAAGACGATTCTTCGGCTTTTTTGGAAATACATTTTTCAGTTTTTTTTATTACTATAGTTAAGATACCAAAATCTATAATTGAGGGATTTTTAACATGAGATAAATTTTTCAAGCTCTAGAACTTTCACCATTTATTCATTTTGTCATGATCCATGATACATTCAGTTGGCTCTGCCAATCATTCAATGAATAAAAAAAATTTGTAAATTTTTGACACTAAATTTATTTTAAAACGTATGGCAAATTTAACTATTCCACCATTATTATGTCATTTCGTGAAATTCTCAAAAATTAGTTATATTTCATCCCAATAAGTGGAAACATACTTTAGAATCTTTTTTTTTTTCGACTGCCCCATTTGTGCAGATTTGCCATCAGAATATTAACCCACTCTGTTTTCGTAAAAAATTAAATGTAAAAATACTATTTTCAAATTACTAAATATTTTTAAAAAGAATATTGCAATTAAAGCAAAATTTAAATTTTTCGAAATATCTAAATAAAAGTGTTTTTAATTGGTCTAATATATGTTTTGTTATATTTTGAGGCTATTTGAAAGTAATGATAAATATATGAGCTAAGATACATGTACCTAATATATATGTATATATATATATATATATATATATATATATATATATATATATACTGGGGTTGTACTAAAAACATGCGACAAAATATGCCCCAAACCTGGTCTATTTTGTAAACTACTAAAGCCAAAATTATGAAAATAAATTTTTAGAAGCTTACTCATAGTTCCTAAGAATGCAATAGCGAATATTATAGATCTTTTGAGAAATCATATTATAGACCAATATTATAGACCTTTTGAGAAACTCACGATATTTTTACACTTTTAAGAACATGCTAGGGATACATTCGAGTGGCGAGTTACGTATCGCGTTCCGCGGATACTCAAAAATATATATTTAACTATTACTGATTATAAATATACTTTATTTAATTATAATTTACAATAATAGTTATTAAAATTAACAATTTTGAACAACGTTAACTCTAAGACGTTGGCTGGTAGACTCTCTCTGGCAGTTGCTCGGACTTCTATTTTATAGGTCTCCTCTGCTGACGCTTGCGTTCTGAGAAGCTTGGTTTTATTTAATGTTTTTGAAGCAAAGTCAGCAGACTTGCTTCTCAGTAATATAACGTTCATCGGATGTTGTTGGCTTCACAGTGTTATTGAAGATTAATTTATTAGACATTTATGCTGAGTGGCTTCCTAGTATTTTACTCCTATCTATTGGATGTTGTGAGTTAGCTTAGCATTCTTGTAACTTAATTTATTTTATGTTTATGTTGAGTTGGTTCTTAGTAGTTCGCCGTTATCAATCGGATGTTATTATTTTGCTGATGGATTATGGTTACTTAACTGGCGATAAATGAAAATATTTGTAAATAGTTTAATTTAAATGTTTAAATGAAAAAATAAATATTTAATATATTTATTTTTTCATTTAAACATTTAAATTCTGATATGTACTTAATTGTATATGGAATACTCGTAGTTGGCAGGTTTTATTGCCTGTTTTTAAAATTTTTCTCTAATTCAAATTTGTTTTTATTTGTTGTTTGTTATTACATATGCATGTACATTAAATTTTCCTGATCACAGTTTTATTCACATCATATATAATCGACTGTGACAAATAAATAAACGGGCACATATAATGTTATCATGTTGACTCCCAGTCGTATATTTGGAAAGAATTGAAATTAGAATGATTTCGAAAATATCTCTTTTATACGAATACGGAATGCGGGCGCCGAGGGGTTAAACGTTTGTTACAGCCAATAGATTCCCAGCTGCTTTTTCCTATTAATAATATTTATTATCTCTAATACCTATTTAGGATTTGGATAACTATTTATACAATACTAATTGTTGTGTTGTGTTGAGCCGCGTTTATTAAGTTGGATATTACGCTGGCAAATTTATTTTTCGGACACGGAATATTTGTTGCTGGGGGTCTGATACTACGAATGACGCTACTTAATGAGTGTTTTCATATATGCGTCTGATACAATCTTTTATTTGTATAGATTTATTACATCTTCTATTTAGATATTTATATGCTTACATCTAAATGCTAGAGATCATGTATTTTATGATGTTCTGTCATACCTACCATTACAAATATTTTATTTATTACATATTTCTTTTTAATTTATTTATTACACATTTTTTTTTTATTTTATTTTAAAAAACAATTTTTTTTGAGTTGTCGACTACAGTACAACTGGTACTGAGTAAAGTTTTGGTATTAGTATCTGTTCAATTATTGTTCTCAAAAAACCCTCAACACAATTTTTTTTACTGTTTCATGATAAATTTCAATATTATCATTGAACAGTGCTTTTAATTTTTTTTAAATGATAGTTTTAAAATCTTTCAAGTAGTTTTGCGTGGTGCACGCACATTTGACTATTCATGTACCATTTTAATATACATTTGATTACAGCTAAATATATTTGCAACATCGATAGGGTAGAAAAGGATTTAATTTTTTTAAATTTAAATGCTTTGAAAGTTCGTATCAAGGGTACAGAATAGATTTATTTTAATTTTCTGTCGATTTATTTACTTAATATTTCGATATTTAAAACAATATATTAAAAAAAAAATTATCTTACGAAGGACTATTCACAGAAAGTTAAATGGGAACATTTCCAAATTATGCATTTCGTAAGTATGGAAAACATAAAATATGTATTTTTGTATTTCAAATATTCTATACATTTTTATACTAGTACATAATTTCATGAAACAAAAACATTTCAAACCATCATAATTAACAAAATTCTTTACATCTCTCCTGTTCTTACTTACTGTATGAATGTCGACAAGTGTTTTTAACACCCCACAAAGTCGTGTCCAGCACTATATTTGTCCTATTCTCTATTGGAGCATTGTGAGTTTTGTTATCATATACGTTATCAGAATATCGACCTACTCTATTATTGTAACCCTTTGTAAAAATAAAATATTTAGTAAGAGTTTTTAAAGTGGTGAGTACCAGTAAAAACATATCACGATTAAAATAAAATTGTAATTTTGTCAGAAAAAAATTATATACCAATATTAAATTGATTGTGTTATAAAAGTAATAAATTTTCTTTATTTCAGAAAATGTTTCAAGGTACTGAAAATTCAGCTACTTGTCGGGCTTTATTGTGCATACAGTTACTAACTGCGCCTCTAAAAAATCCTCAATGGCTCTAAAAAAGATGGACACACAAATAAAACGTTGAGAAAGAACACGGTGTAAATAAAACACACGCGGTTAAAATAAAATTTTAGAAAGTTGTTAACAATTTATATCAACTAATTCTTTGGGTGGTTGAAAGCGATTGCTAGAATAGTAATTGTTTGCTCTATGTTAAATATTTACGGTGGATAGAATATATTGAGGTCTTGTTCCGTTAAATATAATATTTTTCTTAACCTCTATTTTGTAAAAGACGTCTAATAAAATGCTGTAATATTGGGAAAGTTATACTAGTTATACTATAAAACTTTCATTTGAATCGTCATTTATACAAACAAGGGATATTGCATTCAGAAAAAGGAAGTTATTTTTCCTAACAGTACTTAAATTGACTTAATAACATATTTAATCTTTTCGTACTGGAAATGAAATTTTTATCCCTCTGCGAATGCCACAGGTGGAATACGATCGCCCCCTTTGTAGAAATGCAGCGATCTTCAAAATTTATGAAACTTGATTAGGTTTGCTTTGGCCAAAATCATTGGAAAAAGTCACCACATATTCACTAGTACCAAAACATGAAATAATTTTTTTGTGTTATATTTAATGTCAGATGATATTTAATTCATATTAGCAAATTCAACACATTTGAAAACCAATCGATATTGGTTATATTTTGGAACCATCTTTAACTCTAGATTACTAACCTTATTTTTCGATGCTAAATATAAGCCTTCGTTGTTTTGACTACGCTTTTAAATGAGGGTGTATTAGGGATTTCATTAAAACAAAATGTTTATATTTTTGCTTTCATGTTAAATTTAAAGTATTAAATTATATATTTTTGAGCTTATATTATCTACTGTAACATATTTTTTATTCAGTCTTTTTAATGCGAATAGAGTTTACATATATAACCAATTTTTATATAATAAATTCTTATATATTATATTTAGTATTAAATCGTTCAAAATAAACTTTCAATTATAAAGTAATAAAACAAAGAAAACAAATAAAATTAATATTTTCGTAAAAATCTAGGAACTAATACATTTATGACACACATCAAATTTGTGTTCCCCGCATAACGATTTATTTTACTTGGTGCAACTACTTTTAGTCATCACTCGCTTTGTGGAGGAACATATGGTAAATATTTTCCTTTTTTTGCTCAGGTGGTACATCAAGTGTATTTATTTACTGAACTTTATTTGTAACATTCTCACTAGTGCTTCCTGGCATGTTTAAAATTTGTGTAATTGAGTCCCATAGAGGAGTTTGTAAGGTTGGTATAAGCAATATTTTTGTATTTGTGATGCGATCTGCTTATGATGCAGAAATTTTAGGTATTCACGCCTCGATAAAGATTTTTTTGCCTAATTTTATTCTTTACATAAATGACGTAACTATTTATGGACTCAGTGTTTTTCTGTTGCAAGAGGCAAGGGAACACATTTGGTATAAAGTATATATCCCTCATTTAGTCTGGTTCTAAAACTCAACCATTGTGGGCTTTTTAGTATTTTCATTTATGGTTCCTTCTTTGACACAGGTTGACAGCAAAAACACTACTCTTTGGGGTTTCGGTTCATAGGAAAGTGTTAGTTCATTATCATAACAGAATATAGCAGTTTCAGTTCTTCTTGTGCGTTTATTTTGAAATTCTACTATCTCTCTTTTGTTTGCTCCTAAAGTTCAAACCAATATCAGCTTATATAGTTCTTATACTAAACTTTTGGATTATGGCACAGAAGTGAACCAAATATCCATAGTAATGTTTCCACTCGTGCCATGAAGAGATAATTTTTTTACAAAATTTTCACCAAGTAGTACTCCATCTGTTTTAGTAAAAGAACCCAGATAGGGCTCTGTATCCACCATATAATTTGTAGAATTGTCTACAATCATCACGGTTTTTATATCATACTTATTTGGTATATTAATACGAAAGAGATATCTACATCGGAAACCTATCAATTGTTCATCAATTGTAAGGTAGCAACCAGGTTTTTAATTCTCGTTTAACTAATAAAAGATCTAATATATCTCAAAATAAAACGAAAACATCGGCTAGCTTTCGTTTTTAATGGGAAGACTTATCGTCAAATCTTGAGCAATTTATTAGGAAATCAAACCTCCCACAATACTTTATATTGCGATATCAATTTCTACAAAGTGTGACGTGAAACAACTCCCTTGATGGTAAATGATTACCTTGCACTACTGCAGATAATGTAAAAATACCAATGAGAGCTCTAATTTCATTAGCATCTATTGGTCTCTGAGTTGCTTTTAGTGTTTTATAATTTTGAGATTTTTTCACTGTTTCAGCATTGGTGTGAGTCACAATTAACTCAATCATATCATCTGTAATAAAAAGTGAAAAGCATTAAATAGTATCTAAAACATTTTGCAAGAGCGTACAGGTCCAAGTATAATATTAACTTTGTTCCTTGAAGGTCTTTTGCTTGGTGACCATGACTTTAGCGAATGTTACGCGTTGGTCTTATAATCAAATTGCTGGGTGGTACTAAAATGCTAGGTGTCGAGGCTTCAATGGATTGTGGTTTAGATGCATTACTACTTGCCTAATCATCTTGAACTGGAAATTGCTGTTGATTCAAAGTAGAAATTTCTTCATCACCATGCATTTTGTAAGCCGGATCAGCTTCGACGTGGTCAGTCTCACTCCCTGATTAATTTTCGCTTTTGCCTTATAACAATAACTGAAGAATTGTATCTAAAAGAACAAATAATAAGTTTCATTATATTAATATACGAGAGAAAAAAAAACAAAATTACAATTACTAAATAGTATAAAATATTAAGTTACTGCTAACTTTCGTCGATGCGACGAGCCATGGTTGCTGGAATGGTGCTCACGGCCCCCTACGCGTAAAGCACTACCGTCCGTCGAGAGGGCAACGAGTCGACTGAGATTAACCGAAATACGAAACCGGCACGGTCGCGGGTGCAAAAGTTACAACGATTTTTATGATGGCGCGTCGTCCATTCGACGAAGGTTCGTAATCTAGAGTTAAAGAGATATCGCACACTCCGTCTAGTCTTATTGTCTCTTTATTCCTTGCTAACAATTTTTGACTTGACAAAAACCTATTATAATGTATGAAGAGGAAAAGTTGATTTATTTGTTTGTTTGCGCTAATCTTGTTGAAACGTAGCGTTTAGTGATTGCGAAGGACAGCAGCATAATTACAATAATTCTACGCAGGCCAAATCACGATATGCCACCTTATAATTAATTCGTATAAATGAATACAGATGTATTGTATTTGGTTTGTAAATTTATTGTGATTGGTTTTAAGCAGCGAATTTATTTCCTTTTATATCACTGAAATCTGCGGGATTTTATTTAAAAATAAAAACATTTTTTTAATTACCTTTATATCCTGTAACGTCAAACCACTTTTGCCGATTTCATTATGATCATTATGTACTTCATTATAAGCAATCTGAAATATTTCCGTGAACGTATGCATAATGGCATGTAAATTGCCATCAAGGTGAAGGCCGGTCACGACGCTAAACAGTGAATGAACTAAATTGACCTCTGAAACCGGTACTGCTGATTCATCATCTTCATCAGTTACTGCATCGATTGAAACAGTTGGTATGTATTTATTCAATGTGGCCTTTTGAGCTACCATGGCGAATAGCATTGTGGTCGGCAAGTTCAAATGAAAATTTAGAGGGTGTCACTCTTTGTAGGCGGCCCATTCTCCCCTCCCTGGATCGCGCGCTTTTATGGTGATAAGGTGAAGCATCTGAAATATTAGTGGTGTTTATCGATCGCCATTAATATATATAATTTTTGCTGGATAATTTCGAAAGAATAATCGAATGAAAACCTTTATATTTATCGATACATAATGGCCACGTGTAATGTTATTATTTTTGAAAGGAATATTTTATTACAAACACCCAAAAACATTATTTTTAGAATTATATATATATATATATATATATATATATATATATATATATATACATATACATATATATATATATATATTTCATTTATTCAAGACGCAGAAAATCTATAATGTACGAGGTGTAATTGGAAAGTTTTAAGAATGGATCCGATACGGCTAAACTTAAATTTTCACTGAAAGGGAAGCAATTTGACTCGATTGAAGACATCCAGGCAAATACGGAGAGCGTTCTTAACACACTTAAGGAAAAAAAATTCCAGGAATGTTTCCAAAAGTGGAAACACCGTTGGAGTAGGTGTGTTCAGTCAAAAGGAGACTACTTTGAAGGAGATGCATCAGAGTAGCATGTAATTATCACCATTGTACCATTACAAGCCCATTCTTAAACCTTTCCAATCACACCTCGTACATCTTACTTTAAATAGAAAAGATGTTTTTTCATTCACTGACCGTCAATAATTAGTACTGCAAAATAAAACTGACTTGTGCTGTCGCTCACTGGAACTAAATGTAAGTGTAATAAAATGAGAATAGCGTAAAAATATATTAATAAAAATAAAACAAATAATATAAAAATAAAACAATGTACACGACAAAATTGGATATTACAATTTTATAACCAACTTAAATAGCGAATACTAACTAAACCACTGAAAACGCAATTAATAAATAAGGGTGAATAATTATTTTAAAATAAATGAATAAAAAAATGCAGACATTGTTTTTTTTTATTACTGTCCACACGCCTTGATAAAATATTGTATGAAAGCACATTGAAAGCATATTGTATGAAAGCACGACAAACATCAGTCGACACTTTTGTTGATATGTTCAGTGGAATAGTTTCCCGAAAAATGTAACATATCAAGTGCGATCAAAAATTACATTCATTATCACTGCCTTGTTTCCAGGTTTAACATTTTGTTCTCTAAAACTAACTTGAAAACCGCCTGAAATCAAAATTGGACCTAAGATTAAATGATTTTATGACATTCTTATATAGTTGCTTTTTTATTTTGTTACGCTTTCATCAATTTGAGTTGAAATATGTAAAATTAAATTAAACTAAAAAAAATTTTTTTTATATCTTAATGCTTTCCTAATTACAAAGGTTTTACTAAAAAATATTGTAAAGTATATTGGATTATTTCATCTTAATAAAAAATCTCGTGTTACCTTGAAACTTGTGCAACCTAGCTATTAACAATCTGTGACGTTTTTGACAATAAACAATTCTTTGTATATTTTTTCAAACCAGAAAAAAACTCAAAAATAACGCTGCAAGCTCGCAGTTAAAATAGGCAGCCAGGAATGATGTTGCAAATTTCCGCACATTAGCTAACGAACTTTTTATTTCCAGAGGCGTGGCCATCGTACATGTCGAATAAATGTCATGACATTGAATAATTAGTCTTATTATGCAACCGATTTTAATGCCATTATTTTGTTTTACCTTTTCTTACCTAAATATATTTATCCTGTTTAATCCTACACGAATTTTTATACTTCTAAAAAAAACAAAATATTTTTCAAACTCTAAAATTAACCTGTCCCACTATCTTATCTCTCAAATTAAGAGAAAACTCCTATGTTGGCTACATTGAAGAGGCTCGGCATGTTCGGATTCAGAAATAATTTGTAAACATTTCAACCGATTCAACCCAGCCGGTTCAACAGTATTGCCACCCGCGCTTCGAGGTGGTAATACTGTTTAACCGACGAAAGTTCATTGGTACGAAATAAAGAATTGTACTTTCTACCAATGGACTTTCGTTTCTCTAGGTGCAATAGAAAACACTAACCTACTTTATTTACAAATGTTAATTTATTATCCGTCTTCCAACTTTGTCTTGCTTTTAAAAGACACTGAACGAGTTGAAACGTCAATGTCCAAGAAAGTTGCAGATAAAAAATTCAGGACTGATTCAAATGCAATCTCTTTCAGTTTATTAAGTTATAGAGCATTAAAATGAGCAATATCCTCAACACCTATCATTGGCATTAATAAAGATTTATTTTGCTAAAGCAAATATTCAATCAATAATTATGGTTAGCTGTCTGGGACAGCTAGTAGATATTTTTGTTCTTAATTTATTTATACTCTAAAGTAAACATTATTAAATGAATGGACATTATATGGCGGAAGATCTTGAAAATTAATTAATGTGACAGAATTGTTGATGGGGATTGAGACAAAACGTAAATAAATTAAAATTTTATATTTATTACGTTTCATAAATTTGGCATGAAAACCGGTGGTAACCAATAATGAATTCAATGCTAAAAACACTTGCAGGAACATTATTTTTCTACCTTTAAGGCCGCTAACCGCAATGAAGGATGCATCAATTAAAAAGTGTATATAAAAATATAAGTACAGCATGTAGTAAGAGTAATTTAATTTAGTACAGTTCTGTTTTTAAAAAGAATAAAGAAAATGTTAGCAGAATTAATTTTGTGTATATGGTACATAATAGAGAATACAACAAAAATTAGTTGTAATGGAAGTATTTATGTTTCCGAATATTAAAGGAACATAGGGCAAACCTGGATTCCGCTCCTTCCGATATTAGATGTCCTATAAACACAAATAAAACCACGTTTATATTTATAATTTCTCAAGGTATTATTGTTCCGTATCATATTTATTAACTCGTTAGTCTTACATTTTCTATCCGGAAGAAATGTTCATAATATAAAAAAACGCATTCCAAGCTAACGGGGTCTAAAAGCTCTATCAAAATCACGTTCGGCCCAAAATTATTGCTTTATTTGACTGCTTCGGGCAAATCAGAAACTAAATTTTAACAATAAAAACATCATAATAGACGCTTTTCCGCATCTACAATATTCGGAATTCAAATTTGGCCCCTAAGCCTTCAAGTCGACGACCGACAACCGTCGCGGCAAGGGTCGTCATGTTAATTCAACATTAGGGGTGTACAATTTACATTCAAGGCGCTGTAATCTGATTTCAGACGACTAACCACAGCTTAGCTACTTCACAAGTTATTTTTGCACTTATTCTATTCCACATGTGTATATATTTACATTAGAATTTGAGTAAATGGGACCTGAATTAGTGGACTATTTCTATGACTGAAACTAATTTTAAGACTCCAACATTTTACTCCACAAATTAAGTCTCGTCAGCAAGGTGGCTAAGCCGCTATAACTCAGTTATATTTTTCTTGTTAATGACAGTTGCCTTTTGGTTACAGTTATACAATAAATTTTACACCTTTATTAAGGCACCAGATTTATCTCAGATGAATTTATGACCATACTTATTTGAATTGACTCAAAGTTTATCGAGAGCCTCACAAAGAGCCGTTCACGTAACACAAATGTACAGATAACGTCGGAGTCCTCTCACAGTTCCCCGTATCTGCGATACATTCTTCATCGTACAGAGTTAGAGACTGTCCCAATAATGAGCTATTTAGCATTATAATTTTTATTAGAATGCCTTTTTCAAGTATTCCACGTTAATAAAATATATCTTTATTCTAAACCGATTCGCCATGATTAAATAATAAATGCCCTGACGAATAGAAAACTACAAATTTATGATGGTTATTTATAAAATAAATAGGTACTACTCTTAATTAATTTGGCAGTAATCTGCTAATTATTTAATCAGTAATCATGTTGAGCAATCGACTTTGACTTACATTATGGATGTTAAAACTGTGAGATGTAAAATAACAAAGTTCATCTAAATCAATCTCCTAATTTTTATGCGATGAGCGCATAGTCCCGTATATTCTACAATTTTAAGTATTTTCTGCATGTTCCTTACACTTTTATTTTGGAAATAATATCCTCTGGATATCAACATTTGATGCATTTTGCATTATTTATTTACCACTGTGACCACCAGTATCTTTCTATTATATTATGAATGTGCGTGTAAATTCACTTACCTACACACCAATGACGAAGTAATAGTTTTTTTCAGTTGGAAAGGAAAATATATCACATTTGCTCACCGCGTTATCAATTTCAAATCAATACTTACTACATGAAAGTTGCAATACAAATAGAAATTCAGATAGATACGCATTTTACGAATGCCACAAAAAAGTGTATAATTTTATATCATTTTTTAAGACTGTTATTGTCATTTTTGGTAAATAGGGGATGTCTAAAATTTTTTGAATAACTGGCAACGTTTATATTAATGAGATTTTTAATACATCCTCCAGTTTTTCTTTTGTATATTCAGTTTCTTATTAATTAAAACCATTTTCTTCAAGTTGTATGACATATATTCCATACAAAAATGTATTGAAATACGAATAACATTTCAATACTTTTGAAATTTCTTTTTTTCTTAGGACTATACAGATTTTTATCCTGCATTAGCTATGTTGGTATATATATTTTTTTGTTTAACTGTACCTACATGTTTATAGCATTATGACAACATTTATTTCCTACTCTCGTCTTGAAAACGTATCGCAAATTTAACTACGACGTACTTGCAAATATGAAACACTGCACGACACAGTAATATTTGAAGTGATCAAAGTCTTTCGCTGATGTGGGGCGATGTTTAATATCATGGGCTAGACGGGTGAACTAAAACCGGGAGTGGGGATTAAATGTACTCGAATGCTACACGAGCATAACAACACATTCAAAATAAATGGATGCGAAGAAGGACTGTGGAAATTGCTGGTTGGATTTTTAAATACACCGAAGGATAACGGTCAAGTTTCTCACAATAATAGACTTCAAATTATATAAGTCGCGACCTCAGTGATATTATATTTAATAGCCATCTTACATTCTTATAAAAAATTGGTTCCAGATCGTATCCAAGTGCATAATTATAGTAGAATTACTATTTATTATGATATTATTAGAAGGTCTCTATATACTTTTAGTTACTTTGCTAGCCCCTCACGCGAAGAAAAACGGAAAATAGATAAATATGCTATTTTACAAGTTTCTTGTAATATAGTACACAGTATATATAGTAGGATTGTCTTTATGGATTAACATAATATCTGATATATAATGATGATTCTGTAGTTACTATTATATAAATAAAAATTCTTTATCAAATCAAAAACATTTAATTAAATTTAAATTGATAACACCATCTAATGAAGAATAATAATATTACAAATTTATGATGGTTGCTCACGAAAAAATAAACATATCTGTCTATTAATTGAATTGTAACTGCTAATTGATACTTAGAAGAAAACTTGAGCATCAAGCTTCTAAGATATAAAATAATTAAGTACCATTTAAATCCGTCAAATGGTTTTTGTATAACTGCAAGGACTAACATTTTGAAAGACGTGACTATCAATGATGTATCAAAAAGACATTTTAAACTCTTATGAAATAAGCTAAAACGTTGCTCCAGGCAGCGCTTTACATAGAAAAAATTAAAGTTTCCACAAAATTTATATACCTGACGAATTAATGAGACAGAGAATCAGGAAAGCAAACGTATATAACAAGTAATTTAATTTTCAAACTTCAAAGCCGTAATTATGTATGAGCGATGATTTATATTTATTAATGAAATTGAGAAATTATCTTGTTTCTCGAGAACTATTTTTAGGGAGTTAATGTCATTTCTATTTAATATAAGATTATTGACGACTGTTAGTCGATAAAACAAGTATCGAGAAACTGGTTATTTTGGGTTAGTATTTTATCCGTTTCTTTATTCCATATACAATTTGAACGTATTATTAGGTTTTTAATAGTAATAGTAAATTTATAATTGCAATGTTAATAATAAATTTATAATCGTGTAGCAGGTACGTAAAATCAGTCATATTAAATACAATATATATATATATATATATATATATATATATATATATATATATATATATATATATATATATATATATATATATAAAGCTAAACGATTGATCCAAAAATTTAATTTTGTAAATAAAATACTTTATATTTTACCTGCATTCATGTGAAGTGCACAATGAAAAGATAAAAAATGAGTTTTAGCAATTCGGTTATAAATATTTATTATAAAACTCTGTCAATCATAATGGCATTATAGCTAATAGATTATACTGGAAATTTCCCATAAATATGATTTTTGTTGGAATCAAAATGTTTATATTTATCTTAACTAGATACATAGATAACATTTTAAAAGGTTATCTATGTATCTAGTTAATAGCGTTATCAAAATTAATATTAAAAGTCAAATAGATGGCCGCGTATTATTTCGCGAAAACACCGTTCTTGTCAACTAAATGCAAAATGTTATTCTCTGATGGACTGATTCTCGTTATTATCTTTTACTTTATAAAATACACAATATTAGTTATCCAGAACTACGAAATTCACCTTACCGGCTGGGGCTTGCCATCGATTTTATTTTATATTTTATTTTTATGGATTTTATTTTATATTTTATTCACATTGTTAGTAAATTCACATTAAATCATTATTTCATTTCGCAATTTGATATGTTCTGTGTAGTATATATGTATGGCAATTTGATATAATCATTTTCACAAGATTATATTTTCTTGTTCAAACTCTTTTTATTATAATGACAATGATATTATATCTATAATAAAGGCGAGGATATTAATTACAGATAAAATAATTGAACTTCATTTTCGTATAAATTTTTTTAATTTTTCTTATTCAACTAAATTAATTCTTTTAAAAATACACACTAGTTTTTTAAAAGAATATTTTTTGTTTTTTTAAAATTTTTTGGCAATATATTTGTTAGTGAATATATTTTGGTGTTTGACTTTATTAAATTTTAAATGGTACGTACCTGTGACATGAAGCTTATTCTAACGTAAATTCAATTAGCCCCAAAATTTTTGGCGCTGTTATAACTTCAATATTTGTTTATCTAATGTTGATGATGTTGACGAAAATCAGAGCATTTATAATTTTATTAAATACATCGATGGTTTCTGCATACTCCTGAAAACAATTTGACATTACACTTCGAAATCAAGTAAGATCTTTTTCACAGTTGTCAGCTAGAAATGTTTCTCTGTGCGAATGAAAAAATCAACTTGAGTGCATTGAAAAGGTGTCTTAGAGAGGCTGATAAATAGTGCAGATACGTGAAAGTAAGTAGGTTATTAATTTTTTAAACGTTAAAATTTAAATAAATACTACCATCTAGTACACAATAATAAAATTACGCATTTAGAATAGTAATTGATAAATAAACAGAGGACACTGTCAATTAAGTACTGATTGATAACCTTGACAATTTTTATTGCAAATATTGACTAAACTGTTTAATGTTTTAAGCTGTAAAACTTTGTTAAAATTCTTTTTGTGGTTGACCACAACGAACATCAATTATTAAATTATATAATAAATCATTTAATTATTTGAATAGTTAGTACCATGGTTCTGGTGATATTTTGAAAACAATATGTTTACCAATATTTTTAACGTATAAATTGTTGTATATAGTCAACAATACTTGTTGAAATCTATCGTTGTTAACCATTTGATTGTTTACAAAAAAGAGTGCATAGTCGCCACATATGTTAGAAGGGAAAATTTTTTATTAATGATTATTTTCGTCAGTAATACTGAAAACGCAAAACTTTGGATGGATGGATATTGGAATGAAAAAAGACAGATGTACTTGTTTATTATTCTATAACCCTGAAACACGAAATTTTTTATGCAAGTAGATTACAGCTTTGATCAAAATTTTATCCCGATATCTGACATATTTCTTGAGGAATAGCATTCATATTTTATGATATTCACAAATTAAAATTCTATTTGATAACGGACTACTTATTTATTTATTTAGTATTTAATGTAACAATTGCACAGATGTTGGACTTCTTAGTACAAGAGCAATTCCTTCCCGTCGACTGAAACTGAAGAATGCAACTAAAACGAAAAAGATTATTAAAAACTATTAATTAAAATAAAAATATCTAAATGTGACCTGTTCGCGAAAAAACGACGACTCATGAAAATAAATAAGATGTGAACGTAAGGAAAATGGCGCGAAGAACTAAAGGAAAAAGTTCGGAGAACTACATTGTTTTTCAATGTTGAATGCAAGGAAATTTCTTCGAGTGTGATTTTAGCTTTTTTTTAACTCATACCGTGTATGTCGAATTACCAAATCCGCACATGGTTTCCATTTAATGTCACACGAATTGTTCTGTCTTTAATTATTTAATCACGATTTTATTACCAAAAGCGAAAGAATTTTGAAAATTTTAAAGTAAATAAAATATAGCATATATTAAAAATTAGGCTAAATTACTGTAATCAACGTGGACAAAGTCGTGGGTGTTTCTTGTTATATAACTAGATTCTATTTATATAAGAAGAATATATTTTGATCTTCATATATTTATACCCTTCGTCCCGTAACTTTCCTCCGTCTCCTCCCTCACTCTCTCTTTATTCATTCCTTCCCACACTTCTTCGCTGCTGTCACTGTAGTGAAATAGAAACTTAAATAATCTAGGCGTAATTGACTGGTAGACTTTCATACATATTTTGCTTTTAGTTAACATTTTATTTCTCAAAACAGACGGTGGCAAAAGATGATGGCAATAAAAGTTTCAGATAAGTCTCTTTAAGATCGCAATTTGTTATCAGAATTAGGTGTCAGTAATGAGGATAACGATACAATTTCTTTTTATTTACACTTCTTCCTGTTTTAAGTTTTTATCTCCCAGCCATTTTGTTCACACCAATAATACTACAATGGTTATTTCAAAGACTTTGGGACTACTTTTTGTGCAGTGCATTGCAAAATTCGTCACATCTATACTTATCTGACTACAACTAACCATATACAACTAAATAAATACTGGTGAATTTTTTGTCGTTCTCGTATTGATTGCATTGGTTTTGCCAGTGGGGGTCAGAAGACTCTCGAGTGCTTTTCGGTCCGAAGCAGGCATTCGCTCGCGCAGAATGTGAAGTAATGGATGGAAGAGCGCGTCTCAGGAAGAGTTATTGCAGACAACAGGAAACGCGCCAATTACGATTGAAGAGATCTATATCGCTAGCAAAATAAATGTCTCTCTGTATTGGAATTAAAGCAAGTACCTTTCTCACAAATGGGACGTTTTAAAAGGAGTAATTGCAAGAAAGGAAATGTTAATATTGTTAATGCCTGTCTATATCTTTTTTGTTTTTTATTTTCTATGATGAAACAAAAACAGAAGAAAAAAGTAACAAGTCTCAATAGTTTGAGTTTCCCGATATAAAAATACAATCTTGCAATTCCGAAGGAATAGCGTTTTGTTTTTTAACTGCTAGCCATTTTATTCAAATCAAAAATAGTATAATGATCATTCCAAACACATTGGAACTGCTTTTGCCCACAGCACTTTACAAAATTCGTGACATCTGTACTTATCCGACAGAAACATTACGTTATACCAATAAATATATATACGTAAAATTTTGGTCGTTTTCATATCAATTAAACTAGTTTTGCTCATACCCAGGTCAGGCGAAGGATCAAGTGGTCTCGTGTTTGACTCATTGCAGACGACAGGAAAGGCAACCATTTGTGAATGGAGGGACTCGTATTGCCAATAAAATAAATGTTTGTCTCTATTGGAATTTAAATCGAGTACCTTTCTCACAAGTAAAACGTTTTTATACGAGTATTGCAGGAAAAATAATGTTTTTCTTGTTAGTTTTAACTATAAAATAAAAATAGGTGGAAAAATTAAGAATTGTCAATGGTCTGAAAGTTCAAACGTAAAACCACAATTTTTCAACTCCAATGGGAATCGGTGTTTACAAATATTTTTCCTTAATTATTAGATAATTATGTAGATGGCCTCTAGATCTTGAGTTCGAAAACACTTTATATTTCCTACTATTATATGATAGAACGTAATCGTAATTTATTTCATCTGCTTTTGCACAAATACTTTGTAGCATTTTTCTATCTTTTGTTTCGGTGCGAGTTGCGGGATATATTTTTTGAAGTTTTTTTGGTAGTTTTTTGGAGTTTCTGGGCAGCAGTTCCATAAACTGCTGGGAAATGGCAATAATGGATTCGCTCGGTATTTCAAAATTGAATGATATATATTGTAGCATCATTTTAAATTACAGTTTTTTTCTACCTTCTTCGCTGATTATTATACAATTTGTTATTTATTAACTGAATTTGCACATGTCCAAGGATTTAAGGAAGCCATTTAAGCTGTGGCCAGAATTTTTAAAAAATAAATAAACAAAATTATTAGTTAAAGCAATGATTTCCTATTTGTAAATTTTTCCAACCCTATTCTCTTTAATGAAACGTTTCTAAAATTACATAAATATAAAAAAAAATATTATAAGATATTAATTTCCCACAAAAGTTGTAATGTTTTTATGAAATCAATATAGTTAATTACATACGGTTGACATTTTTTCTTACTATAATATTTGTTACAAATTAAATCTTATGATTTGATAATAAGTTATAATAAAGCTGAAAGTAAAACGCATAAATTATCACGGTTACCTTAAAAAGTCAAAATTGACTCAAACGCCTTAATGGATTTTTTACCAAAATGTTTATAAAGATGTTATTTTATTTAGACAATTGAGGGTAGATAATATTAACATTAAATTATTTATTTTTGTTAATATTATTATACAATGTTAAAATACTCCTTAGTGTATCTTGTATATGCATAAATCAAAGCGTAAATTTTATAGAAACTACAAAACTTAGGTAATTTGGTAATTTTGGTAATAAAGTAAAAAGAAATCAGTTTCTCGCCTATTTTGATACATATCTCAGAAAAACCATTTAAAGTTCTGAAAATAAAATATTTTTGAGTTTTTTCTGATTAGTCTCACATAAAATTAAAACACTTATTTTAATTAGCGATATTTTCCTCATGTAAAATTAGAATCTAAATATTTTAAAGTACTAATTACTGTAAAATACGTCGATTAATGTAATATACTACCATACCAAATAATATGTTCCTAGGGCCAAACGTTTCGCAGAAAATAGACTGTGACAGATAAGCAGCAAGATATGCCAGTGATCTTATAAGTGTTCCGGTTTTCTTTTCGGTAAAGAACCCTAAAAAGTCAGGAATGGATCCTACAAAATAATTATTATAAATTATATATATTTCAATTATTAGGGTTCCGAAATTAAACAGGGGATTACGAAATTAACTTGGTCCTTCAGACCCCCGTAGTTTTTATCTATTTTTATCAACATGCGAGAAGTTTTGTATGTAACGCAGATAAAAATTTCCCTTTATATGCAGTACAAAAATTATATTTTATGTTGTTTGAAGTACCCCGATTTATAAGCGGTTATGAAAAAAAAAATGTTTAGCGTACCCATTGTGTAAATCATCATTATAAAGGGTTCTACTCGTAAAATTAATCATTATTTAACGAGTTAAGTTTCTATTTATCATTTTTAGTTTTTAAGTCCATTTACGAAATATCAAATTGCACACGTTCAAAATGTGTGTATGCTACTTCCATTTCCGAACAAGACTATGTGAAGGTCTGGAAAAAAATGCAAAAATAAATTTTCATTAATTTTGCGAGACACAAAAAATAAGTATACTGAAATTTCGCAAATGGAGATTACTGTATGACCAAATTTGCAAGTGTGTTTAAGAGAAATTATAAAAATTTTGAAATATTTTATTTTAAAAAATAGAGAAGACCTATCACAATTACCGGTCCAATTCTTGAAGTAATAGAATCTTTAACGAAAAATTCTAGTGCGACAGAAATATCTATGAAGATTGTATAGTTTGTTATTTTGTGAAATTACTACAAAATCCTAATTTATGCCTGGTATAACACATATTTGACAGAATTTTTAAATATTTATAATCATATAAAAATGAAAAGATGAATATATAACCGCAATTATTTTAGCTTTTTTTATATTCTCCACTCGCTTTGAACGTCTTTATAAACGTTTTCATCACTAATAATGAAAAAGCGAACGAACGAGCGTTTGTTTCGATCTTTCCAATAGATTAGTATTGTATTCTTTACTTCACTCTAGCGCTCGTTAAAGGTCAGTCGTGATTAAGTTTATGCCACGACCTTTCAAACTGAACCTTTGCCGCTCTATCTATATGAATATATATAAAATAAGTCGTTCAAAATGGCATATGCAGAAAAGTCCTATTATAAGTAATTATTAGCTTTGGTTACTATAAAAAAGTTAATTTTTATTTTCATTCAAGCGCTGAAAGTTCTGTCATTAATGTAAATACACATACTTGAATGCTTAAAGAATTTCATTACTTCCTAAACCAATTTCATTATATTGATAAATAAATTTAAATGCCTGTCTGTGATCTTTTACGTTTGCATATTCAGTTATCAAAATTAATCTATTTTTTCAAAAAGATACCATTCTCTAAATTTTTAGATCTCTCTCTGTATATGAATTTAACCCGAACACTAATTATGCCATTAACAAAAAATTTTAAACTGATTAGTATCAGGGACCGATTAAGGTAAAATGTGGTCTGATAGAATAAGATAATTTTGACTTCTTATAACTTAGGTTATGCCGAAATTTATGTTATTACAAATAAGAATAAAAATATGACAAATGTTTATATTAATTGACTCTAATATTAAAATATATAATGTGGATTTATTTCTATAGGAGCAATATCTTCTAGTCAACCTAAACAACTGGTTATTAAATTTAAGAAGACTGCAAAGGTATTAAATACATTTGTTAAACAGAAATAAAATCAGTCAAAATAGTAGTACGGTGAAAAAGTGAGTGGCCACTAGTTTTAAGTATATTTAATTATATAAGAATAGGATCCACCCTTAATTCTAGAATTACTTTATAAGAAGACGAAAACACATTCACCTATGCCAATTCACACTTCTCATATAGATCTTAAGAACCATAATAGATATAAAACATAACAATTCAGTTCTTTAATTATTGTACAAAGAGTACAATTACAACTTTTATTGGAGTTTACAATTTTTGTCATATTACAGTTGTTTATTAAAACTTTGCTGTCAAGACTCCATAAAAACGAAGAAGAATATCAATCATAAAGTTCCGGTTAATAGGTCCTCATTACAAGATATAGTATGAAACAGGTTGGAGCATGTTTGTATATATGTATGTATGTCAAGTACGTGTAGAAATCGCACTAGGCTAATAAACATTCAAAATTATGATGTATTTCTTTTAAACTATCGACAAATATGATTTTTTCACTATGTATTTTTAAATATATATTGCCCATTATGTCTCCCACAGTCTTAAAACATAACTTGCATTTATACATATTATAAACCACCATTTAAACATATAAATACATTGCGTGATTATAATAAAAATATATTGCAGTTTTTGCCATTTATTTAAATAACTTGTAAATAGTTTCCGTGAACTTTTCATGGATCCAACTACATTAGTGCGTTGATTGTTACTCGTTAACTGAGAGCCTACTCAGCTCTGATATTTTTTCATTTACAAACTTTAAATTTATCAAACAAACCGTATATGAACGTGGCGAATTTATAAGTGTTCTTAGTTTGGCTACCAAACCCGGAAAAAAACATGTTAATTTGATTTGTTTAACAACTGGCACACGGATTCTGACACGACACACCTAAAAACACATTTAAGAACCTATTGGTTGGATTTTTCTTTTAAACAGGCAATTGCTGCCATAATATAAAACTATATGTACATCATGAGTTAATTGGATTTTTTTTCAACTAGTGAAATTTACAATGTAGAATAGAATTACTTTTTTGTACATAGTTTTATAAAAAAATATCTCAGCAATCCTTTTTTAAACATCATGAATATCGATAGTCACATTTAAATTTTAAACAAAGTAACGAATATAAAAATCTAAACACTTTTGCGAAATCTGCGTCCAAACAGATTTTTTTGTATTATTTATTTACTTCATTTGATTGACATAAAAAAAACAAGTACTAAAATGGAAATGACCAATTTTAGTGCCTAGACTAACTTTCGTTAAGATGTTTAATGGAATTCGTGCGAAATCAAAGAGCGTTATAAATATACAAACGATTATAAACATTTTGTAACTAAACGGTTTAATTACCTTATTTAGCGATTTGCTCTCTACAAAGTTATGTCATAAAAGGCGTCAATTGAATGACGCCTTTTATGACATAATTTTGTCTAGACAAAAAGAGAAATATTTGCCTCCCTTCTTTTGAGCGAGACCACCCCACAAATGGTTCAGTAATAATTTTAAAATATTCCGTTTAATATTTCATTGCGCAGACAAATACTACCAGCTCATTGTATGTATATAGTATCAGATTTAAAATTAAATTTTCTTATTTTACTCCACAAATAAGTGACACTTGAAAAACAAAGTAAGTTATTTGACATTTGATACAACAAGTTATGGGATTCAATAAAAAATTTACTTAACAGAATGTCATAAAACTTGTCCTCTGCATTTTATATCGAAAAAAATTATATTCCTTCTAGGTTGAGATGTCGTTAAATACGACATTTAATATTTCACACCGCACTATTTTTTTTTATATTTTTTCAGCAATTGTGATCCAAGCTTCCAAACCGATTATTAAAATATCAGCTCCTTTAGATAGATATTTAGTTCTGAAGTCTGATCACCTTATTCATAAAAAAAACACTTAGTAAGAAAGTTTTAAATTTACCATTTACAGAGTGGTTTCATTTAAATATATTTTATTTTAAAATTGTGAAAAATATTTTTTCTTCATTCTCTAATTTTAGCCTGAGCTGAGCTTTTATAGTAGTCGGTTATTTGAAGTAATTTCTATTATAGCTAACATATAGACCAATAAAATTGAATTCTGCCTCTAGTTATAGAATTACCATTCCATTTGCATATTCGATTACTAAAACGAATCAAGTTTAAAAAAAATGTCTGCCTGTATGTACAAATGGATTTAACTTCAAACTACCCAAGCAATTTATATATTTTGCGTAAAATATCAATAATAGTCCTGGGAAAATTAATTTTTTTATCATAGTTATATATCAAATGCATCCGAAGTTATGATGATGAAAAGGTTACTTAGAAAATTCAATAAAATCGTTACTATTCAGATGGTGAACAAAAGCGGACTGTAGGAACGCACAAAGAATGGGCATAGTAACGTAGGGGGATCATGTAATGTAAATTTTGTGATCTATTATGAGAGCGTAAATGAAGACATTAAAAAACTTTGGGATTCCATTCGGACGAAATACCGAAGTGCCGATAGTTTATACATAAATGTAAATATGTTATTGAATCAGAAATATTTTTAAAGATGAAATAACTACCTTTATACTAGATGATAAAGGTACATAACTATAAATTTACAGTTGTTAAATACTAAAGAAACTTGCTTTCTATATCGTTTCGATATCGGTTCGAAATTCTTAAATTAATTATGCATTAATTTAAAAGAAATATTGAAATAAGTGTGAGATAGTGGTAAAGACGGCAATAATACAAATTTTGGTTTAATCTGTCCAGAGGTTTTTGCGTGATGCGTATACAAATACGGTTTAAAAAAATTATGTACGAATATTTGTGAAACGAAGTACGGAATGCTACCTCTATGTGAGATTGAGAACGTATTTAACCAGTTAATTTGTATTAGGATAAAATATTTTTGATGGCCAAATTTGAAAAACGCAGCCCGTATCATTTTTTTGTTTTTATATTAGTCAGTCCTTTAGTATATCGCAGCACCGTAACTCTTCTAATTTAAGACCATTTTAATTGAAAACTGTCGAATTTGCAAACAAACGTAAAGCAACTGGGGAGGTACTAATATCGTTATTTACAAATATTTTAGTGTCTCTGCAATCATCAAATTTGGCGAAGAAATTATTTTTCTTATGGTACTCCGTTGAATAGAGTACGAGTTAAGAGGTTTTTAAAATGCATTTCGAAATATTTTAAACATTTTTTTTAATAAAGCGTTTACTTCTTACAATATTAGTCTTCAAAGTTTAACACAGTTTTATTTTGGCCAAAGGAGGAAATTAACTTTAAACAGGTGAATTAACATACAAACTGCTTTATTTAGTTAAAAGACTAACGTTAGGACTAACGTTATCATCTAACGAACCAGAACTAACACTAAACAGACTAACACGCAACGAATATGAGCAACGTTTGCTGGGTGTGAATCGACCACAGAAATTTGTCGAGTTTCGGTGGACAAGGTCGATGGTCCACTTTCCATCGACTCAATGGATACGTGAACAGGCGTATGCTGAGGATTACATGTTTTCTGTGTCCTTCAGGATATTATTTCAGGTATTTATTTGTATTTTCTCTTCTTTTATCCCTTAGCGTATTTCAATTGTAAGGTTCTCGTCACTCCGATTTTTGCAGGATCGATTTTTTAAGATAAATGGGTCTAATATTAAATGTCATATATTCTATTTTCTCCCATAATTATCGGAAAGATTATTATCTGCATTGTAACTAACCTAGATAATTTTCATTTACTTATCCCATTCTATAATACGACATCCAAAACTTACCCTATTTTGAATGATTTATTTTATTATATTTGATTAATATTATTGATAGTTTTAATTAAATTGGTTATTATGATTTTGCAATGTGCAGACAAAGTCTGCACACTGCAAATCAACATTATTTGATGAATAAAACTCAAAATAGAAATCTCCCAAGGATGAAGGATTCTACCGCCTAATGGAACGGATGAAGATAATTTTTAATTCGTTCTCGAAAACTGTTCGATTTTCTGAGATTAAATGTCCACAGTAAGGTCTAGGATTCCATGATTTGGTAGAGATTATTTAAGTATTGAGCAAGAAACCAACCAGTAAAAATCAATCTATCGTATTTTGTAGAATTAGTAACTCTTAGTTGTAAAACTCAATTGTGATTATTTAACTCGTGTATGAGGTCTATGCAACAGTAAAAAATATAATTTACATGGATGTTTAAGACTTAGATAGAAGTCCATACGATGATTGACGGAAGGGGAAATTCAAATTGATTTTATTTATTGCCTTGATAATGTGCAAGTGTAATTAAGAAATACGTGTTAGAAATTATAAGGGATTATTGATTTCATGCATAAGTTGCTTACTTAGGTAAAGTACTATAATTATACATACATGTTTATCATTTATATATATATATATATATATATATACATACATATACACACACACACACACACACACACACACACACACACACACACATATATATATATATATATATATATATATATATTAGACGTCTCTCGAAACTCAACATTTCCAAATCGTCTGAGATGTTTGCCCTCCGATGTTTCAAACAAATAACGAAGTTCCGAACAAAACTTCTCCCACGCGCGAGCTCAACAAGACAGTCGGCCAATACAGACTTCTACGAAAACCATCACAATTGCTATCGAAAAATCCGTTAAAGTATTTAATGCTTGCTCAAGTACCTGGTAGTCGCTAGGTTGCTCCAACACTTTCCGCCCCGAAGAATCACTTTCCACACTATTTCTTCTGGTTTAAACTAGAAAGCGTTTAGCGTGACGTAAAAAAAATTTAGCATAAAAATCTATGATGTATAAATATTTCTGGTTAAATAAGTAATAGTTGTTCACAAAAAAAGAACAGGATTTAGTCAAAGGACATTATTAATATTGTTTGAAAATTTTCGATCCATTATCTTCAAACAACTTAATTGAACGAAATGTTTAAAAAAAGTGTTTACCTAATTTGAAGAACCAATCATTCAATAAAATTTAAGTTTTATGTTTTCACAAATTCATACTGCAAGTTTCCCTCATTCTGATTTTAATACTTGTTGTTAGGCGTTTCTTAGCTTCACTCCTAGATGATTTAAATTCTTGGTTTCATTTACTTTCATATTCATTAAATAACAATTTTAATAAAACGTGTTGTAGCTAAAAACTAAGTATTTGTTTAAGGTAAAATAATACGAAAAATTATTAGAACCTAAAAAATGGAGTTAACTAGCATTTAGTTATTGTCTTTTAACTTAGTCTACAGGGTACTCTACATATAGTGAGAGAAACAGTCTATCCACTCCTTCTTGTAAGTTTCCTTCACGATATTTTCGAAAGCAAGTATTTCTTCCTCGGAGTTTGAGAATCGTATACCGCGCAGTTTATCTTTTATTTTTGACATAGATTTGGTTTTTACCGGATGACTAATATTTCTATACCAGATATAGATAAATAGAGTTTGTAACAAGTTGGGAAGGTGAAGAAGGATTCTATTGCGACGGCATTGCTTTTAATTTTTTTTCAAAACAACAAGTAAATATTCGGTAAATATTTCTCATTTTTCAGAAAACTGTTGCGTAATCTCGTCTTTTCGATGAACAACGCGACAATCTTTTTCATGGCACTAGGTCCTTTCTTCACCTTTGTAGCAATTTTTCAGAAAGAAATATTTACTGAGCAGAGAGCCTCCTAGTTTCGCATTTGTAATAGTATCACCTTCTTTTGTCACCGGTCATGATATCGAATATTAAGTAACCTTCGTGGAAATTTTTAAAATAGAATGAAATAGAATTGTTTGTGTTTAACTTGGACCAATCGCGAAACTTGTCCAAATATTTTACTCTCATATAAATATAGTATTCTTTTTTCAGTTTGTATCAAGAGTTGCATAACATTGATATTAACTTGAAGTTTTTGTTGTGTTGAGTTCGTATTAGCGTTATTCACAAATTTTAAAATTGCCACCGATTTGCAAAAATAAAGGATAAATTGAGGCAATATAAGTATATTGCCTCAATTTATCCTTTATTTTTGCAAATTGGTGGCAATTTTAAAATTTGTGAATTTTAAAATCATTTAGTTCTAATAGTTGTGAGTTTTCTCTGCTTCCTTATGTGATACAGAAAATATAAAAAAAAACTTTAAAGTGGCGTTTAGTGAGCACATTCATTTAAAATTGTTCCAGCAACGTTTTTTAATAATTTTATGTCATGGAATAAGAATTTTTGCCTAAAATGGAGAGATTTACCAGCCAGTTTCGTACTTCCATGACACATAAGCAGTAGATTTACTATTTATGTTGCGATATCAAAATTTTATAATATTAAATTTTCGAAATTATATTTTTCAAATCAGAACCTATTTTTTCAGATACTAATAAACTTTTTTTCGATTTGATAATACTACGAAAGTTATTTTATAGTTCGGTCCTTTTTTATTTATATAAAAACTCTACAGTCAATTAACGAATCGTTACCAAATGTGATATGTGTATAGCTTGTATTGCATTGCAATACACTATTTGGCATGCACGAAATACTAATGGACTTTTAATGAGTTTCGCTGTCGTGAGATGTTAGGTGAGCTTCGTTGGTGTGGGCACTAATAGATTTCACTAATACCACTAATACTGGAAAAGCAGATTCAGATGTTTGGAGAGAATTACATGATAGTCAATGTAATATAATTCACGATCCGATTTACATATGTAATATTTTTAATACAGTGAATGTATATTTTTTTCAGAACGAAACTCTGTATTATTTTCCTTAACACAAATTTAATATTATAAAATTTTGATAGCGCAACATAAATAGTAAATCTACTGCTTGTGTGTCATGGAAGTACGAAACTGGCTGGTAAATCTCTCCATTTTAGGCAACAATTCTTATTCCATGACATAAAATTATTAAAAAACGTTCCCGGAACAATTTTAAATGAATGTGCTCACTAAACGCCACTTTAAAGTTTTTTTTTTATATTTTCTGTATCACATAAGGAAGCAGAGAAAACTCACAACTATTAGAACTAAATGTTTCTCAAAGAAGACTACATGTTATTTTGAATAACATGTGAATATTATTCAAAATATTGTGGCAAACTTCAATTTTATTTCAAAATGATAGCACATTTTACCATTGTCAATCACCGTTTCGTTCCCATTTTATATAAATGAGCAGATGGATTCTTTAATTATTTGCAATTTAAAATGTTTGTGTGTCCGTCGGTACGTCACAATTTTATAATTCGTCGTGTCTGTCTGTTCATCCGCATGTCACAATTTTATAACTGTTTTAATTTACATCCAATCTTGATAGAATTTTGTAAAAATCCGTGGAATTATTACCCGATATTTAAAAATAAAACCATAATATTTTTATTCGCGGACCACATTGAATAGAATGTCTTAGCAAAGGTATTATAAAACAAGAGCGAACTGTAAATAATTTTTTTGCATGTATATATAACATGTTCGCTAAGCATAATATGAGTAATAAAGAATTAGCGCCCTTACTTTTCCTTTATCTATTTCAGTAAAAAATGCAAAGAAAAATTATTGTAGTTCATTTCATTACCGAATTAAGCGGTATACGCAATTGAACTGTTTTTATTGCTCCCGTTAAATATATACTGAGCAATATACCTACAAATTGAAAACATGAGTACGAAACTCTAGTCTAATGTGACATCTAGTCTAATATAGAATCATAGAAATATGAATTCTACTCATACTTATATGGTTTCCGTATTAAGGATGTCACATTTTATTTGAGATCTCTCTTAGAAGCATCTGCTACAAATTACTTTATAAATATACGCACATGTTTGTAATTCCCACTTATAAAACATAACTAAATTATTTATACAATTCATATCTTTGAATTTATGTTGTAATAAATTAAAAATGAATCCGCGTGTCAGCAAATGTATGCATAAATAATTAGTACAGGGTACGATCCTACATTAATTATTTGTATACCTATTTTTTGACCTAACAGGAAGACTACGCTCGAAGGGATTTTACCCCGACTTAGTAGAGATGTATGTTATAAATTATGATAATTATGAAGAACGTTGTAATTTTATAATTAAAATACAGTTTCTAACTCAAAGGAAACTGCACATTAAGTCAATTCGGCAAACATAAAACAAGTCAAAAATTATATAAAACAAAGCTACATAAAATCACATTTTGGATTCGTAACAGACTATTTCTTACAAAAAAATACATGACTTTTATAACCATTATCTCTAAAATAAATACGAAAACTAATTTAAATTAATAATAAACGATACCAAAAGTGCAATTTCAAAAATGCTTTTTTTTTGTTGTAAAACCCATAATCGAGGAAGATTATAGGCTTTATATTATTACAATAAAATTTATAGGGACTGTGATAAATAATGCAAAATGGTTGGGTAACACTGATTAAAGGGTGCAATGTAAAGAAGACCGACTTATTTTTTAACAGCTGACATAGCTCCTACCACGATAATGGATGTTGTTTGGTGAAAGGGAGGAAGAGTTTAGTAACTGCAGTGAGAAGGCAGCAAAATTGAGATAATTCCACCCGAAGGACACCCCGGGGCACAGCCAGTAAAATATAAGAACTGAAAGATCATTTATTTGAAATGGACATTTCATGAAATTAATGAAAATTACTTAACGATTCTATGAATTGTTACCTTCGCTCAATCATTTTACAAACAGGCAATTAGTCGTTCAATATTTTGATTTGGGATTATCAAGATATCCCTAATACGATTCTAAAACTCAACTTAAATCTTCAATTAATTCAAGATTATTTTACAAATTTTGCAACGACGTTAAATTTTTTCGATAGTGTCTGCATATAACCCTTATCTGTAATAGTATGTTTCTTATGAATCTGTATCATAATAGATACGCCATCAAGCAAAATGTATGATGATGGTTTACATAAGTAGTGTCATTACTGTTTTTATATTCAAAGTGTTGAAAAACAAATGATTATACGCGAAGAAGTATTGGGAAAAATAAATAGTGGGATCAGAAATTTTATAAAAAAAAATTATATATAAAAAGTGTTTATATGCAAGCTATTTAGCTGCTTTTTTATTATATCCAACAATTTTATCTATCTTCGCAGGAAATTTGCCTTATGGCGTATTTCTAGATTATTAAACTCTCCCACCATGGATATCCTAAAGTACAAAAGAGAAATCTCATTAACGGTGATGTTATCATATAATTGTTAATATTCAAATGTAAATGCGTCATTAAATCAGAACACTATAAACAAGTAAATATTACAGTATAAAGAATCGGAAATCGAATTAAAGAAAATACAGAATCGTATTAAGGATATCGTGATAATCTCAAATCAAAATATTCAGCGACTAATTTGATGTTTATAAAAAGATTAAGCGAGGGGAACAATTCTTCCATTCGTTAAGCAATTTGCATTGATTTCATGAATCGTCCATTGCAAATAAATGACCTTTCAGTTCTTATATTTTATGGATGTGCCCTGCGGTGTCCCTCGTGTGGAATTATCTCAATTTTGCTGCTTTCTCACTGCAGCCACAAAACGTATCTTCCTGTTCTCCAAACAATATCGGTTATCGGGGTAGAAGCTATGTCGGCTACTAAAAAATAAGTCGGTATTTCTTTACCTTGCACCCTTTAATCAGTGTTACAATTAATTGTAAAAATAGTCTATTACGAATCTAATACGTACATCTTCACTTAATATGATTTTACGTAGTTTTGTTTTATGTATTTTTTGACTTGCCCGTATCGCTTAATTCGTTAATGAAATAAACTAAAATAATTTTTCTTCGCATTATTTACTGAATGTTGCTATCACTGTTTTGATGAAATGCACAGATCAATAAATAGAGTAAAGTAAGAGCGCTAATTCTTTCTTACTCATATCTTGCTCAGCTGATGTGTTATACATTATTGTTTAATTTTTAAAAAAATACATTATTGTTTAATTTTTAAAAAAATACATTATTGTTTAATTTTTTAATATAGTGTAATAATTCTACGGGTTTTCAAAAATTCTATCAAGATTGGACGTAAATCAAAACAGTTATAAAATTCTGACATATAGATGAACAGACAAACACGACGAATTATAAAAGAAGCCCAATTTCACTAATAGACTATGGAGCCTTAAATTGCAAGAAACTAAAGCATCCATCCGCTCATTTATTTAAAATGAGAGCGAAACGGTGATTGATCATGCTGAAATGTATGATCATTTTGAAATAAATTTGAAATTTCCCAAAATATTTTGAGTAATATTCACATGTTATTCAAAATAGTATGTAGTATTGTTTGAGAAACATTTAGTTATAATACGTAGTGAGTTTTCTCTGCTTGCTTATGTGATGCAGAAAATATATAAAAAAAAATTATTGTAGCGCTTAGTGAGCACGTTCATTTAAAAATTTTCCAGAAACGTTTTTTAATAATTTTATATTGTCGAATGAAAATGAAACGATTCTTTTGAGGATTTGGACAAACGCTTGAATTCTTTTTTATTTAAAATTAACGTTTACTGCGGCATTACCTATATGAATTTTTATCTAAGACGACGAGAGTTATCAGCCAGTTTCTTACTTCCGTGACACACAAGCAATAGATTTACTATTTATGTAGCGTTATCTATTGAAATTTTATAATAATAAATTTATATTAAATAAAATAATATAGAGTTTCGTTCTGAAAAAATGTACATTCAAAAAATGTACAATGAGTTTTTATATAAATAAAAAAGGACCGAACTATAAAATAACTTTCTGTCGTAATAGTGGTATCAAATAGAAAAAAAGTTTATTAGCATCCCAAGCCAAGCTGATTGATGATGTTGAGCCAAGCTCTTTAGAAAAATCCTTTTGAAATTTAACATTTTACAAGCAATTTAACAAGCACCTCAACACCATCTTTTTGTACTCAATTTAAATTTAGGTACTGAAATATATGTTTATCCTGCAATGAATAAATGTTACATATCTGAAATCCCATTTCTAATTACCGGGCATAACTGTTTCATTCAATCAAAATCAAGTTTCATTATCAGTAATTTTTGACAAATATTAACTAACATGGTGTATGAGCTTGTACTTGACGTCGATTTTAATTCATTGGTCTTAATATAATAACTTTTAAGTTTTATCATTAAATGTCTTTATAGAAGCTTACTTTGGCCTATTATAACAAAATATTTTGTAATATTCGAAGACCATTCGAGAGAAATCCCGACCGCATGTCTGTAAATTTATTGAACAAGACCCCTTTCTTTTCGCTAGCTTGTATTTACTATACATGTCTGCCATTCCTTCTGTAATAAAATATTCGCTGTTTTTGATATCCTTGCTGACTTCCAATTTAACTGAAATTTTGCATGCTTATGTAAATTAGAACACAACACAATACTTGGGCATTATTAATATAATCTGGTAATTAAACTGAAATGTGGTTACGGAAAGTTGACAGTTCTACAATTGTATTCCATCTATTTGGAAAGGTTTAATTTATCATAGTCTTGTATTTTAGAGCCAAAAGCTATTTACAAGAAATCTATTCTTATATGAATGTAAGGATAATTACACTGTATGAGGAACTGCTGCATCCTAGGTATGTTGAATACGAATATGTGCACTAACTAAATATATAAAAATAACGAACAAGAATAAACAAATTAAGGGAAATCACTTAAACTACACGCACATTCAACGGCATATTTTGTGCTAATTCAATTCACATATATGCGAGAGTCAAATTGAAAATTCTTAGAATTGAAAAGTTCTGGGTTATTTGTAATAAAAGTACTCAAAAAATAAATTCTGATTTGGAAAATATAAATTCTAAATATTTTTAACCCATTGCTTCAATTATCGGTTATTTTTGCAAATTGTTGACAATTTTAAAATTTGTGAATAACGATTGAATATATTTGGCGTTAGTTTTGTAGAAATTCATTATTCACAATAAAATCATCTTCAGGTGGGATATTAGCAAAGTTCTTTGCTAATATCCCACCTGAAGATGCTGTAATACAACGAAACCTAGGTCGTGGGAAAGAAATTAAAGAAAGTAGAAATAATACTCCATCACGTAGTTTAATAACGCTAATATGAACTTAACACAACAAAAACCTATAGTTAATATCAATGTTATGCAACTCTTGATACAAACTGAAAAGATAGTAATATATTTATTAGATTTGGATAAGTTTGGCTATTGGTACAAGTTAAACACAAAAATTTAGGCGAAAGCCTTTTTCTGGGTATATATTTTATGATTTGACCGAAGCCCAAACATTTATTGCGTTGATTATTGTCGCAAAACATATGAAAGTTTCCACGTAGGTTACTAAACTGTAATATTCGATGTCGTGACCGGTGACGAAGCAGGTTATACCATTACAAATGCCAAACTAAGAGGATCTCTGCTTAATAAATGTACACGGAATTTTTTTGTAAATATTAACTAAGGAAACTTGAAATTTAGCAAAGTGGACTTACTTATATCTCAAGTTATATTAAATCTTTCCTAAACTACTAAATACAAAAATATGAGAATAACAAAATTTTTAGAAGCTTACTCATGGCACTTACAGTTCCCAAGAATACAAAGGCGAATATTAGTCAATCATAGGTCTCATAATTTCAGAAATTAGCAATATTTTTACACTTTTAAGAATATGATAGGAATAACTTCACGTGGTCATAAATGAAAAAAAAATTATTAACATTTTAATAGAATTGCCACATGCAACTTAAATATTTAAACTATAATATGTAGGTAATTATCATAGAATACTCATAGCAGGTTTTATTTCCTATTTGTGTAATATTTTCTTGAAACCAAAAATTACTTTTAATCAGCAGACCGTTATTATATGTGGGTGTATATTACCTTGCCACATTTTGTGATAATAACTTTAATCACACCAGATATAATCATCTACGACAAGCAGATAAACGGGCAAATATAGTGTTACTCTCTAGGCACCCAATAGTTTATTTCGAAATAATTAATACAAAAATTATTTAAATAATTATTAATAATCTCCTTTAATTTATTGCAGAATGTTCAACCCCTCGGCACCAGCCGGGTTGAACATTTGTTGCAGCCAAAAGCTACGCAGAAGCTTTTTTGTTAATAATATTTATTATCTTCAATACTTATATACGACCTGGATAACTAATTTATTGAACGGCGCTCAATAATGAAGGTGAAGCTTCTCACGAAAACGGCGCTTGCGTAAATGTTTCTTTTTTTACTGTTGGGCCGTCTTTATGAAGGTGGATATTATGCTGGCAAAGTTATGTTTAGGATACGGGATACTTACTGCCGCGGGCCTAATACTACGAGTGAGACTACTTAATGAAAATGTTTTTATATACGCGTCTGCTGCGACTGTCGATTTTTATAAGTTCATTATATTTTCTGTTTAGATATTTATATATTTATATCTAAATGCAAGAGATGACGTGTTTTATGATGTTCCGTCATACCTACCATTGAAAATATATTATTTATTGCATATGCTCCTGTCACAAACGTTAATCATGATGCCAGAGAAAATGAAATATGATGACGAAATTCTTGCATCATATAAAAATATTGAAGCTGTTATCCAGTAACCTATATAATAACAAAATGGCAATGAGGTCATGCGTATAACTTACCAAAACAATTTTTCGAAACAGGTGGTTGGGATTTCAATAAAAATAAAGTTTAATACCTTACAAGTTAAGTAATTATAATGACACTTAATTCTTCCTTATCCAATCACCACAACTTTTATTTCATAAATACCTAGGTGAAACTGTTCTCCCATTGTATGAATATTATTAAACGTTTTTATCACCCTTGCGAGTCGTGTCCAGCGGTACTTTTTTCCAATTCCCTGTTAGAGCAATGTGAGTTTTATTATCATATTCGTTATCAGAATATCAACCCACTCTATTTTTGTAACCCTCTGTAGAAATAAACTACTGAGTAAGCACTTTTAAGAAGGTGAATTCTTGTAAGTAAAAACATATCGCGCTTAAAATAAAATTTTAATTTTTCGAGGAAACAATTATAAACCAATATATAAATTTTCTTGACTTCAAGTAATTTTTCGAGGAACTGAAAATTCTGCTTCTCGTGTATACAGTTACTTGCTGCGGCTCTTCTATGACTTTTACAATTGTGGATGACAGCAGAAAATATATTTTCAATATTACATAAAGATTCATCGTTCTATCTTTTTTTCATTTCTTTCATAAATGTTATGAAATACTGGCTATATTTTTAAACCAGTAATATCAAAACCACCTTAAAGGTCTTTTTATGTGGTATATGAAATGCTCCATCCACATATTCGTTGAGGAGTCTTCTTCAATATCTAATAATTGATTATTGCACTTACTCTTCGTTTTGCTCTTATCTCTTCTTTCCTTCTTCCGATGCATGTGTATATGTGTTTATTTGTCTGAATACACACATGTACACTTTTGTTACGAAACTTTTTACTGCTACTTTCTAAGATATACTATTCTGCGTCACTTAAAGGTCACCTGCATAATTATCTGTGTCACTTAAAGGTTAGCTGCATAGTTTTCTGTGTCACTTAAAGGTCAGTTGCATAATTTTATAAGAGCGTGTTTTTAGAGACTTACCGAAAAACGTTTAATATATCCTAACCTTATTTCCTATGGTTTTGGAAGATTATGTAGAAATTGTGGAAAAAGTAGGGCATTGATTATTGATGTCATAATTTTTAAGATTATTTTTATGTCTTTCTCTACTTGACATTATAAGGTATTATTTAACATTTATTGAAGGAGTTTCCTAAAATTACTAGAAAGTCAATATTAGGGATTACCCATGATAAAAACGTATTTCGTTTCCAACGACGTACGCAATCCTCCATGATTCAGGTCTAATTTGACAAATTTTTTCTTGCTGCTACCTTTGATTGCACAATAGATTGCAATTTATGACAACAAAGTTCCCACTAATACTTCGAGTGGTTAAAAGCGATTGCTCCAGTATGAATTGTTGGCTTTTTGCAAAATACTGACAGTGAATAGAATATATTGAGGTCTTATTGCGTTAAATGTAATGTTATTAAAAACCACTATCATATAAAGGAAGTGTAATAAAATAATACTCTAATACATTGAAAGTGATGCTTATTATACGGTAAAACTTTCATTTAAATCGCCCTTTATGCAAGTAAAGGATATTGCAGTTTTAAAAAAATGAGGTTATTTTTCCTAATATTAATCAACTTAATAACACATTTATTCTTTTCGTCCTGGAAATTAAATTGTCTCCCCCTGGAAATGGTAAAATTATAATACAATCGCTGCCTTTGTAAGAAATGCAAATATCTTCAAAATCTATTAAACTAGATCAGGATCATGTTGGCAGGCCAGGAAAACAAATCGAAATAAGTCCTATTTTACAATCGTCTTTCAAGGTATGTCGCACCCTCCTTTTAAATTTTATTGCCTCTTTATTTCTTACTAACAATGGTTGACATATTAAAAACCTAGATCATAGTGTAAAATGAGAAAAATTGTTTTTTTGTTTACTTGCCCTGATCTCTGGAACCACACGTTGGATTTCAACAATTCTTGTATTAGAAAATTCTTTCAATTCTCGTATTACTTTTTTATTAGAAAGTCATACATTGTGTAAAAGTTATAGGCTGTACATTACCGGTAACTTAATAAGAGCAGAACAATTACAAAAAATTTAAAAAGGTCGGGGAACATGGATTACATTGTCGTCGATAGTGAAAGGATGATTTATATATTAACCCCGACGACCTATGTCGTTTAGAAGGCAGAGCGTTTAGTAATTGCAGAGGTATTTACGTACCGCGGAAGAAAGCAGCATAATTATTTCTACGCAGACGAAACTGAGGTATACTGCAGTACAATAGATCCGCAAAAATAAATACACATTTTATTTTATTCGGGGAGTAAGTTTTATTAGATTTGGTTTCAAGAAGCTTATTTATTATTTTCTTTTTAATATCGCTATCGAACATACGAGTTTTTGTTTAAAAAAATAGCAGCGTTTTTTTACTGACCTTCGTTTTTTTCAACCCATTTTCGCCGGTTTCCTTATGATTATTACGTGTCTCTTCATAATCGATCTGCAATATGTCGATGAAGGTACGCAAAATGATGAATAAATTTTTATCGAGGTGATTAAAGGTCACGATGCTAAACACTGAATAAACTAAATTGACCTCAGAAGCAGCACTGTTGATTGTCGAGTCGCTGTCTGAAATGAGTCAGTTGGTATTCATTCATTCAATGAGGTGCTTTGAGTTTCAGGGATGCATACAATTGCAGGCGGCGAGTTCAAAAGCAAATATTGCGAGCAGCACCTTTTGTAGTCGCCCTTCCTCCGTGCTGTTATGGTAATAAAGTAGAGCATTTAATATATCAGTAGTATTTATCGATTGTTGTTCATGTATTAAATTTTTTGTACAACTTCTAACTAACTATTAGCTGAAAACGTTTATTTTGATCGAAACTTAACAGCTGGGTTTAATTTTATTATTTTTGGAAATAATAATTCATTACTTTCTCCCAAAGATACTACATTCAAAGTATTTTCCATATCAAAAATCTGTCTTATCTTAATTCTATCTATTTTATCTAAATTCTAAGCCAAATCTCTTTTAGTTATTAATTAGAAACGCAAAGTAAAAATGAAAAGAGCAAAAAATTATAGTAACGATGAAACAAAAACGCTTTTTTATAAATATTTTAAGAGGACCAGAGAAAGGGAGAAAGGGCGAGTAAGTGAGAAAAACTTCGTAATCGTTAGGACGACAATTTTGATGAGTCACATTAGTGAATACTGTTATGGAGTATACATAATAAAGTGTGTATTTATCGCAATAAACAATTTCCATGCATACCTATATTTCAATAGGTTTATATTTAAGAACCTAATCGCAAGTTTACAGCATTTGTCAAGCACACAGAGGTAAACCTTTGACTTATTTGAACTATAATTATGAATTTGGCGTAATGTAAGAATCATCGTGACTCCATAAACGAACTTCTAAATATCTATAGAATAAAAAATCCGGCGAAATATTTGCCAGAGTACAAATGAAATAGGATGTACAGAAATACTTTTTCTGTATGAAGTTATTGAGATAAGTTAATTGAAATAATTTTAATGAAAGTCGAAGGTGAATGAACGACTTAGTCGAAATGAGCTGAAATCATTTCTTGAATTGAAACATTAAGTCGCTGTAGTTACATCAAAATGACGTTTGATAGAATTTTCCAGCACAAGAAAATATAAATAAACTTTAGAATACATAATGGTTAAGTACTCCATCTTGTCATTAGCCTTTTTATTACTCCAAATTGGATCTTCGAGTTTTCTAGTCGACTTAAACAGAGAATAACTAACTAAACCACCGAAAACGCCGTTAAATATAATTAATTATTATTAATTACTAACAATTATTTTATAATTCATATGATTGTAGAAAACCAGATATTTTTATTTTTTTGTTACTGTTCGTTTGCCTGAATGAAAAATTGTTCACAAGCACATAGCTTATAAAATTTTTCGAAATATGCAAGTTAATTATATAAATTATTTCATTATGAGTGTCGTCAGGTGACACTTTCATTGATATGTTCTATGAAACAGTTTTCCAAAGAACGTGACTTAGCAAGTGTGATCAAAAATTACAGCCATTCTTGCTGCCGTGTAGCTAGCCTTTAAAATTCTTTCAAATCCTATTAAATCCCTTAAAACCGACTTCAAAACTTACCGAAATCAAAGCAAAACCCCATAAACTTAATGATTTTATTATATTCGTATATAATTGCCCGTTTAAGTATTTTTTGTGTCCAAAAATATGACTTGATATGCGTTGAATACAAAAAATAATTAATATTAATTAATACTCTTCAAAATAATTCTTTTAACAATTTTATTATTTTCCTCATTAAATGCAGAGCTTTCATTAAAAAAGAAAGTAAATGTTCATTATAATTTCTATTCTCGGTTTTTTTTTCACCTTAATACAATAATTTGGTTCCGTCTTGAAATTTATACAACCTCGCTATTAACAATTTGTAACATTTTTGAATCTAAACATTTCCTCGATTTATTTTTTAAATCAAAGTAACACGAAAATCGCGATATTCGCTTCCAATTAAAATATGCACAGAGAACATGATGTTTTGAATTTCCCCACATTTACTAGATAATCTATTATTTCCAGAGGTGCGGTAATCTCTTACACTTCGAATGAATATTTATAGCACCCGATAAGTTTTTTTATTATGCAGCCAAACCTAAAACTATTATTTTGTAAGAAATGAAATTTTTAAGTTGGGTACACTGATGAGACTCGGTTTATCCTGGTTTAGAAACAGCGTGTAATAAGTTTCAACCAATTCCACGTAATCAGTCGGTTAAGTAGTATTGCCATTAGCGCTTCGAAGTAAAAAATTGTACTTAATTTCTTACCAATGGACTTTAGTCTTTATAAGCGCAATAGAATACACAAAATGACTTTATTTACCAACATTAAATATTATCACCATTTTGAACCAATCTCAAAATGTTTCTTGCTTTTAAAAGAAACGGAATAATGAATGAGCCGAAAAGTCTATGCCCAAGAAATATGTCGATCAACCCATGATCGATCTAAATGCAGTTTATTAAGATGTGGAGCATAAAAGTGAGCAATATCCTCAAAGCCTATACTTTAATTTATAAATATTTTTTTTGCTAAAGCAGATATTAGATCAGTAACCCTGGTTAACTATCTGCAAAGACTACTAGATATTTTTGTTTGCAATTTACTTATTGTCTAATGTAAATGTTATTAAATGGACGAACATCACATGGCCGAAGATCCTGAAGGTAAATAAAATGGTTGATGGGAATTGAGGCGAAAAAATAAATAAATTGTTTGTTTTTATTAAGTGTTTCATAAATTTTTATTGGTGTAAAAACTGCTGCTAACAAGTAACGAATTGAATGCTAAAACACTTGCAAGAGAATTATTTTCTCACGTTTTTTTCTGCCGCTATCAACGAAGGTTGTGTCTTCCGTTAATTAAAAAAGTGCCTATAACAATATGAGTAGGTACAGCATGTACTTAGGTAATTTCGTATAGTTCCGTTTAAGTACCAAAAATAAAAAAATGTTAGTTGAATCGATTTTGCATACATATATCAGAGAATAGGACAAAAATCAATTTTAATGGAAGTATTAAAGCCTCTGAATATTAAAGAAATATGGAGCAAACCTTGATTTCGCTCCTTCCAGTGTTAGAAGTTCAATAAACACGAATAAAACTATACTTATGTTTAATAATTTTCGAAGCGTTATTTTTCCATCTTATTTCTATCATATTTCATAGATACTGATGTTTCTTTAGTTATTTTTATGTAAATACAAATTCTTCATCAAATAAAAACATTTAATTTAAATGAAATTTATACCGCCATGAAGTGGAAAATTATAAAAATAAAAATATATGATGGCTGCTCACGAAAGGAATAGATATCGATTTATATTAATTAAGTGGTAACTGCTAACTAATAATTCTCAGAAGGAAAGTATCAAAGTTGAAAGTTGAGTATCAGTCTTCTGAGGTAAAAATATTTAAATACCATTTAAAATAATTTCTGTATAATTAGTGTTATTCTGTAAAGTAGTGATTATCAAATATGTGTCTAAAAATATCTTCATTCTTATTAAAGAAACAATTACGTCGTTCCAGAAAGAGTTTTATATACAAACATTCCCTTATCATGTATATATATATATATATATATATAGATATATATATACATATACATGTATATATATATATATATGTCCTTGTCCATTTAAAGAGACACAAATAGGAGGAAAGCAAACATATGTAAGAAATAATTGTCATGATTAAATTTGGCCATTCTAATTAGGCATGAGCGATTACTGATATTTATCAATGAAATTTACAATTATCTTGTTTGTGAAGAACTACTTTTAGTGCACTAATGACATGTCTGTTTAATATAAGGTCAATTATAGTCATCAATGGATATAACAGGTATCGAGAAACTGGTTACTTCATAGTGATAGTTTATTTTTTTCTTTATAAAATTTGAACTCGATGCAGTTAAAGCCATTAGCTTTTATTTTAGCAAACTGTAAGAGTTTCCAGTGGGAACCGGTGTTGGGGTTCTGTACTTAAAAATGTAAAAACGAGTGCCTTGGCAAGTCAATCCCATGTTTCTCAATCTCTTCTTTTGTATATAAAAGCGTTAGACCTAGAAACAAAAATATTTAGTCTCATTTCCTTATAAAGAAAATTAACTCTGTCACATCTTAATACTACCATTCCAAAAATTAGAAAACTATTTTGTAAAATGCCATTGGTTAAATTATTGTGTATAAATAGATGTTAACGGGTGTATATAGTCTTCGAAATAATTTATTTTAATTGCTGTTTATCAAAATACGGCAAGTTTAAGTCCAATTTTAAAAGTTTGATAATGTTAGTTGATAATGTTGTTACTTTCAATATTATAACCTGGTAAAAATTTGTGGTTAATTTTTTATTATTAATGTACTGTTCAGAAATGAAAAATTTTTAATTCAATTTGGACTGCCAGCGGGTTAACACTAAATTTCATATCCTATTTTTGTTGAATTAAAACAATTTTAAATGTAATAAAACATGACAAAAAGCCCTTATAATCAACATGATCCCTTTTATCCTAATTCCGTTGTAAAATAACAAATCTGTATTAATATCATTATTCTTCGAGATATGATTTATGGTGTGCACATAAACTTAAATTAATTAGTTACGTTTCAATTTAATAACACAAAATATTCGTTATCGCGCAATGTAACGTTAATATCTAGAGAGTAATTAATAAAACAAATATCTTGTATTGTTTAGCATGTTCACTTCAAATAGTGCGGAATTTTTTTAGCAAGTAAATGAAGTAATTTTCTATAATTTCGTTTGTCCTATGGAGTATTATTTAAAAAAACGGTACTACGATAACTAGTTGTATAGTTATCGTATACTAATAAAAACATACATTCTGTATCGTTAATCATCAATGAATCTACAATTTTAACAGTTAAGGAAATAACAAATTAACTTATAAATGGCGATAGACACAGGATGATTAGTAGTATTTGAACTACTGTGACTGTAACTACAACGATACAGTGTTTAAAGGGATACCTTTACTTCGCAAACAATATAATTAAATGAAACGTTTTTATTTTTCGGCTCGATACCAATCTATTAATGAATCAAAATTTCAACCAAATTAGTTAATATTATACCTTACTTGATTCAATGCCAAGTTTTTTTAAACACATATATTTAAAGTTCTATCATGAAAATGTATTTTTTAGCTGTGTAGAAACGTTTTCTTCTTTTTAAGTATTTTCTAATGTGTTTTAAAGATGTATGTAAAAATCGAATATCCTCGCTTGCTTACAGTTATGTTTGCAAATCTGTTTATAAGTGAGTTGCAAATTTTAAATGGCTAGATAAAAAAGCTCGAAAATTTTTCGGTCGTATTTTCAAAATGTCAAATTAATTGAGACGAAAAATCCATGAGGTTTTTGTTTCTATCAATAGTTTTTTCCTCTGTTATTAAAGAGACAAGTAATTCGTTTACTAAAAATTCAACTACTCTTTTTTTATCAGCCTATAGAGACTTTAACCATATATATATATATATATATATATATATATATATATTATTTCCTTCAAATGAAATCAAGGCAAGATGTTATCAAAATTTCATGCTAGATTGTGAGGAATACTAAGTTGTTGGCTTATGATCGCGCCGAAAATAGTTGGCACATACAAACAATCAGTGTGATATGCATTAAGTTTAATGGAAACGATTTGAGAACTTATTTAAAAATCATTACAAATACTTACGGTTATGCTTAAATTTGTGACAATTAACATTATTAATAATAAATTTAATTATGTAGCATATAAAATACAATTATGTAGCATATAAAATATAATTTACAATTATATAGCATTCATATAAATGGAAATCTTTATCCGAGTTACATACCAACAAAATTTCACGTTTGCTGATCAAAATATCTGGAAACTATGGAGGTATGAGGGACGAATGAACACATACCAGAACGTGACAAAATTATAAGGTTTCCCTATTTAATTTCCTAAAAATTGGAATATTCATAATTCGCGTATCTTACTGCTTGTCTGTCACAGTCGATTTTCTGCCAAACGTTTGGACCTAGAAACAAAAAGTATGGTAATATGTTACATTAATCCACGTATTTAGCCGTCATTAGTACTTTAAAATATTTAGACGTTAATTTTATATGAAGAAAATATCCTTAATTAAAAGAAATATTTTAATTTTATATGGGACTAATCATTAGAAAATGAAAAATATTTTTTTTTAGAATTTTTAATGATTTCTTCATATATGTGTCAAAATAGTCGAGAAAGAAAATACCTTATTTTCAAAACTCCTGATTATATATTAAAAAGAGAATTCTTAGAATCTGATTGAAATATTTCAGGAAATTGTTACGCTTACCCTAGGTTTCGTAGTTTCTGTGAGATTTGGCTTATGCCTGTAAAAGATATTCTAAAGTATAAATTAATATTTTAAAATCATATTAATATTAACAAATAATTTAGCGTAAATAGTATCTATCCTGTATTTTCTGAATTAAACAACTTGTATCTTTTAAGCATTTCGGTACAAGAATCGATAAAATCTTGTAAATATATTTTGCGATTTTTGTAAGGAAAGTGAGTTACGAAAAATGTTAACCACCTGTAATTAAGTGTAAAAAATTAGAACTTTTTTAGGAAGTTAACATCTTTTAATATTTTTATAATTATATAATTTTAGAAATTTTAAATTAAAATAAATTCGGGTTGAAGAAAATTGATAAATACGAAATTATTCTTTCAGGTAATTATTATACAGTATTAATGTTTATGTATTTCTGAAAAATTCTATGCATAAGTCACTTGTCGCTTGCCCCAAATCCATGGATGCGTGGAAGTTATGTCCATTAATAATACTTTGTAAAATAATCAAGGGATAATGTAGAAAAATGCAGTAATTAAAATTGATATCACATTATCGATTATTCAATTATGAATCACCGAGGAAATACATAATCGCAATTCCCAAACAGTACATGGAGCTACTCCTCTAAAAATTCCAAAAGCCTAGAATGTCCCACCACATGGCACTGAAAAGAAAGAGACATGAATGCTGCAAATTATTTGTGCAAGCACATGAAATAAACTAAGATTACGTCCTTTCATATAACCGTAGGAAGTATAAAGTGTTATCAAACTCAAGACATAGAGGTTATCTACAAAATTACCTAATAATTAAAAATAAATGCTTGATAAAGAGCAATCCCTGATACTGTCCTTTTATGTTTGAATGTTCAGACTATTGAGGATTGTTAATTTTTCCCCTCTATTTTGTAATATAAATAGGGGTGAAAAATTAACTGAAGGATTTATCAAGCATTTGTGACCGGTACGGGATAAAGCTACTGCTGCTATCGCTTTTGCGGTTTTTAAAGATTATAAAAGTAATGACGACGTAATTGACAAGTCAAGAGTACGACAGGCATGACAGAAATTACGACAAGAAATATGGCGGAGTTACACGGCTATTAGAAAAACGATTTAACGGATTTCCACAGTGGATCATCTGTCTTTTGCACTTAAATAAATTGCCTTAGACACTTGTTTTTGAAACTCTGTTTTTGAAATATTTTCACTTTGAATAAATGATGCGAGAGGCTTATGGTAAATTAAATATGAAACAAATGCTTTAGTTTCAATATGATCTAAATATCTTTGAAATACAGGTTTTCCATTTTTTATTTACAATTTAATATTACTATTTCCATAAGTATTAGACAGTGTGCAATATAGATACACACCTACGCATGCTCTCTCGCTTTAGCTCGACAATATACAGGCGCATACATATGTACAATGCTCAGTAGAAAACAGGGAAATACTACGAAGCATGGCACAAAGAGGAGACTTAAATTAAAATCACGATTCTAAGGAAGCTTTACTTGTTTCTTTGTTGTGACGTATTTTCATTTCATAGAAATTCAAATCACGACGATTCTGAAGAAATTTTTCTGTCGTGACGCATTTTTGTTTCATGGAGTTTCAAATCACAATGATTCAAAAAGTTTCACTTCAATAATTTTCTGTTTTTTTTTCAAACAAGGGTGACTCGCCCTATTTATTATCTTATTTTACGATTTGCTCCCTATGGAGTCTAAACTGACGTGATCACATCTTTTATGACACAAAGGACTAGACGAAAAGAGAGATTTTTTCCCCTTCTTTTAGGCGATATTGCTCCCACAAATGATTCCGTAATAATTTTAAAATATCCCATTTGTTTTCCCATTGCCCTTTCTAAGAATATACACTCGTTGTACATATATAGCGTATGCTTTCAAATCCGAATATACTGATTTGCTCTTATAAATATGTGACAGTTAAACATTAGGTGATAAATTGGAAAATCATTTGATAGTTAATGGGAATAAGCATGAAATTCATTTAGAAAATTATTTTCTACACTGAATATCAAATAAAATGTGTAATTTATATTTCGTATCTAAACATTGTTGAGAAAAATTACATTCCCTATAAGATTAGGTGTCCTTAAATATGACATTTATTGCCTTAAACTGTACTATTTTTTATTAAATTTTTTCAGCCGTCACCCCTCTTGTGATATGTCTTTAAACTTATTGTCAGAATATCAACTGATATTACCATTTAGTTCTGAAAAATTACTTAATTAATTTAAGAAAATTAGTAAGAATGTTTTAACCTTGAGATATACCGAGTAGCTTCGTTACCATTTCTTTCGTCTAAAAATGGTGAAAAGTTATTTTTGCTTTTTTCTATTTGCAGCTTAAATTTTTAATCATTTTATATTATTTGAAGTATAGCTAACATTCAAATAAATTAAGTTGAATTATCTGTCTCCGATTTCAGAACTTTCAGTTTTAAAATATACTTTCCATTTGCATAGTCAATTACTAAAATAAACCTAATTTAAAAATTGTTAACTTGTGTGAAAATAAATTTAACTCGAAACAACTCGAGCAATGTTTATAATTTACATAGAATATAAATAATATTCCCAGGAATATTTTTTTGTCACAGTTGTAAATAAAATGGTTTTGAAGTTGTGATGATGAAAAATTTACCTAGAAAATCGAACAAAATATTTTCTATGTAGATGGTAGGCAGAAGCGGATTGTAAGAACAGGTAAGAATGAACAGAGGAACGTGGAGATCGAACACATAACGTAAGTATTTGTCTACAAATTAAAAAATATATATGAATATGTATGAAACAAACTACGGAAGGCTATATATATATATATATATATATATCTGCGATTGAACACGATGTACGTGTAACTGGTTAATTCATATAAAGATTAAAATATTTTTTGGAGTTCCACGATCAAATGGCAAGAACGCAACCCATATCATTTCATCATGTTCATATTCGTCAGTTTAGTTGTTCGTCAGTATATTACAGCACCGGAGCTCTTCTAGTTATAATCGATTGTTATAAAATTTTAAATGCAAACTTTTACGAAATTTGTTTAGAAATGAAAAAAATATTTGGGGAGATACTAATATTTTATTTTATAATTGTTTTCTTCCTCATCATGAGTCTTCAAATTGTTAGGCAATTTTATCTTGTGCGAAGAAGAAATTAATTTTAAAACCGTGGATTAACAAATAGCTTTATTTAGTTAAAAACGCGCTAGAAAGGTTCAACGATACCAACTTACGAACTCTTAAACAGACTAATAAACATTGCAGAAGAGCACCTTTCAGAGGTGATTTATTGGTAACAAAAACCGCCGGTTTTTGGCAGAAAAGGTTAGTCTATGTGAACAGACGCACGTTATCGATTAAATGTATTTTGTCTCCACTAGCATGTATATATTCGCATTTTCTCTTTTTTTCCTTAATTTATTTCCAACTAAACGATCTGGTCACTCCGATTTTTTTGCAAAATCAATTATTGTCGGATTAACAAGATCAATATTAGATGTCATATTTTCTATTTTCTCCGCTTAGAAAATTCTCGTTTACTTACCCCAAACTATAATACGTAGTTAAAAGATATTTTGTTTTTTATTATGGCATTTTTTATATTTGATTAATATAATTGGTACCACTTATAAAATTGGTTACTATGATATAGTTAATGTGCAAACATGTCGATGTACAGTAATTACGTTTTTTGTCGAATAAAAATCAACACAGAAATCTCAAAATGATGAAGGGCTCAATAGTTTTTTTTCTTTCCCAAAAAACGGCTCGATTTTCTGAGATAAAACTTTTTTAATAAGGTCTAGAATTCCATAATTTGGTAGAGATTATTGAGGAATTGAGTAAGAAACCAAATTAGTAAAATTAGTAACTATAAACTCCATACTTTAACTGACCGTGTAATTTATTCTGTCTAAAACTCAAATTGCTTTTATTTATGTCTATAAAGCTTGTTTAGGTAAAAGTGAAATTAAAAAATACCTGTTAGAAATTAAAAGCGAATGTCGATTTGATAGAGAAGTTGCTTATTTTAGTAAATCACTGTAATTGTACATATCATTTATACAATTTTTTACTTTTTTTTTTGTTAAATATAAGACGTCGTTCGAAAATCAATATTAGCAAATCGTCAATGAGCTTTCTGACATTCCAAACAAATACCGAAGTTCCGAACAATCCTTCTCCTACGAGTTTACGCAGTCCAATAAAGATTTTCAACAAAAAGCGTCGCAGTTAGCAATCGAAAAAATCCGTTAAAAATTTAACGCCCGCTTAAGTGTCTTATGGTTGTTAGGGTGCTCCAACACTTTTCGCCCCGAAGAATCGGTGCTGTTTTCTTCCTTTGTCTTAATTCCTTTCGATTTGAACTAGTATGCAAGTAGCTAAAGTAAGTAAAAAATCATTTTGAGCCTAGAAAACTATGGTCGTAAATATTTCTGGTCGAATAAATTATTTTTGTTCGCAAAAAACGGGTTTCTAACTGAAGAAAATTTATATGAATAAAATTTTATTTGAATTTTAATAATGTACTAAAATTCATTGAAAATTTTTGATCAATTTTCTTTAAAATAAATTAAATCATTAAAATGTTTAAGAAAGGTTTTACTTAGTATAAAAAACAGGAAATTCAATCAAATTTAAGTTTTGTGTTTTGACAAATACATGCTGGAAATTTCCGTCATTCCGGTTTTGATACCTATTGTAAAGCTATATTCCAAAATATTAAAATAAAATGGTTAAAATGGTTAAAATTTTTAGCTTCATTTATTTTCATATTCATTATATAATAATTTAAATAAAACGTTTTGTGTCTAACTAAATATTTGTTTATGTTGCAGGGCACGCTACGTATTCGATGGAAATAGTGAGAGAAACAGTCGATCCACTCTTTCTTGGATGTTTCCTTCACGATTTTTTCGAAATCAATTACTTCTTCTTCACAGTTTGAGAATCGTATACGGCGCAGTTCATTTTTTATTTTTGGGAATAAATGGAAATTTTATGGCACTAGGTTGATACGAGTTGATGGTCATACGCTATAAACTATAGCGTATGACCATCAACTCGTACCAGATAAAACAAATGGTCAGCCGTTCTTCTGACTGAGTTTGTAAAAAGTTGTGAAGATGAAGGAGGATGTAATTGCAAGAGCATTGCATTGAATGTTTTTCCAAAAAAACAGGCAAAGATCTGGTTGTGTAACTGTTGTGTAACCCATTATTGCGATGAAAAGCGCGACTATCTTTTCATAGCACTACGTCCTTTCTTCACCTTTGTAGCAATTTTTCAGAAAGACAATTAACTAAGCAGACTGTCTCTTAGTTTTGCATTCGTACTTGTATAACCTGCTTTTGCCACCGGTGATGATATGGAATATAGCGGTTTAGTAACCTCTGTGGAATTTTTCAAACATTTTGCGACGACAATCCACACAACACGGTTTTGAGTTACGATCAAATCATGGAGTATATATCCAAAAAGAAAAGTTCATGACGCCGAAATTTTCGTGTGGAATTTTCTGTTTTAACTAATGCCAATGGCTAAACTTGCTCAAATCAAACAAATATTTTTTCAAAATTTAATATCAAATGTTGTGCAATTCGTGATACAAACGTTTCCCGACTTGAACAATATTTGATATTAACTTGACATTTTTCTTTTATTAAATTCATGTGGAGGTTATTCACACTACTTTAAAATTTTCGCCGATTTGCAAAAAATAAACGATAAATTGAAGCAATGGTTTTCCAATTTATTTTTTAATACTATTATTATAAATAGCCACTTCTAATAACTTCCAATACTACCCTAATATATATGTGAATTGAGTTTGCCCAAAATGTGCCTTTCAACGTGCGTGTTGTTTAAGTTATTTCCCTAAGTTCGGTATATTCCTATTCTATATTCTTAAATATTCAGTTAACTAGTATATTCCTATAATGAATATATTTGGCATTAATTTTGTAGAAATTCATTATTCACAATTAAACGAAACTACATGATGTAGTATTATTTATACTTTATTTAAGTTCTTTACCACGACCTAGGTTTCGTTGTTTTACAACATCTTCAAGTGGGCCATTAGCCAAGATCTTTGCTAATAGCCCACCTGGAGATGTTGTAATACAACGAAACCTAAGTGGTGGTAAAAAACTTAAAGAAAATAGAAATAATATTACATCATGTAGTTTCATTAAATTGTGTGTAGTATATTCCTATTCGATATTTCTACGTTGCAGCAATTTCTCACACAGTGCAAATTCACATATATTTACATTCATATAAGAGTTGAGTTCTGGTAAATAGCTTTTGATGCCATTGTTAGAATCTGACTGAAATACGAGACTTATATATGTCAAACGAGTGCAAATTGTCGGAATTATATTAAATAACTGTCAACTTTCTCTAACCCCATTCCAGTTCTATTACCAGATTACCTGAATAGTGCCAAAATATCGCGTTGAGTTCTAGTTGACATAAGCACGCAAAATTGTAGGTAAATTGGAAATTTACGCATGTATCAAAAACAACATTTTATTTCAGAAGTATGGGCAGACCCATGAAGTAAATAAATGTTTGTTAAAAAAGAAGCATCTTGTTCAGTAAATTTACAGACACGAGTTCGGGACTTCTCTGGAAAAGTCTTCGAATGTTCCAGAATATTTTGTTATAACAGGTCTAAGTATGCTTCATTAAACACATTTAATGGTAAGACTTAATTACTTTTTGGCATTATATTATATACAATGAATTGAAATCGACGTCAAGCACAGACTCTTTCACTAAGTTAATGTTTGTCGAAAATTGCTGATAGCGAAACGTGACTGATTGAATTAAATTTATTTACTGGTAATAAGTTGGATTTCATGTATGAAACATTAATTCGTTGCAGAATAAACATAGGTTTCAGTAACTAAATTTAAAATGAATACTAAAAAGTCAATATTGAGCTGCTCGTAAAATTTCAAAAAAGTTTTTCTAAGGAGCTTTGCCCGCTTGGGATATTAATTGGCTTCGTTTTTATTGGATACTACTACTGTGACGGAAAATTATTTTATCATCTCGTCTTTTTGTTTATTTATATAATAACTCTGCAGTCAGTTAAGGAATCGTTACTAATTTGGTATGTGCATTGCTTGTATTACAATACAATACATTATTTGACGTGCATGAAATACGAATGAGCTTCGCACGTATGGAATGCTGCTGGGATATTAGGGGAGCTTCGTTTGTGTGGGTACAAATACAAATGTGGGTACTAATAATAAAAATAAAGCAACTTTGCTGGTACTGCTAATGCTAGAAAACTAGATTCGAATGTTTGGACAGAATTACAAGAAATTGAGTGTATGCATAATTCATGCTCCAATTAACAATATTATGTGATGTTTTTAACACCGGAAAATTTTTTTTAGAGCGAAACTTTGTATTTTTTATTCATTAATATAAACTTATCATTATAAAATATCATTAGATAGGTAATTAGATAATCTATTTGTTATAATGTCTCGGAAGTACCAAATTAGCATGTCAATTTTGCCCATCTTAACTGAAAATTCATGTCGGCGAGATCGCAAAAGTACAAAACTTATTAAACAACATTCCAGACTAAATTCTAAACAAAACTTACTAAGTGCTACTTTTGAGTTGTTTTTATTTGTTTTACATCATATCAGAAATAAAAGAAGACCCGTTACATTTTAAATTAGAATATTTTTCCAATAAGACTTTAAAAGGTTTTAAATAAAAAGTAAATATAATTCAAAATATTGTGAGAAATATAAGTTTCATTCCAAACTAAAATTTCTCCTTTTGCTTCCATTTCCCATATTTGAGAAGATGGTCGCTATAATTTTTTAAGGTTTTATAGCCCAAACTTAAAATTGGACCCCCTAAAATGTATGTACGTTACAATCTTAATAAAATTTTATAATAACACGTACAATTATGGCCCGACATTTAAAAATTAACATGATGATACATATATTTTTTTAATTGACCTCCCTTACTTTAAACTCGAATATAAAAATATTTTTTTTGCGGAACACATTGAATGGTACGTCATAGGAAAGGTATCGTAAACCAAAATCGAAATGTAAATAATTTTTTTTTCATATATAACATGTCAGTTAAGCATGGTATGAGTATCCAAAGAAAGAATTAGTGCCCTTACTTTTCCTCTATCTGTTGAAAGCTATAACATACAGTAGATAATGAATGGAAAAATAATTTTCTTTAATATTATTAATAAGCTAAGCGATATAGGCATTGCTCCCGCTTTATATGAACTAATCAATATACTAACATATTAAAAAATATATGTGGGAACAAAATTCTCGTAATATGGGTTCTACTCATAGTTAGTACGTTCTTGTATTAATTTAGTAGGTTCTTATATCAAGGTTCTTATATCAAGCATTTTATTTGACATCTCTCTTAGAAGCATCACCTACAAGTTAATTGAAAAATGTGCGGACAAGTTTATAGTGCCCATTTATAAAATACTATTTACTTAAAAAAAAGACTGGTGTGTGTTTATGACCACACGACAGAAGTGAAAACTAAAATAAAAACACCATGGTTGTGTGATGCCTTTTCTCAAGCAGCGTACTATGCATGCGCGCATACACGTATTAACACACGTACAAAGCTGAGACCCAAGCAAACTCTCGCTGTGCCTTGGTAAACACGAGTGGAGGGGGTATGAAGCAGAGCACAAAGAGAACCACGAAGATAAGAAACACTGTATAATATTTCCTATCTCATTTTGTCCCACGTTAAATCTTATGAATTTATGTGTCTGTCTCTTTTCACTGTCGCTTTTTCGTTTCATCGATACACTGTATAATGCTTCCTATCTCATTTTCTCCCATGTTAAATATTATGAATTTATGTGTCTGTCTCTTTTTACTGTCGCTTTTTTGTTTCATCCACTTTCAAATCACAACGATGCTAAAGAAGTTTTCACTTCAAAAGTCATAGCTTTTAATTTAAGTTTCAATTAAATTAAAAATTAATCCGCTTGTGAGCAAAAGTATGCATAAATAATTAATACAGTGTATGATCTCACATTAATTATTTGACACTCACTTTTTTATATCTGATCGAAAGGATATGCTCGAAGAGATTATACCACGATTCATTAGAAATTTATGTAACAAAATATGAAGGACGTAGTAATTTTAAAATTAAAACACAGTTTCCAATTCAAAGGAAATTGCATAATAAGTCATAGAAAATTTAAAAAATTACATAAAAAAATTAGATAAAATATTATTAAGTGTAGGTGTACATATTAGCTTCATAGCGGACCATTTCTTACAAAAATATTTAAAAATTAATATTTTAAATCAATAATATATCAACGAACTATGTACCACCTATTTATCAAATGAACTAATAAATACTAGTATTAAGCAGAACCATAACCGTAATTGTAAACACGCTTTTTTGTTATAAAACTCATCTTTGAGGCAGATTACTGGATTCATATCATTACAGTAAAATTTATTGGGACTGTTATAAATAATGCAAAAGTAGTTGGGAATCACTCGGGCGGAACAAACGATCCAAAGTAAAGAAAGACCAACTTATATATTAACTGCTGATTAACGTCTATATAGCCCCTACCTCGATAACTGATATAATTTCCTAAACGGAGGGGAGGAGTTTAGTGGTCGCAGTGAGAAAGCAGCAAAATTTAAATAATTATATGTAAGTCGCAGAGCAGGGAACAGCCTGTAAAATATAAAAAATTAAATAAGCTCGATACAAATTGCTTGAGAATTTGAAGAAGTGTTCCACTTGCTTAAAGTTTTTATAAACAGGCAATTAGTCGTTGAATGTTTTTTATGTGTGATTATCGCAAATTATTATTCCAAAATTATAATGAAGTCTTCAATTACTTCAAGATCATTTGCAAATTTTGCAAGTATATTCAATTTTTACTGTGATACCTGCACATAATCCTCGTCTTTAATAGTATTGTTCTATAGAATTTGTGGCATAATACGTACACGGACGCAACACGTAAAACGTACTATCGTAAGTTACCTAAGTAGAGTTATCGCTGTTTTTATATTAAACGTTCATGTACTATTTTTGAGAATACTTGTGCATTCGAATATTAGTATTTCGAATAGGAGAAATAAATGTGACAATGTATTTGTTTAAGTTTCTAATAATTACCAAATCTGCATGGAAATTTAATCGATTTGTGTATCTGAGAAATGTGGTTACAAAGGATGAATACAGATGATTATACTCGACGCCGTATGGGGAAAAATAAATAGTCCTCAGATGATATTACAATTAGTATTATTCAAATATAAATGCATTGTTAATTTAGAACGTTAATAAAAAATAAAAAAAATACTAGTATAACGTGGAGAATTGTAAAATGTATAATGATTGCTCACAAAAAAAATAGAGGTCGGTATCAATTAATTACGTGCTATTTTTAGGTATATTCTTAAAAGAAAAGTTAATTGGTGATTTGTTATTGTTTGTTTTGACTTACATCTGTTATCAGTTCCTCATTCTAATCATAAAATTTGAAATTTCACTTCAATTAATTCAAAACCGTCAGCAAATTTTGTTACGATATTATCTTTTTACCATGATGCCTGCACATAGTCCTCATTTAATTGCAGTTTCGTTAAAATTCAATTAGTTGTTTTCGTGATATTTTCGTTATACATGGCCTTCTCAATATCTTAACGAATTAGGTTATAATTGCAAAATTACTTTACTTTTGGCTTGTTTTTTTTTCACTTTTATGATTTAATTTGTTAATGGATCTTAACAAAAAATAATTGTGTAAACGTTATAATCCGTATATTATTGTAAAGTTAATGAGAGCAGAACCATGATGAAAAATATATCAGATATGGTGGAATACTGATTGAACGGTGGTAAGTGGAGAGAAACCGATTTTTTTCTTGACCCCAATTACGCATACCGTTTGGAAAGTGGGGTATTTAGTGACTGCGGAAGAGAGCATCACAATTAAGATAATTCTACGCGAGCGGAACCGCGATATGCAGTCATTTAATAAATACGCATAAACTAATACATATTGTATTCCATTCAAATTGTAAATTTTATGGTGTTCGGTGTGAATTTATTTTCTTTTGTGTGAATTTAGTGAATTTATTTTCTTGTGTGTGAATTTAGTGAATTTATTTTCTTTTCCTTTTATGCGGCTGAAAATTTTTTTTAGTGTTTCTTTTTTTGATTACAACTTCTTTTCTGTAACGTGGAATAATCATTGCCGTTTTCATTATGAATATTATGTGCTTCTTTATAAACAACGTGCAATACATCGACGAACGTACGCATATGGATAAATAAATTGCCATTAAGGTCATGATGCCGGTCAAGATGCCAAACATTCATCACCGGTCACGATAAATGAATAATGACGATAAATGCCCAATAAACTAAATTTGACCTCTTAAGCCGGTACTGCTGATTGTCGAGTCACTACCTCGAATGAGTCAGTGAGTATTCATACACTCAATGAGGCCTTCCGAGCTGCCTTGCCGTATAACATAGCGGGCGGCGAATTCAAAGCCGAATTTCGTGGGTGACAATTTTTGTGGTGGTACATACCTCTCCCACCCCCTCAGTTCGCTTGGGTAATAAGATGAACCTACAATATCAGTATTGTTTATCCGTCGACATTTATGTTATACATATATGTACATCAATTTTTTTGGATATATATTTCTTTTAAAATGATATTTACTTCATTTATTTAAGAACCAGAAAGTCTCGTATGTTCATGTTGTCTTAATTATGAAAGAAGTTTTTCATTCATTGAACGTCAGTTAGCACCGTAAAAGAAAACTAATCTCTGTTGCCGCTCAATGAACGAAATGTAAGTACAATAAAGGAGAATGACATAAAAATATATTGATAAAAAAAACAATTAATGTAAAAATAAAAAAGATTTCTAAATATTGAGATGACGAGAGTTAGATGCAAGGCCGGAAAGTATAATAAGAAATTATAAGGAAAGTGTTATGCGTAAGTAAGGAAAGTTTCTTAAACATTGTTTTGAAAAAGAGTTTTGATATTCTTGTCAATTATATTAATGTGTAGTATAAATGAAAATGCGTAATTAAGTAAGTATTTAGTGTAAAGTACAATTTCCATGCAAACTTATCTTCCAACATTTTATGATTTCGTAATAGTAAAATGTATTTGAATCGCGAGTTAACGGCATTATTCTGTCTATCACGAAACTCAAATTTTGATTTATTTAATCTAGAATACGAATTTGGCGTAATGCAAAAATCATAGTGCCTCCGCATTTGAGTTTTCAAATGTCCATAGAACTGAAAAACAACCTGCCAAATGTTTGTCAAAGCACGCATAAATTATAATTACAAATTGTATATAATTTATTAAAATGATTGAGACAAGTTAGTAGAAATTATTTTAATTGAAAGTTTCTGTCAAAAGCTGGTATATTTTTTCTCGAGTTTTCAAACACTACGTCGAAAATTAATCCTTTATCAATGTGTGCTGGGTACATTTTTAAGTTAAACAAATTAAACCATTATAAGATGTTAAAATGATGTTTGATAAAAATTTGATACAATAAAAAACAGAACAATAAAATCTATGAATAAACTTCAGAACATATGGTGAAATTTTATATCTTATTTGACATAAGAATTTTTATTTAAAAAACAGACATTGTTTTTTTTTATTACTGTTCACATGCTTTGATGAAAAATCATAGGAAAGCACAGTACTTTTCCTTGGAAATCAAAACCCCCTGGAATCAAAATAAAACTCCCCAGATTGAATAATTATATATTTTTATATCATATAAAACTCCCTAGATTGAATGATTATAATTTAAATATTTTTATATCATATGATATTTTTATACCCCATTTTTCATCCGTTTATGTTTTGATGATAGGTAAACTTTCATTGACTTAAAAATAAACAACAGTTTTTAACTGTATTATTATTTTCTTAAATACAGAGATTTTACTAAAAAAAATATAAAAATTTATTAGAGTTCGGCCCAGCCAGTCAGTGGAACAGTATTGCCACCCGCGTTTGGAGGTAAATAGATGTGCTTAAGTTTTTACCAATGGGCTTTCGTCTTTATAAGCGCAATGGAATACACTAAACTGCTTTATTAACAAACATTAATTTATTGCTCACATTCCCAAGTTTGCTTTCATTTAAAAAAACAGGACAAGGAATGAGCTGAAAGGTCAGTTCCCAAGAAATTGGTGGATTAAAAACCCAGGGTCGATCTTTCATTCCACTTTCAGTTACTACTCTCCGTGAGCGTAAAAATTAATAAAATCCTCAAAGCCTATGTAATTTATAAAGATTTTTCTGCTAAAGCAAATATCAAAGCCGATCTCTAAGTATGGTTATCTGTATGCGATAACTACTAGACATTTTTGTCTTCATTTTACTTAATTTGTAATTTTACATGACGGAAAATCCTGATGGTTAACAAATGTGACAAAATGGTTGATGGGGATTAAGGCGGAAACAAAAATAAATTAAATTTTTATATATCTTATATGTTTTGTAAATTTTTATTCGTATTAAAATCGGTGTTAATCAGTAACGAATTAAATACTAGAAAAAACACTTGTAGGAAAATCACTTTTCCACGTTTCACACCGTTATCAACGGAGGGTGCGCCAATTAAAAGAGTACCTGTAACAATATGAGCATAGCATGTAGTAAGAGTAATGAATTTTTTTATAGTTATGTTCTAATAAAAAAAAGTAAATAAAATGTTGGCGGAATCAATTTTTTATATATATAACAGAGAATAGAACAAAAATTTGTACATACATATCTAAGAACTCATAACGATCCATCTCATGTAACAAAAGTATACAGACAATTTTGGAATCCTCTCGTAGTATTCTATATCTAGGGAACAATCTTTATCCAACAGAGTTAGAGATGCTGTCTCTATAACGAGCTTGTTATCATTAAAATAAATTTCGCAAACTTTTCACATAACTAAAATATCTACCTATTCCAACATTGTGTGTCACTCTATACCCCAGAATATTTTGGCAGTTTTTTTAATGTGTAGTTCTGGAAAAAAGTAAAAAGCCCGAAATAAGATATTTATGATTTACAGATCAATTACGTTAACTAATTTAATGTAATCTTGGCAATTGCATTCTCTCTTTGCGTGAACAATTTCAGGGAATAGAAAACGTGCACTGTTTTCTGTGTCGTCCACTTGAGAGTAAGCCTTAATTATTTCACTAATTATGATAAGGCTCTTTTAACCATTTAGTAAATTTAAATTCGTTATCTAATAGATTACTTTTAATAAAAGTAAAGCGAAATACCGCTACGTGGAGAAAAATTAAAAAACTACAAATTTGTCATGGTTACTTAGAAAATAAGTAAGTACCACTGTCAATTCATTCAGGGGTAATCTGCTAATTATTTATTCAGTAATCGAGTTGAATAGTCAACCTTATGACTTCCGTTACCGATTGCATACCTCTGAGGTATAAAATAGCAAAGCTTATCTAAAACAATCCAGTGATTTATATGCAATACACGCACAGTTACATATATTTTATAATTTTGTTATATTTCTTATTTATCCATTCCACATTACCACTGTAACCACCAGTATCTCCCAACCAGCCAACCACCATTCTTATTATATTATAAACGTGCGTATAAATTCACTTACTTACACACCGATGACAAAGAAATAGCTAAATTTTAAGTTGGAGATGAAAAGTTATAACACATTTGATTACTGCGTGATCAATTTCAAATAAATACTTTTTACACGAATGTTTCAATAGCAATAGAAATTCAGATAGACGCGTTTCGCGAATGTTACAAAACCAGTATGTGATTTTTCTCATCTTTTAGACTTATCTATTACTGGGTTATCTATTTTAGGTAACTATGGGACGTCTAAAATGTGTTGAATAACTAGCAACGTTTCATATTAATGCAATATTTTAATACATCCTCTATTTTTTCATGTGTATATTCAGTTACTTATTTTTAAGACTATTTTCTTCAAGTTTTATTATATTTATATTCGTATTCAAACTTAAATAAAAAACTTGAGAAATGTTCTAGAACATAAACCGTAAACAATATCAACTACTACCCAATAAATGTGTAGACATACGAATAATGTTTCACTTATTTTGGAATTTTTGTTCCTACGACTGTATGCAGCATTATACCTACATTAACTATATTCGTATATATTATTTTATTTAAATGTACATACAGGTTTATGGCATTCTGGCAATATTTATTTTCGATTCCCGTCTTGAAAACATATTGCGAATATAGTGATGATCTATCTGCCAATATGAAACACAGTACGACCCAGTAATATTTGAAACGATCGAAGTATTTCGCTGGTGAGTGGCGATGTTTAATATCATGGAATAGACGGTTGAGCTAAGCCTAGGAGTAGGCATTAAATATACTTGAATACATCTAGGAGCATAACAGCACCACCAAAATAAATAAGTATATGGAAATTGCTGGTTGAATTTTTTAAATACACCGAAGTATAATGGGCAAGTTTCTCACATTGTTAGACTTCAAATTATATAAGTCGCGACCTCAATGACAAATTGTATTTAAGACATTAAATTAAGAATGTAAGGTGGCTACCTTATATTCAAATAAAAAAGCGACTTCAGACAGCATCAAAATAAATACCGTGAATGATTATAGTATTATTGGGATATTATTAAAAGAGTTTTATATACTTTTAGCAATTTTGCTTGCTCCTCGTGCAAAGAATATTGGAAAATAGATAAATATAATATATTACAAGTTAGTTCTAACATAGTAGATAATATGTATAGTAATGGTGTCCCTTTTAATTTAAATAATATCTGATATATAATGATGATTCTGTAGCTACTATTATGTAAATATAAATTCTTTACCAAATCAAAAATATTAAATTAAATTTAAATTGATACCGCCATTTAATGAAGAATAATTAAATTATAAATATATGATTATTGCTAAAGAAAAAAATAAACATCCCTGTCTATTAATTGCGTTGTAGCTGCTTATTAATACTTAGAAGAAAAATTTAATGTCAAGCCTCTAAGTTATAAAATAATTTAGTACCATTTAAATTCGTAACATTTTTTTGTATAACTGCAAGGACTAAAATTTTTGAAAAAGACTGTCAATGATGTATCAAAAAGACATCTTAAACTCTTATGAAAGGAACAAAAACGTTGCTCCAGGCAGCGATTTATCGAAAAAAAAAGAGTTTTTCCCCAAAATTTAAATACCTGACAAGTTAATGAGACAGAGAGTAAGGAAAGCAAATGTATATAAGAAATAATTGTAATTTGCAAATTTCAAAGCGCAAACTTTGAAGTTTGGTCACCATCATTAAACATTTATGCATGAGCGATTATTGATATTTATTAATGATATTGACAATTAGCTTGTTTCTTGAGAACTAGTTTTAGGGCGCTAATCACAAGATTATTTAATATAAGGTCACTGGTGACCATTCGTAGGTAAAACAAGTGTATGAAGAAACTGGTTATTTCGTGGAAATATTTTATTCGTTTCTTTATTCCATTTTCAGTTTGAACACATTATTTGGGTTTTAATGGAAAATTTATACTATTAAATTTATAATTTCAATGTTAATAATGGACGAAATTTATGAATTTCATTTTATGATTAATCTCATATAATGTTTACAAATGAATATTATTGAATCTTTTTCATTCACCATAAACAGTCATGTTAAAGTTATATAAATGATATGTAAACTCATTGTAATTAATGACGCGCTACGTTTAATAATGGCAGGATTATAATAATGCCGTTAAATAATATGAATTGTGAAACTCTTGTTAACCCTGTATATATATATATATATATATATATATACATATATATATATATAAATATATATATATATATGTATAATATGGGTCAATTACTTTCAGAGCAATAACTTATATTAGTAGATCTAAGTACTACTGCTTATATTAGTTGATCCTAAATTTTCAAAAGAATTTCTAAATTATTGGAAATATATTGAAATGTATACAAATTGAAGGATTGTTGATTTCTTTATAATAATGGTCCACTTATATTTCCCGCATGCTCATCACACTTTTATTTTGGAAATAATATCTCATCTCTCTTCAGCTTGACATCAACATTTGATGCATTTTGCATTATTTCTTTATTTAATATTCAAATTGAAGACTTAAACAAGGTTTGACACAGATGCACTTCAAAACAGTTGTTTTAAACTTTATTCATCAACGTTAGTCACATCGTGTTGGTATAACGGAGACCCTATTAACAATACATAATAAAATGTTGGCGAGCTATATCTGTAAGGACACCACGCCAAAACCACTGAACAAACTTTTCAGTTTTATATTTGTAGTTTGGGTTAAACTAGTTATTACTCAATCCTGCTAAAATTTCATTGACTATGAAATGTATTTCTTTAAAAGAAACCGTCGTGGATATGTAATTATTAATTTTCCACTGGATAGCGTAGTTTGTTTTTAATGTTAATTATATTTTTTATTCCACAATGAGCTTATATTTTTATATTAATATCTACTCATCAACCCTATCTATCGGGCTCTAGAGCAAACTGGTGGTCAAATATTGGAATAAGAAAGTTTGAACTTCTTCATTTATATATTATAACATAACTTTTCTCTCGCGAGTTGTTTTATAGCAAAACTCTTTGCAGAATATACCATCAGTTAAACGGCAAATAATTAAGTGATTTCAGTTATGTTTTATAATAAAGTCTTCTGACGTTTTACACATATTCCTGAGAGTAGTTAAGCATTATGTTGTTATAATATTGAAAATAGTTACTCACAAAATAGATAATCATGAAAATAAGTATTCATCTCGACTTCCATTTTCACATTGAAAAATTACTATCCCAATAATGTCACGAAACCATGCAAATGACACTTGGTAATAAACCGACGATAAAAATCTGAAGTGCTTGACGAAAAGATAAAAGAAAAGTTTTAGATATTCCTTTAGACATATTCATTATAAATGTCTATCAATCATAAATGCATTATAACTAATAGATAATACTGTAAATTTCCGACAAGTTCACCTATTGCGAGAATCAAAATATTTACATCATCAATTTGGTAGTCGCTCTTGTAACCATATTTTTACCTTTCCGGCTGGCGCTGGTCGTCAGTTTTATTGTATTTTATATGATTACGGAGTTTCACGTTGTTAGCAAATTTACATTAAATCATTATTTCACTTCAATTTTTAAATTACATTCTTCTTCTTTTATTTGGTATAGAAATTTGATGTCCATTTTCACAAATTCTTGTTCAAACTATTCTTATTAAAATAGCAATGGCATTACATGTAGAATAAGGACGAGGATACTAATAATGGATAAAATAAAATGTTTGCATAAAATTGTTATTTTTCTTATTCTAGCTAACAATTTTGCTCTTTGAGTGTAAGTGAAAAATTAAACATTCTAGATGTTCAGAAACTAGTTCCTGAGGAAACTAGCTCTTTAAACGTTAAAATTAAAAATAAATAATGCTATCTGGTAGACAATAATAAAATTACGTATTTAGGATAGTTATTGATAAATAAACAGAGCATACTATTAATTAAGTACTTATTGATAGCCTTGACAATTTTTATTGCAAATATTGACTAAACCGTTTAATATTTTAAACTGTAAAACTTTATTAAAATTCGTTTTGTAGTTTGTGCGTGGTGCGACACAGATACGGTCTTATTACAATTTCATTATATGTATAAATTGCTTTATGCTATTAAATATGCAAAAAAGAATGCACATAAATGTTCTACAAGTTCTAATAAATTAATTGTATTTTTTTCAATTGTGTCAATGGAATCGTATTAAATTAACTACAATGCATAACAACTATTAAATTATGTAATAAATTATTTAATTGTATTAAGAGATAATACGATGGTTTTGGTGATATTTTCGCAACAATATGTTTAACAATATTGTTAACGTATAATTTGTTGTACATAATCAACAATGCTTATTGAAACCTGTCGTTGTTGATCGATATGATTGTCAACAAAAAAGTGTGCGTAGTCGTCACGTAGGTTAGAAGCGAAACTTTTTTATTTATTATTATTTTCGTCACTAATACTGGAAACGCAAAACTTTGGATGGATTAGGACGGATGGACATGTTTATAATTTTATAACCCTATAACACGAAATTTGTTATGCGAATGGATTAAAGCTTGAATCGAAATCTGTTTCCTGAGAGATAGCATTCATATTTTATGACATTCTCAAATTAGGATTCTATTTGATAACGGACTACTTATTAATTAATTTATTATTTAATGCAATACTTTCATAAACTTCGGACTTATTGGTACAAGAGCAATACCTTTCCATCAACTAAAACTAAAGGATGCAACTGATTACTTAAAAGATGAAGTGGAAAAATTATACTAATATGTTATTAAAATTTTTACGAAAGACGTTTTAACCAAAATAAAAAAGACTATTAAAACGAGTGTGATTTTAGTTTTTTAACTCATACCGTGTATATCGAATTACCAAATCCGCATATGGTTCCCGTGGAACGTCACACGAATTGCTCTTTCTTTAATTATTTGATCACGATTTTATTACAAAACGCGAAAGAATATGAAATATTTGGGATTGAAATGAAATATAATATATATTGAATATTAGGCTAAATTACTGCAGTCAATGTAAATAAAGTTGTGGGTAGAATTTAGTCGTATAACGAGAAAATATTTTTGACCTATAACCTTCGTCCCGTAAGTACTGAGGATAATAATAAAATTTCTTTTCATATACACTTCCTGTCCTTAGTTTTCATCTCCCCGCCATTTTATTCAAATCAGGAATACTACAATTTTTATTCCAAAGACTTTTATTTTTTACTTCTTACGTAATACTTTTAAAAAATCGTCACATCTGTACTTATCTCACCACAACTTAGCCCTGTCCAAATAAATAAATACAGGTGAAATTTTTATAGTACTTGTATTGATTGCATTGATTTTGCCCGTAGGGGTCAAGAGACTCGAGCGGTTTCTGGTTCGAAGCACGTACTCGCTCGCGCAGAATGTGAAGTAATGGATGAAGGGCGCGTCTCAGGACGAGTTATTGCAGACAACATGAAACAAATGAAGTGACTCATATCACTAGCAAAATAAATATTTCTCTGTATTAGAATTTAAAGCAAGTACCTTTCTCACACGTGATCATAGTTTATTTAATCTGCTTGCACAAATAATTTGTAGTATTCACCTGTCTTTTATGTTAGCGTAATGTTGGGGATATATTAGATTTTTTGCGTTTTTGGAGCAGCAGCTCAAGAACAGTTTCTTGAGCTGCTGCTGTTTGGGAGTTGGGAGAATGGATTCGTTCAGTATTTTAAAATTGAATTATAGATATTGTGATGTCAGTTTTAATTACTGTTACAAATTGTTGTTAATTAACATAATTTGCGCCTATCCAAAGATTTGGGTCAAGCCACATTTGAGTTGGGCATATAATTTTTGAGAAAGTAATATACGTAAATACTAAATAATAATTAGTTGAAACAATAATTTTGCATTTGTCTATTTCCGCCAACCTTATTTTTTTTAATGAAACGTCACTAAAATTACATAACTACAAAAAATATTACAATATATTAATTACCTATAAAAAGTCGTAACGTTTTTATGAAATCATATTGTTAATTATATATGGTTGAAAATTTTCTTTATTTGTAGCAAATATTAAAATATTTGCTACAAATTAAATCTTATTATGTCATAATAATTTATAATAAAGGTAAAAAGTAAAACGCACAAATAATCTCAGTTCCCTAAAAAAATGTCAACATATACTCAAACAACTCAATGGATTCTTTTAGTAAAATTATTAAAAAAGATACAGATTATTATATTTAATTTAGACAATGAAGGGTAGATATTATTTACACTAAATTATTTATTAATGTTCATTTATTTTACAATATTACTATAATTCTTAGTTTATATTTTACAAGCGTAATATATCGTAAATTTCACAGGAACTACAAAACCTAGAACGACGTTACAACTTCCTATAATCTTTCAATCAGGTTCTACTAACTCTACTTTTTAAAATATTTAATCAGATGTTTCGGAAAGAAGGTAGAAGTAATTTATTGTCTTGTTTATTTTAATACATATCTCGGAAAAATCATTTAAAATTCTAAAAATAATCTGTTTTAGTTCCTCCTTGCTACTCCCATATAAAAATTAAATAATTCTTTTAATTTAGAAACATTTCCTCATTTTAAATTAGCATTGAAATATTTTAAAGTACTAACTTCTGAAAAATATCTTTATTTATATGATATATCACCACACCAAATATTACGTTTATAGATCCAATCGTTTCTCAGAAAATCGATACCCGATTGGTCTTATAAGTGTTCCGATTTCCTACTCCGGAGAGGAACCCTAAAATATCAAGAATGGATTTACGTACATTGAAAATAAAGTTTAACCTTAAACCTTGGCTCTTAGCCGTCCTACAATATCGTTATGATACATTACAAATATTTAATTTTTTAGGACTACAAAATTAAACGGGGAACCCTTATAATTTCGTCGGGTCCTTGTATGTGTCTGTTCGTCCCTCATACTCCCGTAATTTCCAGATATGTTGGTCAACGTGCGTAAAGTTTTGTAAGAATATAACTCAGATAAAGATTTCCATTTATATGTAGCACAAAAATTGTGTTTCATCATTTTAAAATACCCTTATTTATAGGCAGTTATGAAAAAACTGTTTAGGGTACCCATTGTGTAGAGAGTCACTAGAAAGGCCTTTTACTCGTTAAAGTAACAAATTAATCATTAAATAACAAGTTTAGTTTATATTTGTCATTTTAAATTTTTTAACCCTGTCTAGGAAATATTAAAATGTAACCGTATACAATGTGTGCGTGCTCCTCGCATTTCCGAACAAGGCTATGTAAAAGTCAGGAAAAAAATTGAAAAAAATTGTTATGAGTATTTTCAAATGAAATTTGACTTTATTGGTATTGCGAGAATATTCCAAAATAACGCAAATGAAAATTGTTTTACGACTAAGCTTGCAAGTGTATTTAAGATAAATTATAAGATATTTTGAATTATTTTACTTCAAAAAATATGGAATAACAATTGCAATACTAGGTTCAACTCTTGAAATCTTAGAATTTTATGACAAAAATCCTAGGACGGCAGAAGTATCCATTAAGGTTATATAATTTGGTATTTTGTAAAATGACTACAAAACCCTAGTTCATATATGCGTATTAAACATATTTGACCAATTTTTAATTAATTTCTAATCATACAACAATTAAAAGACGTATATAAAACCGAAGTTATTCTATGTTTTTTTATTCACTGCTCGCTTTGAATGTCTTTAGAAACATTTTCATTACTGATAATGAAAACAGCATGCAAACGAGCGTCCATTTTCTCGGAACCAAACTCCATAATAATCTTTTTTTTTTCTATCTTTCCAATAGGTTTGTATTGTATTCTCTACTCCAATCTTGTGCTCGTTAAAGATCAGTCATGATTAAAGTGATGTCGCCACCTTTCGAACCGAACTAAATTTTGCCGCTCTATTTATATGAACATACAACGACTTTTAATTGCAAATTTTCCTTAAAATGGCATGTACCGAAAAATCCTATTATAAGTAATTATCAACTTTAGGTTACTATAAAAAAAAGTTAGTTTCGTAATATATTTTGTCAAGTGTCGTTTAAGGGCTGAAATTTCTGTAATTAATATAAATACAGAAACTTGAATTTTTAAAGAATTTCATTTCTTTCTAAACCGATTAAATTACAGAACTAAATAAAATTAAAATGTCTGTCATTATCTATGTCTGCATGTTCAATTATCAAAATTAATCTATTGTATCAAAAAATTATCATTCTCTAAATATTTCGGTCAATCTCTGGATATGAATTTAATACGAACTCTACTAATATCACAACATAAATTTTAAACAGATTGGGACCGTGGAAGCCATAAAGGTTTTCTTTAATGGTAACTTTTCAAACGGTTCCGAAGTTGTGACGACAAAAAGTTACGTATAAAATTAAATAAATAATTAAACAAATCCACTACATGGTGGCAGCGACAGTCTGCAGAAATAACCGGGAGTGAGTGGAAGACAGGGGGAGGAAGCGCAAGTCGATTCACGCGGAATTTAAAGGCAGCTAATTATTTGCGTCTAATAAAAGAGTATAAAATACTACAAGTTTGTTTTGGAATTCTATGTGGATTAGATCGCAAGATATTGTTATTTGAAAATGAAAGCTTAGTTTTATATTAATTGTAATAAAACTCTTGGCGTGCTTTTAATCAATATCTTAAGCTAATGGGAATTCTTATCAGATTACTATGAGCTCAGACATAAAAATATATTGAAAATTGGTCTAACATTATTTATAACTCAATTTAATTTAAGACAGCTCGACCTATCAAGTGTGTCAGAGGTAAATTACGGTCTAGAAATAAAGTAATTTTGATCTTCTTATAAATTAGGTTATGCCCAAATTTATATTATGACAAATGAAAATAAAAATATGAGAAGTATTTATATTTATAGACTCTAATGTAAAAATATATAACACGGATTTATTTCTTAAAACAACAGTTGATTAAATTTAAGAAGACTGCAAAGGTACTAATTATATTTATTAAATAAAACTAAAATTAGTTAAAACAGTAATAAAGTGGTGAGGAAATAATAAGTATATAGTGAGTATTGATAAAAAATTTAAAAAAAAATGTATTCACATTTATCTATACACACATATTATACATTGACAAGGATTATTGGTAAAATGGTAATAACCAGGAGTGCCTTATCCAAACTAAAAAAAACCTTCGGCATACTAAGTAATATTGATCTGTTTTTAAGTTTAGATTCTTATTCTTCTTCTTTAGATTCACCTATATGTCAATGAACTTTTCGCACGTGCGTTTCCAAATTGAGATATTTCGACCATATTTATTGATTAACGTGTTCGTATCTTTTCTAAAAACAAGATCACTTTTTAATGAAAGACTAAACATATTTTAAATCTAATCAATATTTAATATAAAAGCTAATGAAATATTTTCGTCTTTATAGCTATTCTATTTTTTGGGTTTTCATAAAACAATTGTGCTGATTTTTTGATACGGAAAACCAATTCACATCTATCCTTAGTATATTTAAATTTTTTTTTATTTGTAGCTAAAGGGATTAACATATAAAATCCACATATTATAGGTAGTTCCTTGCTCTAAATCTAAAAAGTTTTTTGTAATCATTTGAAATAATGTCTTCCTTCCAACAGGTAACGAAGGATTAAAATAATAGTTTTTGCCAGTCGCGTGTTAACGAAAAGAACAAACAGTTTTTTCATATCTATTTTTTATCAAAAGATAATATACTAACTAATACCGTCATTTTCGAATACATTTGTCTAACAAGTCTATAACAAACACACAGTTATGAAAAGTTTTATTTTAGAGAGATAAGTTTCTCCCTCGCGTGCAAATATAAACAATTTAACTTTATTTACAATATTTTACAAGAAATCATCCTTATGTATGGTACATAAGTATAAAGGAAAATAGTAATTACAGTGTCCACGTGTTAATAATAAACATTAAATTCCAACTAATTTTTAACAGTTTTGACTAATTATATTCTAAATATTACAAGCAGAGTAGGTCACCCGTGGCTAATAACGTTGGAAATTAATGGTCTGTTAAATAGAAACTGTAAAAAGATAAGCAGCTTTTAAAGTGAAACACGCTTGACTAAAAAAAACCTTTGGGGACTTTTGTAAATTTTTCCGATTTAAAATGCCGTGTAATATTGTAAATAAGTTACGGCCATGATACTCGAAAAATATAAATGCCAATCAAGCACTTAATTGTCACCTTTTAATGACAACCTTGGGATGGTTTTTCGTCTTTTTGTTACTATACTTAAAGTTATCCTTGCCTTTTAGTAACTGACTACTGAGAGTTTATTTTGTACGACGTAGGACTGATGTAGTGATGTTTATGCCAGTTAGTTTTTTTTGAGTCTCGTCTATAAGAGGAGCACTCATAGGAATTTTACCAATGTTTCTCTAACTGTCCATCATGAGTAAAATTTTCAAAATCGATGGATATGTACATAAATTTCACAAAAATATATTTTATTACCATGCTTGTCTTAATTTCACTTTTCTGTGGGTTTGAAATTAAATCGATTTTGTCCTGTATCTGTATATCCGATTGACTAGAAACTTTAGAAGCATATGGAGTGCTGAAAGCAATATATTATTAGACTGTTAATCTAATCTACCAAAAAAATTAGGATAAAACAGAAGTTCTCGAAAATATAGATTAAAGACAGATTAAATACGTTAATACGGTCTGATTTCCTTGTTTAGGGATTTATTTTGATATATCTTGAAATTTGTAAACATTGTCTAAATATTATCTGTGTAAGTTACATTAACTTCAAAATTAATCATTCGCTTTATCCTCATCTTCAGAAAATATGAGCACATTTCCAAGTTATGGTCTGACCTAAAATAGTTAACGATTTGAGACTGACGTAGCCATCATGTTATTTCACATCCGTTTAATATTTTGCTAAAGAGAAACTAGTAATCGTAGTAATAAATTCGACTTTAGTATGAATCGAGTACATTAAAATTTGCATATAAATAAATTAATAAGTAATAAGCATTTTATGTATGGGGCGTTTTACTTATTTCTCTGAACAGGTTCTATTGAGATGATGTTCTAATTTTATGGTGGAATACGTAGGGATGAGATGAAACGTATCGATGGTCAACAGCAAAAATATTCAATATTGCAACGTACAATCGGTGGACAGGTAATAATCACTATTTGTGGTCTGAACTAAAAATCGCCAATAATGACTGGATAAGAATGTGTTAGTTGTAAGAGAATAGTAATAGCAAGATGAAGCATTACATATATTCATCTATTTTATAAAGATTTCATTATGTTTAGTAACAAAATATAAAATAACCAAATATTTATTATAGGGTGAATCTATGTCCCTTTACTGACACACATTTTTATGGTATCAATTTACGTATCTATGACTATAAATTTATTTCCATTTTTATTTTAATTTATTAAAGCATTTTTTTCATATGTAAGCCTGTACATACATTTGAATACAAATCAATGCAGAAATACAAAACTTTAATTCTCAGGAAAAGCGCAAAAGTTTATTTACGGACTAACTTAGGTTAGTTCAAAATATAAAACAAAGAGAGTTAGTTCAAAATATAAAAAAAGTATTGAAACAAATAAATTTAAATTTAAGTTAGAATAAAATATTCTCTTATACCCAACCAGAATACTAACAGCAGGGCTAGGCTCTTGTTCTGATTGGTTGTAAAAAATAACTTTTTTACCATAAGTGCATATACAATAAATATAATTATGCACATAAAATTACGTAAATTACAAAAACGGTTCGAGAAAATAGTAACGAGGTATAAAATAGAACGGACATCTTCAGACGTTCACTGAAAATATTTTTTGAAAATTAAAAAAATTGAAATTTAAAAAATTGTTAGGAATTAATCCTGTATTTGAAAACAAGGACACTGAAAACTTTCAGGATATAGCTCTAGACCATGAGCATATAATTGGTTGTTATATCCATTAATCTAGAAAGCAATATGTGGAATCTATATTTTTCTATTATTATAGATTTCATCGTATCTACAATTTTCTATTCTTTTAGTATTTGGTTTTCAAGAGTTTTATAAAAATAAGATGTAAAAATATATTAACATGGCTTATCCTTATGAATTTAAATATTTCGTTCCTCGATATTAATACTGATATTGTATTATTAAATAACTATTGTACTTCTATCCCGACGCCTATCCTTAAAGTTTCGTAATGCCATAGAGAATTCTTATAATTTCGTCATATCATTCCCTCCATAATAATTCTTCTCGTTCTCCAGAATTAAACCTATATTAACGACATTTAAGAAGTGAATGCTCCAGATGAGGATCTCAGTAATTAAGTTTGCTACGTTGTTAAAAATTTTCTTTGGGAAACTTTAAATTTCAAAGTGGTAAGAAACTTATTCCTTTCTTTCTGATTTTTCAACCATGGATTTTGAAATTATAAAAAAGTAACTGTAAGCATGTACTTTTACAAAGACTAGTTCTTTTAATCTTAAACCAAAAACTCAAGAAGAACATTTAACAAAGACTAGTTCTTTTAATCTTAAACTAAAAACTCAAGAAGAAATACAAAACAATAATTTATGAGTATTCCGATACTCATTTGGTCGGTTTATATTTAAGTTGTTCAAGTTTCAGTCACTGGATCAGAAACAAAATTTGAAATACTGAAAAGATTTTATTTCGGCAACTTAGCGTCATCGTAATATTTCTTGTGTTAAAGATCGTAGAAGATGGCAAAATCTTTTTTCTACAACTGTTAGAATAAAAATTTAAAAGAACAAAGAAATTAATAAAGTTATTATCGATTTATCTGGGCAAAATTTTCTCGGAGTATGAAAAGACACTACGAAAATCCAATTGCCATATGTTTATGATTTCATATTAATTTGTATGCTAAAATAACATGTTTCTTATATTTTTTCAGGTTTTAAATCTCCATAATTAGCAGTGTTTCTAAAGCTGTTTAGATATTTAACAATCACAGTTAAAATTTACCACAGCAAAGAAATAAAAATCTTTCGACTCTCAACATAATAACACTTCCTAACATTTATATACTATTTAACGAAAAAATATCACATTTGTGCCAAAATGTGATATTTTTTCGTGAAATATTCTTTCTTTAATATTCTTTTATCATAAACAATATTCAAATTTGTACTTGCTATAATTCATATTTTTTCTCCTCATCGTCTTTTCTTGGTTAAAACAAGTAAAGCCCTAACCTTTAATCTAAATAAGAAGAAATTACTTGATTTTCCTCTCAAGTGACATCGTCTTAAAATTTGTAACCCTCATTTTATTAAGACCTGCATATATACTATTTCAGGCTGCATTTTATTCGTTTTTTGAATGGGTCTGCATGTATTAACCAGAAAAAGTGTTGTAAATTGGAATTTTAACCCATATTTATCTTTCATTACTTTTTTTTTAATTCACTCTTTATTCTGATTCACAGAAACAGAATTATTCTGAATATTTTTCGCGAGATTTATCTCGCAAAAACATGTATATTATTCTTATTTTTTTTGTCTAAGCTTACAAATATGTGTAAAATTTGTTCGAATAATAATATCTCCTATTATTTTTTTAGTAAGTATCTTGTTTTTACAGAAATATTCACACATGTAAAAGAATGTATTTTCATTATGGATACTGATGTTGACTTCTTTTGAGATAAATTCTTATTATTAATTATTGATCCCATGTAAGTGACACTATGTTTTTAACTCATAATCATCTACCTTTAGCATGGTAAGATTTTCCCAAAAATTATAAATATTCTACTGACACCATATGCCTTAAGCTCTCTGACGGAAATTTCTATAAAGTTATCTTTTAGCATCAAACAAATTAAGCTCAGCTTTTAACATGCTAAATTTTGAAGTTTGTTCACGAACTTTTCTTAAAATACTTAAAATTTAAATCAATGGGGCATAGGCTTAAAACTGTTTATTTTTATCTAATTTTTTTTATCGCCACTCATACGGGACTAAATTAACGTGCACAAGTTACATATAACAAATATTACAAGGCAGGATATCCCACCTTTTTATACACTTGTTCAAAAAGACTTTCTATAAAAGGGGTGACAAATTTTCAGTCACTAATTTCTTCATAGCCTTTTTCTTTCCCTCAAATAGCAAAAATGTTCAATGGGTAGATACTGTGGGGAAGCTTAAAGCTTACTCTGAAATTTTCCTAAAAATTCCTCTTCCACCACCGTGAAGCCAGAGCTTTAAGTTGTGACGCGTAACGGATGGGTAGCACGCTGAAGGCGATAAAAATCCACGTTTCAACGTCTGATTAATGCCTGCGATTGAAATAGAATCCAGCACGGCCTTAACAAACGGTGAGCTTTATTTGTTGCGTTTACTTATTTATGTTTATATTTGGAGCGCTTCGTTCGCGGATCATCTTTCAAAAAAGCAAAAGGTGAAGCTGAGTAGTATTTGTCTAATTTAAGTCACACTTTGAAAATTTCGTAATCAAATACAAAGAACCATAAATATACAATGTACGCGCATCATAATATAGTAATTCCAAAATTTTAAACATTTGTAAAACATGAAAAAGTTTTTGACCGAATAATTTGTTTGATATTTTATATTCAGATTTTATTTACAACGTGATGAAAAATATACATTCTGGGTCAAAATGTTTTTAACAATTATATAAAGTATTTATAAATTTTTTATAACGTCCCACACAGTGGAGACAAAAAACATGATCTGAGGTGTTTCCCTTCTTCAAAGCAACTGTCGTTTATTCGCCATTGTGACTGCCATAAGCATTTATTCTAATCAACGGCGATTAAAAACCGTCCCACAAATTAGTAAACTATTAGTATTTTTCCACTCTTTTATTATTATTTTAACTCTGTTTTTAAGCGCCGTGTTAAAATTGAAGTTTGAAGGGCCGTGAATATCTTAGTTTTTGATGACCCTTAGGTACGAAACTATCAAAATATCAAAATATTGTATTTAATTATCAACATGAGAAAAGATAAAAATATTAGTTCAACTTCAGAACAAAAATATGAAAGGGAGCACGATAGTCCACCAAGTTGTATTGAGTAGACCTGTAGCATAAGGTATTATGGCACTGATTCCTGGATTCGATATGATCAGAAAGAAATAATTGACTGATATTTTAATTGGGGGAAACAAACATTTTAAGGTGAATAATCTGTGAAAATTCTTGAGATTATTTAAGGGATAATTGTTCACAATCATATCGAAGAAAATATTGATATTAGGGACATTGGAATTACAGGTAATGAGAATGTGCGAAACATAGTCAACGGTGGTCGGTGTAAAAGTGACACCTTGTTTTAAGCGTTTCTAATTATATAAGAATATAACTCTCACTCTATACTTGAATTCCTTTATAAGAAGACGAAGATACTTTCGGACATATACCTATGCCTATTCACACTTTTAAAGTAGATCTTAATAAATATGAGATATAAAAACATGAAAAATCAATGCTTTAATTTTTCTACAAAGAGCACAATTACAAGGAAAAATACACAGGAATATACTTCACGGACTTCATTTTTCAGAGCTCACAGTTCTTGAAATGATGCTTTTGGATATTAGAACTTTTCTGCCGAGACCCCATAAAAATTAAGAAGAATAATAACCATAGAATACCGATCACTAGATCCACATTAAAATATATAGTATGAAAGAGGTTGGTGTATGTTTGAGTGTGTATGTATGTATGTCAAGTATGAATAGAACTCGCACTACGAGGGTTTCGTAAATATTTCGGTGCTTATAAACATTTAAATATATATATTATTTCTTTTAAAATATTGACAAATATTATTTCTTCTCTACAAGTTTTCAAATATATATTGAATAATACGTCTTTCACAGTCGGAAAAACATGGTGTACATTTATAAATATTATTTCTCAACATATAAACATATAAATACATTGCGTGATTATAATAAATATAGATTGTAACATAGATACTTATTTTTGCAATTGATTTACGTCAGTTGTATATAGTTTCTGTGAACTTTTCATGGACCCAACTACGTAAGTGGCTTGATTGTTACTCGTTAACTAGTAAAACCTAGTCAGCTCTGATATTTTTTCTTTTAATTTCATTAAATATACAACTATTGTGAGTATTTCTTAGATATTAAAGAAATACAGTTTAGCTCGTAGACGGTGCGGAGACGTAATATAAAAATTCCATTACATCACGTCAAATAAAAATGATCATTTTATGGGTTTATATCTTGTAAACAGATCTCTGTATTGAAAAGTATTCGTAACAACCCCCATATTTTTTTTGAAGATTTATCGGTTTTATAATACTAATAGTCTGATAAAGGGACTTTATAAGTGTTCCTATTTTGGCTACGAAAACCGATATAAAAACAATTTAATTTCATTCGTCAAGCAACTGCCATAGACATACGGACCCTGACGCGACACATTCAACAACACGTCTAAAGGCTAATTAGGTGGGTGTTTTATAAAAAATTGTCACCCCAATGTAAGACTGAAGTTTATAATTTAGATAAATAGAATGAGTGAAGTTTATCATTTAGTTCACTTTCTTACATATATTGTGTATAGATTTGTATAAAAATACCTCAACAATTCTTTTTTAAATTTCATGACAATCGATAGTCTCATTTTGTGTAAACAAGGTAACAAATGTAAAAATCTAAACACTTTAAAGAGATTTGCTTTCAAACAGATTTTTTGTAATGTTTATTTAATTACATCATTCGTTTGATACAAAAAAAAGACAAGCACGAAAAAGGAAATAACAAATTGAAGTGGCTAGACTGACGTTCAGTAAGATGTGTAATGACATTTAAGCAAAAGTAAAGAGCGGTATAAATATACAAACGATTATAAACGTTTCGTAACTAAAAGGTTTAATTATCTTATTTAGCGATTTGCTCTCTACAGGGATTCGATCGACGTGATCAGGCCTTTTTTGATACAATTTTGTCTAGACAACAAGAAAAGGGTTTTCCTTCCTTCTTTCCAACGAGACCATCTCCACAAATGTTTATAAATGTAAACTTTTTGTAACCAAATTTCAGTTCAATTACCAAATTCGCTGAATAGTGTTAAATTTTGTGTTGTGTTCTAGTTTATGTAAGCATGCAAAATTACAGTTAAATTGAAAATCGGCAAGTATATCGTAAACAACGAATATTTTATTTCAGAAAGAAGAGCGAGGCAAGAATAATAAATAAAAGCTTGTGAAAAGAAACGTGTCTCGTTCAGTAAATTTACTGACAAGAGTTCGGGACTTTTCTCGAATGGTCTTCGAAAATTTCAGAATATTTTGTTGTAATAGGCCGAAGTATGCTTTGTTAAAGACATTTAGTGATAAGGCTTAAAGATTATTATATTATGACCAATGAATTAAAATCAATGTCAAGTACAGACTCTTTCACTTACTGACTTTGATTGAATAAAGCAGTTATTCACTGGTGATTAGAAATGGGATTTCAGTCTGGTAATTAGAAATTGGAGTTTTTATGGTTCCGTCCTTTTGTTTATTTACATAATATATATATATGTATACATATATATATATATATATATATACATATATATATATATATATATATATATATATATATATATATATATATATATATATATAATATTCTACATGTTATTACTAAATTTCATGAAATATAAAAATGAAATGCTTAAATGAAAACAGTTGTAAAATTGTTACGTACGAACGGACACATAAACATAATGAAATTATAAGGGGCCCAATTTTACCATTGGGCTATAGAACCCTAAAACATTAAAGCATCCATCCTCTCATTTACATAAAATCGGACCGAAACGGTGACTGACTGTGCTGAAATCAATTTTTGTCATAATTAAATGAAATTGAATTTTCTCACAATATTTTAAACAATGTTTAGATATAATTCAAAATATTTTGTAGTCTTAATTGAGAAGTACTACATTTTAAAATATGATGACTTTTGTCTGATTTTTTATATAATGCAATAAATACAAATAAAAAAACTTTAAGGTAGCACTTAGTGAAAACATTCATTTAAAACTATTCCAGGAATGTTGTTCAGTAATTATCTATTGCGGAATAAAAATGAAACGCTACTTTTGCGGATTTTGATACACGCCTATTTTTTTTATTAATTTTAATTAACTTTTGCCGAGAAAGTTTAATTACGAGATTTAAATGACAATTTCGTAGTTTCAAAACATGTAAACAATAGTTAATTATTTATATTGTGCTGTCAGTCGACATTTTATAAAAATGTATGTTAATGAATAAGAAATACCGAGTTTTATCTTGGAAAATTGTACTTTTCTTCGTGTTAAAAATGCTATTTAATGGTAAAAATCGAATGATGAATTTTTAAACCCTTAGTTTTATATAGTTTTATTTCAAACATTTAAATCTAATTTTCTAATATTATCGGTATCAACGAAGTCTATTACTGCCCACGCCAACGAAGATCATCTAACATACAACGACAGCAAAGCTCATTAGAATTCCATACGTAAGAAGTTCATTAGTATTTCATGTACGCAAAATAGTGTATTTTATTGTATCACAAGCTATATGCATTTCAAATTTGGTATCGATTTGTTAATGGACTGCATAGTTATTATGTAAACAAACAAAGGACGGAACCATACAAAACTATTATATAGTGATAATAGGTGATTAGAAATCCCATTTCTAATCACCAGTGAATAACTGCTTTATTCAATCAAAGTCACGTTTCATTATCAGCAATATTCGACAAATATTAACTATTAAAGTGAAAGAGTCTGTACTTGACATTGATTTTAATTCATTGGTCATATTATATTATCTTTAAATTTTAATTTATTTTTTAATCTTTAAGCCTTATCACTAAATGTCTTTAACAAAGCATACTTCGGCCTATTACAACAAAATATTCTGAAATTTTCGAAGACCATTCGAGAAAAGTCCCGAACTCTTGTCAGTAAATTTACTGAACAAGACACGTTTCTTTTCACAAGCTTTTATTTATTATTCTTGCCTAGCTCTTCTTTCTGAAATACAACACAAAATTTAGCACTATTCAGCTAATCTGGTAATTGAACTGAAATTTGGTTACAAAAAGCTTACATTTATGTAATATAATTCCGTCTATGTGGGCTTGCTTAATTTATCTCAATCTTGTTTTCATCTAGATTCTAACGAAGGAGGAAAAAGCTATTTACAAGGAATCTATTCTTATGTGAATACAAAGGTACGTGAAATTACACTGTATGAGAAACTGCTGCAACGTTGAAATAGTGAACACGGATATGCGCACTAACCAATTTCATACACTACAAATTAAAAAATATGTGGGTACGAAACTCTAGTAATATGAATTCTACTCATGCTTAGTAGGTTCTTATATTAACGATGTCACATTTTATTTGAGATATCTTTTAGAATCGTCACCTACAAATTGCTTCAAAAATGTGCTCACAAGTTTATAGCGTATGTGAATTACATGCGTATGTTTATATTTTATAACGATGTCACATTTATAAAATACAACCAAATTATTTATAAAATTCATATCTTTTAATTTTTATTTCAAATAAATTAAAAACGAATCCGCGTCTGAGCAAATGCTAATACGGAGTATGATCCTACATTAATTATTTGTGTACCCATAAAATTAAAATACTGTTCCAAATTCAAAAGAAATTTGACAATAAATCAGATAGACAAACATAGAAAAAGTAAAAAATCCCATAAATAAAATTAGATAAAATCATATAAAATTTACACATTAGATTCGTAACAGACAATTTCTTATAAAAAATACTTCAAATTAAATATTTTTAATACTCTATAAAAGAAATATGTACCATTTATTTATCAAGTAAATTAATTTGTACTAGTATTGTATATATAAGGGCAATTTTAAAGATGTTTTTTGCGTTGTAAAGCTCATATTTGAGGCAGATTATGGGTTGTATATGATTACAATAAAACTTATTGGGACTATGATAAATAACGCAAAAATGGTTGAGGAACACTGAATTAACAATGCAAAGTAAAGGAAGACCAACATATTTATTAACTGCGGATAAACGTCGATATAGCCCATACTCCATTAACTGACATCGTTTAGCGAACAAAGTTTAGTGATCGCAGTGAGAAAGCAGCAAAATTGGGATAATTCTACACAAGTGGAACCGCGGAAAACAGCTTGTCAAATATAATTGAAAGAAGATATTTGAAGCAGATGATTCATTAAATCAATGCGGATTGTTTGATGATTCGAAGAATTGTTCCACTTGATTCAAGACAAACAGGCAATTAGTAGTTCAATTAATTATTACCTGTGATCATCAAAAGTTCTTTATTATTCCAAAATTCCAGTTAAATCTCCTATTATTTCAAGATTATTCGCAAAATTTTGCAGCTATATTATATTTTTTCAGCGGTTCCTGCATGAAATTCTTGACTTTAATAGTATTGTTCTATTGAATTTGTGGCATAATGCGTACACGTACGCATCAATATCTACTTGGATTATCATTACTTTTATATTCATCGTTCGTTTTCATTTTTTAAGAATAATTAGAGGAAAAATAAATGCTGTGTACGAATAAAATATGTTTTGTTTTTGTATCTAATAATCACCAATCAATCGCCATGGAAATTTAATCCATGTGTATATCAGAGAAATTTGTTTACAAAGAACGGACATAGATGATTATACCCGTCGATATATGGAGAAAAATAAATAGTTCAGTCATAAATATTATGATAAAAGCAAAATAATACAATAATGTTAGTACCTAATAAAGTATTTTTATAACGAAAGCTATTAAGCTGTTTTAATAATAACTAACAACTTTATATATTCTCGTGGGAAATGTACCATATTTCGTATTAATAGATAATTACTTTCCTATTAGGTGGCATCCTGAAATAGAGAGGAGAAATATCATATATGGCGATGATATTATAATTGTTAATATTCATATGTAAATACATTGTTAATTTAGAAGGTTAATAATAAATAAAAGAAATACTCCTATAAAGTGAATGGGAGTATTTCTTTTATGAAATTATGAGATGTGTGACGATTGTTTATAAAAAAATAGAAGTCGATTAATTAGGTGGTAATTTTAGGTATAATCTTAAAGTAAAAGTTATATTCTCTAAGTAAAAGACTTGTAATTATTATAAGTTCCTCATTCTAATGCTAAAATTCGACATTTAACTTCAATTAATTCAAGACCGTCTTCAAATTTTGTAACGATGTTATGTTTTTACTGTGATACCTGCACATAGTCCTCATTTAATTGTAGTTTCTTTAAAATTAATTTGATATTTTTTTCGTGACATACGTAAATACATGGCCTTCTCATTATCTTAACGAATTAGGTTATAAATGCAAAATTAGTTTGCTTTTGAGGGTTTGTTTCACTTTATGATTTAATTAGTTATTAGATCTTAAGAAATATATTCGTAGCGTCAAGCCTATATTCTTATGAATATAAATATAAAATACTTCTTATCCTACAATAGATCGTTTCTTTTTGATAATTAAAAAATATAATCTGTTATCTAAGCGAGTGAAGTAACGGATCGAAACTAGTATTATGATTTAACATTAATTAATATCTTTAAACAAAATAAGTGGAAATATTTTAAATAACAAATTTAGAAACCACAAGATAAGACAAAAGTTTGTTCGAAAAGAGAATAAGATCGTCAAATAAATATTCTATTAAAAGTATCACGTCTTCTACAAGGAATTTTTAATGATTAGTTTGCAGAAATTAGCATTTAAAATGAGGGTTTAAAAATTGAGACCATTTTAGATCTAGAAAAAGGTAAAACAAAATAATGACATTTAAAAAAACGTACGTTTGCCAGAACCGCTCGATGTAGTAATAAGTTATTAGTTTTTAGACAAATACTGCACATCGTGGTTACAATTCAACTTTATTAAAAAAATAAATAAATCGTAAGTAACTACTTCAATTAGAAATCACTTTAGACTTTTACATATTTATTTATTTTTAGCTTTAATATACACATTAATATTTTATATACATATATGGCTATATGAACAATCTCTTATAATCGATAATGGTGGTTAAATTTGACAACTTAATTACGTAAATAACGTAAAACATTTTGAAACAACCGGCTCTATTAAGAAATTGAAAAACTAAAAATGCACGAAATGAAATGAAGTAAAAAAATAAATCTAACAATTTTTCAAAGGGTTATTGTGCCTGAAATTACGTTTTTATTCTAAAATATAATGATGATTTTAAGCCTTCTTTAAAATTTATTTTTATGTTTTATTTATTATTGTCATTTAAATACAAACATATACAGAACAAGAGATTGAGCGATTTTAATTTCAGATAACTTTTGCAAGTTCTAGGAGATCCCCAATTTATTTGCTTTGTCGTGATCTGTGATGCATTCTGTCGACTCTGCCAATCATTCTAGGGATATAAAAATTTGTTATTCTCTTTAGCAACAAGTTTTTATTAAAAAACTGTAGATAATTTAACTGTTAATGTGTAGATAATTTAACCATTTTTATATCATTTTGTAAAATTCTCAAAAATTAGCTATCTTTTTATTTCAAGAAGTCGAAACATCCCTTAAAATCGTATTCTTTTTCGACTGCCCCATTTGTACATATGTGTCATAAGAATATTAACCCACTCTGTTTTTTTATTCCTATTAAAACATTAAAATGTCTAAATAGAAATTTTGTTACGTATTATTTAAAAACATATTGCAGTTAAAGTAAAATTTTAAGTTTCCGAAAAACATAAATAAAACTGTTTTTAATTGGACTAAAATACGTTTTGTCATATTTTGGGGCTATTTGAAAGTAATGGTAAATATATGATATATACGGATATATGTGTCTACTCATAAAATTTTTTGTACATTTCGACTGCTGAAAGTGTACTCACATAAATCTCAACTCATGTTGGAAAATATTTCTATGGAAATTTTAGAGGTATCAGAATAACTACTCAAATTTTCGTTAAATTTCATATGTCATGCCAAGTATGGTTTAAAAAGGCTAGTTATAAGGAAATAATAAACCTTATTTATATCATAATTACTATGTATTAAAAACACGCGACAAAATATGCCCGAGCCACTCCATTTCCGAAAGTACTAAAGTCAAAATTATGAAAGTAATAAAGTTTTTAGAAGCTTGCTCATAGTACTCATAGTTCCTAAGAATACAATAACGAATATTATAGATATCATATTTTTGAGGATCTTACGATATTTTTACACTTTTAAGAATATACTAGGAATTAATTTACGTGGTGATAAATAAAAATATTTTCAATTAGTTCAACAGAACTACTATAAATGCACTTAAATATTTAAACATATTGTACATAATTGTATATGAAACCCTCATAGTGTTTCATATACAATTATGTACAATATGTTTAATGTTCAATGCCTCTTTCTTAAATTTTCCTCGAAACCAAAATTGTTTTTTCTCACTGACTGTTGTTACATATGAATGTACATTAAATTTTTCTGATGATAGTTTTAAACATATCAGATATAATCTGATATGACAAATAAATAAACGAGCAAATGTAATGTTGCCATGTAGAACCCGATCGTTTATTTGGAAAAATTTAGTTAGAAAATTGTTTCGAAATTATCTCTCTTATTTTAATTCGGAATGGTAGCGCCAAGGGGTTAAACGTTTGTAACGGCCAATACATTGCCAGCAGCTTTTTCTTATTAATAATATTTATTATCTCTAATACTTATTTACGACATGGATAATGAATTTATTGAACGGCGCTCAATAATGAAGATGAAGCTTCTCGCGAAAACTGCGCTTGCATAAATCCTACTTTTTTATTGTTGGGCGGGTTTTATGCAGGTAGATGTTACACTGGAAAATTAATGTTTCGGACACGGGATATTTATTGCTGGGGGCCTGATACTACGAGCGAGGCTACCTAATGAATATGTTTTTATATTTGCGTCTGATACGATCATTTATTTATATGGGTCTATTACATCTTCTCTTTAGATATTTACATATTTGCATTTAAATGCTAGAGATCATATATTTTATGATGTCCTGTCACACCTACCATTACAAATATTTTATTTATAATGCAAGCTCTTGTCGCAAGCGTTCATCGAATTGCAATGGAAGATTAAATAAATGTCGAAATTATTTTATCTGATAAATGAAACGACTGTTACGCTGCTGATTTTCGGTCTATTTTGACATAACAATTTTTTCCTGCAATTCTCTTCTCATTTCAAGCTTTTGTAAATATATTATATCAAACCTTGTGCATATAACCAAGAAATATATTTTTTGACCACCTGTTTTGAAATTTAATAAAACTAAAGTGTAATACCTTATACAAGTACCAGTTAATAAATATATAGCAACAATTATTTATTTCTTAGTCAATAAATAAGAGTATTTAATTTTATAAATAACCGAACAAAAGTAACGGTTAAGAGGAAACAATGGAACTAAGGAAGGATTTTGTGGGATACCAAACTGAAGCAAGGAATGTTTTTGTGATAAATAAATAAACTAATTTATTTCAAAAAAGGAAATTGTCTTCAATAATAAACATAAACAAAAGTAATAACAATAACAACCATTTTTTTAATAATTAAAAGAAATAATGCATGTGCAAATATTTTAATCACTAGGATCGTAAATAAAATCTATTTGCGTTTGGAATATTTTTGTCATATTATTAGTTTCTAAAGTAAATATAATATGGTTAAGAACATGCATTTTTGAGAAATAATTTCGGATTTGCTGAATAAATATTACAAAAAAGTCACGAAATATCACGTCTCGTTTTTATTTTCTTTTTTGTTTGTTTTTTTTTTGGTTCTTTTAAATAAAATATTTTTACGGCTATTGTATAAAGGCCACTGCGTGAAGTTTTAGTATTTTTATTTGTCCATATATTTTTCTCAATAATTTTTTTTTATTTCATGGTCAAAGTCAAAATTATCATAAAATTTGTTCCTTTATTTTATTATAAATAACCTGTCTTAAAATCCATTTATTGATTTTTGCTTGGTGCACACACAAACACCATTTCGTTGACATTTTTTTAGCCATGTACCATTATACATTTTATTATAGATAAATAAATTTGCCTTAAAGTAAGAATTTTAAATCATTGTTAAAAGTCATATGGGTAGAACCGGATTTCAATTTTTAAAATTAAAATGCTTTAAATGTCATGGGTAGGGAAAAATTTTCTTTTAATTTCGTTATAAATATTTAACACTCCATTTACTTAATATTTCAATATTACAAGTAATATATGTAAGAATATCATCTTCCAAAGGACTAAACGCAGAAAATAAAATGGGGACATTTCTATTGTGTATCATCATATAAAACACTTATTTTTTTTTTCAATTATTAAATATGTTTTTACGCTGGATAAAGTAATTTCTTAAAAAATATTTTAACCTAATGACTCACTCAACATTGCCTACATCTTTTTTATTCTAATCTACTGTATGAACATTGACAAGTGTTTCAAACACACATAAAGCCGTGCCCAGCACTACATTCTTCCAATTCTCTATAAGTGCATTGTGAGTTTTATTAACATATACGTTTTCAGAGTATCAACCCACTCTATTTTCGTAAGTAATGGTTTCAAATTGGTGAGTACTTATAAGCAAAACACATCGCGGTCAAAGATGTTTTTATTTTCTGAGAAAAAAATTGAAAAGCAATGTTAAATTTATTTATTGTTTATTATGAAATGAGTCAACTTTCTTTACTCTAGATAATTTTTCGAGGAATTGAATATTCTGCTACTCGTCGAACTCTTTTGTGTACACAGTTACTTGCTGCAGCTCTTGTATGACTCTAAAAATTGTGATCAATGTCAATAAATATATTTCCAATATTATACAAAGATTCTTTGTTCTATATTATAATTTATGTATCTTCCCCTACTTTATATTATTAGGTTCTATTAAATATTTTATATAGAGACTGAATGGGTCTATTGTATAGTTATATATAAAGGTATATTGTGTTAAATTTTATATTTTTATTAACCTCTTTCGTATAAAGGAGATAAATAAAAGTTATACTCTGATATAATGAAAGTGATATTGATTACAAGGCAAAACATTCATTTAAATCGTCATTTATGCAAATATTGCATTAAGAAAAATAAGATTACTTTTCCTAATAGTATGTAAATTAACTTTACAACATATTTATTATTTTTGTTTTAGTGAAATTTTCTCCCTCTGCAAATGGTAAAGGTAGGAGTTGATCTCTCCCTTTGTTAGTTATACAGCGATATTCAAAATTCATAAAACCCGTTCATGTTCGACTCGGCAGGGTCCTCTAAAGAAGTCACAACATATTTACTCCTACCAAAACATGAAACAATTTTTCTTGTTATATATTTAATGTCAGGGTTTATTCAATTCATTTTAGCATATTCAACACTTTTGAAAACCAACTGGCGTTGGTTATATTTTGCAACCGTCTTTAAAGAGATATCGCACACTACACTTATACTGTCTCTTTATACCTGGCTAGGAATTCTTGACATCTCCGAGACTTATATGTACTAATGTATAAAGCAGAAAAGTTCATTTATTTATTTGCTTGCGCTAAGCTCCGTAACCACACGTCCGATTTCAACAATTCTTTTTGTATTAGAAAATCATACTTTGTGTTTAATTATAGATAAAGCATTGCAATAAAATTTATAAGAGCAGAACAATGATAAAATATATTACAGAAATCGGGGAAACCAATTGATGGGTGTTAGGTACCGAGAGAATGATGTATTTATTTTCTGACTATCCTCACTATTCATTCATTCAATGAAGTGTTTCGAGTTGTCATGGCGCACAACGTTATAGGCGGCGAGTTCAAAGCCAAATTTCGCGGGCGGCTCCCTCTTTTGTCGCCTCCCCCACTCCCTCCCCCCTTCTTGTGCGGGTTGCGCTGTTATGGTAATAAGTTAGAAAATCGTCATTTATGTGTATAGTTATTTTTGATAGCGTTGAACGAGTAATTAATTAAAAACGTTTATATTAATCGACACATTATAATATTATGATGTTTTAAAAAAATATTTTTTACAGTTACCCAAAGTATTATGCTTTTCAAATAATACGTGTTTCATTTATCTAAACAACCGAAAGTCTATTGTGTTTGTTTATCCTAATTATAAGTGAAATCTCTTTCAACCATTGTCAATTATTAAAACCGTAAAATAAGGATATAAGTATAATAAAATTATAAAAGTGTAGTAATAATAAAAATGAAGTGCTTATTTATAAATAGTGAGACGACGAGAGAAACAAAGAAGGCAGGAAAATAGAAATTATACAGAAAATAGTGTGTATAACTAAGGAAAATTATTTTAACGTTATTTTGAAAAACAGTTTTGATACTGATGTAAATTAAATTGATGCGTATTATAAAAGAAAACGCGTGATTAAGTGAGTATTTAGTGTAAAGTACAATTTATTTTAAAATTTTATGATTTCGTAATAGTAAAACATAAACCTAATTGTGAATTAACGGCATTTTTCTGTCCGTCACGAAAATCAAATTTTGATTTATTCGATCTAGACTATAAATTTTGCATAATTTAAAAATAATAGTGCCTTCGTATTGGACTTTTCAAAGATCTATAGAATTAAAAGACAATCTACCACATGTTTGTCAGTAAACGCATAAAGTGGAATTACATAATCTTCTATATTTTATGAAAAAATTGAGATAAATTAGTAGATATTATTTTAGTTGAAAGTTCCTATAAAATGAATCCTTTATCGAAGTGTGCTGGGTGCATTTTTGGGTTAAACAAATTATACTATTATACCTATCTTAAAGTGACATTTGATAAAAATTGCAAAACAATATAATCTATGAATAAACTGCAGAATATATGATTAAATATTATAGCCTATTTGAAATAAGAATTTTTTTTTTACAAAATTGGATCTTACAGTTTTCTAGCAGATTTAAACAGAGAATAACTAACAATTAAGTGTAAATAATTATTTATTAAAACAAATGATTGAAAAAAATACAGATATTATTTTTTTATGGTTCACACGCTTTTATGAAAAATCGTACTAAAGTATAGTACATTTATAAATGTTGTAAATATGCAAGTCAATTATTTCAACTTTTTCATTAACTTTTCAATCAGATGATACATTTGTTGAAAAGTTCTATGGAACAGTTGCCCAAAGAACGTGAGATACGAAGTGTGATCAAAAATTACAGCCATTGTTGCTGCTGTTTTTTGGTTTTTCTTCAAATCCTATTATATCCTCTAAAATCATATCCGTTTTTTGGTTTTTCTTCAAATCCTATTATATCCTTTAGAAACATAAAAAAGTTAAACTTAATGTACTAATCCCTACAACAAAGCTGACAACTGTCATTCCCACATTTATTACGCAAGGTATATAAATTCCTTTTCCTACGACGTTGCAATGGAGGCCGAATTAAAACGCTTGGAGGAAATATGCACTGCAGGTCTAGACAATTTAAAAAAAACTGGATAACTTACGTGCATTGATGAGTAAGATTCAAGAAAAATTGGGCTCATTGGTATCGAAACATACAGACTTGAAGTACCGGGTGCAGGAGCTGGAAGCTAAGGGACGTCGTAACACTATCCTGATACACGGCGTGAAGGAAGACAGCATGGTATCGCCTGCAGCAGCTGCCTTTGATGTTATAGTCACGAAGCTCGGCTGCTCTGTAATAAGTGAAGCTAGTATGGACGCGTGCTATCGCCTGGGCGTGGTTAATATGCAGCGTAAGACTCCTAGGCCTATACTTGTAATGTTTGTTTGCCGAGATGACCGGTGTAAAGTTTGGTCGCTTAAAAAATCATTAAAAGGAACCCGCATACTCATAACGGAATCGCTCATACGACTACGGCAGGAGTTGTTCACTTTAGCACGATCCATTTACAGTCAATAACTGCTGGACGCGCGACGGGAAAATTGTTGTAATGTTTCCGGACGGGTGTAACGAAATTATTACACGTCCTCAATAATTAGAAAAGACCAAAAATAGATTATTGACTTTCCAAACCACTAACGGCAGCGAACGTCGCACACGGTCACGTAATCCAAAATAAAATAAAGGCACAAATTTTATTTTTAAGATTGTTGCAAAATTTCAATCGCAGGTAAGATCTATCTAATACATATAGTTTCAATTTAAATTAGTATATTCTATTCACCTTTGTTTTATTTCATTTTTAAGTTTTTATGTATTTATTCTCACATATCACGTAGATAATTTATTTACGTATGTAATTAATTTAACTGCACTCTGGGTGCGAGTGTATTGTTTACGGATTGTGTGAGCAGACGCTGTGTCTATTGCCGTGCCGTTTGTAATTTATGTTCTGCGTGCATAGATCACAAACCCTTGCATTTTATCTTTGCCATGTTTATAAATATTTATTTTGTTTTATTCTCTTTTTTAGTATTATTGGTTATATCAAATGTAATTCAAATTCTCAATTTTAAGTGTTTGTATTTACTTGTTACATTATGTTAGCTGTGTTATTTTTTTATGTTTTTATTTCTTATACACATTTTATTTTATTTTTTTGTTGTTTTGTATCTAATTTGTTTCTGGTTCTATTTTTTGTCACTGGTTAATATTATATTAATATAACTTTATATTATATTGACATGTCGTCCACATCTTCCAAAAAAAAGCAGAAAATCTGAACCTTCACGCTTGTTTTGTTAGTGAGACCTGGCTCAAAGCTTCACTCCCATCAAATTTGTAGTCACTCCCAGGTTACGTTTTATTACGTAACGATCATACTTCTAGACGTAGCAGTGGTGTTGCTATATATCTTTGGGCTGACCTAACCTTCAAAATTATCGCAAAATCTTCCACTGGCTGCACGCCAATAATGGAATACTTATTTGTCGAAGTAAATTTTTTTCAACCCAAGTTACTACTTGGGGTCGTATATTCTCCTCCTGATGTTTCGTATTTCGGTGATTTTGAAAGTATAGTTGATCACTACCTACCTTTATACCCCCATTCATTGATTTTGGGTGATTTTAATACCTGCCTATACAAGCATAATACTAGAAGCGGAAAGTTTTGTGACATTGTCAATGCTGGTAACCTCACCATTCTCCCATTCTTTGCTACATTTCATGCCGATAATTGTCACTCCCTTCTCGATCTCATCCTAGTAACCTGCCTTAAAAGTGTATTCTTCTTCGGTCAACTTCCAGCACCCGATCATCATGATCTCCTTCATATTTCCTATAACTTAAGTAGAGCTAAATCCTCTTCAAAGAGCATCTTCCTCAGTGACTTTAGTCGTATTGACCTACGATCTTTTCTTGAGGATGCCAGATCCATTAACTGTGATACAATTGCGATCAATCAATCTGTTGATGAAAAACTCACTGTTTTAAATAGTTGTATCCCTAAACTTCTAGATAAACATGCTCCCCTAAAGCTCGTCAAAATCAAGCGGAGAGCTGCGCCTTGGCTAAACGATTCTATTAGAAAAATGATGGCCAAACGTGATCACGCTAAAACTAAGTATAGGACTGATTCCAGCCCAATCGTGGGAGAATTTTAGAGTGCTTAGAAATAAATGTTCACAAATGTGCCGTAATGTCAAACAACACTATTTTTCTACATTATTATGTGATTGTATTCCTAATAATATTTGGAAGTTTTTGGGTACTCTAGGTATTGGAAAATCTTCTACCACTTCGGAGAGCTGGCGATTGGATATCGACCAATTAAATTCACATTTTTCCACGCCACCCACCAGCTGTTAAGTCTGCAACCATGAATGGTATCTCGTCTTCATCCATTTCTAATGAACATCAATTTACGGTAAGGGATACCTGTGAGTCCAAAGTTAAAGCTAATCTTCTGACGATAAAATTGAAATCCATGGGATTTGATGGCTTAAATATTAGTGCTCTTAAAGCTATAATAGATATCTTGGCTCCGGTCATCGTTGATATTTATAATACCTTTTTGAAAACTGCTGTCTTCCCTTTCGAATGGAAAAAAGCCTATATTGTGCCCGTACCTAAAATTATATTACCTACGCAACCCAAGGATTTTTAGCCCATATCTATCCTACCGCTTCTATCTAAAGTCTTTGAACGTATTATTCGTATTAAAGTAACGAGTTCGTTACTTTCTTCAATGCTCAAAAGTCTCTAAATCCACTTCAAACTGACTTTAAGGCACAGTACCTCAACTGCCCTTGTTAAGGTTACTGAAGATATACGCTTGGCTATGCATAATACACAAGTCACTGTCCTTATGCTTCTTGATTTCAGCAGTGCGTTCAACTCTGTTGACTTCGATATTCTTCTTGTCCGCTTGAAATATCTTAATATATCCCAACATTCACTTGAGTGGTTTAGTTCATATCTTCATGGACGGAGGCAATGGGTTAAGTTGTCAGATACATATTCTGAGTGGACTGATCTTACAGCTGGTGTACCTCAAGGTGGAGTTCTATCCCCTCTCCTCTTCTCAGTATTTATTGATGATGTTGGTAAAAACATTTCTAGCAATTGTCATCTCTATGCTGATGATCTACAAATCTGTGCGCACTCGGATGTCTATTTCTTATCAAAAACCATCGACATCCTTAATTGAGATCTCGCTTCAATTGGTCAGTGGGCTCGTGAAATGGGTGTTTTGGTTAACCCAAGTAAGTCACGAGCTATCATCATCGGTAGTCAAAGACTGACTTCTAAAGTAAACCTTACTAGTTTACCAAAATTAGTGCTTAATAATACCATACATGTCAACAGTTAAAAACCTGAGCCTACTAGTCGATCAAAATCTTAATTGGCGGCCTCAAGTAAATGATATTAGTCGTCGTGTTTTCAACAGGATCCACTCTTTGAAACGTCTTCAAAATTTTCTACCGACTAAAACGAAAATCTACCTTTGTCAAACACTTTTATTACCATTAATTGATCATGCAGATGTGTGCTATCCTGATCTTAATGAAGAATATTTGTGTAAGCAAAAACTACTAGATATTTTTATTCTTAATTTATTTAATGTAAACGTTGCCAAATGAAGAGACATCGCAATGCGAAATACCCTGAAGTTTAATAAGTGTGACAAAATCGTTGACGGGGATTAAGGCAAGAATATAGATTTTTATTAACAGATCAATTATATGAACCAATTTAACGTAATCTTGTCAATTGTGTTTTCTCTATGCGTGAAAAGTATTAGAGAATAGAAAAGTGTGTACTATATTACAAATTTCTACATCTTTAAACTTTTTTCCTCTGGGGTACACTTAAGAGTACACCTTAAAGTGAAATAAATTGTGATAAGGCTGTAATTATTATTCTGTAAATTTACATTTTTTATTTAATTGAACGTTTTCAGTAAAAATAATTAAATACGGTCATCTAGTGGAGAATTACAAAACTATAAATTTATCATGGTTAATTATAAAATATATAGGTACCAATCGCAATTAATTTAGCAGTAATCTGATAATTTATTAATAAGTAGTCGAATTGATTAACCAGCCTGATGACTGCCATTAAAGATGTTAAACCACTGATATATAAAATAACAATGTTCATTTAAATCAAACCAATGATTTTTTGCAATGCATATATAGCCGCGTAAATTTTTTTATTACTATTTTATTACATTTGTTATTTTCCAGTCCATATTATCACTGTGACCACCAGTATCTTCCTGTTATGTTATAAATAGATGACGTAGAAATAGTTAAATTTTCAGTTGGAAATGAAAAGTTATAACACATTTGCTTGCCACGTCATCAATTTCAAATCAACACTTACTACACAAATGTTGCAATAGAAATTTAGGTGGAAGCGTTTCGCGAATGTTACAAAACCAGTATATGATTTTTTCTCATTTTTCGAGACTTGTCTATTACTGGATTATCTATATCACGGACGTCTAAAATGTTTTGAATAACGAGCAATTATACAATCAATACGATCATTTAATACATCGTTATTAATACCAAATCAATATTTTATACACGAAAGTTGCAGTAGAACTAGAAATTTATGTAGATACGCATTTCACGAATGTTACCAAAAAGTATTTAATTGTTTCTCATTTTTTGAGATTTGGCTGTTACTGAGTTGTCTATTCTAGGTAAATATGGGATATATAAAATGTTTTGAATAACTAGCAATGTTTTATATTAATGCAATATTTTAATACATCCTCTATTATTTCATGTGTATATTCAGTTTCTAATTTTTTGAGACTATTTTCTTCAAGTTTTACAACATTTATATTCGCATTCTAATCTAAATACAATACCGTAAACCATATCAATAACTGCCCAAAAATGTACTGAAATACGAATATTATTTCAGTTATTTTCGAATTTTTTCCTTTTCAACAAATGTGTACAGGTTTTTATCCTACATTAGCCATGTACATATATATATATATATATATATATATATGTACACATATGTATAAATATATATATATATATATATATATGTATATATATTTTTTTATTTAAATGTATCTACAGATTTATAGCATTATAACAACTCTTATTTTCTACTCTCATCTAAAAAATATATTGCGAATAAACTTGGAACGTACTTGCAAAGATGAAACACGGCCCGACGCAGTAATATTTGAAGTGATCAAAGTCTTTCGCTGGTGAGTGGCAATGTTTAATATCATGGACTAGACAGGTGAGCTAAGCCCGGGAGTAGAGATTAAATGTATTTTAATAACGTAACAGTATGTAACACGAACGTAACAGTATGTTCGAAATAGATGAATACTGTGGAAATTGCTAATTGGATTATTGAAATATACTGAAGTAAAACGGTCAACTTTCTCATATTGTCAGACTTCAAGTTATATAAGTCGGGACCTCAAGGTATATATAGTAATATTATATTTAATAGGTATCTTACATTCTTGTAAAAGCAACAAAAATAACGTCAATTATCATAGTATTATTACTATTTATTATGACATTATTAGAGGACTTTATCAATTTTCTTGTTTCTCATCGAAAGAATACCGGAGAGCAGTTAGAAATACACTCTGTTACAAATTTTTTGTAATATAGTACATAGTATATTTAATAGGTGTGTCCCTCTGGATTCACATATAATCTGATAGATAATAATGATTCTGTAGTTACTATTATGTAAATATTGATTCTTTGTCAAATTAATTAAAATAAAATTGAAACTTCCATGTAGTGGAAAATATAAAATTGCAAATGTATGATGGTTTCTTCACGAAAGAAATATACATAGTTGTTTTTTAATCAAGTTCTAACTGCTAACTATGAAAACTTGAGTATGAAGCTTCTAAGGTATAAATTAATTAAGAACCATTTAAATGCATAAAATGATTTTGGCGTAACTGCAAGGACTAAACTTGTGAAAGCCATGACTATCAATTTATGAATGAAGCAAAAACGTTGCTCCATGCAGCGCCTCATTTATATAAAATGAAATTTTCCCCTGAAAGTATATACCTGACCAATTAATGAGACAAAGAACAAGGCAACAAATGTATATTAGAAATAATTGTAACTTGCAAACTTTGAAGTTTGGCCAATATAATTATGCATGTGCGATTATTGATATTTACCAAGGAAAATGACCATTATCTTGTCTCTTTAGAACTACCTCTAGGGCGCCAATGACTTGTCTGTTTAATATAAGATGACTGGTGGCCATTAGTGGGTAAAACAAGTATCGAGACACCGGTTATTTCTTAATAATATTTTATTCGTTTTTTTTATTCCATATACTATAATTTGAACTTATTATTAGGTTTTTTAATAGTAAATTTATTACATTAAATTTATAATTTAATTACTAATAATGAATTTATAATCGTGTAGCAAGTACGTCAAGTCCATAATTTAAAAAAAAATATGAAAAACTAAACAATTGATGCAATAATTGAATTTTGTAAATAAAATACGGTTAATGAACACATTATATTTTACCTGCACTACACAAAAATGATATTTTAAATGATTAAACCGATGTGATGATAATAACACAGACAGTTCACAAATGAACGTGAATGGAAATTTTTTATTCATCATAAACAGTTATTTTAAAGGGTTATCAGTGAACAATGAACTCATCGTAATTAATGATACGCTATACTTAATAATGGGAGGATTATATTAATGCAGTTAAATAGTAGGTATAATAGGTCATATTTGCATTGTAACTATAATTTGTGTTGTAAGAATTCAATAGTTAACCCTTGGAATGCTAATTCCAGAATTTATTACTTAATTGTTATATGCCACAAAACTGAAAATACACTAAAATATATTTCTTACTTTTTCTCGCACGAAAATCTGTAGCGTGAGCTTTTTCCATCCTCAGTACAAGCATCCGTGCAATGGAGTGATACGTTACACCACCTGCTTGCTATGTCCTGAACTCGTACAAATTGTACGTAAGTCGAGCTACATAATCCGCGGGTTCAAATTATATACGACCCTTAATTCCTTCATACATCCTGACTAGCTTATCCATTTCTATTGCGATGTTATTTATTACTGGGATTGTATATAAGAAACGTCTTATTTTATATTTATTAAAAGCTTCAAGCATCTTACGTATTTTTAAGTTAATTATAAATTGAAAATGATAAAATCGGCCTTAAATTTGAATTTAGCCCATGAAAGTCTTATTCCTTCAAAATTCATTTTACCAATACTTCAAAGAGAGGCATAAATATATATATATATATATATATATATATACATATATATATGTATATATATATATATTTTTGTATGTATATATATATATATATATATATATATATATATATATATATATATATATATATATATACATATATATATACATACAAAACACGACAAATTGAGTGTCCGTCTAATAGCGTAAACGAGTAATTGTATTTATCAACAAGATGAAAATTAATATTTCATGTATTTGATTTATATGTTATAAAGTCTTTTTCATGCCGTTTGTTTTAATTAATTTTTTTTTTTTCATTTTACAAATCACAATATTTTTTCGACCGAGCATACATGTACACGGTCCGCAAAAGTATTAAGCTACCATTATCAATATAATATGTCGATATAATATGTCAAAAGTATTAAGCTACCATTATCAATATAATATGTAGAGAGATAAAACCGAAGTAGAATTTAATTTTTTTTTATATTTCTTTTTATTCATCACATCTTTAACAAAACATATACATATAAACAACACATAGATAAAAATGGATTAATTATTTCTGGAGCAATTACTTGTAGTGGTTAAAGTAAAAATGGAGCCAAAGAATATGAAGATTATAAACCGTTATTCAATCTGGTCATGATCCAATGTTAATAATGTCATCGTACTTTTTGAATCCTCACATGTAACAAATAAATAAATTCGGCTCTGTGCCATTTTGAGATAATAGGCAGCAATGCCCCATGTTCGAGAAGCTACGTACTACGATCGTCAAGTCAACATGTCTAGTGTTATGGGTATTACTTCCAATGACCCGCATTGGGAGAGGCGTATACCCAACTGTGGATGGAGATAGGCTAAATTTTTGAAAGAATTTTTAAGTTGTTGGAAATATTATATCGAAATGTACACAAGTTGAAGGATTGTTGATTTCATTCTAATAATACTCCAAAAATATTTTCTACACACTTATCACACTTTTATTTTGAAAATAATGTTCCATCTCTCTTTAACTGGATATCAACCTTTGATGCATTTTACATTATTTCCTTGTTTAAATAATAAATTGAAGACCTAAACAACGTATATTACAGATGAACTTTAAAAGAGTTGTTTTAATCTTTACTCATCAACATTAGTCACATCGTATTTGAATAACGCAGGCAACATTAGCTTTATATAACGCAGGCAAAATTAGCCATGTATAAAAAAAACAGTAGTGGGTCATGTTTGTAAGGATATCATTGAAAACCACTGGATATACTTTTGAATTTCATACTTTGAAATTTTGCCTATTCAGGATTTCAATATATTTAATATGAAAAATTTTTTAGTTTCCTGCTATGCAATTATAAATTTCCTATTAACACTGTTATTTATCATGAGTTTAGTTACAAACCTGAGTATCTGTAATTATTTTTTGACTAATTATGGTATAATAATCTTACTCAAATAATTTCAATCAAAATAAGCGCATACCATTCTGAATATATTTCTGTGCATATATTTCGATATAGTAATAAGCCAACGGACACTTTTACTGATCAAAATCTAGTATAAAATTTAGCTAATTCATTACATTCATTTTGTATAAAAGAAATAATATGTAAGTTGAAAATAAGCATATAAACAAAATATTTACAAAAGAAGAATAAATAAGCATATAAACGAGATATTTACAAAAAAAGAGAAAATTAATTAACTATTGAGGTTATAAAAAATACAACTTAATTCGAATTGCGCATTAACATCCAGGACAACAAAAAATCATTTTGTGGATGACAACGGGCCATGATGAGTGCTCTCATGCGTCTACCTACATTCAGTTTTTCATTCGATGCCTCGTTGCATTCACCCAATCACCAAAATGCTGCAGACATAGTACTGAGTGTGCATGTCGTTTTCGCTTGAACCCTGGATATAAACAACTTACAATAAGCGTACAAGGCAATAGGTTGATTATTTAGTTATATTTTTCTCATAATACTCTTACAATATATATTATGTATTTATATTATGTAAATTAACAAAAAAAAAAAACAAAAATAAAAAACTTTGATAATTTTGTCAAAAACTTTGGATGGCGTCGAACTTTCTATAAGTCCAAATTATTTCAAATTTTTCATCTTACAAACTTCAAAGATGAAACCTTTTTTATTAAAGTTTTGGTAAGAGCGATCACGTTCTGTTGTAAGTCCAAAAATAATGTGGTCTAAATTTACAAAGGTATGTTTTTGAGATGTTTAATTTGAACCTTTCATACAATTTTCCTCTAGATTTTTTGCCCTAATTTTAAGTTGTAACTCCTATTTTAGATTAAATTATGAATAAACATTAAAAAACTCTCAAATTTTTGGAAGAAATGCAGAAACGCAAATTATACAACTGTGCCAAATTTCAAGATATGTTAACAATAGTAGCTGCCGGTAAAAAAATCGAGGCATGCAGACAGATCTACGTTGAAATCTCATCCTGAAAGTTTTTTTTTCCTATTAAATACACAAATCTAAAAATATTTGTTTTATTACAGTCTCAATTAATTTGACATTTTAAAAATACAACCGAGTCAAACATAAATTGCATTTCAATAGCAATTATAGATCAATGAGTCAATCGTAAAATAGAGACAATGCATTTAATTAGAGATACTTGTGCAAAATACAATCATGTATAAACAAACATCATGTATTTTTCTGTTAATAACTACATGGTTATTTCAATTTTATTTTTATTAAATATTTTTAAAATATCGAATTTTTATTTACATATTAGTAACTACGCAGTCATTAGTATCTATCAGTTTTTAAAGGAATCTAAAGAGGGAACTCTTGTTTAAATCCAGGAAGAAGAAATTTTTAAGATTTAGAACTTGTAATATAGAATATATTTATCTCTTTTCCGATATCGTATGCGTAAAGAGCAAGCACAAAACTGCCAATATTATAAACAAAAATTCATAATAATAAAATAATAAATTCAAGTTATATAGGTGAGAACTATATGGAGCCGCGTTTTGTTTTTCTTTTATTAGAATGTAAGGTGGCTAAATATAAATGAGGTTACAAATTTTATTATTTGAAGCCAAAAAAATAGAAAATTCAATCGTTTCGCTTTGGTCTATTTAAAAAATCTAATCAGCCATATCCACAACCCTTGATCATATCCGTCGAGGTTTAAAGTGTTGTTATGCTCATGGATGTATTTAAGTATATTTAATCCACGCTCCCGGGCTTAGCTCATCTTGTCTAGTTCACAATATTAAACATCACCACGCGCCAACGACAGACTTTGATCATTTCAAATATTACTGCCTCGTGCGCTGTTTCGTATTTGCAGATATGCTATAATTAAATTCGCAATATGTTTTGAAGACGAGAATAGAAAATAAATGTTATCATATTGCCATAAACGTGTGAGTATATTTAAATATAAAACACATATAAATATAGTTGTGTATCACAAAAACTTGCATATAGTGGTAGGAAAGACAAATTAAGTGAAATGTTATATGTATGAGAGCAGTAATTGTTCAGTTTAAGCCTTCATTATGTTGTCAAGAAGTTTCTTTTGGTTGGAATACAAAAATAGATATCATAAAATTGAAAAAACAACGACCACAAAGAATAAGGAACTGAATAAGAACACAAAAAAATAGTCGATGTATTAAAAGATCATATAAGAAAATTATAATTTTTTTCTATATATTTAAAACATCTTAAATATTACGTATTTATCTAGAATAAATAACCCAGTAACAGGCATGTTTCAAACAAATGAGAAAAATCACATATTTTTTTGTTACTTTCATGAAATGCGTATCTAAAGTAATTTCTATTTGCATTGCAACATTCACGTAATACGTATTGATTTAAAATTAATGACGAGGTAAGCAAATGTGTTACATTGTTCCAACATTAATTAACAATTTAATTACTTCTCCTTGATCGGTATATAGGTAAAATACTTTACAAGCAAATTTAATAACGTAATAGGTCGATAGAGGCGGTTGCAGTGGTCGTGTGGACTGAACCAATGACAGATATAATTAAATGGAAAAATTTCCGTGATTATGCGCACATCACACAAAAGTCACTAGATGGATTTAAGTGATTTTTTTTCTTCAAACTTAAAGGCCTGACTTACACCCGAATGGAAGTCATCAGGATAATTACTCAACTCGATTATTGATTAATAAATTGACAGACTATTGATAAATTAATTGAGAATGATACCTATTTATTTTATAAGTAACTATAATATATTTGTGTTTATTCAAATTAACAGTATTTAATTTAGTCATGAATTTAAACTTACAAAAAAATAATTACAGTGCTACCACTGTATTCTTTAATACCTACTCTCTAGTGTACGACAGGGAAACAAATTTTTAAAAAAGGAATTTCCTCTTCATTTATTTTTTTCACGCAAAGAACGAACATAATTGCTAATATTACAGTAAATTAGTTTATGCAACTGACCTGTTATTCGCAAAAAATTACATCTATATATATATATATATATATATATATATATATATATATATATATGGATATATATAACTATTTTCAGAAACACATAATAAATAAAATCTCCAAAATATACAGTGACACACAATGATCGAATAAAATTTATGGGAATGCAAATATTTAAGGCATTGTTCCTTTAGTCATGACGACATGCTTTAGAATTGACAGATATTTTAGTAATTTGGAGCATTTTCAAAATGATTTCTAGAAAAAATTACAACTGATAAATAGCTAATAATAAGGACAATTTCTAACTCTGTGGGAAGAAGAGTATTTCATAGAAACGGGCACTGCGAGAGTCTCCTCCAAAGATCTGTGTATACTTGTGTTACATAAGACGGATCGTTATGAGCCGCCATATAAGCTCTAAGGCATATCAGGTAGCGTGGGCCTAATCACCGGGTTTGAGACACGTTTCCGCCTTAATTAAAAGTCGATGTCGAAGTGATTAAAAATCGTGACAAAAAAATATAACGTTTAATGACCAAGAAAAATAAAATTCAGTTAGGTTAACCACCTTGCAGACAAAGCTATATTTGTCTGGAAATGTTGGAATCTTAAATTAATTTTAATAACAGATATTTTCCACTCAACCAGGTCCCACTTATTCAGGTTCTACTGTACATATATAAACATTTAGGACAGGATAAGCGCAAAAACAACTTGAGAAACGACTATACAATGGTTAGGGCCCTCGCATTCAATCAGATTGCAGGACATTAAATGTACCCCTAATATTCAATTCACTTGACGATTCTTGCCATGAAGATTGTCGTTCGTCAAATTTAATGAATTTTAATGCATGAGATTGTATGGGACGGAAAGCGCCTGTTATCATTTTTTACTTTTATAATTTACTTTTTGATTTGCCTGGAGCGATCAAACGAACCACTTGTTTTGAGGTGAGGGTGAATTTTATAAGATAATTGAGCCCTGATGGCGTCGAAAGGAATTTTTATCATATTTTTAAAGTTTTTTATTTAATTATTACTTTTAGAATTTCTGAACATAAGCATAGCCTTCTTCCTGTTTATTTAATATTTAATACTGGAAGAAGCAAAGTCAAAGTTTGCTCTATTTTTTGTATTGTTCACGAACCAAAATACTTCAATTAATATTGATTGTTTATTTTATTCTCTGATATATTTATACCAAATTGATTTCACTGACATTTCCTTTATTTTTTTTATTCAAACAGAACTACACTAAATTTCATTACTGTTACTGCATTCTGTACTTTACTCGTTATTGACACTTTTCTTACCGCGACATAAAATGTAAAAAAGTAACTTTCCTGCAAGTGTCTTTCCAGCATTTAATTCTTTATTGACAAACTCCAGTTTTTATCCAAATAAAATTTTTCTGAATCTGTAATAAAATTATTTAATCATTTATATTTTTGCAATTATCCCTATAACCCATTTTTTACATTTATTTACCCTCAAAATTGTCCGCCATGCCATGTCCGTTAATTTAACAGCATTTACGTGACAGAATATATAAATCAGTAAAAAAAATTTCCAGTAGTTGTCGCATATAACTAATTAGAGATGTCGATTGGATATCTCCTTTAACAAAAAGTATTAATTAATTACAATAGTAGGCTCCAAGGATACTGCGAACTGTTGCGCTTCATATCCTAATCTATTGAAATTGACTACGTTTAAATTGATCCTAGGTTTTTGATCCTCCCATTCCTTGACATTGATCTTTCAAATAATTTATTGTACCGTTTCTTCTAAAAGTGAGACAAACTTAGAGGATGTTTGGAAATGAGGTTAATAAATTAATTTTTGTAAAGAAAGCAGTTCAGTGTATTCTATTGGGCTTATAAAGACTTAAGTCCATTGGTCTAATAAAGTACAATTAATTATGTCGAAGTGCGGACGGCATTATATTGCACACTGCTCAATCGACTGATTATGTCGAACAGTTACACGCTTTTTACATGCTTTTTGTAAAGCCAGGTATGCCGGGTCCTACTAGTATAGGAATATTGCCCCCTAAATTTAGGAGAAGAAAGAGAAAAGGGTAATTTTAGAGTTTAAAAAATCTAACATTTTTAGGGGTTGAAAAATTCGTGTAGGGTATATCATGATAAATATATAGGATAAGAAAATATACAATAAAATAGGGGATTTGGCATCGGCTGCATCGAACAAATAATATCCAGTGCCATAGACATTTATTCAAAGTGTAAAAATTGTCACGCCTCTGAATAGAAAACATTTACTAGCAAATCTCGTATAAGATGCAACAGCCTGCGATGCTGCTTATTTTAGCAATTAGCGCTATTCTTCTGTCTTTTTGGTTTGAAAAAATAAACCAAGGTATTGTTTATTGCCAAAAATGTTGCAGTTTATTAATATAAAAGTTTTATAATTTGAATGCGATACAAAATGATAATAGCATTAAGTAGAAATATTTAAAAAAAAATTAATAAAGTTTCGCAAAGAGGAAGACAAAAAAAGTAAAAATTTGTTTTTAATTGTATTTTACTCCACGCATATCAATTCACATTTATGGATACAAAACATACTTAAATAAGCAATTACATAATATAATCAAATAATCTTTGAATTTAGAGGATTTTAGTTTAATTCCCGGAGGTTTTCAAAATGGTTTTATGGGATTTAATGGGATTTGATGAGATTTTAAGTGCTGGTAACACGGAACAGCATATCAAAGTTTATTGCCTTGTTATATAGCGCATGTTCATTGCCCTTCATTCAACAGTAATGAAATAGATAAAAAAAATATATTTTTTTAATTTACCATGTGTACCAAAGCAGATGAATAGTATTAAAAAAGAACAATATGTGCATTATTTTCAGTCATTTATTTCACATGATAATGATTTACAATTAATTAACAATTACATTTCAAGTGGTCTAGTTAGTTTGAATATAAAATATGTTTGAGTAGACTAAAAAACTGTTAAACCCAATGTAAAATAAAAGCGTTTATATCAAATAAGCTGTAAAATAGGTAACAATGAATTCCAAAGTTTGTTTAGAGATGTTATTGTGCTGTTAAATTCTATCAAACCTAATTTTGACGTAGCTACAACGGTTTAGTTTGGTGAACTCAAAAAAACACACTTCGAAAAAGGTATTCATCTTTACCTTCAGCAGTGTTTGAGAAATCAAAAAGAAATTCCTCAATAAATAGTGCCAACATTTGAAGCTTTCAACTAAAATAATTTCTAATGAATTGCCTCAATAATTTCATATGCTTTACGGTTACGAAATTCTAACATTATGAAAAATAAATCAACATAGAAATTTAACTTTAAACTAAATGCGCACTTAATCACGAAAACTCTTTCATAGCCTGTAATAATACAATTAATAGTATCTTCAAAACTGTTTTTCAAAGAAGATTTAAGAACTTTTCCTTAGTTATATTCCTTATTTGTTTATATTTAGTATTTTTTACTTCGTTTTTTTCTATCGTCCCTACCATATTTATGAAATTGTGTTTTATTTTTATTTTCACAATAATTTTATGCTTTTTCATTTATTATACTTACTATTCATTTTAGTGAACGATAGCATAAATAATTTTTATTTTATTGTGTATTTATTTCTTGACCATTAATAAATGAAAGTAATTTATTTCATAATTAAGATGAAATGAATATAACAAACTTTTGGCTTTTCAAAGAAATGAAATACAACATATTTTAAAAGTATCTTTGGGGATTGCAAAAATATAATTCTTTCCAAAATAATATCGTGACACCTGGCTGTTATACATCGATGAATATAAACGTTTTCAGCCAAACATTGGTTCGAAGCTATCCAAAAGAAATTATGTACATAATTGGCGATCGATAAACACTATTGATATATCAAATACTCCACCTTATTAACATAACAATTCGCCCGACAGCGCCGTGCAAGGGTGCCGACGACAAAGTGTGCCGCCTACGAAATTTGCCTTTGAACTTGCCGCCCGCGATGTTTTGCGCCATGGCAAATCGAAACGCCTCGTGGAATAAATGAATACTGACTGACTCATTCGAAGCAGTGACTCGACATTCAGCAGTACCGCCTTCCGAGGTCAAATTTGGTTCACTCATTATTTAGCTTTATGTCCGGCCTTCACCTTAATGGCAATTTATTTATTATTATGCGTACATCCATTGATATATTGCATGTTACTTATAAATGATGAGAAATCTGACAAAAATTTCATGACGTTACAGAAAAATATTGTAATTAAAAAGCGATGTAAATAAATTTTTTTGGAATAGAGTGGCGAAGTTTCAACGATATGCAACGATAGGAAAAAGCAAAAACTAAAATGGAATTTATTACCCGAATGCATTACTATCTGTATTCGTCTCTGCGTATTTATTACACGGCTGCATACCGCGGTTTTGCAAGCTTAGCATTGTCCTAATTATTCTTTTTTCCTCCGCAGTCACTAAACACCTCCTTGGTCATTATACGCCCCATTTTCCAAACGATATAGGTGGCTGTGGTTGAGTTATGTTAACGGAAATAATCAGTTAATAAATAAATCGGCCATTCTCTACCTTCGCCAGTATAAGTTTTAGAGATTAGTGTAAGCAAACAAATAAACAAACTTTTCCGCTTTTTAAATTAGTAGAGGTTTTTAATATGGTAAGAATTTTTGCAAGTAATATCGAAACAATTAAACTTAATAAAGGGCACGATAATCCATTAAACACTATTGCAAAATATAAAAAATATTGATTGGTTTTTAAAGGTATAGAATTTGCAAAAATGAAATAAATATGCACTGTCAAAAACTAAAAAAAATGTTTCATAATGATGTGAGAACTTCTTTAGGCACACTTGCGCCCTTTTTCTGAACAGTGAACGACAGTGAGCTGTCACGCTCGAGTAGTGACGCCGAACCGAGTAAACTTGGTTCCCTTTGGCATTGGCCAAGTGAACTACTTTTTATGCACACAATGCGCACTTATTTTAGAAATCTGGCGAACTACTGTTTTTAAGTGCATCCTGTGCACTTTTGATCAAAATTTTATTTGACAATAGTTTAATATAATACGCGTATGTCATAGCAATCTGAAATAAAAATCTCTCTTTTTTCCATTTTCCGTTATCCTACATATAATATCAATGTAATTACATATATATATATATATATATATATATATATATATATATATATATATATATGTATATATATACATACATATATATATATACATATATATATATATATATATATATATATATATATATATATATGTATATTGAAATTTCTGGAGATTATTAATTGAGGAGGAAAATTTCATAAGCACACACAAGAGATTTTTTTTGTACGAGTAAATATGTTGTTATTTTCCGACGACAATGGTCAACCCTAGCCTGGTCGAGTTTCGTGTATTTTGAAGATCGCTGCATTCCTAGCAAAGGCAGCAAAGGTATTTCTACCTTTACCATTTGCAGAGGAGGATAATTTAATTTGTAGTACGAAAAGAATAAATGTTTTCAAAAAAAGATACATGCTAATATGAAAAATAATCTCTACAAACGTAATATTCCTCATTGGCGTAAAGCACGGTTTGAATGAAAATTTTACGGTCTAATTATTATCACTTTCACTATATTGGAGTATCAATTTAGAAGAATTCGTTTATATGAAAGGGATTAATATAAACATAAAATTGAACGTAATAACTCTATAATATGTTTCTATACGCTGTCAATATTTTACATAGAGCAGGTATTTGCTATTAGAACAAAACTCTTTAACTACTTGAAGCATTAGAAAGAATTGTGTAGTGATAAATTACAATAGATTGTGCAAAGAAATCTGGGGACTCCATACCTCGTTGAAAGTGAAATTACTTTATTTATCTTAAGTGAACACTGACATAGACTTCCTAGTAATTTTCTGAAATACCTTCAGTAATATTTAATAATACCTGCTAATATTATTTATACCTGATAATATATACCTAGTAATATTTAATAATACCAATAATATTACTTATCTCAAAAATTATGACATCAGTAATTATCATAAAAATATTATTGAAAGATTTCTGAATTTGTTATACTATATTTTGTATATATATTTGCATATAATTTTGTTATATACACAAATAAATAAACAGATAGGTATACTAAAAAGAGAAGGGAAAAAACCGGCCAAGTGTAAATCGAACTTGCGCACAAAGAGTTCTGCACCACCAAACAATATAAACTTGTAAGTCTGTATTTCTTGAAGACAAAGTTATTGCTGCAGTCTGTATCGAGAAAATCCTATATCTCCAAAACTACACAAAATACCTTATTCAAATCAATTTTTTTTGACAGTTTGTTTTAAATTCTATTACCTCCATTTTTTTAAGACTTTTATACACGTTAGTTGAAAAGTTAAGTGAGAGGTCACGCTTTTTAAAATTTAGACGTGCATATCTCAACAACGGTTAACTTAAATAAAAAAATTGTTTTGGAATCTCTATATAACTTTTAAGACTGTCTAACGATACCTCATACGCCTATGAATACTAGATTTTTTGTCCCTGAATTATTTACTTGTGGAATGAAACCCTTAATATGATTTGTTTCGTAACTCCTCTACTTCTTTGTATAACGGTACAAAGAAGACGCTTCATATTTAAAATTAATTTATATATCGCCAAAAGTCTACGAGTGAGGTGGCTGCGATAGACGGATTGACAGACTCACGGATGGACGGGATAAAATTATAAAGGTTCAGTTTTTGCCATATGTATATTTGCCATATAAGAAGGACGATAAGTACAATTTTAAATTATTATTTATTTGAAATGATAAATAGCGAGTACTTCAAAATATTCAAGGAAGGAGTGAACAAAGAAAGAATGATGAAACTTTGTGTGGTATTTAATATATACTTACTTATGTCATTCAAATTTTGTGGAGCAAATAGATGAGGCGCAACAAATAACCGTATACACAATGAAGCCCGATGAATGAGAGAATTTCCAGTTCCTCGAAAAATTAACTTAAGGAATGATAAATGATAAGTGGTAAAATATAATCGATTTAATATTGGTTTATAATTTCTGTTTTCGAAAACTAAAACTTTATTTTAACCGCCATAAGTCTTCACTTATAAGTACTCACCACTTTGAAAGCACTTAATCAACATTTTATTTACGCAGAGGGTTACAATAATATAGTGGGTTGATGTTCTGATAACGATTATAACAAATAAAACTCACAATTCACCAACAGGCAAGAGTTTATAAAAAATTTTGACAGAGTTTTGACGACTTGAATTAATTTTTTCGTGAAATTTCTGTGAGTAATGGTAAAAATTATAATACGATCTCAATAAAAAATGATAATAAAATGGTACCAAATGCAAATAGATTTCGCTTGTTACCCACGAAATGAACAATTCATACATATTTTTAACTATTATAACAATTGTTATTGCCATTATTGTTAATTTGGTTTATATTTTTTATTAAAAATAAATAAAAATTAATTTTTTGATATAAGTTTATTTATTCAACAAAGACCTTCTTTCAGTTCCACTTGTTCCTGTTAACTGCTACTTTTATCCAATTTAACCTCGCTATTTATATATATATATATATATATATATATATATATAAATTTATGGCGATTGGCTATGAAAGAAATAAATGTCGCTTTGAATTAATTAACTAGTAGAAGTGTAAGATTTTAAACTTTAGTGTTTTTAAAAATTGTTTTTGCGTGATGTATATATGATCTCATCATGAATTTGTTATTATGTATGCCCATATTATTTGTGCTCTAGGGTTTTGCTCCCATGAAATTCGGAATAATAGAAGTTATTAGATTTTTTCCCCCAGTGTTATTGCTCTTGGATATAAATAAACTATTGCCGTACCAAATTACATTAAAGTCCGTCCAGTAGATTTCAAGTGATTGACGAACAAATTGAAATACGGACAGACAAAGATTCAAAAACATATTTCCTTGTTTCTATTATCATTCTTTATGCTAATTTAATCACTTTTTGAAATATTTTCCATGTACGGTATTTACTCTCTACTAGTTTTGATAATAGTGTCCACATAATAGCTTGAAGTAATGAGGCAAATTGTGGGAAAAAATTCTAATATTAAATACAATGGAAAATCGGAAGAGTTACATTCATTTAATTTTATTAGCTACAAAATTTTATTTAATGTTCCGTATTATCATGATGAGGGTCGAAAAATTCAGAAAGTCGGTCGGCATGAAAAGACACAACAAAACACATAATCTCTAGCATTTATATGTAAGTATATAAATATCTAAACAGAAAATGCAGTAAACCTACTCAAATATATAATCACATTCATTCATAAAATATATTGAATGAGTAGCCTTACTCGCAGTAGCGGGTTCCAGAAATAAACATCCCGCGTCCGAAACATAAATTTGCCAGCGTAATATCCACTTTCATAAAGGCGACCCAACAATAAAAAAAAAATATTTAGGCAAGCGCCGGTTTGGCGAGATATTTCACCTTCATTATTAAGCGCCATTCAATACATGCGTTATCTAGGTCGTAAATAAGTATAGGTAACAGATAATGAATATTATTAATAAAAAAAAGCTGCTGGGAAGCTTTTGGTTATAACAAATGTTCGACCCTCGGCATGCGCATTCTATTCAAAATAAGGGAGATAATTTTGACAAACGACTTATATTAATTTTTTCCGAATAAACGATTGGGTGTCTATATAATAACACCGTATTTGCCCGCCACCTATCTATTTGCCACAGTTGATTATATTTAGCGTGATCAAAGCTATCATCATAAAATTTTGCAGGGTAAAATGCATAAACATGTAATGACAGTAAGTAGATTAAATATAATTTTTAGGTTCGAGAAAAATTTACAAAAACAGGAAATCAAAACCTGCCAACTTTGAGAATGTTATATACAATTACGTACATGCCAAAGTTTAGACATTTAAGGATGTACATAGCAGTTCTATTAAACTATTTATAAACATGTTCGTTATTTATCAACACGTAAATTTATTAGTAAAGTATTCTTAAAAGTGTCAAACTATTGATAATTTCTCAAAAGTATGAGATCTGTAAAATTAGTATTCTTAGGAACTATGAGTATAATGAGTAAGTTCCTAAAAACTTTGTTATTTTCATATTTTTTACATTAGTAGTAATAGAGGAGGCTTGTACCTATTTTGTCGCATGTTTTACAACGCCAGTAACGTACTCCTAAAATTATGATAAAACATTTATTTTTTTCCTTATATCTAGCCTTTAGAAATGATTCCTCGTAAGATAAATGAAATTTAATATTAAATCTGATCCCACCAAAAATTTCCATACAATTATTTTTTAAAACGAGTTGAGGTATATGCGAGTTCAATTTGCCAAATTTTAAGTTTCAGGAGTTGAATGTGCCAAAAATGTATGTATGTATATGTATATTTATGTATGTATGTATATTATACACACGCATCACTCACATATCTGTCATTATTTTTAAATAGCGTCAAAACATGACAATAAATCTTAATTCTATTATAGACCATTTTTCTTTGTTTTTTTCGTAAACTTAAATTTTGTTTATTACTAATACTTAGTAATTTGAGAGTACTAGTTTAACGTTTTACTTGTTTAAAAGATTACGAAAATAGAGTGGGTTTATGTTCTAATAACAAAACTCAGAATGTGCCAATGGAGACTTACAGAAATGAAAAGATAAACAATTTTCAGAATTTGTTCAAAATGGTCTAACAGCGGTAGAATAATTAAATTTGGCATACGTTTTAATAAAAATGTTTTACATAAAAAAAATTATATTCACGTTGATCGTATTGGCTGGAAAATCTGACAGAATGTATCATGGATCGCAAAAAGTCAATAAATGGTGCATGTTCTGGAACTTGAAAAAGTTATCTGAATAGAAAATTGCTCAACCACTTTTTCCGTAGACATTACATAAATATGTAAATTTAAAAAATTAAAAAAATATAAAACATGTTTTAAGAAAAGCTAAAAATTTTTATACAGAAAAATTTAATTTGAACTTTAATAACTCTAAAAATTCCTGCGTTTACATTTTTTTCCTGCGTGTGTTTTTTTAATTTTTTAATTTTCAATAAAAGTCGGTTGCTTCAAAATTGTTTCAGCCTTCACATAAGTTAATTTTTAATTTTAAGCATCGTGACTGCTATAAATATTTGCTCGTGTAACCATGTCTATATAATATCATTTTGTTGCTAGAGGATATGTTAAATTTTAAGATAAATAAATTGAAAAATGGAGTTTTTGTATGTATTTGCTCTAATTCTCCTTTTACACACACGTATTTGCAGAACAGAAAAATGACCAATTTTTTTTTCAGACATGATTTGGGCACGAATAAATTAATTGATATGTACTTCATAATAATAAAGATTAAAAGGTGCACTTATTTACCTATTACCTTTTAAACTAGTGAAAAGAGACAGTGTTATGATATTGCAGAATCGAGACGAATCTGCAGTATCGAGACGTTTCTATAAATTGTAGACCGAGAGCGTTCCAAAATTATTGTTATTTATAAAAACACTTAAAAGTAGAAGAAATTAAGGTAATTAATGAAACATTTTATATAATACGATTTTTCTTCTAAATCTTCTAAAATCACGCATCTATACATTCTAAAACGACGTATTACAAATCTTAAAACGAGCTTTGCAAGAGATTCGGTTTAATAAAGAAAATATGGTGCAGGTTAAAAGTCGCTATGAAGAACGAATAAATAAGAATTTATGTCAATTTATTTCTCTAGCCGTTTCCCCTCGCCGTTTAAATTTAAATGTGTAAATTTTTGAAAACTTTTCAAGACATTCAGCGGTTAATAAATAGTATACGACGTAATTTCTTCAAATTCTCAGAAATTATTTTCAAAAAGAAAACCTAAAATATAGTTTTCGAAGTAAAAAAAGGTGCACGAATAGTTTTGTTTATGTGGTACATCTCAAAGCCTGCAAAACATGGCCCAGCACAAAAGTAACAGTAAACACTTGGAAATCAATTTCAAAAAACCTAATATTAAAATAATGACATAACTCGAAGATTGTGAGGCAAGGCTGCGACGCAATACTACGAGTTACAAATATTCAACAGTCAGTAAAATTCAAGGGAGTATGACATCACATAGTACAAACATACACCACAAGTTCATAATTAAATATAATAGTAATACATTCAAAGTAAAAATCATAATAATAATTACCATTCTTTTAAATTTGGAAGTTATCAATATCACATATATGTCATATTTAATTCAATTTAGCTAGCTTCCTCCGGATAGGACAAGGTGTGAGATGTCGTCTCAAGTAGTATTGATAAGTGAAAACAAAATAAACAAAAATAATTATTAGTGGTACGTCTTTCAAATAATTTATCACCCATTTGAATGTTGTTATATTTACATTTCTATTTCTTTCCATTTCTTATTTCCTTCGAGTATAAATGTGTATTTTAATAATATTAGACGGGAATTATATAGGGAGACATACATCAATGTTATACGTTTATTTCACTGAAGCACGCTAGAAACAAAATATTACTTTTTGTTTCTAACGTGCATAAAAAAAATTTGTAATTTGAGACATTATTTCTGACTGCAAACTCTAACTCCAAATGGTCACATTCCAGACACGTGGCCCTTTCTGTTTATTATCCTTGACAAAACGTAAATTACTTGTCATCTAAGTTGTCAATAAAAACTGTTAATGAGACCTTGGATCGCGTTTGAATAAAGCTTGAAGTCGATATTTAGCAAAAGTTTAGTATGTGCTTTTTAAATTAATGTTTTTCTACTACATGTGTTTAAGTGTGAGTTTCAAATGTAATTCATTTTAAGTCTTATGAAAAGTATAAATGAATGTCCAATTAAAATGATAACTCACAGTTTATTTTTTTTAAACATACTTGAATTGTCTCCACCTTGCATAGCATTTGACTAACCACCTATAACTACTTGTCACACCGAGCGTTTCTGGCAAAGGTACGTTTTTTACTATATCATTATTTTCTTTGAACTCTTTCAAGATCTTACCCAGTCTGGAGTTTTAAACCTTCATACACATTATTTATAGAAGTACATTTTAAGTACTATTGAGTAGTTAGTCATTTAAAATTCGGTGTAGATTATCAAATAGTCTCTCCTAATCTTTTCATTTGCGGATCTTATTCTCTTCCAATCCAAACGTTTGTCTTACATTCTGGTTTCCAAGTCTGTTACTTAAAATATTTCTACATATTTTGTTAAAGATATTAGAAAGATTTCATTAGATTTCATTCATTAACACATTATCACTCTTAATTACCAAACAGAAATAGTCTATTATGTGATAAGAAGTATCCTAACCTATGCTAGACGTTTGTAATAAATTTATTGATATCTAGTAACTATTTGTGTTATGAAAGACATACATACAAATGAATAAGAAAACTTAATTTTGCATTTTTAATATTATTAGTAAGGATGGTAAGGACGTCATATATGTACACATATTACACAAAACAGGCTAAAAGGATTAAAAAAAAATTCAATTAAAAGGCTTGTTTAACACTTACTTTAGTATGAAATGTTAACCAAACCTTTTAATTGCACGACCTTTTCATTCCAACCATTTTTATTCCCTGAATTACAAAGACATTTTAATTTTAATATTGACAGCTATACTATCATCACCATCTATGAGATTTCTCCTCTATAAGATATAGAAATACCCAAAATGGCATATTTTCTACGAGGATTAATAAAGATTTTAGTTATTATAAAAAGTAGCTAAATAGCTTCCGCGCATAAAGACACTATATTACGTATAACAGTTCGTGTATTTTTTTGCTTTTATCACAATATTTTTTACTGTGCCATTTATGTTTCCCATAAATATAAATGGTCGTGTGTAATCATTTGTCTTTCTGTACTTTGTATGCAACTCCTCAGACACACAAATCGAGTAAACTTTCATGCATATTTGAAAATTATTAGAAACTAAATCAAAGATATTTCTTGTTTGCAAATGATATTTATTTTTCGTTAAATATTCCCAAAAATAGTAAGTATACATTGAGTGTAAAAACAGTAATAACTTAATTTATATCACCTACGAGTAAAAGTTTGGAATGATGCGAACGCTTACAAGTACATTCAATAAAAAAAATGCTGTTAAAGATAAACACTATGTACGTAAACACTTAATATTGTTGCAAAGTTTTTAATTGGAGATATATTTCGAATTTTAGGCTCCTGATGAGGAATTCATAAAAATCACAAATCAAAACATACAATGACTAAAAACTTTTCGCGAGTGGAACAATTCTTTGATTCGTCAAGCAATTTGCCCTGATTTTATGAACCATCCACTTCAAATAAATTATTTTCTTTTCCTTTTTTATAGTTTATAACCTGTATCCCGTTGTGTTACTTCTTGGTGTAATATTATCTCAATTACGTTGCTTTCTCCCAGGGCCATCACACACCTTTTCTCCCTTCACTAAACTACATCGATTGTTGGGGTAGGGGCTATATCAGCGGGAATTCCTAGGAACACCAGTCAATAAATAAGCCAGTTTGTCTTTACTTTGCACCTTTTTATCAGTGTTCCCCAACTATTTCTACATTGTTTAATGTAGTGCCTTTAATTTTAGTTTAATAATACATAACCTATAATCTTCCTCAAATATGGGTCTTCTAACAAAAAATAATTCTTGAAACTGGATTTCTGCTTAATATTACTAAAAACTGGTTTATTTGATAAATTAGCGGTACATATTGATAGACTTGTTAATAAACAGTGTTTTATTGTACAAGTAATTTATAGACTTGTTAATAAAAAGTGTTTAATTGTCTCATATATGTAAAATGGAAGCAAAACGATGATTGGCCCTGTTGAAATGTATTAGTATCCTTTTTAAATGAAATCAAAGTATCTCACAGTATTTTGAATAACATTAACATATTATTAAATGTCTTTTTAAAATTTTTTTTCAGAAATATCAGTTTTCTAAATGTTATTATATTTAATCTTCTCCGATTTTTGATATCAGGCAAAGAAAATAAAAACACCTCAAAAAAAGCGCTAAATGGGCATTTTCGTTTAGAATTTAATCAGGAATTGTATTTAATAATTTTGTATTTGTGTAACACAATATTTGGAAATTTTGGCAGACGTTTGAATTTATTTTTACTTAAAATTAGCGTTTGCTGCAGGCCCACATCCACCTAAATTTTGATACAAGTAATAGATTTACTGTTTACTTTTCGCTATCTATCTACATATTATAATATTAAATTTATATTAGTGAGTAAAAAAGTCTCCAAAATAAAAACACTATGTAAAATTGATCGATTTACGAATTATGTATACACCGAAACATATGTAAATCTGTCTAAAAATCCGAAACCACTTTTTGTGCACTAACATCCCACGCGAGCAAAGGGCTTTAGAACCCCATGCGAACGAGCCATAATAGTACCCCGTGTACGCATAATAATGTATTACATTGCATTACAAGCTATACACATAACAAATTTGGTAACGATTCCATAACAAATTGCAGAATAATTAGCTTAATAAAAAAGTGGCAAAACTGTAATATATCTTTTCGTTCCATTAGCAAACCATGCGAGCGAAACCTGTAAGTTTTCTTCGTTATTAAAACAAACGTATTGAACTGCGATACAAGCAAATTTGGTAACGTTTTCTTGATTTATTGCAGAATTATTAGCTTAATAAAAAAGGATAGAAGGATAAAATAACTTTGAGTGGTATTGATATGCTATACCAGCGAATCCCATTAGTATCCCACGGGCGTGAAACCCATTAGTTTCATATGTTACTGAATATGGCGACACAATTTCTATACATATCAAATTTGGTGACGATTTATTAGTTGATTGCATAGTTATTCAGAAAATAAACGAAGGAATAGAACGATAAAATAACGTTCCGTTGTACATGTATTCCATAAAAGTCAAGCCTATTAGTATACCAAAGAGCGAAGTTCATTAGTGACCTGTGCGAGTGAAGTCCATTAGTATCCCATGCTATCAAAGTGATGTATTATATCGAGACATAAGCGATAAATATGCTGAATTTGATGGCGAGTTTTTAATTGTTGGAAGAATTATTAGCTAAACAAACAAAAAAAAGACATGATAAATTAATTTTCCTTAGTAATACAAGCGATACAAGCTATACATATAACACAATTTTATCGATTCAATAACTGCTTGCAGAATAATTAGATTATTAAAAAAAGATCGAAACAATAACTTTCCGTTCCATTAGTATTCCATTCGATTAAAGCCCATAAATTTCCTTCGTTATTAAAGTAATTGTGACAATTCGATTTGGTAACGATTCATTGATTGATTGTAGAATTTGTGGCCTGATAAAAAAGGTTGAAGGACAAAATAACTTTCCGTAGTATTAATATACTATAAAAACAGATTCCATTAATATCCCAAGTCAGTGAAACCAATTAATTTTCTACGCGAGCGAAATAATGCATTATACTGGAAACATTATAATGCATATACTATAGAAATATCAAGTTTGGTAATGATTCATTAATTAGTTGTAAATTTGTCAGCTAAGAAACAATACAATGGCCGTAAATTTCTGGATATATTGTAAATCTCTATGGAATTTAATCGAAATGAACAATGCTTTTCTAATTTCAGCGGCAGCTCTGCATTATATTTTTGGCATTCACTTTAGATTTGGGTACTTAAACATCTTTTGTCCTGCAACAAATTGACTTCTAATTACCGGTAACTAACTGATTCACTCGATAAAACTCACGTTTCACCATCAGCAATTGTGGACAAAGTTTAACCAGTGAAGTGGAAAAGTCGGTACTTAACGTCGATTCTTATTCATTGTTTTTAACATATTGTTGTTTAATCCTTGTTATTACTTCAGTACATTTCGGCCTATTACTACGAAATATTCTAAAGGTTTCGAATACTTTTCGAGAAAGGTCCTGAAATCGTGTCTGAAATTACCGGGTAATACATATTTCTTTTTGTAAGCCCCTTCTTCTTACCATGAAATTTCCTTTTATTCCAAAAATCAAAAGATTAATTGCGAGGAATATGTTTTCGCTTCCCAATAATCCATAAAAAATACGTCCAAGAAAGACGGGGTTAATTGTTTTTTTCAGTAGTTTCGTCGAATGAAATGATGTAGAGAGTATTACGGAGATTATTTTGAAAAACAATAAATAAAACAAAAAGTGGCTTCATTTTCTTTTCTAGTATATTTTTGTATATCTTCACAAAACGATTAAATTTTATTTTTGTTTAATGAATATGTAAATATGTGAAGCTAAAGATTCAAACCATCTGTGAGTGTCGCTAAGGAAACTTTACTGTAAGTACCAAAATCAGAATGAAAAAAACCTGCGGCGTGTATCGCTAAAAATAAAAAATGATATTTAATTTTTGTTTCTATTAAGTAAATGAGAGCTTTTTTAAACGTTTCAATAATTCAATTAATTCTAAAGAAAAATTGGTTGAAATTATTCAATCAATCTTAATATTATTGTTTGCCTAAAAATCCGTTGTTTTTGTGAATAGGAATGACTTATTTTATCGGAAATGATTTAACCACAATGAGTTTTATGTTGAAACCGATTTTTTTATTTACATTACCCAACATGCGCACTAGTTTAAATCGGAAGGAACAGTAACAAAGGATCACTTCGGCGCGGAAGTGTTGGAGCGCCCTTAGCAACCGTCGAGTACTTAAGAGGCGCATTAAATATTTTAACGGATTTTTCGAAGGTGAACCGTGACGCTTCGTGGAAATTTTTATTGGACAATTGGGAAATCTTTATTGGCCGATTGTCTCGGATTGGGCGGCGTAAACACGTTGGAGAAGTTTCGTTCGGAACTTTGTTATTTGTTTGGAACGTTGAAAAGCTTGTGGATGATTTGCTAATATTAATTATCAAACTATATCTTATGTATATACGAAAGAAAGAGTAATGAATATTGAAAAATGTTTATGTAATTACGGTGCTTTACCTAAGTAAACAACTTATTTATCAAGTTTGCGACCCCATATAAATTTAAACATGCATTATTTAGTTCAATTTGATGAAACCAAGTCCATAAATAAATTTAGCAATTCGAGTTTCGCCCAATAAACAATGGTTTATTGATTTGAGACTTAGCAAATGACATGGTCGGTTATCGTTTGGACCTCTACCTCTTTAACGTTCATAAAAATTATTTTTTTTACTAATGCGTGGACCTAGATAACTAAAAACCTGTCATTAATAAATTGCAGGTTCGAGGACCTCAGTAAAATTAACAAAGTACATATATATTTAACTACACGCTTCCATGTTATAATTGTCGATTTGTTTAAATAATATTATGCATGTCGAGTTATTTATCAAACTTCAAGTGTAGTCATATAATACCAAGTACAATATAAATACAAGAAAACGATATAAAAATAACACAAGACACAATAAATGTAAGCATAACAAAGAGTCATCCTTTGTCGTCACTTGTCAGTATAGGAATTTGTTTAATTTTTTTCGTATTTATTTTAAATTCGTTAGCTAAGTACTATTATGCATAAATTGGTCATGTCCTTTATGCTATTCTGATGACAATAAACCAATCTGGTTTTATGATGATGTTGGAGGAGGAACTTGTCAACAAGTAATAGGAAATGCATCCAGTTTGAGACCTTTAGTTATATAATATAATCAAGAGGACATGATGAGGTAGAAGGATAGTAATCATGGAGACTTCTTAACGTGTAATAATAAATCTATCAAGTAAGGTTCGTTTAAATTATCTCAGTGGGTCCTTTGATGATATGTTATAAAACGGAGGGTTCGATGATAAATGATGAAGGTAGTTATGATGAACTTCTTAATTACTAAAAATAAACGTATCGAGTTTGAGCTCGTTAGATTTACCATGATAAGGAAAACCAGTTTCAATGTTTTTTAGTAAGAAAATAATCACAATTGAGTTTTACGAGGAAAAAATTGCGAGTTAGAGTTACTAATTTTACAAAGTACGAAGGATTGTGTTTTGCCAGTTTGTTTCATACACAGTACACGACTAATCTCTATGAAATTTTTGGAATTTTACATTACAAGATCAATACAAAAGCTTCATCTCGGAAAATCAAACAGTTTTTTTGATAACGACTGAAACATTATTTTCATAATTTCCAAATAATGGTGTAATTTCCCATTATTAATAGATTTCCGCTTCGAGTTTTATCCAACAAATAACGTCCTTGCTGCACATCGACTTTGTTAATATATTTACTATGGTGAGCAATTCTTTTATGAGCAGCAATTATGTAAGTTAAATATAATAAAATCAACGAATTAAAATAGAATAATTTTTGACCGTCAAGTTATAAATTGGGATAAATAAATAAAAAAATTTTAGATACATAAAACGCAAATGATCTATAATAATCAATCCAACAATGACCGCAGGAAGTAATCACGTTTAATATTTGACGCATAAGTCCTAAAACTATCGATCATACAAAAAAATCGGATGACCGATCAGAAATTTATTATGGAAATACGCTAAGGAAGAAAAGAAGAAAAAATATTAATGGACACACGCTGACGGAGATGGAAGATATTGAACTGACGGCGTGCTCTTGTTGACTTATACATCGAATCAACAAAACGTAGGCTGCCGACCTTTTTCATCTTAAATCGACAGTTTTTGGTTTCCGATTCACCACCTGCAAAAGTTGCTTGTCTTCGTCGCGTGTTAGTATAGTTAATAATTCGTAAGATGATCATATCATTGTCATATCCCTGTGGCACTTTTTAACTAAATAATACAGTTTGTGTACCAATCCACGGGTTTTAATTTTCTCCTTCGGTCAAAGCAAAACTGCGTTTTACAATTTGAAGACTCCTATTTTAAAAAGATAACCTTTTATTTAAGTAAAAATACTTGAGATATTTTTAATTGCATTTCAAAAATTTACTAATACCCTATTTGCTATGGTACGATGCGAAACAAAATTCATTCTCTAAGTTTGATGTTTAGGAAGGTATTAAATTATTCATAAAATAAATTATAGTACCTCCCATTTTTCTCTTTGTTTATATAATTCGATAAAATGTTCAATTACAATTTTAACAAAATCCATCTTAAAATAGAAAAGCTGTGTTGGTGTTATACACTGACAAAAAAAACGGACTGACGAATATGACTATGATGAAATAAAACATATTTTTTTGCCATTTATCCCTGGAACTCTAGAAAATATCTTAATACTAAACACGGATTACCAGCTATGTACATGCTCAATCTCATGTAGAGGCAGCTTTCCGTAATTCGTTTCACACATATTTTTATTTGATTTTTTGCATAGGATATTTTACTTTTTGGAAGTTTTCGACACAACTCAGTCGTTAAATTGTTATATCTGTATAAATGCAAATCAGGATAATTTAATTTGAAAGTAGATATTATTACCGTAAAATTAATGTTTATTCTTGATAAACGCAATACATTTTTAAAAAAGTTAATTTTAAATAATTACGGGCGATACTTTAAAAAAATTACACCATTTGTGTGGGTGACCTCGCTGGAGAGGAAGGGGGAAAACCACTCCTCTCTCGTCTAGACGAAATTATGTCATAAAAGGCGTGATCACGTCAGTTCAATCCCTACAGGGGGAAAATCGTAAAATAAGGTATTAAAACCGTTTACTCACAAAACGTTTACGAGTCGTTCATGAATTTTATATCACTATAGACTTTAGTTTGTATTTCATTAAACGGCTTATCAAAAGTCAGTCTAGCCACTAAAATCCGTTATTTAAATTTTTAAGCTTTCTTTTTATGTCAGTCGAATGATGTAATTAAATAAGCCTTAGGAAAAATCTATTCGGAGGCAAATTTTGTTATTGTAGTTAGATTTTTGTATTCATTTTAATTTTTAAAATCTAAATAAGACAATCGTTGGTCGTAGATTTTAAAAAAGGACGAGCGAATGCTCTATACAGATTAGAAAGGGATTTTGATTTAATTTATGCATTTTACTTACTGAACAAAATATTCCAGTTTACCGCCTAATATACATATTATCTTATATTAGGGTGGCAAATGCCTATTATTTTAAAACACATCCACCCAATTGGCCTTAAGGCGTCTTCTTGGGTGTGTCGCGTCATGGTCCGTATGTCTATGTCAGTTGCCCAAAAATAAAACAGAAATTTTTCCTTTTCGAGTTCTGCAGACTAGCTAGGAACCCTTATAGTTTCACCACATCCGTCTATCTGTCCATTAGTCCATTTATATGCTACGGTCATTTAAACCGTACCCCTCTATATAGTTACGAAATAAAATTTAAAAAAAACATGGTACCTCCGCTAAATGTAAATGGAAGGTGAATTTGTTTTGCACAGACCATCATATAAAGTATGGTTGAAAAGGTTTTTGAAAACTTTTGGTGTGTTATTCATTTACGAAATACTAAGTTTTAAAATGGTCATTTTTGGTTGAAAGACGTTTCCACACCCTCTATCAACTAAATCGCCATTTTTGAATATCCATGACTTATTCAAAATAGTGTACATTTTACGAAATTAAAACAAAAAAATATCATAGTCAATTAAGCACTACTAGTTATATTCATACTATTATATCTTCACAATATATTTTTACATGGTGGGAAGTAATATTTTTACATATACACCATATTTATACGCCCGTGAAAGACGTAATAGGTAATATATACATATACATATATATGTATATGTATATATATATATATACATATATATATATATATATATATATACATATATATATATATATATATATATATATATATATATATATATATATATTTGAAAATAAGTTGTGAAAAAATTTTATTTTTCAATAGCTTAACAAGAATGCTGTACACTTTTAAGTGTCTATAAGCATAGAACTATATATAAAAAACACCCACAACATACGCACGCGAGGCTAAGTTAATATTGCTACCGGGCACGTCTCCACCTGCGGATAGGAGAATACTTGATGCTTAAATGAGCAGAGGGTAGGAGTGAAATAAAAATAGCTCCCGCGTACAAAACACCCCAAGTCAAGGTGTCAAGATACCGTGCCGAGGACTACATGGCGTCACGGAAACGGTTCCTCTAGAGTACTGAATCCCATGCCAGGTGTAGTGACCTTACTCCAGCAACTGGGGCTCTGTTGGAGTGGACCGACATTTCCCTAGGTATGCGTGCTAATGATATGGAGAAACTAAAAATAAAATGATGATAGAAAAAGAGCTAACAACGGGCAATACGCCCAACAAATAGCCTTGAGCGTAACTGCTGATATGAAGAGGTGTGAAGCATTGGATTGTTTCGAGCAGCTTATCACCGAGCTGAAAAATTTCATCGACCCAAAAGCAAACTTCCAGAGGGAGATAAAGACCAAAGTAGCCAGCGTAGGTACCGCATTTAGGAGGTTGAACTCACTGGAGGACACGCGAAGCAAGGAACAGCTCCTCTCCAGCCTGATGCTAAAGGATCATCACATCACACATTACCGCTATCCTATATTCAGGTATCGCTGAGACGGAGATGGAGGTAGACTCCAGAGGTGATTTAACCAGTGACCTAGGACGTGAGGTCCGAAGGGCCGAAAGAAAGCAACGGATGTCACCGGAGACGACAAAAAGGCAGATGAAGAGGAAGAGAGAAGGGCGACTGCCTCTACCAAGAATGAAAAAAGAACACTGAGCCCCGTAAAGAAGGAAGAAGGTAGACCAACCCTACCTAGCAAGCAAATAAAACAGCACTCCAACAAGGACAACTATTTGGCAGCTGGTTCAATGAAAAAATAACAAGAAGAAGCAATGCGTAATGCAACCTCTGAAGCAGCATTTGCAGCAGCCTAAGGTACAGAGGTCATAAATATCAGTGACTAAATTAAATGCACTGATCATCCGATTAAAGGAAAAGTCGAAGTACGCGGAGATTCTTATATGAACCAAGAAGGACGTCCCCGATGCCCAGGCCCATTCCTCAGTTGACAAGATCCGCAAGACTGCTGGATACCTGCTAAATATACTCACTAGGCAGAACATAGATTGAGGCCAAGGGGTGCACAAAACTATTGCAAATCTCCTCAACGATGACGCAAAGGTCATTTGTAAGGGGCCTCAACAAGACTTCAAAATACGAGATCTCAATGACACCACGATAAAGGAGGAGTTCCTTGCAGCCTTAAAAAGTAGCTAGAGAGGAGAGTCAAATCACGAAGAACGCAATCAAAGCATTGCGTAAGGTGTATAAAGGTACACAGACTGACTTAGAGACACTGGTAATGACAAAAGGGGAGAAGGTGCTTGGCGAACAAGGCAAGATGAAGATCGGCTGGATCAATTGGCGAATAAAAGCAGTGGAAAGTCTGACCAAGTGTTTTAAGTGCTGGCATTATAGCCATCTCTGCATTCACTGTAAAATGAGTTGAACCGATCCAAACGCTGCATCAAGTGTGAAGAAGGAGGCCACAAAGAAGACGAGTCTCAGAAAGAGGTCTGAAGTTCTCTATGCGTCGAAAAAGGCAACACAGAGACCTCTGCTTACGTTATTGGTACCAGCATATGCCTAGTCTATCAAGAAGCACATCAGGAGATAAAAGCTAAAAGAAAATAAAGATACTTTAACTTGACCTAAACCATTGTGAGGCCGCGCACGATCTGCTCACGTCTGCCAAGTGCGATTTGAATCCAGATCTGGCACTAACATCGGAGCCGTATAGATACCTAACTATTCAATCCTGGGAAATGGATAGTACTGCCAAAGTGGTCATCTGGATTTGCGGTAAGCTCCCGTTCCAGAGAACAGTTAATAACGGAGATGCTGGTTTTGTATTGGCAAAGGTGGATGGTATCAATTTCTACAGCTGCTACGCTCGTCCAAGTCTTCCACTGGCTGACTTCATGGACTTCCTTCATCGGCTGATCGAGAACGCGAAGCAACACTCTCCCTTGGTAATCAATGAGGACTTCAATTCCTAAGCAGGTGATTGGGGAAGCACAGAGACTAAGGTACGAGGGGTAGCGCCGCTGGAAGCCATGGCTGCATTAGACATGGTTCTACTTAACAACGGCAATAAAGCTACGCTCATCAGCGGAGAGGCTAGGTCCATTGTAGATCTCACTTTCACTAAAGGACGCTACTCCTAGGAAGTAATCGATACCTATACGGCCAGTGACCACTGCGCGATTCTATAGATGGTATCTACTAGCCAACTACCTACTAGAAATTATCTACTAGAAAGAACACACCGACTAACTAATGCAATTGGTTGGAAGGCGAGTTTCTTCGATGAGACCGCGTTTATGGTAACCCTGGATAAGGATCCAATCAGTGTTGGAAATGCTGAAAGGAAGGCAGAAGTCCTAATGTAGAAGATTTCGAAAGCCTGAGATTCTAGCATGCCTCGAAAATATGGTACTAACCATCGTCCGTTGGTGCACTGATGAAGTAAAGATATTATCATCCTCCAAAAGTTCCTCGGAATGAGAAGAGCATCGCAGCGAGACTAGGATAGACCTAACACTATAGAACTACTGGCACATTGCAAAAAGGTACGCCGAAGGTAGGGACAGGGATAGTAACTGAAATGATGGAATAAGCTAATCAATGAGGTGCTTGCGACCCACCTGAAAGACAGCCAATGCCCTCAACTTATGGAGAGGATCGTTTCTGCACTGTTTCTTCAATAAAAATATTTCCTCTGTCTGCCAGAGTAGTATAAAAAAGAAGAAATTCCTCCGGTTACTGAAGCTCCGGTTACTGTGCTTCTTCTTAAAGAGAGGAAAACACCGAACAAGCCAACCCTGTCTGTAAGTATCTTTTTAGTTGTAATTGTGCTCCTCGTACAACAAAGAAAGGACTTCATTTTAATGTTTTATGTGTTAAGTTCTCCATGGCAAGTGTAAATATTCAAATGCAAGTCTAAAAGTATCTTTTTCCTTTTATAATCAAGAGCAAGTAATAAGTTTGAGTCATATTCGTATATACTTAAGGATGCGTAATAAGAAATATTGTAATACATTATATGAGAACCAACTAAAAACAACATTTTGTACTTTCCGCTTCCTTTCCCTCATATTTTTAACTAGAGATAAATTGAAGCCTCTCTCTAAATGTTTTCAAATAATCTCTCTTTAAATTTAATAGTTTTATCTCTCCTATTACATTGATAATTAAATAAAATATTTTTATTCTTTAATACATTTTGACTTAAGTGTAATAAAAAATTTGAAGTATTTGCTATTACATTCCAAACTTCAAATTTGACATCGAGCATATAGCCAAAGGTGAAATGATAAGGGAGTGGAAAAATACCATTCATTAATTTATGGGAGGATTTTCAATGGTCGTTAATTTGAATAAATACTTGAGGCAGTTTCAAAAGCGAATGAACGACAGTCTCTTTGAGGGTGAGAAAATATATCCATATCATGTTTTATTTCTTGCTGTATCGGATATTTTAAAGAAATATGAATATTTTAAATAATTTCTGAAAACAATTTGAAACAGAACTTATATTTTTGTCAGGTTATAAATACAAATTCATTTCATAATTATCTCGACTTATTTGCAAAGAAATTATTCGCCCAAAAACATTTTTATATTGCATTATTGTTTACGTTCTTCGAGTTATTATATTGTGACGGGCGTACATAATATTTTTATAATTTTTTTTGTCTATAATTACAAAATATTCGTAGTGTGACATATAAATTAAACAAATGCCACTCACCTTTACCTTCCGCTCGTTTAAAAGAAATTCGCAAAAGAATCACTCCCGTCTTGAATATGAATAAGTAAACGTAACACATTAAGCTCATTGTCTCTTAAGGTCGAGCCGGATTCCATTTCGATCACAGGCATTAATCAGATGTTGGAACGTCACGGTACTTAAAGAAACATTTTAAGGAAGATTTCATGAGTAAGCTTTGAGTTCTTACATATTCTCTACCGAGTACGAGCTGTTGCTATATAGAGGAAAAGCTGTGAAGAAATTGGTCACTGCAAATATGTCTCCTTTTTTATGGAAAGTGCTAGTATAAGAAATTCCATCAGAGTTTAAAATGTAGGATATTCTGCCTTGTAAAATTTAATAGAGCGAATTTAGTCAGATATTTTATGCGGCGATAAAACACTTTAAGACAAAATTAGTAGTTTTAAGCCTATGCTTCATTGGTTAAAAGTTTTTAGGGATTAAGGAAAATTTCGTCAACGAACTTAAAAAATTAGCGTGCCGAAAATTGAGGCTAATTTTTTAGATGCTAAAAATGACAATGTGAAGAAACTTTCATGCTAGACTTTAATATATTTGGGGTCAGTAGAATTCCTACAATTTGAAGCGGAAAACGTCTAGAAAGTGCCTTCAAGGGCTTTTCCAAGTGAAGTTTGTTTAATTTTTAAAGCCGTGTAAATAGAATGTAAATGTGAATATTTACAGTCTAAATTTAAGTGTTAAATTTATTTTGTAAAGAGTTACAGTTCAAATTTAAGAGACCGTTAATTTGCAATGTAATTGGCCACGGATGATCTCATCTGCTTGTTATATAAACAATCAAAAGTTATAATAATGGTTAGAAGTTCACTGTTTATTATTAGGACGTGAACACTATACTAATTCTTTTCCTTTATGATGCACGGGTCTTTGTCAAAAAACATAGAAAATAAAGGTAAACTATTTATATTTGCCCGTGAGGAAGAAAATTATCTCATTGACATATATCTTTTTAGCGATATGTTTAAGACAGACTTGATAAAAAGTCGGTCAGAATTTACATAAGTCCATAATTTTTAAATTAAAATATGTGTGAAAAAAGTTTTTCTTTTTTTCGTTGATATTACACAGGCCTGAACACAAACTATGGTTTTAATCCACCTTTACATCCTTGGAAGTCCCCTTTTAATTCCCTTAGAACTTACTTAAAAATCTTGAAGACGGTTAAAGTTTACAAAGGGTAGATATGAATCAGATTTGAGTATTGAATATTCAACACTTTTTGTAATAAAATGCATAATTAATGAGAAAATCGTAACGATGTTTCTTTCATTTTCATAATTTTGTAAAGACGCTGATTTTTTTTTAGATGACCTGCGCTTTTATTTCTTAAACAGAGAATTAAATAATATTAAGAGACAAGCAAAAAGGAAGAGCTATAAAGACAACATTTTTTCAGAAACTTTTAAATGATGTATTGATTACCTATGTAACAAACAATTTTTCTAAGATTTAATTTATGCCAAGTTTGGGATACAAGTTTCAATATAATTAGAATTAAACAAACAGGCAGAAAAATGTTACATTTCATGGTCGACATGTCAGTAATTAACCACAAATAGGAAACAGTCCAAATCGCTGTTCAATTAAAAGTATGTTAAAGGTTCATTTTAAAAAAATATCTTGCTTTTAACATAAGATTGCGTTAATTTTTCCATAAGTTGGAATATCGCCATTGTGAATTATGGGTGTCAGAAGTTCATTGACGGATATACGCAGACACCTCTTTTTATTAGGTTAAAAAATAATCTAAACTTTAGTAAAAAAATACATTCTGCTCTTCGAAAACATAGGAAAAGTTGAAAAAAGAAACAAATCATTTTATTTAATATGCCGAAGATTTATTCACAGTTTGTACAAGGTACGCCGGGCTGTTGTATGTATATATATATATATATATATATATATATATATATATATATATATATATACATATTGATATATAATATAATAGTTCGGCGTACATATCAACAATTCTCATCAATGTGTAAAATGTAATATTTGTGCATTTACGTAAATATGAATATATATTTAAGTATTGCTTGCTAAGTTTATATTTTTTCCTTAACACTCTGTTACTGTTTTAATTAATACAAGTGTATTTAAAATCTCTTGCAGTCTTCGCAAATTTAAGAAATTGTGGCTTAGATTGACAGTAAGAGATCAGTTTTGTAGCCAAAAATAAGTATATTTGTACATTAGAGTCAATAAATTAATAAAACAATTAATAAAAGAAAGAATAAAAGAAATGTTATAATATCTCTACTAAACAAATAGTTCGACCTAAACTAGTTTATAAAAATACCAAATAACCTTATTCTCTTAAGGAGCACATCAGCTTTGGCACACATGATAAGTCGAGTTGTCCTAAATTTGATTGGGTTAAACATGATGTTAAAGCAATTTTTGGAGAGTGTTTTTTCTGAGAACATGGACTTACTAAAGTTTAGACCTCGAACTATAAGAAGAGAAAAAACGAAAACTTATGATGAGATTTTGTATTAGCGTAGGATAGAGATTAATAGCATATCAAGGGCTTTATTGATATTGGTGTACAACTAAGATTTTTTTCCAACAAGCGTACCTTACGAGCTCATCCGCATAAAATTCCGAATTTTTGTTTTAATGCACTTATTTTATGCTCTTTAATTACACGCAAATAATTAATTTAAATTCCGCGCGGACCAACTTTCGCTCCCTCCTTCCGTGCCCCGCCCGCTCCAGCCTACTTCCATACCCTATCGCTCCCACTTACCATCTAACGAATTTGTTTTTTTAATATTTATATAATTTTCTACGCAACTTTTTGTCATGACTTCGGAACCGTTTGAAAAGTCACTATGAAAAGAAACCTAAATTGGTCTTAGGGTAATAATCTGTTTAAAATTTATATTAATAGCAACAAAAGATTTCGTATTAAATTAATTTATAGAGACAGAGCAAATCATTTAGAGAATGACAATAGTAATGATGAGAATGACAATAGTCAATTACATTTTTTAAACAATAGATTGAATTAGAATTGATAATCGTCGAATTGATAATCGAATATGCAAACAGAAAATTGCACACAAACATTTCTATTTTATTTATCTCTATAATAAGGTCGGTTTAGTAAGAAATGAAATTCTTTAAGCGTTAAAGTTTTTGGTTTTACATTATTGACGGAACTTTCAGCGCTTAAGTCATACTTGATTAATTTTATTAAAAATTTTACTTTTTCTTATAGTACGTTAAGTTAATAATTATTTGTAACATGATGTTTTTGCATGTGCCGTTTGAAGGCAAAAGTTGAACGACTTGGTTCAAATGTTCATATAAAGAGAAGGGCGAAGTTTACTTCGGTTAGAAAGGTTATGACATCAATTCAAAAATGACTGACAAAGAATAATCAAAACAAAGAATTATAAAGACCTTCAAATCAAGGGGTATATAAAAAAAAGTATTTAGAGTACAGTACTTGGAGTTATAAGTAGGTTTTTCAATTACTATGTGATTAGAAATATTTCAAAAAATCATCAAATTTGCATGCATAAATTATATTTTTCAAATCGATTCACAAAATGTTAAACTACATAATTTTTATAAATCTTTCTGTCGTGCTAGGATGTTTTAATGATAATATTCTGATACTCCATCGACTGAGTCTGTTATCGTCTTCTTTATTTTTTTAAATAAAATATTGCCAAATCTGTTTACATTACTTCATAATAATTTACCTCAATATACAATAAGTTCCATCTGCGTGATTTAAGCTTACTTAAGTTTTTTTTGCATATATGCAAATAATTCGACTTTATTAAAGTCAAATTATTCACAATTTAATTTGAAAAAATTCCCAAAAAAATGTTTATGTGATTTTTGTTAGATTTCTTATTACATTGTCGGAAAAAAGGAGGAGGCCCGTTCGCACACATTGTGAACGGGCACAGTTCAATGTTACGTGAACGGGGTTAAAATATAAAAAACGACCAATACATTTTTAAACAATTAATTTTAAAAGGTTTTTCTAATGATACCCGTCACAATGGGTACGTTAACCTTTTTTTTAATAACCCTTTTTAACAAGGAGAGGTATCTTAAAAAATAAAAAAATAAGATTCGTACGATATTAATGGAAATCTATCTCAATCACATACTTGCAATACTTCACGCACGTTGATCGAAATATATTAAAACTGTGGAAGTATAAACAAATAGATAAGAACATAACAAAATTATAAGTGTCACCACTTTGTTCTCCAAACCATAAAAATCAAATAATTATAATATATCATGATATTGTAAAATGGGCTAAGAGTTAAGATCAAACTTTCTTTCGATATCTGTATAAATTCTTTTTTAGTTTTCAGCGTTAGTTATCGGGAAAGGATAATGGAACCCTTAGAAGAACACTCGCTTATCTGACTGCTTATCTGTCACAGCCAATTTTCTCAGAAACGATTGGACCTTGAAACATATTATTGGGTATGGTAGTAGGTCAAATTATTCCACGTGTTTTGCAGAAGTTAGTAGTTTAAAATATTTATATGCTAATTTCAATTGTGGCAATTGCCTAATTAAACAAAAATATTTTAATGTTATGTGACACTAGTTAAAAGTAAATAAACATTTTTTTAGGGTTTTCATGGTTCCTCTGATATATATATTTCAGAAAAATGGACAAGAAAGTAAGTTCCGCCATCTTATTTCCGAAACTTTTATTAAAAATTCAGGAAAATCTGATTGGTATAATCTGACCTAATGATTACATGAAACTGTAACGCTAATCCTAGGTTTTGCGGTTTCTAAAAAATATGCGTATTAGTAGAATATGTACTAAGGAATATATCATCATGTAAAATAATTTAGTGGAAACATTATCTATCGTTAAATATCTAAACTTAACTAATATATATCTTTATTAAACACTTGGTTAAATATTTGATGAAAACGCTAGTGTAGATCTTATTATTTTTGAAACGAAATTCTTATTGAATCTTCATTGTACAGAGCTATCAAATTATTTTATTTATTTTGTAGAAAATATTAATGTAACGAAAGACTATGTTGATTTCATAAAAACATTACAAATTAAAATCTTATGACATATTTTACAGTTATAGAATTTTAGAAACGTTATACGACATATACAAAGTTATAGTTGTATATAATTATTAAATATTTTTATATCTATTTATTACTGGAAAATTCAACATATAATTCACATGTTGATTAACTTAAAGGCTTGGATATGTGCAAAATATATTAATTACCGACTAGTTGTGACACAAACAGCGAATAAGATAGAAAAACATAGTAATTAAAATTGATATCATGTTATTTATTAATTAATTTTAGACTACCGTATAAGTTCATAATTCCAACACCCAAGCAACAAATGGAGAAGCAAAACCTAGCAAATTCATTCTGATGCCAAAGATAGGTGAATGCTGCAAAATTCGTGCGCGCTCGAGGCAGATAAATTACATTACGATTACGTTCCTCCACGTAAGAGCGGAAAGAATATAATGCTATAAAACTCAATATCGAGAGGATATCTACATACTTGTAACTAATTAATAATTAAAAAATATACATGATGAAAAGCGATTCCCTTCGGAGTTGTTTTTGCGAATAAATTTTCCGACCATTGAGACTAGTTAATTTTTTTCCTCTTGTTTTTATTTCATGATATATTTAACCAATAAAAACATATAGATAGGCATTAGAAATAAGAACTACGTCTTTCCTGCAAATACTTGTATAAAAACGTATTATTTGTGAGAAAGATACTCCCTATAATTTATAATATAGATAGGTATCTATTTTGTTGGCTATACATATTCGTAAATTGCATATTCCTTGCTGTCCGCAATAACTCGTTCTGAAGAGCACCCGTCTTTCCATAACTGCACATTCTGCGCGAGGGAACGCGTGATGCGCACCCTTGACCGCTCGAGCATGAGCCTGGCCACTGCATGTAAAATACAATGCATCGATATGAGAACGACGAATATTTTACTTGTATCCATTTACTTACATATCGATAAGTTGCCGCTAGATAAATAAAGATGTAACGGATTTGTATAGCGCAGCACCAAAAGAAGTTTCAAATTTATTGGGTGGCAATTGTAGTATTTCTAATTTAAATAAAATGGTTAGGAATTCAAAAAGAAGGACAGCAAAAAGTAAAATATAAAAACAATTTTGTCTTTTCTCTCACTCCTATCATTTCCACTTAATTCTGAAAAATTTATATCCTAAAAAGACTAATGCATAATTTCTTTTACCGCGGCCCCGTAGGTAATAAAACCGTAAATAAAAACAAAACACGTTCAGAAATCAGTCTTCGTTCACATGGCCTAGCGTAATGTAGCCTAAATGTCGGTATGTGCTGTAATTTATTTCTGTTCCAACTTTTTCAAAATCCGTTCCCGTTTGGTAAAAATATATCATCAAGTAATAAAAGACAGAAGATTTTGCAAGCCATCCCACGGAAACCATGCTCAGATTTAACAATTCGATGTACGAACAAAATTGCTACAATCACACTTACAGAATGTTCTTCATATGCTGAACTGGAAAACAATATACCTATCCGAACTCAGATTTCGGGATAAAATGTCAATGCAATTTATAATCCACTCGTATACCAAATTTAGTTTCATAGGGTTATAGAACAATAAATTATTCTAGAACCATGTAAGACTAAATTTGGTATACGAGTAAATTAGTGGAGACAAAAATAATTTTTAAAAGTATTTTCGCTTCTAATATATAAGGCGACTATATACCCTTTTTTGTAAACAAACGTTCCTGACATCAATCAATAACAAAGACAAGTTTCAGTTAGCATTGTTGGCCATATACAACAACCTTTATATTAACAATAGTGGTAAATATGTAATTTCTAAGAAAATATCATCAGAACCATTATACGAACTGTTAATAAAATGAAATTATTTATTAGATACATAATTTAATAATTGTCCTTCGCTGTGGTGAATTTTAGTACGATTCCTTATCATAATGGAAAAAAAACAGAATACAATTAATTTATTTGAACTTGTTGAAGATTCTCTGTATACTTACGTCTTCAAATATGTCATGTAAAGCAATCTTTACATTTAATAAAATGGTAACGAGACCGTATGTATGCGTGTGTAAAAATAATAAAACGAATTTTAAAAAAGTTTTACCGTTTAAAGCTTTAAATCTTAGGCAATATTTGCTAAATAAATTGTCAAGACTATAATTCAATACTTAATTAAATAATAGGGACCGCTATTTTTATCGTTCCAATTTTTTTTCCTAACTATTTTAATCTGTTTATCCATTTTACAAATATGCTTTCTTATAAATGCGCACATTATAAACGACATATTACATGCATTATCTCTTAATTTTGCCGCTGCACCGCATCTGGAAATATAAACATGGTAAATTTTACACAATTTTTAAATATATTCAAAACCTTACCAAAGTACTAATTGTAGTTTAATAGTGAGCAGACTTACAGTACCAATGTTGTATTGCTTTTGATATTAGTAGGTATAAATAGTACCACGAGAATGTGCAATGTAATGTACGCGGTGTGAACGAGGATAACGTGGTAAGCTCCACTCTAAACACGGAAAGTATGAGGGTATAATAAATAACACAAAATATATTACAATATTTTATTTCATTTTTACTAGTTTCCCAATTTTATTATTCGTGTTAACACAAAAATCTGCAAACCTACAAACAATTTAAAGACATTACCTGACAGACGTTCAAATTAACTACCTGCTGTTCACAATGCCGAACTGAGCATTGTATTGTCCAGTGAGACTACATTGGTATCGGGTGAAAGCTATTAATTTAGAATGATAATTATTTCATAAAAATTTTAAAGACAGGTTATAAACTATTGGAAATTTCAAATTTTACAAAGATAATTATGATTTCTTGAAAAACGCAAGTGACAATCGATATATAGTATGGATGCTGTACGCTGTCTATCAACGCCAGATAAAAAATATTGAAGTTATTAACAATGTTTAAAATTTTGAAGCTAAGTGGATTTACATTGGAATAAACTCTATATCATAGGCACTATTTACAATTTAATAAAATAAAACATGTTAAAATATGTTCTTTAATTTGCTATAAAATAAAAATAAATCCTAAAATATTCTCTTATCGAACTGATTTGTGTTTAGTTAGTATTACAAAAATGTAGATTTGATGAGGAAATAAAAAATAAATATGTTAGGAAACTATAACGAATTTGAAATAATTAGTTTAGTTAGATAGAATAATATATTGGATATATAGTTGAATAGAATAATATTACCATTTTAATACGAATAGTTTGATCTAGAAAATATGAATATATTATATTAAAATATAACTTAATTTAATTTGTAATGTAAATTTAAAACTCACAATAAGAAATAGATTCCTAAAGTGAGTATTATAATACAAAATTTTACATTTGTTCAAATTGATCGGCGGTGCTGTCACCGACTTCTAAAATATGTAACATATTGTGACGAATAGTAGTATTTATCACTAATGAGTCGTTACCTATTTTGAGTTAATTACTTTTTACAGTTTAGTACCTACTTTTTAAAGTCGGTTGTTAAAGATATTTTATTTTAGAGTTTTTAGCTCTAAAAAATACTAATTATTACACTATAAATAATATTTACTTATTTTCTTTCTTAAAATACAAAATAAAAATGAAAAGTTATGATAAAACTAGTATATAGATAATTTCCTCTTCGTCTAAATTTGCTTATCAAAAATAAATATACATAAAGCAAAAGTAATAACCGTCAATGGTGGTCTAATAACGGTTGAGGGGTTCCGTTCTCCGAAACTGAATATCATATTTTGCAAAATAATAACTAAAGTAACAATTAATCAGTAACAAATACATTGAATCACGATTGGTTTATTACCATCCGTTAAGGAATTCTATTGTGAATCTCTAGAACTTATTATCAAATACTGATCTGGTAAATGGTGTAGTTATTTTGCAAAGTAACGACTACCTGTAGCAAATATCTTGAATAATAGAAGTTACTGTCATTTGTTAAGGAGTTGTATTGTTTATTTCTGGACCACATCATCAGATTATCGTCATATTTATATGGGAAAACCCCTAAAGTATCCTCTTTCAAATGAAAAAAAGAAACATTCAAATCTGTCCACTCGGTATTGAAATATTGCTGAACAAAAAAGGTTCCGACGAATTGAGAACCTCTTCCTTTTTTGAAGTTGGATCTTTCTTTTTTGAAGTTTATAAAAGAAAATGAAGTCGACGGCAAGCGCCAGCCAAAAAGTTAAATTTCGTAGTTTGGGATCACCAACGTGGTTTATATTATTAAGTAAAACATAATAACGAGAATCAGTCTAGCAGGGGCTAATATCTTGCATTTAGATGAAAATAGAATTTAGGGCGTTATTGTTTTGCCAATGAAAATTGAAAAATGTCGTTTGTTCAACGGTTGCAGTATTTTATAAATTATATTTAGCGTAGTACCAATTTCGTTGTTAAATGGATCTATAAGGAATTTGTTTGAATTTTAAGTTCGTTTGGATTTACAAGTTTTATTCCAATAATAATTAATTATCACATTAGGTATGTCGTTACCAAACTGAATGTAACATTTTTCATATTAGAGCTTAGATTTGGTATTTAAAGACCCTGATGGAAGAAAATACAGAGAAATCATCTCATACATATTGCAGATCCCTATAACGGGTATGCTCTTGTGAAAATTACCTATAAACATCATTAATTATAGACAAATACGATATTGTCTATTTATTAGTAACCTAGGAGATATATTGCTACATAGTTCTTTTACTTTATAAATAATTAGCGTTTCACCGCGACTTCATTCATGCAGATTCTTCATTTATGCGGCGAAGTTTTCTCCGCTGAAAAGGTTTGCAGGTAAAAAGTAATCTAGGTTCAAATACAAATATATAATGTCATTGTTTGTATAACATTATAATCTCAAAATACCTCTGACTTGCACGAAAACTTTTCTGTAATGGCTTCAATAATTTATATTCATGGGTTCACAAACTCTCGCGTGCAGGTTTTATTAAGTGAGTGTGAATAATTGAATTTTTTCCTACAGGATCGTTTAAAAAAGGATTTCATATTGAAATTTGTTTCTCCAGCATTATTTCAAGGCTTTTTTTTTTCAATTATGCCGAACGTATCAGAATCTGAAGCAGTTTTTTTTAAACGCTTCCGTTGCAAAGTATTTGATCCAAACTAAACATTAATCTTATTTTCCTTATTCTGACCTCACATACAGATAGACAGAGAGAAAAAGAGAAAAAATTATAAGGATATATTCGATAGGGGAAAAAATTAAAGACGCAAGGATGAAATTTTAATTTGACTCCCAAGTATTATTCCGATGAAAATTCTATTCAAACAGATCCAGTAATTTTTGCTTTTAGTTCTATTAAACTGAAAGACATGCAGACTAACAGTAATAATGGTATGCAAGATGTTTTGTCCTCAGTTCCACCTCAGATAAATATATTTCTAAAAGTACTGAATGAACTCATCGTCCTCCTCTTCCCACGAGTGATAGGAACAGCGTGATTATTTCTGTTGCCAGTGATTGACAAAACCCTTAAGGTGTAAAAGCGGAAAATTCCCTTAAACCACTACAGTATTTTTTGCGTGATGCGTGCACAGATGCAGTCTCATTACCATTTTATAAAATTTGGTATCTAATTAAAAGGTATTACAATGTTCAAAGAAAAGAAAAAAAATGATACTTAACGGCTAACACTTTTAGGGACAAGATAAAGGGAATAGTCTAATAGCCATATTTGCTTATGATTTATAATAAATTCATCATTAAATTACATGTGTATCATAATCACTGCAAATTGAATGGCAGCAATTTAGGCCACCATAGACCGAGTTATGAAGAAGACTTCGTATGTTCTTGATATCAAATAAATTATATTTTTTGAAATAAAACTAGGACAAAACAGAATATTTGAGATAATATTCAGAGATCTGAAATTTTTCTATACGACCCTCAAAATTGGTTATATTCCTGAAGTTCGAATGAACGAACTATTTTCAAAAAGGAGCATGTAATAAGTAACAAAAATTCTTTCAATTATGAGTAGAACTCGCATCACGAGGATTTGGTACACATTTAGGCACTTTTGAGGATTTTGAGGATACATGGTATTTCCATTATACTTTATAAAATAAATAATAAAATTTACAACTTTCATTTTTACTAAATTTATCGTACGTCTATGTAAGAAATAGCAAGCAATATGCCTATTGTACATTTACAAGTCATACGAATAAGGTGCATGTTCAAAAGTTATGCGAGCTGAGATCACCGCTCCAATTATTTGTTATTTTTTGTCAAATTTTACCAACCTGGTTTTTTTCTTATTTTTGGTTCAATTTTTTTTGGAAACATAGAAGTGGATGTTCTACTTTCATGTATTTCTAGGAATATATTTTTCAACGTGCAATTTAAAATTATGTATTTCTAGTGACAATACACTTTAAATTATACTATCACGAGAGTGAAAAAGATGTATTACTGTGGCAAATTACAAACCACCACATTGCATAGTTTCCGATCAAATCGATTCTGGCAGACGGACTTTCAGACAAAATTGTGGTAATCTTATAAGGATTCCTTTTTTCAGTTTGAGACACGGAATCCTGAAACAGAAAGAAAATTATATTATCTGCTACAGAATATTTTCAGGAACAAATAACTCCTAGTTTTAAATAAAAATAGATAATATAGCTGACTACATCTTACTAAAAATAGTAAACAGTCAAAAGAAAACCAACAGACGATAACCTGACAAGATCGCGCAATGTGCATTTCAAATCCGAGAGTATGTAGAGACGTCATCAAGAAAGTAAGCCGTGTTTTGAACCTTACATTCCTATCTATTGTTCCCATATAATGATGCAGTCAGTTAGTATAATCTATTAATCATAAGGCAATTATGATTGACAGACTTCCATCAACGAATATATCTAAGGGGATAGCTGAAAATTCTTGTTTTAACTTTTCGTCATATACTTCAGATTTATTTCGTTGGATTGTTAGTAAGTGTCTAAGTAACATTTATCTAATTTCATGACGTTTTATGGGTAATGGTAATGATGTTGCATGGGTAACTACATTCACTATTATATATACTTTGATATATTTAGTCAATATAATGGTTAAATAGACTCAGGAATATATATATATATATATATATATATACATACACGCATCGTGTTGAGTTAAGTTGTGAAAGACCTTTGCGATACATACTTTGTGAAACGATTGTATATATTTTACTTACGCTTATACCTATAGATAAACGTTATTACATCTCATTGTGATATTTATAATGGTACTGGCGATTATTAGTCAGCAAAGTTCCAACAATAGTATGTTGGGTCTCTAAAAATCATTTACTTGAAAAAAAGGTGTAACTTTTTCTATTTTGATTTCAAATACAAGTTACCAAAGCTGGGCAAAATTGCACGAAATTTCATTCTTTTTACGAGTAAATATATAAATAATATTAACGCACTCGTTACTCACATGGGTAGTTAATATAAATGATCTTTCATATTTAATTGTGCATCGTCGGCCACTAAGCATTTTTTGTGGAAAGTTTCATCATGAATATAATTTTTCCATAATTAAATTATTTTCTCCGAAAATATTTTTCTACAGATCACACTTTTATCACTTATGTATATCAAAAATTAAAAAAGATTTATGTGAAAAAGAAACAGTTGAGTTTTTGTTTAAATATTTGGCGAAGAATGGGTTATAACACTCGCAGAGGTAAATGAAACATAAAAACAAGGGAGATTTGTTAAGCTATTCTCAAAATATATTCACATAATTAATTCTCGCGTTATTACTGCTTAAGTATATTTGCTTGAGATGGTTTGATATCCTGCTATATATATATATATATATATATATATATATATATATATATTACATACTTGGACAAAAAGGTCATATCGTCAATGTCACTTGTAAAGATTAGAGTTAAACATAATTATAAGTTTACATACAGGTATAAGACAAAGAGCCAGTCAATATTTTAATCTGATTTCATTGTGCAACCATGTAAAATAGATTTTGAAGAAATAAGGCTTTCATAGTTAGCATTCAACAGATTTTATCATTTTCATTTTATAGTGCTTGAAGTAATTAAGCAATGTAAAATAAGATGTTTCTTATATAAAAACCAGTAATAATTAACATGGCAATGGAGTTGGATACACCAGTCAGAGTGTAGGAAGGAATTAATTTCGTATATAATTTGGACCCGCGGGCAATGTAGTTCGACTTAGGAAGCTTATGTACAATTTGTACAAGTTCGGGGCATAGGCAACAGGTGATGTATCACGCACTTTGCACGGACGCATACGCTGAGGATGGAGGAAGCTCTCATTACCTATTTTTGCGAGAAAAGAAAGTAAAAATCTATTCGCTTACATTCACACACGGTTTCGATTTTGTTATTAAACATTCTAGAAATATGAAACATCTGTATCCATGCTCTATTAATTCCGTAATGTTATAACAGATGGCGCTAGTAACCATATGGTAGTATTATCATTTTTTCATATTTTTTCATAATTTTGTAAAAGGTTTAAATACAAAAATAAATATAGAAAACAAATCTAGACATGACTTCAAATTATTAAGTTCAATTTCAAATATAGAGGTGTTTAAACATTCACACATAATGTTTCGATTTTGTTATTAAACATTCTAGAAATATGAAACATCTGTAAGCATGCTCTATTAATTCCGTAATGTTATAACAGATGGCGCTAGTAACCATATGCTAGTATTACGCATCGTTGTTTCGTATTTTTTCATAATTTAGTGAAAGGTTTAAATACAAAAATACTTATAGATAACAAATCTAGACATGACTTTAAATTATTATATTAAATTTCAAATATAAATGTGTGAAGTTTTGTCATAAAGTGTACCACAAAACTGCATGGCTTGTGGGATAGTAATAGGGCTCGCTCCGCTCGCCCTAAATATCTTTGAAGTCATAAATTATATAATTTGAAGTCTATTTTAGAAAACCCAATTGTTTTACTTTAGTTTATTTAAAAAATCCAACCAGCCATATCCACAACCCACGACCGTATCCATATAGGGTTAAGGTATTGTTATGCTCATGGATATATTTAAGTATATTTAATCCACGTTCCCAGGCGTAGTTCATCTCGTCTAGTCCACAAAATAAAACATCGCTATGCGCCAGTGACAGGTTTTGATAGCTTCAAATATTATTACGTCGTAAAATGTTTCATGTTTGGAGATATATGTCGTAATTAAATTCGCAATATATTTTCAAGACGAGAACAGAGATTAAATACTGTCAAAATGCCACATACATGTAGGTATATTTAAGTAAAGAGTAGATAAAAACATGACTGGTGGACCATATCAACTTGCATGTAGTCGTAGAAAAGATAAAATTACAAAATAATTCAAATGATGTTTCTATTTCACTACATTTTATGACATAAAGTTTCGCTTTATTTTCTATTTGTATGAACAGCAATTATTCCGTTATAGAGTTGACTATGTTTCAGCAGATTTCTCAAGGTTTTTAGTCGTATAATTACTTCTGCATTAGATGGTGTTGTTTTTGTTCTAATTTGACGATGAGTATTTAATTTCAAATACAGGAATTTGAAGAAGGAATTTTTTGCGCTCCGGTATTTTTCACGCGAAAAGCAAGAATAATCTATTATTTGCAAAGAAATATACCTCAAACTTTTTAATTTTCTGGAACCACTCATTAAAAATACCGCCAAAATATTTTGGAATATAGAGGGACACTCAATGATAGATCGAAAGATTAGAAAACGACGACTTTTTAAGACAAAGTTCCTTTAGTCGCGGCGAATTGGTTCAGAATCGATACATATTTCAGTCATTTGGATCATTTACAGAATGCGTGCTAGAAAAAATGCAAATAGTAAATAGCTAATTATAAGGAGAGTCTCTAATTCTGTTGGACGAAGACAATTTTTTAAATACGGAACACTGCGAGAGGATCCCAAAGGTTTTTGTTTATTTGCGTTACAGGAAACGGGTCCTTATGAGACTCTTATTAGTCTGTGAGAAACTTAGTAGGCGGTGGGCATAATTACATAGAGTCATAGACAAGTTCGCCGCCTTAATAGAAAGATGAAGCGGTTGTAACGGTGTATTATATAACAAATTTTATTAGCGATAAAAATTAAACTAAGTTAACTGGTTTAACTACCTCGCCAACAAAACTTGTTTGTCGAAAAATTTTAAACTTAATTTTAATCATAGAAATTTTCCACTTATTCATATACAACCGGTCCAAATTCTGCGGTACATATATAAAATATAGGATCGATAAGCGCTAAAACAACTTAAGAAGCGACTAAACAATGGTTAGGGCTGTCGGCTTCAATAATATTGCAGTGCTTGGAATATAATTTGAACACCCCTAATGTTCAATTCACGTGACGACCCTTGCAGCAAGGATTATCGTTCGACGACTTGAAGCTTTAGGGATGGAATTTGAATTCATGAGATTATAGGGGCGGAAAGGCGTCTGATACGATTTTTTGCCCTTATAATATACTTTCTGATTTGGCTGGAGGGACCTAACGAATCACTTTTGTTGGGCCCAGCGCGAATTTGACATGGTCTAATGACCACGCGTTTTTTTCACATTTTGAAAATTACTAATAAAAATATCTACTATATATTGCAGATGGTTAACAAGAATTTTTGACTGGATATCCGCTTTAATAATAGGTCTTCCTAAATTACAATGATACGCCTTTAAGCTTCTGTGCAGTTTTATGCCTTGCATCTTAATTAATTGGATTAGGCTGCGTTTAAATTAATCTTTGGTTTTTGATTCACACATTTTTAGTATTAAATGATTAGTTCATTCATTCATGGCACCGTTCCTTCTAAATGTAAGAGAAACTTAGAAGATTTCTAGAAATGAGTTTTACAGCAGGAAATTCACTCTTCTTGGAAAGCAACAACAACACAAGGTATAAAGACACGGCAACCACATATTTGAAAGCAAAACCAAAGTCAAAACTAGTTTTAACAATAAATCTATCATTATGCTTTCATTTTAAAACAATGAAAACTATTAAGAAGCTACGAAAAACTTGAAAACAATATTGAATGGCAGTTTCTCGGAAAGAATAACTTTACTTCGTTATTTAACATCAATTATACTAGAGGAACAATATTCGATGACTTCGTATATCACCTAAGTCGTTGGAAAATCGCATAGATTACGTGGAACGAGTTTCAAAATAAATGATAAATGGATTTGGTCATTGTCGTTGGCGGGATTACCGGAGAAGTTCGTTTCAATAATCATAACCATAGAGCACTCGTAATAAAAAGAATCTAATACATATAGTGCAGAAATGTTAATTGCTAACTTTAGTAATTCAGATTGATGTGTCGATTCAGGAGCAAGTAGCCATATGATATCGAAGAAGGAATGGTTGACGAATATGTTACTGAAACTTCGAATTGAATTAATTGCAGTTTCTGTTAACAAGGTTTCTGTTAACAAGTTTCTGTTAACATTCTGTTAACCCGCTAAATCCAATTATGACATGAATATTATAACGATGGCGGATGGTGTTAAATATGATATTTCAGTTACGAAGGTTTTGTATATTCTGAGTCTAGCGACTAATTAGTTATCGGATAGAAAATCGACAAACAAAGCGAACAGTATATTATTTGTGGACGATAAATGCCTAATTTATAATAAACCAATTGGATTGGTAGGTACAGCTGGTCTGGCTGGCAAATTGCGTTTAGCTTGTAGACTGAATGCAACGAAAAATGTGAAAACGTTCCTGTAAGCGTTTTTTAAGCATATAATTCCCTATTGATTAACGCTGGTTTTGATCTAAATATTTTGTTTTCCAAATTTGTAAAAAAAATATCTATGTGTATTTCCACATTATCCCTTGTCACACCTTTTGTCCTAACGATTTACCCCCAGAATTGTTCGTCTTATGATGTCAGTTAATTTATCAACGTTTGCATTACTGAATAAGTAAACTACTAAAACAAATATCTGGCAGATATTGCAGTGCTAGGAATTGATTGGATAGCCACTTCAATAAAAACAATGAGAGGCTTTGAAGATTCGGTGTATTTTTATGCCTTACAACCTAACAAATTTGAATAAACTGATTTTAAATCAAGCATGGAATTCTCTAATTCGCACATTTTTTGGTATTGACTTTTCAGTTATTTTATTGTACCGCTCCTTTTAAAAGTAAAACAAACTTAGAGGACACTTGGAAATGAGCTTAATAAATCAATGTGGTAAAGAAAGTAGTTTAATGTATTCTATTTGCTGTAAAGTATTATAGCATACCAAAATATTATTTTTATTATTCTTTTCATACTAATGCTGCCACCCATTTTCATAATCTTTAATATTTACTCATGTGTCAATAAAATAAAGTAATCATTCGATATCGGATAACCGAAGTATTTTAATAGGATACGGGATAAGCCCCAAATATTTTAGATATACAAAAGTAAATAGTGCCTTGTTATAATCTGGTTTTCTTATAACAAGGCAATGAAGAATTCATTCTGGATCGGGAAATTTACATATTTTAATATCAAGATTATATCCGTTAATCTAAAATAAAGCATAATTCATACATATTTATTTTGGAAGTGCGCATGGCATTATGATTCAAACGACTAACTCCGTACTGGAGAAAAAGAAGTAAAGAGGTTATGAAAAAAATATTCTTAAGTGGATTTAACTCTGTATTTATAAAGTCTTGTTCATAAACACAAAAAATAGTTAAGCGGAAAATTATATAATAATATCATAAAATCATTAAATTTGATTTGGCTTTATTTCAGAGGATTTTCAAATTCATTTCAGGGGAGTTAATAGTAAGCTCACAAAGAAGCATATAACAGTCATCCAGTAAAAATGACATGACGTTACGGAAAACTGTAATTAAGAAAAGCTGTCATTTTGGAAATAAAAAGTCCAAGATTTAACAATATACTATTAGGAAAATGCAAACAAATTAAATGCAGTATATTACCATAACACATTACAATCTGTATTCGTTTACGGGCATTTATTGTACTATTTATACAATTGTATTCATATATATAAATAAATATATATATATATATATATATATATATATATATATATATATATATATATATATATGTATATATATATATATATATATATATTTATATATATATACATATTTATATATATTAGCAGTACTTAATCTGACTCCTTAAAATTACCATGTAAATATTTTTCAGGCCTTGTCGGTAGATGACAGAACCCTGCTAATATAGGCATTTTTAGGCATAGTCTACATAAAATCGAATAAAAACAGTTTTATTCGTTTTATCTTGAATGTATTTGTGCATGTATCTTGGACTTCTTATATAAAATGGGTGTAAGATGACCATAGTTAGAAGATGAATGTGTTCTTTCGTGTGTAGTTTCTTCTTATTCAGTCTTGTGTAAAGCATCCGTTCCACTTCTATTCTTGCACACATATTAATGAATCGCGGTATGTGATTTTAGAATCGATTGTCATTTTTCTTTATTACCTCCATAAGTTAATAAACAGTTGTCAATAGTTGGCGCTACTTGTTATCTGGATTTACATAGTTGTCAAAGTCGTTATTTGTTGTCTTTATTTTAATACTTCAACATACCCCCTTATTAAAATAATGTTATAACACAGACTTACATATCACAAATAAACAAACTAAAATGACACATTGACAAACTTTATAATCCCTAACTCATTTACAAATTTCAAATATTTACATTTACTCAAACTTATAGTCAACATATGTGCAGGCGTATTGGCTGTAATTAAATATTTGAATTCTATCAAACCTCTATTTACAGCTGACCTGACAAAATTATATTTAACATCAATGTGCTTACTCTTTTTATGAAATAAACAATTTTTGCTTAGATTTTAAAACTTTGGTTATCATTATAAAGTACTACAGGCGAATTGTTTCTATAATTGAATTCACATAAAATATTTATTAAATAGATAGCTTCTATTCTGGCCTCACATATAGCTATGCACTCAGCTTTAGTACTTGACAGACTTTTCATTTGATATTATACAGCTTGATATTTTACAAATATTTCCATTGCAGGATTTCCTATCAATGGAATCTGATGCAAATTAAATCCAAATTATTCTTTACATGTTTCAAAGCAAAATTTTTGTACTTTGAAAATATTCCTAAACGCGTTTTGCGCGCATCCATTGACTTTCATTCCAATTAATATTAAACTGACTCACGTAACAAACTACATAGCATATATCTGGTCTCGTTAAAACTGAAAAATGCAGCAAACTACCAATTAGCTGTTGATAAGGATATTGAGTACAAATATTACTATAATTTTCTAATCTTAAGTTAACTTCCATTGTTCCAATTTTCCATATTAAATTACTTTAATAAATATTCTTTCAATTGTTGCTGATCAACAATTAATACATTTTTTTCTTTTCTGACTCGCATACCTAAATATTGCTTTACATTTCCTAAATTCGCAATTAAATGAAACTACGTGATGTAGTATTATTTCTACTTTCTTTAATTTCGTTACCACGAACTAGGTTTCGTTGTATTATAACATCTTCAGGTGGGATATTAGCAAAGATTAACTCTTAGGAACAACCAACAGCATTTATATGTTTCAAACACAATAGCGGAAGCCTGGTTTGTGGGATTTTTCATTGCTTATGTTAATGAGTTTATTGCTGGGGCGCAGTGTAGGTTTTATTATATTTCCGAGAGTTATACAATATAACAGCATAAAGAGGGTAATAAATTCAATTATTGTTATTATGTGAGATTATACAATGCAAACTTTACGGTGTATGTAATAAAATTAAATGGAAGTTATTATCGGTAATATATTTCTAGATTGTTCATAAATAACTCGGCTAAAAGGGGACTGAGGGGGGAGCCCATTGCAAGGCCATTGACTTGTTGAAAAATTATTTATGAACAATCTAGAAACCAGCCTCTTAAACAGTAATTTAGCGACCAATATAATATATCATTATAGATACGTTGATGACATCCTTATCTGCTGGAAAGGTACACAATAATATCAAATTCACTTTAGAAGTAGAATCCTATAATAAACTTAACTTTTTAGACATAACATAAGAACGCAAAAATAATAAACATACATTTAGTATATTTAGAAAAGACATATTTACAGACTCCATAATTAATGGTCAATCTCAACACCCTTGGTTCCATAAGTTAGCAGCCTTCCATTCCATGATTCACAGAGCTTTAACCATCCCTTTAGAAAAACCTAAGTTACGTAAAGAAATAAAAACTATAAAACAAATCGCAATAAATAATAATTATGACCCATCAATTGTCACAAAACTGTACCATAATAAATTAAGAAAAATACTAATACAAGAAATATACCCGGTCGTACCAAATAATAATAATATTTACTATAAATATATTCCATACATAGGTAATGTATCACTCAAATTAGGAAAACACTTAACTAATAATAAAAATATAAATAATACAACATGTACTTATAGTACTTTAAATAGGTTGGGTAAAACCCTTATTAACAATAAAGAAAAAATAGATAAACATAAAAAGAGTGGTATCTATAAACTTAAATGTAACGACTGTGATAGTGTATACATAGGTCAAACAGGGAGAGATTTAAAGAACACTTTGCAAGATATAAAGAACACATTGCCAGCTGGCGAAATAATAAACCAGACACATCTCACTTTGCTAAACATCTCATTGAAAATAACCATCACCCCCATACTGATAATGCCCCCTATATATTACAAATAAATACAAAAGGTAATAAACTTAATATCCTAGAAACATTAGAAATAAACAGACATAAAAAAGATAAGATATATATACCAAGGTTAATATATTAAATGAACAACTAAATATAATATCATCACCCATTCTTAATATCTTCTAGATATAATATAAATATACAACATGGATACTACAGTACCTTGGAAATTGTTTCAGCACAAATACACATATAAATATAAGTATATATAACAACAAAAAAAAATTAAAAGAAATATATAAATAAATGTACGAATACACAAAACCGGAGATATGTAGAATTAGTGTATTACCTTGTCCTTACTTGCAAATACCCTTGCTGTTGTATAAATATATTACCGATAATAACTTCCATTTAATTTTATCACATACACCGTAAAGTTTGCATTATATAACCTCACATAATAACAACAATTTAATTTATTACCTTCACTAAAATACTGATATATTGTATAACTCTTGGAAATATAATAAAACCTACACTGCGCCTCTGCAATAAACTCATTGACATAAGCAATGAAAAATCCGCACAAACTAGGCTTCCGCTATTGTGTTTAACATATAAATGCTGTTGGTTGTTCCTAAGAGTTAATCTTTGCTAATATCCCACCTGAAGATGTAATACAAAGAAACCTAGGTCGTGGTAAATAAATTAAAGAAAGTAGAAATAATACTACATCACGTAGTTTCATTTAATGGTGAATAATGAATTTTTAGAAAATCAACGCCAAATATAGACAATATTTCCTATTAACTTGAATCTATACTGCTACTCATTTTTAAGATATTCTGTTTCTTTAGCACAAGTTGAAAAGACAAACTAATCATCGATAAATAAGGTAACAAATGTTTTAATATTTCCTTTCTGCTTAATATATTAACAAGATTCATACATAGAATTTCTATAACCTAATTTTTGTAAACAACTATCAACTATTTTGTACCATGCCCTTGCAAACTATTTTAAACCATAAATGGCTTTATTTAAATTTAAAACTTTATTTTTTTCATCAGGACCTACAAAGTTTACAGGTAAATTCATATAGACAGTTTCATCTAAGTAACCATTTAGGAATACTTTAGTAACATTAAGATTGGCTATCTCTAAATACTTAAAGCGAATAACAGTTTTAGTGTCGAATAAAGAAGCATTGGTTATAGTCTATTCCTGCTTGCTGTGTAAAACTTTTTCCACCAAAATTATTCGAAACCAAACCGGTCCACTTTCTATACACAGTTTGCCAAAACAATTCCTATCAGGCTTCCGTCTTTCTCGCTGATGATATATGGGTTTACGAATCTGTCCTAGAATTTTCAACTCACTCTTAGAAATAAATTCGAAAAATTCATCTAAAGAACTATCTGAGGTTACTTTATCATCTATATAGGTACTGTCATAAGGTCTTGTTGTAGATTGTGGTTGATCAGAATCTGTAGTTTTACTGTCATAACTGTCATGCTCCACTGTAATATCTGATGTTGACTTTGGTACTTCTTTCACACTGACTTCAAACATGTCAGAGTCATCATTTGGCTCTATGACAGTAACACCTTTGATAATGACTTTTTTGTAACATGATTGTATAATCTGTAACCGTTTACATTTTTGGTATATCCAACTAAGTAATGCATTACTGCCTTTTTATCCTATTTCAATCTCTTTTCTTTCGGTATATGGGTCATAACTGTGCTGCCAAATATACGAATGTGATTAACTTCTGGTTTCCTGTCTGCCCAGGGCCCAAAATTCATATTATGGTTTAACCCTGAAACTAATGATTTATTTCTTAGGTATGCAGTCGTATGTACTGATTCAGTCCAAAACTTTTTATATAAATTAACATCAACAAGTAAACACCTAGCTCTTACAACAACTGTTCGATTTAGCCATTCACATAAACCGTTTTGTTCCAGCGTAAATGGATTTGTGCGCTGATATAAAATACTAGATTGCTTCAAAAAATTAATCATTTTATTTGAACAAATTTTTTTTCCAATATCAGATCTTATAACTTTGATACTGGCATTAATTTGTTTTTAAATCATCAATTTAAACTATTTAAAACGTATATACACTTCACTTTTATTTTTCAATAAATGTACAAATGACATCCTACTGTAGTAATCCACAAAATACAAGAAGTATCTGGATAGTCTGATAGACTTCAAATCCATTGGGCCGCATACATCTGCATACACGACTTCCAACAATCTCTCACACCTATTTCTGTTATGTGGAAAGGGTGCAGCATACTGTACAGTTGAATTTACTGATATCAGCTTTATCTGTGCACGAAAACTCTTCTACTATACCATTTTTCATTATATTCAACTCTCCACTGTTTATATGCCGAATTCCGGTTTAAACTGTTTACATCGTTAATCAACTTAGCTATGCCAATTAGCTTATACTACTTGTTTTTAATGTAATAGATTCCTTTCTAGAAACTCATTTTGTTACCATTTTCTATTAGCTTACTGACAGACAACAAGTTTATAGTGAGATTAGGAATATACGGAATACTTCCAACCTTATATTCCGAGTCACTCACAAACGTAGATATCTGTGTGTCTCCTGAACACAACACTGGTATACTTGTTTGGCTTGCAACAATTATTTACTTAGTTGACAGGTTATATGATTTATTTACATTGTTCTCGTAGTTTATCACGTGATTGGCCCCTGAATCAACGTATCATTCATTTCGATCAAATTTATCTTTCAGGAATACGACACTGAATGCATTAATTGATCATTCCTGCAGCAATTGACATTTATTTTTGCAATAACCCATTTGTTTTCAACGATAACATATTACGAATTTGACGTTGACAGATGGAGATGACATTTTTTAAGGTTTTACCAACTTTGCCACCGTGTCTATGGAGCTGCCGACTTCTTGTCAGGAATGCACATTTTGATTCATTGTTGTCAATATCCGGGTATGAACTCATGTCTAGAAGCTTCGTCTTTATGACGTCAGCGGAAATGACAACCCCCAAATGTTCAATGGCCATGATCATAGCCGAAAATTTATCTGATAATCCTGCTAAAAGCAAAGAACCCCTTCATCACTTATTTAGAAACCAGTTCTTTTTAATTTCTGCACCGTATTCACAAGTGAGTAACATACGTTGTCATTACTTTACTGTTTTCAGATTAATTGAAATCAAATTTCTCAACAAGGTTATCTTGCCCGTGTAGCCGGAGTCATTGGAAAGCGATTTTAACTTCTTTCATATTCTATGAACTCTGTTTTCATTTTTGATATGCACATAAAGAGAGGAATCAATAGTCATAAAAAGCTTTGCTTTTGCTTTTTGAATATCAACGGCATTATAAGCGGCGATGGCGACTTCGGGCTACATGATGTCGACACCTTCCAAAATCATAAAATTTTCGGCCGCGTACGCCCACTCATCGTAATTTTCGCGCCCCTTCAGTTTTGGCACATTCACAATATAATTACCAGCCCTTTTATAACGAGATACTAATATTTTAACCTAAAATATTGGTCTGCGCCACAACCTAATGAAACGCGGTATGCGATTTTAAAATCGACTGACATTTTCCTTTATTATCTCCGTAAGTTAATACGTAGTTGTCAAGAAATGGTGCTATTTGTTATATGGATATATATATATATATATATATAGTCGACAGCAGGTGGTATTTGACATATTTTTTTTAATACATCAATACATATTGACCAGACTGTTGAAAATGTGATTGTATGTTTCATTGTCTCTGATTATTGAGCGGTAAGCATAGAACTCCTTGGAAATGACTTTTTTGTTCTTTTCTACGCTTGTTTCAGGTTGGATTTGTTTTATATTAAAGTGATATCTGTCCTCTCCATTTATAAATACTAATGGATTTTTGAGGGCATCATATGAAAGGTGAGTCTCTGCAATGCACTGTAGTCCTTCTTTTCTTCGTTGTTCAATTATGTACCGGCTTGTGTTTTCATTGTCCACAATTACAATGGCGAATACGTCTATCTGGGTTGCATTAAATTGACGTTTGTATTCTCCAGGTGGTCTCTTGTCGGCTCAAATTATAACTTTATGGTCATCGGAAATTATTCGGTCTAGTGATATTTTAAATATGTGAATAAGATCTTCTATACAACTTGGATTACTTCTCGTCTCAATCCACTGACGTTTGTGCATCTTTGATCACTTTCTATTTCTTCATTTCTGATGAAATATACTTACAGAAATTTATAGTCGCTGTCGGGTAGTGGTAGTAATGATACCACTTTATTTTAGATTTGCCCTTGGATGGAAAAAACATTATCGATTTCATCTCTGTTAGTGTTACTCGAAGGTACACAGAAAGAAGCCATTTGGAAGCGGGCATTGTATGCTTTTATATTATGAAGAAAGTGTTTTGTTTCTAGAGTTTTCCCTGTCATATAATGTACAAATTCCTACGGAGATGCTTCCAGTGATAGTAATCAAATTTTTCCATTCATTCAACATTCGTGGAGATTCTTTACTGATTTATTTCGCGTTGCAAAATTGGCAAATATTTTAATGATTCGATGAAAACAAAGTAATCCTAGAAGAGTTATTTTTTCGTTTTGAACGAAAATAATATGAATGAAAAATAATATTAAAAGTGGTACGTTTTTAAAGTAATTTATCACACCTATTACGAGTACCCTTCCAACATAAATGTGTACGTTAATAATATTAGACTCGGATTATACTGCGATACACGTTGATTTTGACTATTCACTGAATTATTAGAGAGAAAAGTAAGCGCCTATACGATTACTAAAGTTACAAAAAATTGTGATTATACATTTATTGATTAAGGGTTTCTAATTATAATTACTGCATATTCCTATACAATACAACTTTTATCGTCAGAAATTCTATACTATAAATTTCACACATATATATATATATATATATATATATATATATATGTATATATATATATATATATATATATGTATATATATATATATATATATATATATAATTTCATATATATATATATATATATATACATTTAACGGAATTTTTTTCGCCAACCATTAGAAGTCTTATGCAATTTTTGACTAGTTTTGTGCTTGCCGATCCAACTTATAGTGTAATTGTGTTTGAGTTTGAAACTGTATTTTAATTAAAAAATTATTAGGTTCCTAATATTCTGTTATTTAATATATCTAGTAAGTCATCCCTTCGAATGTATCAATATTTTCAGATATAGAAATAAGTAGATGTATAAATAATTAATGAAGAGAATAAACACGCATTCACATGCATGCGTATTTATTTTTAATTTATTTGAAATATAAATTAGAAGACATGATGTAAACAAATTAGATGTGCTTCATAAATATGGATCTAACCTTTTTCGCATACTTTTAAAGTTTGCAGGGGGTACTACTAATAGGGATTTCATTTAATGGAATCCGCCAAAAAGAACATTTTCCATCCCTAAGTTTCATACACGAAAAAAAACTATAATTTCTCCATTTTTAAATATCGATGCAATAAATCTATCAAACGCGTTACTGTAATTTTTTAATAAAAGTTAGTTTCTCATAATACTTTCAATGACACTTACATATTACTAAACAACTTCTGAATTGTTATTTGAGAAATATTAAGTTTCAAAAAGGCATTACATCAAGCTTTCTATGATTATTTACATAATTCAAAAAAAAATAAAACAACCTGAAAGTAAGGTCTGCTGACTATATTAGTTTAGAATTTAATCAGAAATGTTGCACAATAATTTTGTATTGTGGAATGAAAATGAAACGCTACTTTCAGACATTTTTATAGACGCTTGAATTTTTTTTTAAATTAAAATTAGCGTTTGTCGCAACTAACTAATTTTTTTAAACAAAATGGCGGAATTGCAATGCCATTTTACATGCCGGTTTTGTACTTTCGTGCCACGCAAGCACTAAATTTATTTTTACATTGCGTTTTCTATAATCATATTATAATTTTAGTATTAGTGGGAAAAAACACCGCGTTTTGTCCTAAAGAAATTATACTTTCTCTCGTGTTAAAAATACTACGTAATATTATTAATCGGATCATAAAAGTTGTATACACCGAATTTAATCTATACAAATATCCAAACCCACTTTTTACAGTAATAACAATATCTGTGATGTCCACATAAATGCAACCCACTGGAGCGAAGCTTATTAGAATCCCATACGATCGAGGCCCATTAATATCTCATGCGCGCAAAATAATGTAACTAGTTACACACATATCAAATTTGGGTACAACATGCTAACTGGTTGAAAAATAATTAGATAATTAAAAGAAGACGAAAGAATAAAATAACTTTCCTTAATAATAGATCCTGCAGAAGCGTATCCCATGCAAGCAACACTCCTTAGAATCCTACGTTATTGAAATAATGTATTATACTGTAGTACAAGCTGTGCACATATTAAATTGGGTAATGATTCATTAATAATTGCAGAGCTGTTAACTAAATAAACAAAAGGTAGAACGATAAAATAACTTTTCATATTGCGTGTATTCCATATAAGTGAAGCACGTTAGTATACCAAACGAGCGACGTCCATTAGCATCCCATGTGAGCAAAACCCATTAGTATCCCACTCTATCAAAGTAATGTATTGTACTGCGATATAAGCAATACACATGCTGAATGTGGTAGCGAATTTTGAATTGATTGCATAATTATTAGCTAAATAAACAAAAGGAAGAATGGATAAAATTCCTTAATTTAGTATCCAATGCGAAAGAATCCATTAGTATTCCGTGAAAGAAGGAAATTAATCGGCTTCACTTGGAAGCCGATTAATTTCCTATGCAAACGAAGTAATATATTACACTGCAGTGCAAGATATACAAATGTAAACTTTAGTTATGTTTCATCAATTGATGAAAAACTTAAACTTATTAAATACGAGAAACAAGGACAAAACGACAAAATAAGTTTGAATTTAGAATATCAGCAGCGATTAACATTGTACAAAATGATTAAATAAACATATTTTAAAAAACCAATTATACTAATTAATTATAATAAAGTCAATCATATAGAATAGGACATTTTTTTAAATAATTGACATTAACAATTAGTAAATGTAAAATTAACATTAAGTAAATGAGAATTTTATAGATTACGTACAAGGCAGGTGAACGATAATAATTGGCCTGATAATGATCGCAGGAAATGGAACATATGACATTTAATATTAAACCGATAAGTCCTACAAATATTGATCATACAAAAAATCGGAGCATCTTTGGTCAATTAGAGCTTCATGATACGCACTATGCCAAGGAAGAAAAGAAGAAAAAATACACACATGCTGACGGAGACATTTAATCGACGGCGTATGCATGCTGACGTATGTATAAAGTCGATGGAAATTTGGCCACTAATCACGTCCATCAAAAATGTACAGTTTTCGGTGATCGATTCACCACCTACAAAAGTGTCTAGTCTGCATCGTGTGTTAGTCCGTCTTAGAGTTCGTAAGTTGATATCCTTAATCATCTCTAACGCTTTTTTAATTAAATACAGGAGTCTATTACTTATTAGTTTTATTACTTAGTAGATTTATTTCTTCGTCAATTTACTTCTTCGTCTAAAGTAAAACTGTTAAACATTTTGAAGGCTCGTGTCTTAAAATTGAAACGCTTTATTCAAAACAATATTTCATATATTTCAATAAAATTTTCAAAACTTCCGCACTGACACTGCTCGTCGGGAAACAGTGAGAAAAATAATTTCTTCTCCGAATTCAATGTTCATGGAGGTATTAACAGACTTGTAAAAAAATTGGAGGGGCAATTTTTTTTATCTGTTTACATAATTCGATGAAATTCTCAATTAAAATTTTATAAAAATTCGTCTTAACCTAGTACTGAGAAACAAACGGACTTATAAATTTGAATACAATGAAATGATCTGGATTATATTTTTTCAATTAACCATGGAAATTCCAAGAATATTTTAACACATGAGTACGTCCGCAATCGCCTATAGAGGTAGCATTCCTTAATTCGTGTCACACATATTCATAAATATTTTTTTCATTTTTTCGGTTTGTGTCCAATTTATCGCATAAGATAGTTATTTGTTTGCAATTTCGACCATGACTCCTTAATTCATGTCACCCACATTCATAAATACTTTTTTTTAATTTTCCCTATTTGTGGTCAATTTATCGCGTTGGATATTATTTTTTTCGGAATTTCGTCCAAAAATTCTAATTAATTCGACATATGGATCTTGCCAAATTAAAACTAATATTTTTTTCGTGGTTTTAGAAGTAATTATCTATTTATATGAAAATGGAAATAAACCGTATCTATATGCACATCGCTCAAAAATCAGAAGAAAGATTTTAATAAAATTTTGAGTTACATAACTTAGAGGTTTACTCAACATCAAAACTTAAAAACCATTTGATATACAATTATGACAAAAAAAGCAAAATGTTTCCAGGATTACTATTTAAATTCTATGTAAAATATGTAATTTTCTTAAGAAGTTTCAAGTTAAATCCATTTGTGCATATGGAAAGATAATATTTTCTAAATAAATTTCATTTTATTCATTGAATATGCAAACGGAAAATGTATTTGGAAACTTATTCTGAAGTCAGAAACAACAAAAACAAAAAAGTGCAACTTTATTTATTTATATGTTCGTTATAATAGCTTTAACTCAAATGATCTATAAATATTAAATGATCAAGCTAAAATTATGAAATAAAAAAATAGCATTTTTTTCAACTAAACAAGTGGTAGCAAAGCTACTCAATATATTTTATATTTAAAAAAACGCATAGCAATTGCTTTAGAAAGAATCGAGTGATTTTTCAGAACTAAATGATTACATATTTTAAAAATGACCCTGGAAATGTATATAAATGTATACTGTGTAAAATATTAAAAATCTCATTGAACGAAACTTCACCCAAAAAAATTTTACCATATATCCGAATACCGTTCATGTTTTAAACGGTTAAAGATTAGAAGATAGACGCAACCTCCATCTTCTATGTTTTTATATAATATCATCAATAATCTCGTTACACCTTCATACCTTAAATCTAGATTCCAATACTCGTCATCCAACGACCTCGAATTACGATAGAAAAACAAGTAGCATAGAACGGAATTGCATGGAGGATCTTTCACCGTATATTCTACTCGGTTGTAAAATCAACTGACTACAGATTGACAAAATACGCCCTCGTTTTCTGTGTTCAAAAGTCCTCTGAATATACATCATCTACCATAATTCGGGAGATCCTAATCCCTTCCATTATAACCCATACTTATCCCTTCTTACTTCTAAAGTGTCGTCTTGCTTTGGATTTAATTTATTTTATTTTATTATCAGACATTTTTATATATTTTGTATTGTAAGTAGACTTAATTAATGTTTAAAATTCATTGATCAATCTGCCACAGCACTTAATGTTCTCATCAAAATCAATGTGGTTGGCTGTAGGAGATTGCTCTTGTAGTAATAATTATGCCATTCTTTACTTAGTTTTCTAAACTTTCAGAAAAATAAATAAATAAGTAAAGGGACTTAATATTTGCCAAACATTTTTAGATACGAAATACGGTTACGAGGTATATATTTTATTTGCTATTTAGCCAAATATATTTTTATTTAAATTTCCTACTTGTATCAAACATCGAATGGCGTTTTGAATGTTTTATCTTTGAAGTACTTAGTTGTTCAACTTAAGATGTCTGTAAGAACAAATCAGGATCATTTGATTTAAAAACAAACGCAACGTATGTATAATGAACATTTATCCAATGCAATTTAAGAGAGTAATTTGAAAAGAAATTTCGGAACCAATTGTGGGGGTGGTCTCGATCGAAAGAAAGAAGGTAAATCTCTAACTTTCATTTAGACGAAATTATATCATAAACTCTATAGGGATCCTATAGGGAGTAAGCCGTAAAATAAAATAATTAACCCGTTTATTTACAAAGCGTTCATGAATCGTTCATTAATTTATTTTGCCCTAAGCGTTTACTCGCATTTTGTTAAACGGCTTACCTAGCCAATTTAAATAGTTAACTGGGTCATTTTCATTTTTGTATTTATGTGTTTTATTGATGTGTTTTATTAATGTGTTTTATTTTTGCCAATCTGATCTATCGTGCAATTTTGTTCAACCGAAAACTGTATTTTAATATCAAAATTTCTACATTCTTCGTATTTTATTACAGGTATCTCTAATAATTCGTGGTCAAATCCCTTTGAGCGTGTCCTTCCTGTCAGCTATAAAAAATGAGTGTACAAATAATTAATCTAGGATCACACCTGTATTAATTATTTACCATTGCTCACATGCAGATTTGTTTTTAAATTATTTGAAACCTAAATTAAAAGATATCACTTTATAAATTAATAGTTATGTTTTACAGGTGGAAACTATAAATTTGTACGCTTATTTTAATGCAAGTTATATATGATGCATCTAAAAGAGATCTCAAATAAAATATGACATCGTTAATATAAAAACCCACTAAATATGAGTAGAACTCATATTTTTGTACCCACATATTTTTAATATATTGGTATATTGACTAGTTCGTGTATAACAGGATAAATAAAAATTTTTTTTTGCCTATATCGCTTAATTTGTAAATAAAATTAATAAAAATAAAATTTTCTTGCATTATTTACTGAATGTTGCTATTGCTATTTTTGAATTGCATATGCATGCAATGCATATCCCATGCATAGTTCAATAGAGAGAGGAAAAGTAAGGGCACTAAGTTTTTCTTTATATTTTCATATCATGCTTAGCCAACACGTTATATAGATAATGCTTAGTCAGCACGTTATATGACATGCTTAACCAGCGCGTCATATAGGCACGTTAAATATCGGGTAATAATTTTACATGTTATTACAACATTTTATTAAGATTGGGCTTAAAGTGAAAACATGTATTAAATTGTGACCTATGGACGAATATATAGACACGTCGAAGTTATAACGGGCTAATTTTATCATTAGGCTATAGAACCGTAAATTATTGAAGCTCATTTCCGTAAGATGGGAGCGAAACTATTACTAACCGTACTGAAATGTGTTATTGTTATTTTGAAATCAAATTGAAGTTTCTTACAATATTTTAAATAATGTTCACATGTTATTCAAAACATTTTATAGTATTATTTGAGAAATATAAAGTTTTAAAATGTAATGCCTTTTCTTGGTGATGCAGAAAATATAAAAAAATTAATTAAAGTAGCGTCCAGTGAACACGTGATTTTTTTCCAAAAATGTTGTTTAATAATTATGTATTGTGGAATAAAAACGAAATGCAAATTTGTGGATTTTGAAAGACGGTTAAATTTTTTTATTCAAAATTAACGTTTTCCGCGGCCTTGCTTAAATTAATATTTGGCTAAGACGGCGAGATTTACATGCCAGTTTCGTACTTCAAAGGCCCGCAACCAATAGATTTGCTTTCTATATTGCGCTGTCTATCGGCATTCAGTAATAATAAATTTATGTATATGAGTAAAAACACCGGATTTTGTCTGAAAAAAGTTGCACTTTTCCTCAAATACTACATAATGTTTTAAATTGGATCATGAATTATGTATACACTGAATTTCATGTTATTCTGCCCAATCATCCGTATCTAGTTTTCTAGTATTAGCGGAACCAGCTAAGTATATTTATATCCACTCAAACTAAGCTCGCCCAACATCCCACGACAGCGAAAGTCATTAGAATTCCACACGTGCAAACTCCATTATTATTTCATGTACGTAAAATAGTTTACTGTATGCCAATACAAGCTATGTACGTGTAAAATTTGGTAACGATTCGTTAATTGACTGCAAAGTTATTATTTAAGGAAACAAAAGGACGAAACGATAAAATAACTTTCTGTCATAGTAGTGGTATCGGATTCGAACGAAACCCAGGAAAACTCAAGCGAGCAAAACTCTTTAGAAAAATGCTTTTGAAATTTTACCAGTAGCTCTACATTACTTTTTTGGTATTCACTTTAAGTTTATGTACTGTAACATTTGTTCATTCTGCAAATAAATAAATGTTCCATGACTTAAATTTCACTTCTAATTACCCGTGAATAATTGCTTTATTCTATCAAAGTCATGTTTTACTTTCAGCAATTTTCGACAAATATTAACTACCAAAGTGAAAGACTTCGATTTTACTTGACGTCGACTTTATTTCAATGTTTATAATATGATGCTCTTCAAGCCTCTTCATTCAATATTATTAATGAAGCATACTCCAGCTTATTATAACAAAATATTCTAGAACATTCAAAAACCTTTCGAGAAAAGTCGCGATCTAAGGTCTGAAAATTTACTGAACAAGACAGTTTCTTTTCACCATCTTTTATTTACTCCATGTAAATAAAAGATGGTGAAAAGCCTTCTTTCTGTAATAAAATATTTGTTGTTTTTGACACACTTACTGAATTCCGATTTAGCTGAAATGTTGCATGGTTATGTAAATTAGAACGCAATACAATATGTAGTTTCTATCTAGCTAATTTGGCAATGAAACTGAAATGTGATTAGAGAAAGTTCACAGTTTTTAGATTAGAGATTAGAGAAAGATTTTCGTCAGTTTAGGCTTGTTTAATTTGTCTCAGTCTTTTATATTATCTTGATTTTTATTATATCCAGATAATGATGAAGGCGGAAGCCACTTATAAGAATTGCTGCATCGAAGGAAGTAAAAATATAAGAACTAACTGAATACTTAAGTGTTCAGCTAATAGAAATCACCAAAATACGCGCTTTTAAAGGCATATTTTGTGCTATTTCAATTCACATATATACGAGAGTAGCCTTGAGTATGAAGAATACGTAGAACTGGCTGTTGAAATAAAGGTAAAACTGGCTGTTGAAATAAAGATAAAATTCGAATTTGGAAAATAAAAGTTCGGACTCCTTTTAATCCATTGAAGCACTTTGCTTCAATTTATCATTTATTTTTACAAATTGGTAGCAATTTTAAGACAATTTCATTTATTCCCAAAAATAAAAGTCGAACTGCGCGGAATACAATTCACAAACTCCGAAGAAGAAATAATTGCTTTCGAAAAGATCGTAAAGGAGAGATCCAAAAAAGAGCGGATCGACTGTTTCTCTCACTAGTTCCATTAAATAAAACTATATATAGACTACCCTGTGACTATGTTGAAAAACAATTAATAAACTAAGAAATTGCTAGTTAGCGACATTTTTAAAGTTTTCCGTGATACCTTATATAAATGAAGTTAATTTAAAGAGAATGAAGTTTAGTTCTTATACACAAAAGATTTTTATTAATATTTCATATAACGCATAAATAAATAAATGAAGCTAAATATTTAAATCATCGGGGAGTGAACGCTAAGAAAAGCTTTAATATCAGTATCAAGATTAGAATGAAGGAAATATCCAGGATGTATTCGTGAAAATATAAAAATTAAATTTTATTTTAAAATTTTGGTGCATGAAACTTAATAAAAGCTTTTTTATAAACATTTTCTTGATTTAACTTGATTTAAATAAAATTGATCAAAAATTTTCCATAAATTTTAATAATTTCCTTCAACTAAATCTTGTTTTTTTTGTGGACAAAAATGAGTTACTAGACGAGAAACATTTAGACACCATAGTTCTCTAGGCTGAAAATAATTTTAATTTACCTTACCTATATGCGTACTCATTTCAGTTGGAAGAAATAATGACAAAGGAAGAAGACAGCGCCGATTCTTCGAGGCAGAAAGTGTTATCCTATCTACTATCAGGTACTTATTTTCCTCAACGGGCGTTAAATATTTTAATGGATTTTTCGAGGGCGAACCGTGACGCTTTGTGGAAGTTTTTATTGGCCCTCTCTCTTGTTGAGCTGCGTAAACATGTAGGAGAAGTTTCATTCGGAACTCCTTTGTTTGTTTGAAATGGTGGAAAGCTCGCAGATGATTTGCGGATATTGATTTTTGAACGATTTCTCATGTGTTAACAAAAAAGTAATAAATAGTGAAAAAAGGTATTTATAATTCTGGTGCTTTACCCAATTAAGCTACTCTCTATCAAATCAACAATCCCTTATAATTTGGAACACGAATTTTTTTATTTCGCTTTTATATAGTCAAGTCTATATATAAAAAAATTAATTTCAGCCACTTCTAAATGTATTGATTTGGCATGTAACAAATGACAGGGTCAATTACAATACGGGCTTCTATCTAGCTTTTCAATTTCCATATATATCGCACTTTTTTACCGTTTCATAATCCTCGGTATTTGTAAATCTATAAATTATAAACATATCGGGTTCGAAGACCTTCAGGTTTCGTTAAAATTAACAAAATACATAAATGGATAAAATAATCACAATTGAGTTTTTATGACGACAGGTTTAAGAGTTAAAGTTACAAATTCTACAAAATAGGATTTATTATTGCCAGTTGGTTTTTAACTCAGTATTTGAGTAATCTCTACCAAATTAAGGAAGTCTTAATCTTATTACAGAAGCATCATCTCAGAAAATCGAGCAGTTGGTGAGAACGAATAAAAAATTATCTTCATCTTTTCCATTAGGTGGTAGAAATGAACAACTCTTCCGCCTAGCGGAAAGGATCAGGATAATTTTTTATTTTGCTGTTCATTGGCAGATTTCTGTTTCAAACTTTTTGTAATTTGAAGACTTTGTTTGCACATAAACTATATCAGAGTAACCAATTTGATATTGGGTATCAATTATATTAATCAAATATAATAAAATAAATAACTTAAAATAAGATATTTTTAGTCGTGGCATTGTAGATTGGGATAAGCAAAAGAGAATTGTCTAGATTACGTACAACGCCATAATAATCGGTCCGATAATAAACGGGGAAAATCGAATATATCACATTTAATATTTGACCCATAAGTCCTAAAAAAATTGATCCTAATAAAAATCGGAGGGAAGAGAAACTTGCGGTGGAAACACGCTAAAGAAGGAAAGAAGTGATAATGCGAATAGATACATATTGACGGACAAAGAAGACATTTAATCCAACGCCTGTACGCGTACACATTGAGTTAATATAGGATTAGACACCGACTTTGTCCACCAAAAATTGACAATTTTTAGTGGTCAATTCACGAACGGCAAAGGTCGCTCCTCTGCGCCGCGTGTCACTTAGTTTATTTAACAATTCGCAAGATGATATCGTTAATCTTCTCTTTTAACTAAATACAGCAGTTTTTATGTTAATCCATCGGCTTTCAATTAATTTTCTCTCTCGGCTAAGGTAAAAATTCATAACATTTTGAAGACTAGTATCTTAAGAAGAAAATGCTTTATTCAAAAAATACTTTCAAATGCATTTTAAAAACCTCCTTACTGGTACTTTACTCGATGGAGTACTGTGTTACAAAATTCGACAGTCTTCAATTAAAATTTTATTACTTTTAGTCTTAAACTAGAAGAGCTATGGTAATGCCATATCCTGATGAATAAATAGACTAACGTATATAAACACCAGGAAATGATACGGGTTACACTTTTTCCATTTGGCTGTCAATAATATTTTAATCCTAATACGAATTAACCAGTTAAATACGTGTTCAGTCGAACATAGAGGTAGTCTTCCACAATTTGTTTCACAAATACTCATACATATATTATTTTTATTCGTCCTAAATGTGTTTAATTTGTCGTATAGCAAATATAAAATTAATTTCTAACAGGTACGATAGAAATCATTCAGTCAAATTAAATACAATATTTTTGTTAGTTTCGAAAATAATTATCTGTTTATATGAAATTGGCAATAAACCATATGCGCATCCCGCAAAAACCAAAACGAGAGATTTAAATAAACTTTTAAATTTTATACCTCAGAGGTTTAATCCACATTAGAAATTATTATGTTATATATTAATCATAAATATTATTGTCCAACTTTACCATTACCTAATTTTTATTTTACTATTTCTTTGAAATTAATGCGTACTTTTAGAGCGAAATCCAAACTTCTTTTTTAATTTAATTAAAAAAGAAACCAAGTTTTTTTTAAATTAAACATTATATATTTATAGTTATTCACCTTTCCACTAGATTGCTCTAGTTATTTTATCTTTAGAAATGTTTCTGATTTTACAATATATTTGAATTTAGCGGCACTTTGTTACTTCGTCTGCACGAAATTCCGAATAGCAAATGCAATGTTTTAATGCCTTCGTTTATTCTCTTATATTAGATTATGTGATCCCCTAAATTCCTCTGTCCACAATTGCGTATTTCTACAGTCATCATTTGTCCACCACTTGTATAGCGAAGATTTCATTTAATTTTCTAAGTAACCTTTCCATCATAATATATTTTGTGAGCATTTGATGTATAACAATAAAAAAGAAATAAATTCTTCTCAGGATTATTACTTGTATTCTATGTAAAATATGTAAATTGCATGAACAGTTTCAAGTCAAATCCACTCGTACCCACAAGCATTGTTTTGAAACTGGATTCATTTTAGAAATCGAATGTTCAAATGGAAAATGTATTTAAAAAATGAAAATTCTAAAACTAGAGGCAGATATTGAATATATTTGACGTTAATTTTGTGGAAATTCATTATTCACAATTAAATGATACTACGTGATATAGTATTATTTCTACTTTCCTTAAGTTCTTTACCACGACTTAGGTTTCGTTGTATTACATCTCCTGGTGGGCTATTAGCAAAATTAAAAGCAAAGATTAAAACAAATTATTTGACTTGATGTAATGGAATTTTTACATTACGTCTCCGCACTCTCTACTAGCTAAACTAATTTTTAATTGTCTAAGAAATACTCATAATAGTTGTATATTTAATGAAATTAAAGAAAAAAACACTAGGTTCTACTACTTAATGAGTAACAGTCAACACGTTACGTAGTTGGGTCCAAGAAAAGTTCACGGAAACTGTATACAAGTGTCTTAAATCGACTGCAAAAATAACTTTCTCTATTACAATCTATATTTATTATAATCACGCCATGTATTCATAAGTTTACATGTGAGAAATAATATTTATAAATGTACACTATGTTTATACGACTGTGTAAGGCACAATAGACATATATTTTATATTAGACATATATTGTATTAGAAAAATAATAATTTTCCATATTTGAAACGAAATATCAAATAAGTATAAATGTTTATAAGCACCACTATATGTACGAAACCTTTGTAGGGCAAGTTCTAACCGTACTTGACATACATTCATACACAAACCTGTTTCATACTATATCTTGTGATGAGGATCTATTGATCGGTATTGTATAGTTGTTATTCTCCTCGTTTTTATGGAGTCTCGCAGTAAAGTTTTAATACAGAAAGGTAAAATGTCATGAATTGTGAATTCCGATAAAAGTAAATCTGTGAATTTTATTCTAAGTCTATTATTACTTGACATGGTTTTTTAAGAACACAATTGTGTGCTCTTTGTGGAAAAATTAAAGGACTGCATTTGTATATTTTTATATCTCGTAGCTCTTAAGATCTATATAAAAAGTGTGAATAGGCAAAGGTATGTCGGAAAGTAACTTCGGCTTCTTCTAAAGAAATGCTAGTATTAAGCGTACATCGTATTTTTATATAGTTAAACATGCTTAAAATTAAGTTGCCACTCTCAGTTATATCGACTACCCTTGACCATGTTTCGCACATTCTCATCATCCGTAATTCTACTATTTCTAATATCAACAGCCCTTCCATGTGATTATGGACAATTATCCCTTAAATAATCGCAAGACTATTCACATATTTTTTCTTTTAATGTGTTCGTTTTTCTGAATTAGAACTACTAGAACTAGACTTCCTTTTTGTTAAGAGTTTCTTCTTCATCACACTAAATCTAAAAAAAATGCCATAACACCTTATGCTACTGGTACACTAAATATAACAAGGTGTACATTCGTACTACTTCCTCTCATGTTCTTAACTTTTCCCTTATGTTGATAATTAAATACAATATTTTGCTATGACACATTAAGGATAAAATCTGAAGTCATTGTCGCGACCCTAAAAACTTAAAAGTTAACTTAACGCTTATAAATAGAATTAAAATTATAAAAAAGAAGAAAAATACTACTAGTTTACTAATTTATGGGAGAACTTTAATCTTTATTGATTATAATAAATACTTAAAGCAGCCACAACAATAAATGAATGATGTTGCTTTGAAATAGAAAAAAACATATAAGATCATGTTTTCGTCTCTGCTGTGTCGGATATTATAAAACAATTATAAATATTTTATACAATTCTTAAAAATTATTCAATTCGGAATTTATATTTTTTTGACGTAAATGAAAGTTGAACTTAAAATATAAAATAAATTTTTCGGTCTAAATCTCTCCAATTTTCATGTTGCTTAAAAGTTTAAAATTTTGGAATATACTATATTTTGTTTTACGTAAATCATACGTTTATTTTTCTTTGTATATCATTACAAAATGTTAAAAATACAACATATAATTTAAATAAACACCACTCTGCTTCACCTTTTGCTCTTTTAAAAGATAATCTGCGAAAGAAGCGCTCTCAACATGAACATAAATAAACGCAACACATAAAGCTCACCGTCCATTATGATGGCGCAGAATGCTCGTGCAGGACCTCGTTCGCAGGCATTAATTAGACTTTGGAACGTGGATTTTTATCGCTCACAGCGTACCGTCCATCCATCACGCGTTATACTTAAAGCCCTGGTTTCACGTTACCGGAATAGAGATTTTAAGAAAAGTTTCAGGAGTACCCTATAAGCTTCTGCACAGTCTCTACCGATTATAAGTTGTTTCCAAATAAGGGAAAGAAAGAGGCTATGAACAAATTGGTGATTGCTAATTTGTTACCCCTTTTATGGAAAGTCTTCTTGAAAGAAACGCATAAGTGTTTAAAAATATAGGATATTCTGCGTTGTAATATTTGTTACCTATATATAACCGGTATGTGCAAATTCAGTCCCATACATTTATATGGCGAAAAAAAAATTTAAAAAGATAAGTTGTTTTAACCTATGCCACATCAGTACGTACAGTACATCACAGTACATCAGTACAACTAATTAGCATATGAAAAACTGAGGATAATATTTTTAATGCTAAAAGACAACTTTAAATTTCCATGAGAGGGCTATAACCTACGTAGTGTCAGTAGCATTTCTATTCTTTTTAGAAAATATTGCCATACTGAAGGTAAATGATTATAGCCTCGAAGACATTCAGTTTCCCTTTTAAGGGATCAAAAATTAATGATAAGAATGATATTTTACATATCAGCACAACAATCGGCAAAAAAAAATTACTTTTTACATGTATCAATATTTATTTAACAATAAGGCACTTACTAGAAAATAAATATGAAAAACAATTATTCAACCAAATATTAGATATATTTATAAAACTAAGAAAAAGAAAGGTAAGAATAATTTACTTGTTTTTGAAAGAAAAATGTTGCTAAAAATATTCGAAATAATGCAGACAGACGTTTTCTGAGAATCAGAATAAACAGTGAATTAAAAAAATAAACAATTACATAAAATGAAGTGAAATTCCGTTTAACACCCCTTTCTGTGGTATGTATTAACCACGCAGAGCCATTCAACGACGGAACAAGATATAGTTCGAAATACAGATGGTTAAATTATATGTGTGCATGCTTTAATAAAATGAGGATTACAAACTATAAGAGATTAAGTGATTTTTTATTTACATTAGAGGCTAGGGCTTTTTAAGTACAATGAACCAAGGCAAGACGATGGGAAAAAAAATCTGAATTTTAGCAATTACAACTTAGGATATTGGTTATGAAAATAGAAAAATATTCAAGAAGGAAAATTTTACGAAAAATATAAAACTTTGGTAAAACGCATTGGAGCTTATTTTTTTTCTTTGTGGTGGTAATATTTTTAAATTTTAACCAATTCTTTTACTATTAAGACAGCTTAGAAAAGTTAAGTACACTGATGGTGACTTAAAATTGACGAATAAATCAGTTTTAACACAACTATCGATATGAAATCTTAAACATTTGGCACGTGAATTCTCCGAGTGTCTTTTCATACCGCAAAAAAAAACCGATTGCTCTGATTAATCGATGGTAACTTTAATAAGTTGTTTTTCTCCTAAATTGTTATTGTTATAAACCACATCTTTTTTAATTAGTAGCAACTAACCTGTCATACTATTCTTTTATACCCAATATATTATTTCATGTAGGTTTACTTCCGTAACTTTATTGACAATTACTTTATAATTTCAAATTTAACTTATTTTTGTTTGTTTATTAAAAGGGGCACAATTAAAAGTCTATTTTGAAATTTAATACGCATGTGTCTTATGATATCATTCATATCTAAAAAGGAAAAAACCTTATAAAATAACTTAAATGTCTGTATGTCTATCCTCATAGTTGTTTTTCTCAAAAACCTCTTGACATACAAACTTAAAATTAGACACATTAACAAAGCAGGTTAACCTGCCTGTATAACATAGTCGTTAGAAAACGCGAACAATAAAGTCTTTAAAATATGTTTTCATAGTTTTACAAAGTGTATAATTTGAGATATATTGACATATAATGTATATACTCGGAGATATACTGAGATATACCCAGTCCTCACAGTCAAGTGTATAAGTTACTTTTTAGCAATATGATGTCTGTTAAAGAAATTTACTGTGTGGCATTTAATTTTTTTAAAGTGAGCTTAGCCGCCAAATTATGAACTGATTTGAAATAAAAATTACTTTTGATATGCATTTGAAATTCTCTTTTTGACTGCTCATTTTAAATATATTGTTAATCCTAATTTTATTCCCTTCTTCATAAAAGTATTTTCGCATAATAAAACAATAACCTTGTTGTGATTAAGAGCGAATTAATTAATGCAAATGAGTGTGCAAGTCAAATACTAAGTGGATAACATTATATTAATCTTACACACAATTAAATGAAACTACGTGATGTAGTATTATTTCTACTTTCTTTAATTTCTTTACCACTTAAAGAAAGTAGAAATTATACTTTAAAGAAAGTAGAAATAATACTACATCACGTAGTTTCATTTAATTGTGAACAATGAATTTCTACAAAATTAACGCCAAATATATTCAATATTAATCTTACAAATAATCGACTTAATTTTAAAATTCTTTTTGAAGATTACTTCACCGTATTCTCACTTTTCACTTATTCAGAGCTTTGAGTGAGTAAACTCACGGGTAAAAGTTAGTTTATCTTTTGTTAGTTTTACATAAATTTATCACTTGTCAGAAAATCAACAAATACGCGGCAGCTGGTAAATGATTTACGTGAGTAGAAAATATGTTTTTTCATTACCTGCTTTAGATTTGTGAAAAATGAAATTATTAATATAACATTATAAATATAAAAATAAATTACGGCTTTCTAACCTATTACACTGAAAAATATGCATAAAATTCTAAAACTGTTCACATAACAATTTTGAAAAAAAGTAAGGTTTTTAGAAGCCCACGCAAAGGTTGAAAGAGAACTATATTGATTATTCTTGATCTTATAATTTTTGACATATGCGCCATGTTTTTACGCCTGTGAAAAATTAACATCTGTTAATAGTGTAATATAAATTCTACGTACCATTAAATGTTCAGAAGTACCGAAATTTACAAAGAACGGTTAGAACTCACACTGTGACGTCATAGTGTGAGTTTTAACCATACTTGAGATCTATATTTATGAAATACTTTCGTTTAGATCGCGCTACCTCCTTACATCGGTTTCTGTGTAGATCGTAAAAATTGACCTTGCTACAACTAGCACCAGAAAAGTTGCTTAATTTAAAAGATTTACGAAATCTTAATTGTTTTAGTATCAGAATTTACTTTTTTGTTATTTTTTCAATTGTTTTTCCCAATAAATGATTTGAAGTATCGGATACTGTGTAACTCCCAATGAAATATAAGTTTAACGTTTTCTCCACAGGTTAATTAAAAATTGAAATAATAAAATAAGATTATATTTGTTCCAATAAGAAAATTAAGTATAAGTTCCAAGCCATTTTGTAACTTAATATTACGCAAAAGAGAATTTTGAAAAAATGTAACAAACATATAAACTGCGATCCCCACTTAAACCATCCATTTCTTAAATTTCATGCAAATAGGTTTAATTCTGGAGAAAAAGGGGATTTGTGATAGAGGAAAGGACGTCATAAAATTATAAGTAATAACGAAACTAAGAAGAGGCGTCTTGTACAGAAGCGGTTTAATAATAGAGCTGTTAATATAAATATCTAGGCTGAGGAGAATGAAATATTTCAATTGGTGAGAAAAAATCTATGTACCTCTGCTGATGTATTTTTACGTCTTCGTTTTTCTGGACCCTAGAAAATTATAGATTCCACAAAATAAGAAAACGTTCATGAAAATATACCGATTGTACTCTATATCGATCGTTATAGAAATTACTTTTATACCCATGGTCTAGAGCTCCATTCTGAAAGCTTTCGCTATGTCGTTGTTCTGAAATACAGGACTAATTTCTAGCAATTTCTAAAAAAATATTTTCTATTCAACTGCAAAGTTTCGTGACCCACTGGATTTTGGATTAATAGAAAATACTAAGAATTAATCCTCTAAAAATGTTTTAAAAGATCGCCTGAAAAAGCTTAATATTTCTTTACCGCATGTATGCAATTGATATATACACACACACATATATATATATATATATATATATATATACATATATATAAATATATATATATATATATATATATATATATATATATATATATATATATATATATATATGTATATATTAATATTATATATAGCCGACTTATTACTAAAATAGCTGCCCCTTACAACCAATCAGAACAATCGTCTAGCCCCCAGTTGTAAGAAAGTATTTTGTTCTAAATCCAATTTAAATTTATTTATTTTAACATTTCTTACTCTCTTTTTACATTTTGAACTTACCTAATTTAGTCTGGGGATAATCTTTTGCTCTTCTCCACAGAATACATTTTTGTATTTCTGTGTTGCTATGTATGTATGCACATGCTTACTTTTGAAAAACACACGCTTTTATTAGGTATAATAAAAATGAAATAAATTTATGAATTATTTTAAATCATACAGAAGGAAATAATAATAAAAAGTTTGTTAGTAAGGAGATATAGATTCACCCTAAAATAACCATTAGGTTATTTTATATTTTGTTAATAAAAGTAATGAAATCTTTATAAAATAGAAGCGAAGAATATACGTAATACTTCATCTTGCTGTCACTATCCTTTCACTATGGATGCATTTACATCCAGCATCATTGACGGTGATTTTTATTTGAATCGGATCACAAATAATAATAAGTATCCACTGGTTTGTGTACTGTAATATTAAATTTTTATTTTTGTTTACCGTCAAGGAGTTCGGTCACGTTCCTGCTTACTCCATCATCAAATTTAATCCTCATTTTAGTAGAAAGTGATAAGAGAATTAAGTGAAACGCCCCATGTCTAAAGCGTTTATTATTAATTAATTTATTTATTTACAAAATTCCTACTTTATATATTTTTTATTGCTACAATTGTTAGTTTCTTCTTTAAAAAATACTGATCAGATATAAAAGAATATGAAGGTCAGTTTGGTCCCAAATCGTTAATTATTTGAGGCCAGACTTGAACTAGGAAATGTGTCCATATTTTTTGAAGCTGAAGGTAAAACGGATGATTAAATTCTAAAGTCAGTCTAACTTATATAACTAATATTTCGACAGTGTTACATATTTCAAGAGATTTTTAAATAAATTCCTAAACAAGAAAATTGGGCCTAAATACGTTACCTTTACTGTTTACAGCCGAGAAGTTCTGTATTATATTATTCACCTAATTTTCGGGTAGATCAGACCAAGAGTCTAATAATTACTATATCATTTTCAGCGCTTCATACGCTTGCAATATTTCAAGTAAATTATATGTATAGGACACAGATAATAAACAGAGAAGGGAAGTCAATAAAAGCGTGGCAATAAAATATATTTCGGTGAAATTTAAGTACAAATCAGTCTATTAGATACTGAATAATTTTGTAATGATGGACAGTTACACAGAAATTAGTGCTATTCCTTTAAGTGGCCTTTCATGTAAAAGAGGCCCAAAAAACCACTTGGTATATACATACATATTTCACTTCGTCAGTACTATGACATACAAAATATACCCTTAGCAGTTAGTTACTAAAAGGCAAGGATATCTTTAAGTACAGTAACAAAAAGACGAAGTATAATGCAAAGGCTTTCAATAAAAGGTTACATTTAAGTACTCGATTGGCATCTATATTTTCCGTGTGCCATGATAGCTTATCCATAATATTACCTAGAATTTTAAATCGGCAAGAGTCTGGAAAAGGCCTCAAGGGTTTTTTTTAGTGAAGCTTGTTTAACTTTAAAAGTAGCTCATCTATTTGCAGTCTACATTTAACTGACCGTCAATTTCCAACTTTATTAGCCACGCGTGATCTGATCCGCTTGTAATATTTAAAACATAAATAGTCAAAACAGTTAATAATGTGTAGAAGTTTAATTTTTATTATTCACACGTGAACACTGTAATAACCATTATCCTTTATGATACACAAGGATGATTTCTCAAAATATATTTGATTTGAAAGCAATTTATTTATAATAAATGGTGACAAAACGGTATTGCTATCGCATCAAAGTGTATAATGAATTTTAACAAAATTTTACAGTTTAAATCTTTAAAGATTTAGTCAAATTTTCGATAAAAAGTGTCAAGGCTGTAATCCAACATATTTTTTTAATTAACAGTGACCTCTGTTTTTTATCAATAACTATCATAAATATGTAACTTTATTATTGTCAACTAGATGACAGTATTTATTTTAAATTTAATTTTTAAAAAGAATTAATAATATAGTTACATTTACATATCAGCGACTACACTATCCATCAGTCTTTTTCAAACACCTTTCTATATGTACTCAAGAAATAGTTTGAAACAATTATAATGTGTAATGTTTCACTTTCCACTTCCAAAGAGCAAAATTTCTGGTTAATAAACTGTGACAAAGAACTTATTTAACTTTGAAATGTTATGTCAAATGGTTTTCAGGAATATACAGGAAACGTCCACGTATTGTACGAAATTAAAAATGTTCTGATTTTTTTTTAACTTAATATATACCAAACTTATTTTATACTTTTTTTTGTTTAGACAAATTACTTATATACTGTATCATACACGTGCATATAATTGACGACATATTATCTTCCAGTTTTGATAGTACCACGAAAATGTTCCGATATTACCACGATGATAGTACCACGATTCACGCCGCGTACGTTCACGCCGCGTACATACCCTTTTATATACATAAATATGCACAAAGACGTTCAACAAATTCCAATAAATTAATTATGTTCTCCTTCTCCATCACGACGATAAAATTTTATTAAAATTCACTACAAGGAACATCTATTATTAAATTATATAGTCATTTAGTACTATGGTGTATTTTCCAAACGATATATTTACCAATGTTCTTAATATAAAAATTGTTGTACATAATTAACAATGTTAATTGAAACCTGTTATTATTATTGATTGATATAAGGGATGATAATAACGTGTGTCGTAGTCTTCACACTTTAAAAAAAATATGATTATCTACTAATAATAAAAACGCGAAATTTTGAATGAATGAAATATGAAATTTTTATAATATGAAATTTTGTATACGAATAGATTATAGCTTGAATTGACATTTTATCCCGAAATCTGAGGTAGTTCCGATGGAAAGCATATTTTGTAATATTCATCAGGTTTTTATTTGATCAGGTAGTACTTATTTGTTTATTTAGTATTCAATGCAATATTTGCACATACAGTGGACTTATTTGCAGAAGAGCAATCTCCTCACGTCAACTAAAACTAAAGAAAGTAATTAATTAAAAGCTGAACTGTAAAGATAATTTACAATTGTTACAATTTTTACAAATCACGTATTATATAAAACAAACCATACCTTAGTTTGAATAACGTCTGCATCGCAAAATATCCTTGACGTTGATGAATGTTATTAAGTCTTAATATTAACTTTAAGCCTAATTTTCTGTAATAATTTCAATAGTTGATATTAATCGGTTCACAAACTTACATGCGTAAGTTTTATTACGTGAATAGGAACAATTTAATTTCAGTTTTATAGGAGCGTTTAAAAAAAAGTATTTCAGATTTCAATCTGTTTCTTCGGCATTATTTCTACGCTTTTTTGAGATAATGCCATACTTCAGTATGGTTCAAAATCTAAAGCACTTTCTTAAATGGGTCAAAATCTAAAGCACTTTCTTAAGGGTTGCTACCTTTTATAAAAACAAAAGATTATCATTTTTCTCCTTGCTCACGGCGGTTTAGCAGTTTTCCTTGGTGATTAAATAAATATACAGGCAGATAAATAAAAAAAACAGGAAAAAAATTTCAGAGGAAATATTCAATAGGGACGAAAAATGAAGGAAGAAATAACCAAATTTGAACATGATTCCTAAGTTTTAATCCAGTATAAATCTTGTTCAAATAGATCTTGTAATTTTTAGGTCCAGTTCTAACAAACTGACAGGCAGGCAGACTAACAGATAATAATTGTAAACCTGATGTTTTGGCCTCCTCCTCCGAGATAGAAATATTGGTTAAAACATTTCTAAAAGCATTTAACGTACAAACTCAGAAAATCAAGTGATAACGTGAGGAATAGCGTGATGATTTCCATTGCTAGTGATTGATAACGCCCTTAGGGTATAAAAGCGGAAAGTATCATTAAATACTTACGGCAGTTTTTGCATAATGCGTGTACAGATATAGCCTAGTTACTATTTTACAATGTTTGGTGATCTAATCAAAAGGTCAGACAACGTTTAAAGAAAAAAATAGAATTTAATGTCTAACGGCGAACAAGTTTAGAGGACAGCAGAAATGAAGGGGTTTATAGTTTAACATCGATATTTTTTTATTACTTTATAACAAATTTATCAAAACAAGATGTATTATCATCATTGCACATCAAATTGTATCTATACAGACCAGTTTGGGCGGAGTTATAAAGTAGACTTTGTGTATTCATGATCTCCCATAAATCATATTTTATAAATCCAATATTTGAGATAACATTCAGAGACATGGAATTATTCTACGCAACACTTTGAAAATTGATGCTGTATTGATGCGAAGCTCGAATTCAGCAAACATTTAAAATAACTAGCATAAAACATATAAAAAACGTGGCAAATATGAGTAGACCTCGCACTATTGGGATTCAGTACGCATTTATGCACTTATAAACATTTAATTACACGTTGTGTTTACATTAAATTGTATACAAATATTAATTTTTTACAGTGTTATAACGTTACTTTTGCCACGTTAGTTTTTTACGTTTATCGTATGTCTGTGAAAGAAAAAGTTAGCAATATGCCTACTGCATCTTTCACAGACATATGCATATGGCACATATTCAAAAGGTCTATAGTAATCGCTACAGTTTCTGTACTTTTTGTCAAATTACCGACGCTTTTTTTATTAATTTTTGATTCAACGGCTTCAGAAATAAGAAAGGGGTGCTGTATTTTCACTTCTTCTTAGAATATTTTTTTTATTCTTTATCTTTTTTCTTAGAATATCTTTCCCAATAAGCAATTTGAAATTATGGAAAGTATATTTATATCTATTCATCACATGAAAATATATTTTATATTATTCCCCATATGATATATGGCGTCAAAAATATACTATATTTCTCTGTGATTATTCTGTGAACATTTCAGGAAATTAATCCTCGGAAAATATTGAAGTAGTATAAGTACATATTATCGTACTACTATGGCAAATTACAAGCGTAGTTTCTGAGAAAATCGATTGTGGCAGACGAGTAGAATTGAAGGAGAATTATACTGTTTTCAATATATTATTTTAAGTAAATAATTATACCTAGTTCTCAAGAACTACGTATTATATGGCTGACTAACATGTCACTGAAAATAGTAAACAGTTAAAAACTATACGAATTTACGATAACATGACAAGGTCGCGCATTGCACATATCTAATCCAACAGTACGTAAAGATGTCGTCAATGAAAGTAATATAATGATAACAAAAGATGAAAGTAATATATGTTGAACTATATATTCCTATTCAATGACCCCATATCAAAGCACAGTCAGTCAGTACAATATATTAGTCATATTGCAATTATCATTGGTAGACTTCCATTAATGAATATGTTTAAGCGGATAGCTGAAAAATCGTCTTTTAACTTTTCGACGGGCATTTCAAAATTTATATTATCGGGTTATTAGTTAAAGCGTCTAAGTGTCATCGATCTAGTTTCGTGACATTTCAGGGATAGTAATTTTACATAGTGATAATAAAAGCTGGGTCAAAAAATTACTTGTCTGATTGTCTGTTGCGTGAGTGACATTTTTCACTATATTATCAATATAATGGTTAATTACATTCAGGAATACGTACATACTTCAAAAAGCAAATTATTAAATTATAATTGAAATCATTGAACTGATGGTACATTCTGTGAAGAATTTTGCTTGAAAACTTTTTAACTCGCGAGAGGACAGTTAAGCTATATTATACTAATTTTGAACTGCAAAACTTTCTGTCTTCAAGATGTAACCACGAGGTCGTCCTAGGGCCTGATAGATAGGGTTGATACAGCAGTTACTAGTATAAAATATAAATTTGTTTGTTGAATAAAAAATATTATTAACGTTGAAATAAATACCGCCATCTAGTGGACGATTAATAACTACCCATTCCTGACGATTTCTTTTGAAAGAAACACGTATCATAATCACGTACCATAAATTAAGTTTTAGTAACATTTAATAATTGCATTTATGGTTTCCACGGCACAATTTTTACCAAAACTATAAAATATGAAACTGAAAATTTATCCAGTGGTTTTTTCGTGGTGCCCTTACAGACTGCAGCCGTTCTATAATATATTGTTAATTGTGTTTTCATTATACCAGGAAGATGTGAAAAAAGTTGAAAACAACTGTTTTAGAAGTCATCTTTGTTATGCTTTGTTTAGGTCTTCAATTTTTTAGTTAAATATAGAAATAATGCAAAATGCATAAAATTTTGATATCAACCAGACAAGAGATGGAAGACTATTTTCAAAATAAAAGTGTGATAAGTATGCGGAAATATTTTTTGGGGTATTGATAGAAAGAAATCAACAATCCTTCAACTTGTATACATGTCAATATAATTGTACCAACAACTTAGAAATTTCCTAAAAAATGTTGACTCTCTTTTGGGTATATGCCTCTCCCAGTGCGCGTATTATTGGAAGTAATACCCACAACGCTAGGCAGGTTGGATTGACGGTCGTAGAAAGTAGCTTTTTACACCAGTGAATGCACGTCGATTGCTGCGTGTCATCCCTATATAGCACAGAGAGAAATTTGTGTATCTGTCACATTTCTGGCTTCAAATAGAGAGAAAACATTATTAAGGTAAGACCATGACCTGATTAAATAACGATTTGTATTCTTAATATTCTTTCGCTCCTCTTTCACTGCATTTCCAAATATTTGATCAACCACTTTTAAACACATCAGCATTTAAAAATAAGGTCTCACAATCTAAAAGGCATGTTGTGTCTTCTTCGTCTTCAATCTGAATCAATGTAAAACTACAAGCATCTCATTATGGTATTGATAATGGTACTAGTTATTTTTAGTCTTAAGCATAAATATTTTGGGTGTCTAATACATCAAATATCTGTTAAATCGTAATAATTTTTATCTATAATAAAGAAATTTCATTCTTTTCTACTTTGAGAAAATTCGGAATATAATCAACTATAAAAAAATCCACTCGTGATGCGCATTGATGGTTGATATAACTTTCCATAAACGCAACTGTTTGTCGTGAGCCACTAAACAGTTTTTTAGAAAGTTTTATCACAATTAAAATATTCTCATAATAAAATTATTTTCTACATTAGTTAAAAAATGTAATAAAAATCTATATCAAATTTTTATCCTTTGGATTTAACAAAATTAAACATTATTTATGTGAAAAAGAAACAATTAAACTTTTTTTTGAACATTTTGAGAAGAGAGGTTTAAAAGAGTTACTCATCTTATATGAGTAATTTTTTTCTAAATGAAGAATAAAAATGAGAGAGTTTTGTTAAACAACCCTCTAAATACCTTAACTTTACAATTCCTTGGTCTTATTTATTCTACAAACATAAGTGTCTTGACTTGAGATCCCTTGGTATACAACTTATAAATCCTAATTATTTTTTATTTCAAATACTAGGATAATTAGTCGTATTGAAAATGTTTCTTATAAAAATTAGAATTAAATAGAATTATAAATTTATCACGTACGTATCATAATATTATCAGAAAAATACTTAATCGGACAATATTATAATATTATTTCAATTTGCCCTTCTTTGTAAGGTTAGTAAAATTTATTTTGAAGAAATAATCTTTTCAGAGCCAACTTTCAATGTCGAGACAAGTTTTATAATTTTCATTTTATAATTAACATAAAAATACGTCAGACTGCTTGAAGTATTTAACAAATATGGAATAACATTTTTCTTATATACAAACACAGTAATAAATATTATCGCAATAAAGACGGATATCCTAGTCAGGGTGTATGAAGGAATTAATTTTCGTATAAAATTTGAACCGCGGGTTATATAGTTCGTCCTACGAAGCTTACGTACAATTTGCAAGAGTTCAGGGCACAGGCAATAGGTGGTTTAATGTGTCACTACATTGCAAGGATGCATGCGCTGAGGATGGAAGAAATTCTTGCTATAGATTTTCGTGTGAAAAGAAAGTAAAAATTTATTTCAGGATACTTTCACTTTGGTGGCGTTTAATAATTTAGTAGTAAATTCTGGAATTAACGTGCCGAGTGTTAACTATCGAATTCTCATAACACAAATTAAAGTTACAGTGCAAATATAACTTCCTACTATTTAACTGAATTAATATAATCCTACCATTATTGTATCGCCCATCATCAATTATAATGAGTTTATTATTCAATTATAAAACTTTAACATAAGTGTTTACGGTGAATAAAAAGTTTCCATCACGTTCACTTGTAAACTGCTTGTTTACGAAATTTATCATCATGACATCGGTTTAATCATTTGAAATATCAGTTTTTTGTAATGCAGGTAAAAGATATTATATTTACTTATTGCATTTTATTTACAGGATTAACTTTTTTCATCAACTGTCTAGTTTTTCTATTTATTATAACGTACTTTACATACCTGCGACACGATTTTAAATTTAATAGTAACATCGAAATTATAAATTTACTATTAACAAATCTAAAAATGCGTTGAAATGTTATAAGGTATAAAGAAACGAATAAAATATTACTCCGAAGTGACTAGTTTCTCGATACTTGTATTCACTGCTGATTGCAAATGACTTTTTTTATATAACACAATATTAAGCAAACATGTTATTACCGCCCTAAAAGCAATTATCCAGAGTTAAGATAATTGTCAGTTTCATTGATAAATATAAATAATCGCTCATTCATAATTATAGTGACTAAACTTTAATATTTGCAAGTTACATTTATTTCTTATATACGTTTGTTTCTTTATTCTAAGTTTCATTTATTGGTCAGTTATATACATTTTGAGAAAAATTTCATTTTTTGTGTATGCATTTTATTTTGTGTACTTGAAGCAACGTTTTTGTTTCTTTTTAAGATATAAGATATATTTTTGATTATTGATAGTCACTTTCAAAATTTTAGTCCTTGCAGTTACGCCAAAACCATTTTACAGATTTAATGGTACTCAAGATTTAGATGGTACCCTAGAAGCTTGATGCTCAAATTTTCGTCTGAGTTTTAATTAGCAGTTACGTCTCTGTTAATAGAGAGCTATATTTATTTCTTTCACGAAAGAACCATGATAAATTTGTAATTTTATTATTCTCCGCTACATGGCGTTATCAATTTTATTTTAATAACATGTTTTTAATTTGATAAAGAATTTATGTTTACATAATAGCAACTACAAACTCATCATTATCAATCAGATTATGATTATGTAAATCCGGAGAGATACTACTGCTATATGTGCTATGTACTTTATTGCAAGAAACCTATAATATAAAATATTTTTATCTTTTTTGCAATATTTTTCATGCAAAGAGTAAGCAAGGTTACTAAAATATATAAATATTTTCTAATTATATCATAATAAATTGTAATATTACTATAATAATTCAGGTTAGGTACTTGAATGCTGTCTGGAGTCACTTTTTTTTATTCATGAGAATGTAAGGTGGCTATTGACATAATATCACTGACGTCGCGACTTATATAATTTGAGATTTGAAAATCTAAGAAAATTGACCGTTTTAAAAGACATTGTTCGCTTCAAATATTACCGCGTCGTGCCGTGTTTCACATTTGCAGATATATCGGAATTAAATTCACAATATATTTTCAAGACGAGAGTAGAAAATAAATGTCGTCATAATGCCATAAACCCGTAGGTATATTTAAACAAAACATATATATACGAACATAGCTAATATAGGATAAAAACCTGCAAAAAAACCTGTAAGAAAGAAAAAAAATCCAAAATAATTGAACTGTCATTCGCGTTTAAATAAATTTTTTGGGCAGAATATAAATGTCATAAACCTTTAAGAATTGTCTTAAGTAATGAGAATCTGAATATACACATAAAAAAATCCTATTAATATAAAACTTTGCTAGTTATTGAAAATATTTTAGATATCTCATATTTACCTAAAATAGATAACCCAGTAATAGACGAGTCTCAAACAATTGAGAAAATATTTATATTTTTATTGTAACAGTCATGTAATAAGTATTGATTTGAATGTGATGACGCGATAAGCAAATGTGTTACATCGTTTGCTCTCCAATGGAAAAATTAACATTTCTTCGTCATCAGTGAATAGGTAAGTAAATTTAGAAACATGTTTATGATATATTAGGAAGATACTGGTGGTCACAATAATAATGCGGACTGGACAAATAACAAATATATTAAAATGGTATAATTTTCGCGGCTGTGCGTGTATTGCATAAAAATCACCGAATTATTTTAGATGAATTTTGTTATTTTATACCTCAGAGGTTTAACATCCCTAAAGGAAGTCATAGGGTTAATACTCAACCCGATACATGGTGATAAGCAGATTACTGCAAAATTAACTGAGAGAAGTACCTATTTATTTTATAAATAATCATTATAAGTTTATAATTATGTATTTTTTTACCATACGGCAGTGTTTATTTTAATTTTAATACAAGTATTCAATTAGATAACGCATTCAAAGTTACTTAATATTAAAATTAATTGTGGTAAGGTTTACAACCAAGTGAACACCAGAAGAAAAAATTTAGAAGGTTTAAAAGTTTGTTATATGTATAGTATATATTTCTCTGCACTTTAATACTCTTCAAGCAAAGAGAAAACACAGTTGCCAAGATTAGATTAAATAAGTTCATCAAATTGATCTGTTAATCAAACAAATTACATCCCAGGCTTCTTTCTTTTCTTCGGAACTGCACATTAAATAAAATCACCAAAATATTCTAGAATATAGAGGAATAATCAATGAATGAGTGAGAAACGATTCATATATTCATTCTATCTTACGATGAATGAAGCGATATATACCTTGAGAACATTTGTTCTTTAATCATGGTAACTCGGTTTAGAACAAATATATATTTTAATTACGTGGAACATTTGAAAAATGCATTTAAATAAACATAATAGTGCAAAATATTTCATTATCAGGATAGTCTCTAACTCTGTACGATGAAGAACGGTTTACAGACACGGGGCACTGTGGGAGAACTTCAAATTTATGTGTACACTTTGTGTCACATGAAACGGATTGTTGTGAGCCCCTAGATAAACTTTGAGTCAACTTAAGTGGGGATGGTTATATATTCATTGGGTCAGACATAAATCTGGTGTCTTAACAATGGTATGAAATGTATGGTATAACTGCGACCAAAATGTAACTTTCACGAAAGAGAAAAGTAATATGTTTAACCACCTTGCCGACGAAACTGAATTTATCTGAAAATGTTGAAGTTTCTAAATTACTTTCAGTCATAGAAGTTTTTCACTTATTCAGGACCCACTTATTCAAGTTCTTCTGTAAATATATACATATCTGACAGGACAGGTGGAAAAATAAGTTATGAAGCAGTTAAGCTCTGGTCAGAGCTCTCTTCTACAAACAGATTACAGCGCCTCGAATGTAATTTGTACACCCCTAATGTTCAGTTCACGTGACGACCTTTGCCGCGAGGGTTATCGGTCGTCGACTTGAAGGCTTAGGGGCTGAACATGAATTCCGAAGATTGTAGGGGGAAAGGCATCTGTTCATCTGCTGTACCAAGCTGCGTCATAAGTTCATCAGCTGCATCATTCATTGCGGATAGAAAATGTAGGGTAAACGAGTTGATATAAAATTAGATGTAACAATAATACTTTAAGAATTTGTAAATATACGCGTAGTTTTCTTTGTCTTTATTGGACATCTAATATTGGAAGAAGCGGAATCAAGGTTTGCCCTATATTCCTTTAATATCCAGAAACCTAAATACTTCCATTTCAACTATTTTTTTTGTATTCTCTATTATGTATGTACAAAATTTATTTTGCTAATATTTTCCTTACTTTCTTTTTAAACACAACTATAATAAATTGATCTGTAATTTAATAAACTGAAATAGACTGTATTGAAATCGATCTGGGTTTTTCATCCAAAACTTTCTTGGGCATAAATCTTTCAGCTCGTTCATTGTCCCGTTTCTTTTAAAAGCAAGATAAACTTTTAGTATAGTTGTATATATTGAAAATAAGGGTAATAAATAAATGTTGGTAAGTAAAGTAGTTTAGTGTATTCTATTGCACCTACAAAGACAAAAGTCCATTGGTACAAAATAAAGTACAATTTTTTCTTCAAAGCGCGGGTGGCAATACTGTTTAAAGGACTGGCTGGGCCGAATTGGCTGCAACTTGTTACACACAGTTTCTGAATCCAGATATACTGAGCCTTCTCAGTGTAGCCAAAATAGGAATTTCCTTCGAAATTTGAGGGAAAAACAGAGCGACGGGGCAATTTTAGAATTGAAAAAATATCTTGGTTTGTTTGGTGGAGGTGTAGGATTAATTAATATAAATATGTTTGGAATAAGAAAAGGTAAAATAAAATAATCGATATCTGCTACATAATACGACAAATTATGTAATTCCATACATATTTATTCTGTGTGTAAAATATTGCCACGCCTCTGGAAATAAAAATTCGCTAGCTATATATGGGAAAAATTGAAACCCTTGGTGCCTATTTTAACTGCGAGCGTGGAATGTGATTCTTCTGTTTTCTTTTTGATGGGAAAAATATACGAAGAATTGTTTATTAACAAAAATGTTTGTTAATAGCGAGGTTGTACAAATTTCAAGATGACACGAAATTGTTTTATTAAGATAAAATATTTCTAATAAAATGGCTGTATTTTGTTTTCGCACTCCGTATGTTCTATTCATCGGGAAACTATTCTAAAGAACATATCAATGAAAGTGTCATCTGATTCCAATATTCCAATAGTTATTGAAAAAGTTAAAAAAAATTACTTGCATATTTACAACATTTTTATAAGTAATGTGATTTCGTACAATATTTCATCGAGGCATGTGAACATTAATACAAAAAAATAATGTATTTGTTTCTATAATTTATGTTAGAAAAAAATTATTTACAATTAATTATTTATGGAATTTGTAGTGGCTTATTTAATTATTTGTTATTTAAGTTGACTATAAAACCGTGAGATCCAGTTTTGTAAAATAAAAATTCTTATTTCAATTAAGCTATAACAGTTAAACATGTATTCTAAAGTCTATTCATAGATTTTATTGTCCTGCAAAATTTTACCGGACATTATTTTAACGTTGCTCTAATAGTTGAATTTGGTTCACCTCAAAAACGACCCCAGTACATTTCTATGAAGGATTCATTTTCGACATCAGAAGGTTTTGAGAAATTGAAAAAAATTTTACTGACATACTAGCTTTTGACAGAAACTTCAGACTAAAATAATTTCAACTAACTTATCTCAATTATTTCAGAAAATATAGGCAATTATGTAATTCTACTTTATGCGTATTCTGACTATCGTTTGGTTAGTAGTTTATTAATTCCATGGATATTTGAGAACTCGGATACAAATTCATGATGGTTTTTATATTATGCAAAATTCATATTCTAGATCAAATAAATCAAAATTTGAACTTCGTGATACAAACAAATTCCGTTAAAACCTAATAAGTTAAGGCCTAACGAAATCATAACATGTTGAAAGATAAGTCTGCATTGAAATTATATTTCATATACTTAACCGCGCATTCTTATTAATTCTATACGTTAATATAATTTATAGAAGTATCAAAACTCTTTTTCAAAACAAGGTAAAAGAAGTTTTTCTTAGTTACGTACACTATTTTCTTTATAATTTCTACTTTGCTGTCTTCTATTTTTCTCTCGTCCTCTAACTATTTATAAATCAGCGCTTTATGTTTATTATTACTATACTTTCATACTTTTCTCATTTATTATACATATATTTCGTTCTTATTCTACGTTGCTAATTACTGAGAGTTAAGGTTTGAAAGATAATTTTCTTCGAATTTAGATAAATGACCATAATACAGTTTCCATTTTTTATATAAATTAAATACGTAATATTTTAAAAGATTTATTTTGGGCGACGGTAAAAAACGTTATACCCAAACATAACACCCGGCTGTTTTTAGTCAATTAATATGAAGGCTTTCCGTCAATCATTCATACAACACTATCCAAAAGAATTATATACATAAATAATGATCGATAAACACTACTGATATATCAAATATTCCATCTTATTACCATAACAGCGCGCCCCGCACGAGCGGGGAGTGGGGGAGGCAACAACAAGGGGCCGCCCAAGTTAGCATATCTCACGGTATCATGTTTAACGACATCAGTTACTTACCTATAATGCTGATTATACAATATCTAGCCACAATTTCCACGAACAAACCAACGCAGAAAATTGGAGGAGAATATGAAACCGAACCAATTAACAGAACTGATAATATATCAAATGAATAAGCGGAACTCTGAACTCATGATACGATTTATGCTTAAACAAAACAATTGACCACATTGCTGATCATACAAGAGCTACCGACCATTCTCACACATAAGCTGATACAGCAGATCGGAAGAGAACGCGACACCGGACGACAGATGCTTTATACACCGCACGAAGCAGCATTAAGGAAGCATTCTTTAGTTGTACTCGATAGAATTGAGTCAGATTTGTAATTTCATTTGTAATTAAAGTTTTTATACCAACCCTAAAAATCGAGTTTCATCAAGAAGTCACCTCTTCGTGCAAGAACTCATAACTCCTGTAAAAATTGGCTTTGAACTCGCCGTCCGAGATGTGCGCGTTGACAGCTCGAAATATCACATTGAGTGAATGAATATGGACTGACTCGTTCGACGCAGTGACTATATAATCAGCAGTGGCGGTCTTCCAACGTCAGTTTAGTTTATTCAGTGTTTAGCCTTCACCTTCAATACAATTCGTCTAAAATCAAATACGACTGGACAAATGCTGACGGAGACGGAATACATTTAATCGACGGCGTGCACCTGTTGACGTATTTATTAAGTCGATGGAAAGTCGGCCGCTGACTAAGTTTGTCAAAAATTAACAATTTTCGGTGTTCGATAAACCACCTACAAAAGTTGCTCGTCTGCGTCGTATGTTAGTCTGTTTAAGAGTTTGTAAGTTGATATCGTTATTCCCCTCTAGCGCTTTTTTAACTAAACAAAGCAGTCTGTATGTTAATTCACAGATTCTAAGTCAATTTCCTTCTTCGTCCAAGGTAAAACTGCAGAGTATTTCGATTATTTATATCTTAGGATTAAAATGTGTTATTCAAAACAATATTTTAAATATTTCGATAACATATTAAAAACTTCCTTACTGATCCTCTACTCGTTGGGAAACAGTGAGAAATATAATTTCTTCTTCAAGTTAGATTTTTAGGGAGGTATTAATTATTAGGGTTAATTTTAAAAAGCTTTCACATAATTTTATCACAATCCGTCTTAAACTAGAAGAGCTGTGGTGCTGCGATATAATGACAAACAAACGAAATGATAAGTATGATTACGATGTCCGTATCTTTTACGGATTATGTTTCGCCATTCGGTTATGAAACTTCAAAGAATATTTTAACACATAGGTACGTGCGCAATCACGTATAGAAGTAGCCTTCCTTAATTCGTGTCACAAATATTCAAAGATATATTTTTTTTAATTTGCCAAATTCGTGTTTGATTTATTTCATAGGATATTTATTCGTTCGGAATTTAGACAAAAAATTCTAATAAATAGGACGCTTGGTTCTTGCCAAAATAAAAATTATATTTTTTCTTGGTTTTAAAATATATTATTTATTTATATGAAAATGGCAATAAACCGTATCTATACGTACATCGAGCAAAAATCCCTGGAAAAAATTTAATAAAATTTGGAGTTATGTAACTTAGTCTTGCGATTGTGCTCAATATCAAAACTTCAAAGCAATTTGATACACAACTATGACAAAAAAAAACAAAAATTTTCCCTGGACTACTATTTAAATTCTATGTAAAATATGTCAATTTCTTGAGTACTTTATTTTAATAATTGAATATGCGATTGGAATATGTATTTAGAAATTTAAAATTCTAAAATCAGCCACATTTCAAATTTTATTTATTCGTATATTAGCTATAGTAGCAATAACTTCAAATGATTTATAATCAAAAAATGTTCAAGCTAAAATCACGAAATGAAAAAAATTAATAATTTTTCATAATTTTCCGACTAAAAAGTGGTAGCGAAAGTGCTCAATATATCTCATATTTAAAAAGCTCCCACTAATTGTTTTTTTAAAGAATTAGGTAATCTTTCAGAACTAAATGATTACATACATAAAAGGGTGTTGATATTTCAATACTGATCCTGGAGGTTTATATCACAACTGGGACGACGCCAAAAAAATTTAATAGCAAATAGTGTCGTGTGAAATACTAAAAGTCTCATTTAACGAAACATCACCCTAAAAGAAATGTAATTTTTGCCAAACATTTTTAAATACGAAATATTGATTACGAGATATACATTTTATTTGCTATTTAACAAGTCAGACTTAACAATTCAATTTCTCACTTCTTTGTATCAAATATCGAATGGCGCTTTGATTTTTTTAATTTTTGAATTATGTAGTTGTTCAACTATCAATTGCTTGTTCTTACAAACAAATCAGGATAATTGAATTTGGAAACAGACACTAAATATGTAAAATGAACGTTTATTCTTTATTAACGAAATGCAATTTTGAAAAGGTAATTTTAAAGTGATTACGGAACCATTTATGGGAATGGTCTCGCCCGAAAGGAAGGAGGTAAATCTTTTCCTTTTCGTCTAGACGAAATTGTATCATAAAAGGTGTGATCACGTCAGTTCAGACGTAATAGGGAGTAAGTCGTAAAATAAGGTAGTTAAACCGTTTGCTTACAAAGCGTTCATGAATCTTTCATTAACTTATTTTGCTCTAAGCTTTCGCTTGTATTTCATTAAACGGCTGTCCCAAAGTCAATTTAAGCACTTAACTGGGTTAATTCCATTTTTGTACACATTTTTGTATTAACCGAATGGTGTAATCCAATAAACGTCAAAAATATATTCTGAGACCGATTTCATTAATGTAGTTCACTAATTTTTATATTCATTACAGTTTTTGAAATCTAAATGAGACCGTCGGCGTGGAGCATAAAAAACATGGAGTTTAAAAAAGGATTGTTGAAACATTTTCTTTGAAACATTTTTTTTTCAAGTTAGGAATTTATTTTAATTCGTTATATTTATTTTTTTTATTGACAAAATAATTCCAATTTACCATATAATATACGTATTATCTTATTTTAAAACACACCAACACAATTGGCCCTAAGACCTATTCGTAGGTATATCGCTCCGTATGTGTATATCAATTGTTTAATAAATCAAAATAAATTGTTTTGTTTCAGAATCCGTACCTAAACGCTCATGTTCACTTGTAAGTTTATTTGTCCATCTATATGTCATATCCGTCATACTCGCAGACTCTTGTGCTATAAAGCTGTAATTTTGCATAGCATGGTCATATATATATTTAAAGTTTTTAAAGTCATGAAATAAAATGTTTTAAAAAAATAGGGTTATTCCGCTAGATGTAAAATGGATGCGAATATGTTTTTCATACTCCATCATATAGAGTATTGTTATACATGTCTTTCAAAAATATTTGGAGTTGTTATGAACATTTTTCTATACCGGGATCGATTTACGAAATATTAAGCCACAAAATGATAATGATTGTTTGAATTACGTCTGCGTCAGCTACCAGCTAAGCTGCATTCTTACTAGTTGTATGTTTAATCAAATTAAAACAGCAGTATTCACACTAGTAAGAAAAAAATATCATAGCTGAGTAGGCTCCACTATTAAATGATCAACAATCAACCCACTTATTTAGTTGGGTCCCCCACCTGAAAATCACTTAAATAAATGGAAACCCCATGAAAATCACTTAAATAAATTGCAAAAATAATTTTGTATTTTACAATTTATGTTATTATATATAAGCAATCATTTATGTATTTACATGGTGAGAAATACTTCTTCTAAATATACACCATATTTTGGTGACTGTGAAAAGTATAATAGATAATACATTTGAAAATACGTTGGGAAAAATAATATTTGTCAGTAGTTAATAAAAATATTGAGTACTTTTAAATGTTTATAAGTACTGAAATATGTACAGTTCTACTCGTACTTGACATGTACATACACACATACAAACAAACATCAATCTGTTCCATACTGGATCTCGTAATGTGAATCGATTGATCGGTAATGAATAGTGGTTATTTTCTACGATTTTATGGAGTCTCGGCGGTCAAGTTTTAATATTCATGGGTATAATTTCAAGAACCGTGCACTCTGAATAAATTTAATCTGAGAAGTATATTCTTGGTCTAGTTTTGCTTGTATTGGGTTCTTCGTAAAATAACGAAAGGATTGAATTGTTACATAAATATATATTGTAGCTTTTAAGATCTATCTGTCAAGTGTGAATAGGGAAATGTAAGTCTAAAAGTATCTTCGTTTTCTTATAATAAAATATGAGTATTAAATTTAAGTTATAATCGTTGGATTTTTATATATTTAAATATGCTTACAAACAAGCTTTCAATCACTTTTATCTGATGTTTATAGTTCATGTATCGTACATTCCTATCATCTATAATTCGAATGTCCCTAATGTCGATATAACTTCGATATCATTGTGGATAAATATCCCTTAAAGAGTTACATGATTGTTAATAGATTATTATCTTTTATGTTTTGGTTTTTAGTAAATTGAAAAAAAAACAAATAGTTATTTTGGAATCGCGCCAAATTCAAAAAGAAATGCCGTAATGTCTTTTATGAGAGTCCCACTCAAAACACATTATTGTACTTTGGAGCTCTTTCCTATTATATTTATGTACTGAAGTTAAACTAATGCCTGTCCAAAATTATATATATGTACTTCTAAATTGCACATTTTTATCTTTGCTTTCATATTGACAATATAAATAAAATATTTTTATACTTTGATACTTTCTGACTTAGGGATCATCAAAAATCAACAAAAACTTTTCTCTACCCTAGAAACTTTAAATTGTTACGTGGAGCATGAAAACAAACGTTAAATAATATTAAAGTAAGAATATATGACTAGTTACTATATAATACTGAACAAAAATTTATTGCGATGGATGGAAAGACGTGATGAAATTATAAGAATTCTCCGTGTTAATACAAAATTGTGAAAAGAGTTGTCGGAATAAAAGTACACTTGCGCTTTAATAATATAGTCGTCACTATAAATATCAAAGTTTAGAGAAATGAAATATTTTCAATTCGTAAGGTATGGTCTGAAAAAATTGATACACCATGCTGATATATTTTCACACTTTACAGAATCCTATAAAAGAGTAAAATATAGATTCCGCGAAATAGTCGTGAAATGTTCATGAAATTATTTCTGATTGCTTTTTCTAGTTACCCGTAAGGGAATATTTTATTATTGATTAAATTTAAAATATAAATTTATTTATTTTAATGTTTTCTTCCACATTTTGAACTCGTCTAAGTTAATCTGAAAATAATATTTTTGACTATTCCACTAAACTAAATTTTTCCATTCGTGTATTGTTATTGATTGGTTACCAAATGTATGCACATGTTTTTGTATTAATATTTATTAAAAAAGCACATTTTTATAAAGTAAAAAAACATTTTTTTTTAAATTTTAGTCACAATGGATAAAATGATAACCGTTCAGAGAAATAAGTGAAACGCTACATACATGAAGTGTTTGTTAATTATTAATTCATTTATATGCAAAATTTAATGAAACCAGTTTATACAAAAGTGATATTAATCGCTACGATTGCTAATTTATTTTTAACAACGTGCTGAACGGATTTAGAAAAACATGAAGATTACGTCGGTCTCGAATCATAACTCATAATTTTAGGTCAGACCTAAACTTGAAAATGTGATCATATTTGTTGAAGCGAAAGATATAGATGACGTAAGTTTAAATTTTAAAACGACTTTGGCTTATTTAAGTCATCTTTAAATAGTGTTTACTGTTTTAAGAGTAGTTGCAATAAATTTTACCATTAGGTTGTCTTGACACCGTCTGAATAGGAATTGGTTTGTCCAGCACCAAACACTAACAACAGAAATTCATTGTAATTTCAAAAAATTATTAAATCGAGCCTAAATACAATTGGTTTGTTATTTATCGCTGAGGAGTTCAGTTTTATACTGATTTTCGGGCTGATCAATACTAATAATATTTTATTTTTATCGACGCTTCATATGCTTGAAAATATATAAAAACGTGCAAAAATCGACTGTCCAAACAGAAAGGTGAAATTAATAAAAGCGTGTCAATAAAATATAATTCAAGTAAAATTTTTATGCAAATCCCTCAACTAGATGCTGCAAAATTTTCTCATTTTTTACAGTTTCATAGACATTTTCGTGATCCCATTATGTGCTCGTCTTATGGACGATGCTAAGAAAAGTAGTAACTGGTATTTACCCACATATTTTATTACGTCAGCCTGAAGAAATACCAAATAAACTATAGATAGTTAGTTACTAAAAATCAAGAATACCTTCATTTACAGTAAATAATAAGTGAAAAACTGTGGCGAGGCACCCAAAAAAACGATAATTAAGTATTTGATTTGTATAAATTACGGCCACTTGAGTATCATGGCCGTAACTTGTTCACAATACTAAACAGTCTATTCAATCGGATAAAGTCTAGAAAGAGTGCTCAAGGGCTTTTCTTAGTAAGGCTTGTTTAACTTTGAAGGCAGCTCATACCTTTACAGCATGTATTAACCGACCGTTAAATTCTAACATTATTTATTAGCTATGGGTTACCTCGTACGCTTGTAATATTTAGAACCTAAATGGTTAAAAGTGTTAATAATGAGTGGAAGTTTAATGTTTGTTATTAATACTTGAACACGTAATAACCATTTTACTTTGTGATGTATAAAGGTGCTTTCCTCCACCATATTGTAAATGAAGGTGAACTGTTTATTTATATTTCGAGGTGAGGATGAAAATTGTCTTTGTAAAATAAGGCTTCTTTAACTACGTGTTTGAGATAATGTTGTTAATAAGGGTGTGAAAATGATAACCTGGATTATTTTTTTATGACAATGAATAAGAAAAAGGTTTTACGTTCTTTTCGTTGGTCGTATAATAGGAAGGAAACTATTACGTTCGTCTTCGCTAACATGCTCGAAAGCCTTTTTCTGAATACAATTTTAAGTTATTTTCAAAAAATTTTAGGCTTGGAACTTTCCAAAGCTTCAATATCCTTAGCTAAAAATGTTAAAAATGGTTAAAACATACAAGACATAGGTATGAATCGGAGTGGCGTATCGCGAAATCCTGCATATTTTTAAGACTTCAAAAAAAAAGGAGGAAGTTAACAATTCGCCTGAATCTTTTTTGTTATGTATATTAAGCGATAGTTATTTACTGAAGGCAACTTAAGTGATTCTTATTAATTTAAAAACTGGTACTATAGGGGTGGTCCCATATGAATATGGTTATGAACCGAAAATGGTCCCGAAAATGAACGACGGAACTCCTTAAAGAATGGCAATGAATCAACTATGATTCAAGATATTTTCCACGTGTAGTTGTTACTTTCCAAACTACACCACTACTACTACTAACTACACCACTTGCCAGGTTCTGACGATAAGTTCTGGTAATGAAATATGGATCTCTTTAACGGATATTAGTAAAATACCCGTGATTAAAAACATTTGCTACTAGTAATTATTTCCGCAAAATAACTACACCGTCGACCAGGTCAGAGTTTGATGATGAGTTTTGGAAATGTACAATGAAACTCCATAACGGATTGTCGTAAACTGAACGTGGTTCAACATATTTACTACTTGGTAGTCGTTTCTTTGCAAAATAAGTACACTATCGATCATTTTATAGTCTGATCATACGTTCTGGAGATGAATAATGGAACTCCTCATTGGATGGTAGTAAATCAAACGTAATTCAAGATATTTGCAACTGGTAGTTTTTACTTTGCAAAATAACTACACTATCCACCAGGACCGGGACTGATGATGAGTTCTGAAGATGAGTAATACAACTTCTTGATGGAGGGTAGTAAGTTAATCGTGATTCAATATATATGCTACTGGATATGAAAAACGAAACTCCTCAAGTGGTAGTTGTATATTTTCAAAATCTGATATTAGTCTTCGGATACGAATAATGGAATTACTTAGCGGCTAACAGCTAATTACTGCCAAAGAAAAAATTCTCTATTTAACTAGCTTTTTCACCTGACTCATTAATTACACAATACTTTAAGAAAAACATAATTAAATGTTGGTTATAATATGGTGATTAATATTAATATATTAACCGAGACGATAAGGTTTTAAATTTACATTAGCAATTAGCAATAAAAAAAGTAAAGACCCAACTGAAGACGTTGTAATACAATGAAACCTAGGTTGTGGTAAAGGAATTAAAAAAAGTAGAAATAATACTACATCACATAGTTTCATTTAATTGTGAATAATGAATTTCTACAAAATTAACGCCAAATATATTCAATATTTACATTTTAATTTAAATGAAATTATAAATTTGTTTAAGTCCGTCGATAGTGCTGGCACTGAATTCAAAAATAACTAACTTAATTATTTATTGCGTATAAATAGATACGTATTTATTGTAAATTATTTTTTACTTTTTAGTACCTACTTTTTAGAAGTCGGTTTTTGAAAGATGTTTTCCATTTTAAAATTTTATTTCAAATCTGTCACAATCTTCACAAATGTAATTATTTTCGGCTTTAGGTGACTATAAAAGACTGCTTCTTTAGCATATACATATACATTATAGTAAATAAGTTAATAAATAATTCCCATACTTGTTCTTTCTTCTTTGACATAATATAAAGTTCGACATAACCTAGTTATTAAAAAGACCAAAATTCCTTCTTTCCTTAGACAACACTTTAACCCTGTTACACCTTATAAATCGAGTTGTCTTTAATTGAATTGGGTGGAAAATAATGTTACGGCATTATTGTCAATATGGTTTTTTTTTCGAAAAACATAGTGTTTCTAAAGGTTGGATCTCGAACTATACGAAAGAAAAAAAAATAAAATTAAAAAATATTTTTAAAAAAAGATGAAGAATTATCTTTCTATTTTAGAAGAAAAAAATTATTTTGTGGCACAATAACTCGTTATAAAATGGTTAATTAATTTTTTTTTTCTTTCTCGTTCTTTAATCAATGTATTTTTAGTTTTTCCATTTCTTAATAAAATCGATTGTTCAGTAATTGTTTACGCTTTTTACATAATTAAATTGTCAAATTGAACTACTTTGATCGATTATAAGAGATCTTTCATGTATCCATGTAAAATAAATGAATAAAACTTTCATTCCTATTCTTCTTCATATATTTTCTAAACATATATATCGGCAGAATAGGAAAATGGCTGTTTTTTTTCTCAGACATGAGCTGTGCATTAATAAATGAATTATTATTTCATAATAATAAAGATAAAAAGGTGTACATTTTTATGTTACAACACATTGAACATCTAAAAGTAAAAGACATAAAGGCAATCATTAAAACAATTTATTCAGTTAACTATTACGCTTTTCCCACATGAGAATCGGATTCGAAATCCAAAATCTAACGAATTTAAAATTCTTTCCAGCACAGTTAAATCTAAAAAAAACTTCCATGATATTTTGGATATTTTTTCATATAATAAATCATTAAATATCTTTAGCGACAAATTTTGACATCATATGAGTGAATAATTTTTCTTTTCGCCTTTAAAACGAAATTGGTATATAAAGAAAATGTAATAATAAAATATTTTTAGAAAAGCCATAAAAATATATGTTCTACCAAAGAAAAGTATGATCAATAATAACAAATTCAATAATTATATATTCCTAATTAAATATAATATTCATACATTCAAAGTAGCAATTCACATAAAACCATAATTATTTTTCATTTAAAATTGGTAGTTACCAATATCATACATACGTAATATTTAACTCAATTTATATTTTACACATGTAACATATATTATTATAATTCTTAGATAGATAATTTATTTATATATTTTTTTACTTAATTATTATATATTCACTTATTGGATTTTTTTGGGATACCCTATGATGGATGAAGATCTCCTCCAAACCACGCCATCTCCACCTATCCTTGGCTAGCCTTGTACAGGTAGAGCCAACAAGACGCACGATGTCGTCCCAAGTGGTATTAATAAGTGAAAGAAAAAAAATAAGCAAAATTAATTAAGAGTGGTACGTCGTTAAAGTAATTTATCACTCATTTAAATTTTGTTATATTTTCATTTCTATTTATGAGTACCTTCCAATAAAAAGGTGTACCTAAATAATATCAGATTAAGATTATACTGGTAGACAAATATTAATTTTAAATATTTATTTCATTGAAGTACGTCAGAAACAAAAATTAACCATAAATTACTTCTTATCTAAGTTCTGAATAAATAGTATTAATGAGATCTTGGATTGCGTTTCAATATAGTTTTTAGTCTGTATTTAGCGAAAGCTTAGTAAGTGCTTTCATGAATTAATTTTTTTTAGAAAGTATATATAAGTTCACAGGTAAGTTTCAGACATAAATTATTTTAAGTCACGTCAAAAGTCTAAATTAATGTGTCATTGAAATAATGACCTATGATTTTTTTTTAAAAGAAACTTGGGTTGTCACCATCATGTGCAGCATTTGTGTAAGCACCAATAACTAATTGCCACATCGAGCGGTTCTGGCAAACGTATATTTTTTCTCATGTCATTATTTTCTTTTATCTCTTTCGAGATTTAATCTGGTTTAGATTTTCAAAGTTTTCTACCCTCATTTTAAGTGCTAATTTGTTTAAGTTCACGTTAAAAATTCGGAGTAAATGATCTAATATTTTTTAAAAATTATTTATTTGTGGATATTTCCCTTTCAATAAAAACCTTTGTGTTACGTTCTGGTTTCCAAATTTGTTATCAAAATATTTTCACATTTCTGTACTTGATGTTGACTTTAATTCATTGGTCATAATATAATAATTATCATTAAGCCTTATCATTAAATGTCTTTAATGAAGCATACTTCGGCCCATATAACAAAATATTCGTAGACCACTCGAGAAAAATATCGAACTCATGTCTATAATTTTATTATACAAGACACGTTTCTTTGCATAAGCTTTTATTTACCTGTATATTTGGCCCTTTCTCCTGAATAAAATATTCGTATTTTTTGATATACTGGCCAAATACGATTTACTGAAATTTTGCATGCTTATGTAAATTAAAACACAATACAATAATACTTGGGCACTATTCAGCTAATCTGATAATTGAAGTGAAATATGGTTACAAGAATTTCACAGTTCTGTAATATAATTTCGTCTATTCGTCTATTTAATTTATCTCAGTCTTGTATTTTAGGGCCAAAGACTATTTACAAGAAATCCATTCTTAAGATCTATCTATTATTATTTTTAAAATACGTGAAATTACTGTGTATGACAAACTGCCGAAACAAAGAAATGTTGAATACGAATATACGCACTAACTGAATATTTAAGAATATCGGATAGGAATATACAAACTAAGGGAAACCACTTAAACAACATGCACATTCAAACGCATATTTTGTGCTATTTCAATTCACGTATATAAGAGGGTAACACTATAAGCCTTTAGAAATGGTTATTTGTAACAAAGGTGTTAAAAGTTATAAATTTGGATTTGAAAAACAAAATAGGAAATCTTTGTCAACCCATTGAAGCATATTGCTTCAATTTATAATACATTTTAAGGTTAAATCCTGTTTTTTTTGCGAACAAAAATGATTTATTGAACGAAAAATATTTATACGCTATAGCTAAAACAATTTTTCTTACGTTACGCTACATGTGCACTCGTTTAAATCGGAAGAAATAATGACAAAGAAAGATTCTTCGCGGTGGAAAGTGTCGACGCATCCTAGCAATAGTAAGGTACTTAAGCGGGCGTTAAATATTTTAACGGATTTTTCGAGGGTAAATTGTGACCCTTTTTGAAGAAGTATGTATTGGCCGACTGTCTTATTTGGTTCGCACGAAGGTTTGTTGGGAATTTCGTTATTTATATGAAATGTCAAAAAGCTTGTAGATGATCTGAAATTTTTTTTTTTTCGAGCAACGTCTCGTATATAAAAAGAAAATTGTAAATAGTAAAAAGGGCATATATAATTATAGTGCATTACCTAAGGAAGCAATTTGTGCATCAAATTAACAACCCCTTGTAATTTCTAACACATTTCTTTAATTTTACTTACATGTAATAAAGTTAATAAACAAAAACAATTTGAATTTTACCCTATTCTAAATATTTTATTGATTATGGTCTCAGCAAATGACATGGTTAATTATTGTATGCACTTCTACCCAAGTCTTAAACTTCCATGTAAATTACATTTTTACTTTTGCATCTAAATCTGTCACTAATAAGTTACAGGTTCAAGGACCTTAGTATTTCATCAAAATTAACAAACTATATACATGAGTTAAATAATCACAATTAAGTTTTATGCCGGCCAGTTCACAAATTGGAGTTACTAATTCTACAAAATACGATAGATTCTTTTTTTGCCACTTGGTTTCTTACTCAGTACTTGAATAATCGCTACCAAATTATGGAATCTTAGGCCTTATTGAGGACGTTTTATCTCAGAAAATCGAACAGGTTTGAGAAAGAATAAAAAATTACCTTCCTCCGTTCCATTAGTCGATAGAGTTCTTAATCATTGGGGATTTCTGTTCGAAGTTTTAGCCTGCACATTAACTATATCATAGCAACCAATTATATTAATGGCATCAATAATATTAATTAAATATAATCAAATCATTAATTTAAAATACGATATTTTTGGATATCGCATTATAGATTTGGATAACTAAATGAGAATTATCTAGATTAGTCACAACACAGATAACAATCTGTCCTATAATTAACGAAGAAAATACAATATATGACATTGACATATTAGACCCATTAATTTAAAAAAATCAATTCCGCAAGTATCGGAGTGACGAAAACCTTACAATGGAAATACGCTAAGGAATCAAAGAAGAGAAAATACGAATAGATATAGAGTTACGGACACAGAAGACCTTTAATCCTCAGCAAAATACGTTCACGTATGCACTATATCGATGGAAAGTCGACCACCGATCTTGTCAACCAAAAATCGACAGCTTTCGATAACGATTCAGAATGGGCAAAAGTTGCTCGTCTCCGTCATGTGTTAGTCTGTTTAACAGTTCGTAAATTGATATCGTGAATCCTCTCTTTTAACTAAATAAAGCAGTTTGTATCATAATCCATCGGTTTTTAGTTAATTTCCTCTTTCGGCCAAGGAAAAAGTGTCTAAAACCTTGAAACTAACTTTAGAAAGCTTGAAACTAACTTTAGAAAACTATCTTTAGAAGGAAAAGCTATATTTAAAAAATATTTCCAATATTTTCAAATTCATTTTAAAAACTGCATAGCGGGTACTCTATTCGAAGGAGTACCGTGAGAAAAATAATTTCTTCGCCAAATTTGATAATTGCAGAGACATTAAAATATTTGTAAATAACGATATTAGTACCTGCCCAGTTGCTTGATGTTTGTTGGCAAAATTCGACAGTCTTCAATTAAAATTTTATCACTATTGGTTTCAAACTAGAAGAGTTATGGTACGGTACGATATCCTGATAATCAAATGCACTGACGAATATAAAAACAAAGAAATGATACAGGTTGCGTCTTTGAAATTTGGCCATAAAAAATATTTGGTTCTGATACGAATTAACCAGTTAATTACGTCCTTAATCGCATATATAGGTAGCAATCCGTGGTACGTTTCACACATATAACCATTTTTTTGTGTCCTCTTTGTGATTAATTTGTCATATAGCATATAGAAAAATACTTTCTTATAAATACGGTAGACAGATCTTGCCAAATTTGAAACAATGTTTTTTCCGTTTGGTTTCAAAAATCGATTTATACCAAATTGGCAATAAACCGTGTTTGTATACGCATCGCACAAAAATCCATAGACAGTTTTCAAAAAAAATTTTGAGTTTTGCGCCTCAGAGATTCGCTCGAAATCTGCATAAAGAATCATAGATTATTATCTAATTTTACCATTACCTCTCTTTTATTTCAATATTTCTTTTAAATCGATGCGTACATTAATATACAAATTTTAGAGCGAAATCGAAACGATATAGAAAACAATTTTATTTTTTAATTAACAATTATATATTTGTAGTTATGTAACTTTTCACTAGATGGTGGTAGTTATTGTGCTTTAAAAATGTTTCTGATTCAATAATATATTTGTATTTATGTATTAACTTGCGGCACTTTGGTACTTCGTCTGCAAGGGATCCCGAAATATAAGTGTTTTAATACCTACAATTTTATTCTTCTATTAAACACAAAAATTACATTATGTAATCCTTCTACGTTCTTCTGCCCATTCTTGCGTATTTCTACAGTGCGCTTCCTACGATCACCACACCTATAGCGACGATTTTATTTAATTTTCTAATTGACCTATTTATCATCATAACTTTGGAAACATTTGAAATATAACTTTGATAAAAAACGGATATTTTCCAAGGATTATTATTTATGTTTGTGTCTGTGTATAAAATATATAAATTGTTTGCGTAGTTTCAAGTTAAATCCATTCTTATATACAGGCAGATATTTTTTTTAAACTAGATTCGTTTTGGTAATCGAATATGCAAATATAATATACATTTTAAAAATGGCAATTCTAAAAGAAGACGCGGAGAGTTAAATTTTATTTTTATATATATTGACATTTATATATTTATTTGTAGCTATAGTAGCAATTTCTTTAAATAACACATATAATCTTAATCATATAATCTTACATTAGGGTAACAATTGCCAATTTAAAAAAAACATCCAATCAATTGGTCCTTAAATGTGTTCTTAGTTGTGTCGTATCAGGGTTTGTGTGTCTATGCCAGTTGTTCGACAAATCAAATTAACATATTTCTTTTTCGGGTTCGGTAGCTAAACTAGGTACACTTATAAATTCGCCACGTTTGTATATCTGTCTGTTTGATGAATTTAAAATTAGTAAATGAAAATTTTTAGATTGGAATGAAAAAATATCACATCTGAATAGGCTAGTTAACGAGTAACAATCAACCCACTTGAGACAATCAACCAATCAACCAATCAAAATTGTAACAATCAACCCACTTGAACTTTTCGTGGACCCACGTAGGGTCCTCGAAAAGTTCACGGAAATTATATACAAGTTATTTAAATCAACTGCAGAAACTACTTTGCAATTTACAATCTACATTTATTATAATCACGCAATGTATTTATATGTTTACATTGTAAGAAATAATATTTATAAATGCACACCATGTTTTTACGACTGTGAAAGACATAATATATGTTTAAAAATACATTGTAAAAAATAATATTTTTCAATAGTTTAAAAGAAATACATTACAATTTTAAATGTTTATAACTACAGAAACATATACGAAACCATCGTAGTGCGAGTTCTACACGTACATGCACACACACAAACATGAACCAACCTGTTTCATATTATATCTTGTAACGAGGATCTCTTGATTGGAATTTTAAGGTTGTTATTCTTCTTCGTTTCTATGGAGTCTCGACCGTAAAGTTTTAATATACAAAAGTATAATTTTAAGAACTGTGAGCTCTGAAAAAGTAAGTATGTGAAGTATATTCTTGTTCTATTTTTACTTCTAATTCTGCTCTTTGTAGAAAAATCAAAAGACTGAATTTTTATATCTCGTAGCTCTTAAGATCTATATAAAAGTGTGAATGAGAATAGGTATGTCAGAAATTATATTCGTATTCTTATTAAGGAATTTAAGAATTAAGCGTCAGTCGTATTCTTATGTAATTAAATATGCTTAAAACAAATTGTCACTAATTTTACACCGACCACTATTGATCATGCTACGCACATTCTCATCATCTGTAATTCTAATATCCTTAATATCAATACCTCTTTGGTGTGATCGTGGACAATTGTCTCTTAAATAATCGCAAGTCTCTTCACAGATAATTCTCTTTGGTGTTTTCGTTTTTGTGAATTGAAAAATAAGACAATTATTTCTTTTCCATTCCACCAAATCCAGGAAGAATTGGCGTAATACCGTATGCTACAGGTCTACTCGATACAACTTGGTGTACTTTCGTGCTACTTCCTATCATATTTAAGTTCTGGAGTTAAACTTAAGCCTTCATTCAAATTTTTATAAATTATCTGTATCTAAACTTTTATATTTTTAATTTTTCTCTTACGTCGATAATTCAATACAATATTTTGCTGTTTTGAGACTTTCGTACTCAACCTTTAAACTTCTAATTTTACGTGGCGCTTATAAACATAGTTAAATAATAATAAAGTGAAAAAATAAAGTTTGTTAATTTATGGGAGTAATATTAATCGTCGTTGATTATAATAAATACTTAACGTAGTCACAATAGCAAATGAACAGTTAATTTAGATGAGAAAAAGTATTGGACAAAAAAGTATTAATATTTCATATAACTCCTAAAAATAATTTGACAAAGGCTTTATATATTTCATCACATTTTAAATAAAAGTTTAGTTTAAAATATGAAACGAATTATTCGGTGAAAAATTAAAATATGAAACGAATTATTAAATATGAAACGAATTATGAGTCGAATTATTATTAAAATTTGAAACGAATTATTCGGCGAAAAATATTTTCATGTTGCAAAAATGTGTTGACGCATGTATATTACATGTTTATGGCCCTTTGTATATGTAATTACGAAATGTTCGAAGTACGAAACTGAAATTAAACAAATATCAGTAAACATTACCTTTTTCTCTTTTGAAAGATTATCCGCGAAAGTAGCGTTCCCAATATTAACATAAATGAACGCAACACATAAAGCTCACTTGTTGTCATTGTGTTGGATTCTATCTCGATCGCAGGCATTAATCAGAGGTTGAAACGTGAATTTTTATCGCCCATAGCGTGCCGTCCATCCGCCATGCGTCACGACTTAAAGATCTGGCTTCACAACACTGGCGAAGAGATTTTTAAAAAAAGTTTCAGGAGTAAACTTTAAGCTCCGCCCAGTGTTTACCCATTACAAATTGTTGCTATATAAGGGAAAGAAAAAGGCTAAGAAATTGGTGTCTGCAAATTTGTCACTCCTTTTGTCGAAAGTCTTTTTGAATAAGGGTTCAAAACTGTAGGACATTCTATCTTATAATATTTGTTATGTGTAAGCGGTACACGTAAATTTACTCCCAAATATAAGATGATAAAAAAATTTTAGAAAAAAATAAGCTGTTTTGAGCGTATGCCACATTAATTTAAACTTTAAGTATTTTAATAAAAATTCGCGAAAACACTTAAAAAATTTGCATATGAAAAGCTGAGGCTGATTTTTCTGATGTTGAAAGATAACTTTAAATACATTTCCGTGAAAGAGCTTAACGCATATAATGTCAGTAGCTTTCTTTAATTTTTGACCAAATCTTACCATACCGAAGGAAGAATATGAATCGAAAACATTTATTTTCACTTATATGGGATCAATAATTAATGATATGGTATCTCAGAAGAAGTCAACATAAGTATCCACAAAGAAAATACATTTTTTTATATGTATCAATATTTTTTAACAATAAGGTACTTACTAATAAAATTAATAGGAGAAACGATTATTGGAACAAATGTTGTACATACTTATATGACGTGGACAAAAAAGACAATATATTTGTATTTGAGAGAAAAGTCTTGCGACAAATATTCGGAGTAATGCAGATAGATGGTTTCTGGTGATCAGAATAAAAAAGGAATTCAAAAAATTTGGTAAAATTTTATATTACTTTTTGTCGCTAATATCCACTCCAATAGGAAGTCACTTTTGAGGGAAATCAAGTGATTTCTTCCTATTTACACTATAAACTAGGGTTTATTAAGTACGTAGAACAAAGAGAAGAGGGTGAGAAGAATGCAGAGGAAGAGTGAGAAAGCAGAGGGAGGGAACTTCCAAGACGAAAGTTGTAAGTCAAAAATATTTTGTCGTTATATAAATATATTCAACCCACGATTTCGTCCACTGTAATTTATTTCCGTCCCAACTTTTTCCAAAATTCTTTTACGTTTGGTAATAAAATCGAAAACAAATAAATAAAGACAGAACAATTCGTATGACATTCCATGGGAACTATGTGCATATTTGGTAATTCGATATACACGACATGAGTTAAAAAAAGACACTCGAAGGATTTTTTTACATGCAACACTGAAAAACAATATAGTTCTCCGACCTTTTTCTTTTAGCTCTCCGCGTCACTTTCCTTACGTTCACATCTTATTTTCTTTCATGAATCATCCTTTTCGCGAACAGGTCATACTTAGGTCTTTTTTATGTTGAATAACATTTTTTAACCGTCTTTTTAATTTTCTTTAGAATGTCTTTCCTAAAAATTTTAATAATGTACACATTTTTTCCAGTCCGTCTTTTAAGTAATTAGTTGCATCTTTTGTTTTATTAAATGGGAAGGTAGTGCTCTTGTGCCAATAAGTCCAACGTTTAATACAACTTTTAATTAAATAAGTAAATAATTATATTTGGTAACCAATTTTGTTTTATAGGGTTATAGAATCCGCCCTCATCTATCCAAATATCCATCCATGCAAAATTTCCCGTTTTCAGTATTAGTAATAACAATTTGTAAAAAAAGTGTCGCTTTTAACATATGTGACGACTACACACCCTTTATTGTAAACAACCATAAGAGTCAGCAACGTTAGGTTTCAATAAGTACTGTTGACCATATTCAATTATTTTTACATTAAAAATAGTGGTAAACATACTGTTTGGAAAATATCACCAGAACTATCGTACTAACTATTAATATAATTAATTATTTATTATATAATTTAATAATTGATATTCGTTGTAGTTAATTTTAATACTATTTCATTGTCATAATAGGAAAAGCAAATATAATTAATCTATTAGAACTTATTGAACGTTCCTGCGCATACTTTTTTCGTACATAAATATATCGTACAGAGCAATTTATACATATAATAAAATGGTAACAAGATTGTATCTATGTCGCATCACGCAAAAACTACGGAACGAATTTTAAAAAAGTTTTACAGTTTAAAACATTAAATAGTTTAGTAAATTTTTGCAATAATAATCGTTAAGGCTATCAATTAATACTTAATTAACATTGAATATATTTGGCGTTAATTTTGTAGAAATTCATTATTCACAATTAAATGAAACTACGTGATGTAGTATTATTTCTACTTTCTGTACCTGAACCGTAACCTCTGTTTATTTATCAATAATCATCCTAAATACGTAATTTATTATATACTAGATGGTAGTATTTATTTAAAGTTTAAAACAGTAACAACCTACTTAGCCTCTCTCAGACACCTTTCTTGATGCACTCAAGAAGCAGTTTTTGAACGTCCACTTGCAAAGAGCAAAATTGCTAGCTGGCAAACTGTAACAAAAATCTTATTCAATTTCAAAATGTAATGTCAAATTGCTTCCATATGTATCAAGAAACCATCATAAATGCTCTGATTTTTCTTGCTAAAGATATTAACATGTTTGGTTAATGTACATATATACCTTAATGTGCACCGAACCGAATTTGTAATTATAAAGCTAATAGACTGTAGATCAATTCTAAGTATATTCAAAGTCATACCAAGGTTAAAATTGTAGTTTAATGATGAGCACGTTTATGGTGTAAATGTTGTATTTCGTTTGATGTTAATAAGTGTAAATAGCACCACGAAAGTGGGCAACGGAATATACGATGAATGAGGATAACTTTGTACGCTCCACTCAAACGCGAGTGTGTATACATTTAAATTCTGAGAGTATAATAATTGACATATAAAACGAGTTTACGGTTTTAGTTTTCATTTTAACACTACTATTGTTTTCACTTTTATTATTCGTGTTAATTCAAAACCTGCAAACCTACAAATCGTTCAAAGAATAATTAACGGACATTCAAATTAACTACGTGTCGTTCACAATACCGAAATTAGTGTTATACTGTTCGGCGACAACATATTGGTGACGAGTTAAACCCGTTGATTTGGAATGATTATGATTAATGACTAGGTAATTTCAAATTTTACAGATAATTATGATCTCTTGAAAAAACGCAGGTGACAATCGGTAGGATCTATACGGTGTCTGTCAATATTAGATAAAAAGTATTGAAGCTGTAACAGCGCCAATAATTTTTGGGGCTAGTTAAATTTACGTTAGAATAAGTTATAGGTACATACTATTTATAATTTAATAAGATCAAACACCAAAATATATTCACTAATTTGCTATAAAATAAAAAAAACGTTAACCCTTATCTTAAGAAACTAGTCTGTATTTTTGAAGAATTAATTTAATTGAATAAGAAAAATAAATTTTTATGCGAAAACGAAGTTCAATTATTTTCTCCGTAATTAGTATCCTCGTCCTTGTTATAGATATAATGTCATTATTATTTAAATAAAAAGTGTTTGAACGAGAAAATTTTAATTTTTAGTAATGAACACATCAAATTTTTATACCAAATAGAAGAGAAAGAATGTAACTTATCAAATCGAAATGAAATAAAATTTAATATGAATTACTATCAACGTGAAACTCCGTAATTATGTAAAATAAAATAAAGCTGACGGCAAGCGCCTGCCGGAAAGGTGAACTAGGTCTGAATAACTTATATGCCTTATGTTATTAAGTAAAAGATAATAACGAGAATCGGTCCGTAAAGGACTAACATTTTGCATTTAGTTGTCAAGAATGGTTTTTTTACAATTATACGCGTCATCTATTTAACTTTTAATATAAACCTGAATAATACTTAATTTGATTTTAAAACGTTATCTCCGTGTCTAATTTAGATGGTGTGTTTACCAAGGTCACACTAAAAATAACTATTATTATTAATAATAACGGTTATTAATTGTCGAAGTGTTCGTTAATGTACGCATTAAAATACAGAATCGATAGTGCCATTTCTAGAAGTAGCTTTTTGTCAAAACTTTTTTGAACTATTTCGACAAAGACGTTACATAGACTATGCGGTAAATGTCATATACTTATAGGTAAAAATAGAGTTTACTGCGTTGTCGTGTTTTTCTAATAAAAATTGGAAAAAGAGGTTTAAACAAAAGTTGCAGTATTTTAAAAATGATATTTAGCGTTGTGCCACTTTTGTTTAAAGACAGATTTATGATGAATTTGTTTAGAGTGTGAACCGCCACCATTTTAAAAATATTGTACTAATTTAATTGATCTCCGAATTTAGCCTAATTTTTAATCTATTATATATTTATGTCAAGTTTTATTCCAATACCAATTTCATTTTGTATAAGAAATATAGTTTCCAGAGCGACTACCAAATTGATGATATAAACCTTTTGATTCCCGCAATAGGTGTATTGTTGGGAAATATACAGTATAATCTAATAGTTATAATGCAATTATGATTGATAGACATTTATAAAGAATATATTTTTAAGAAAATAGCTAAAACTCTTCTTTTACTTTTTCGTAGTGCATTTCAGATTTATATAATCGGGTATTATTAAGTGTCTAAGTGCTATTTACATAGTTTCGTGACATTTGTGAGATAGCAATTTTTCAATGTGATAATGGAAGCCGAGGTGAATACTTACTTTTATGAATATGTGTTTGTGTGTAACTCTTTTCACTATTTTAACAACATAATGCTTAACTACTCTCAGAAATATGTATAAAATTTCAAAAGACTCTATTGTAAAATATAATAAAAATTACTTAGTTACTTGCCATTTAACTGATAGTAAATTCTACAAAGAATTTCGCTATAAAACAACTCGCAAGGGAAAAGTTATGCTATAATATATACATAAAGAACTTCAAACATTCTCTTTCCAATATGTAACGACCAGTTTGCTTTAGAGCCTGACAGATATGATTGATATAGTAGATAGTATTATAAAAATATAAACTCGTTGTTGAATAAAAAATATTATTAACAATAAAACAAACACAGCCATCCAGTGGAAAACTAATAACTATATATTTACGACGGTATGTTTTGAAAGAAAAATATATAATCAATGAAATTTTATAAGGATTCAATAATAACATTTATGATTTCCACAGTTATTTTTACCCAAACTACTAATATGAAACTGAAAAGTTTATTTAGTGAATTTTGCGTGGTATCCTTACAAATATGGCCCGCTAACGTTTTGATGATATATTGTTAATTGTACCTACGTTGTACCAAGACAATGTAAATAATGGTGATGAACAAAGTTTAAAAGAACTGTATTAAACTGCAAAGTGTTAAATCTATTTTATATCTTGTTCAAATATTCAATTTTTATATTAATTAGAGAACTAATGCAAAATGCGTCAAATGTTGCTGAAGAGAGCTGGGAGATTATTTCCATAGTGAGATAAGTATGCGAAAAATAGCTTTAGGCTAATGTTAAAAACAAATCAACAATCCTTCAACTAGTCATTCAACATTTCAATATAATCTTTTCAAAAACTTAGAAATTCTTTCAAAAATTTAGGCCATCGTTGGGTATACGCCTCTCTCAATGCGCGTATCGTTGGAAGTAATGCCCATAACGGTAGGCAGGTTGGCTTGACAGTCGTAGAGCGTAGATTTTCCAGCCACGATTCTGCCTGTCATTCTCAAGAGAGCACAAAGGCGAATTTGTGTATCTGAATAAATCTGGCTTAAAAGGCCTGGAAAAGATTGAAAACATTGTTAAGTTTAGACCATGGCTCGATTAAATAGCGATTTGTGATCTTAATTTTTATTCGCTCCTTTTTCACTGGCTTGTCATCTATTACATCACCTAATACCAGTGATTGTTTTAATAATAATTGACCTATACATATATATTTATATATATATATATATATATATATATATATATATATATGTATATATATATATATATATATATATATATATATAGCAATGAAAGACATTAGAAAATCATGTTGTAATACTGTCTATGTGTTTGTCTAACAAAGCGATGATACGTACATAATAAATTTATCATTCTATTTAACTCTAAGTTTTATAAATGACATTGACAAAACGACTTCTCGAATATCTCTCAAAATATTTTGTTTGATTTAACTTAATATTTTAACGACCGAATATACATGTACACTGGTCCGTAAAAATATTAAGCTAAGGTGTTCAAAGTATTATGTAAATATAGAGAGATAAGACCGAAGTGGAAACTACACAATAACATAATTGAAAACAATATCAAAACTCTTTCCCAAAATAACGTTTAAGAAGTTTTCCATAATACTTTTCTCATAATTTCTATTTTCCTGCCTTGTCTCCGTCATCTCAATATTTACAAATCGTTCTATTTTTATATTAATTGTTTAATTTTTATTAATACATTTTTATGCTATTCTTATTTAATACATTTACATTTAGTTCCAGTGAGCGACAGCACAAGTCAGTTTTAATTTTAAGGTGCTAATTATTGACGGCCAATGAAAGAAAAAACTTATTTTATAATTAAGATAAGATGAACATAATGAACTTTCTGGTTCTTAAATAAATTAAATATATATCATTTGAAAAGTAGTGTTTTTGGGCAATTGTAAAAAAATATTTCTTTCAAATATAATAACATCACGCCTGCTGTCATGTATTGATTAATATATAGGTTTTTATCCGATCATTCATTCGAAAGTATCCACAAAAAATTATGTACATAAAGGACGATCGATAAATATAAAACTGACTTGTGCTGTCGCTCACTGCAATTAATTGTAAGTGTAATAAATGAGTGGTACAGAACCATAATATTGTATCTTTTTAAAACATCGTCTATATAAAATTTTATGTGGAGTGTTTTTGTACATATGTGAAATAAGGAAATATTAGGATAGGAGGGGAGATAAGAGGAAAAAGAAAGGTAAGTAAAATAATCAATTATTTCGTATTTGATAAAAGTCTTCAACGTGTATATGGATGGAGCATTTCATAAATGTCATAAAACAAAACTGCTTATATGGTTTCTATCTTATAGGCTTAAAAAAATAAAGAGTATTTTTGAATATTTATGAAATGATTAAAAAAGAGCAAATGATGAATATTTATATGATATTGAATCTACATTTATTAATGTCCCCCACAATGTTTTTAGAGATATGAAGGAGGCACAGCTAGGAACTGTATATAAAATGGAGCCCGACGAGAAACATTATTTTTAGTTTCTAGGAAAATTACCTGAAGTAAAGAAAATTGAATAGTTTTATAATATAATTTAAAATTGGTTTATAATTCTTTTTTGGAAATTAAAGGTTTATTTTAATCTCGATATGCCTTTATTTAGCTATGCCTTTTTTATTTTAGATGCCTTTTTTTATTTACACCATGTACTTACTAAACATTTTATTTATAGAGGGGTTACAAAAATATAGTGGGTTGATATTTTGATGACGAACATGTATGTGCCCATATTTTTTATAGCCGTATAAAAACTCCAGCTAGTAACTATGTATACAATGAAGCCCGGCATGTGGCAGAACTTCCAATTCCTTAAAAATTACCTGAAATAAAGAAAATTGACTAGTTAAATAATATAATCAATTTAATATTGGTTTATATTTTTTTTATTCGGTATATTACAGTTTTATTTCTACCGCGATACGTTTTATTTACATCATGTACTTACAAAATATTTCATTGATACAGGGATTACAAATATATGGCGGGTTGATATTTTGGTAACGAACATGGATGTCCCATATTTTCATAGCCGTAAAAAAGGTCTAGCTAGTAATTGTGTACACAATGAAGCCCGGCAAGTGGCAAAACTTCCAGTTCCTTAAGAAATTACCTGAAAGGGAGAAAATTTACTAGTTTTATATTATAATCAATTTATTATTAGTTTATAATATTTTTTTTGGAAATTAAAATTTTATTTCAACCGCGATATGTTTTATTTGCACTACGTAATAATGTGAGAATAAATTATTAATAATGTGAGAAAAGTATTTCAAATACAAATAGTTCTTTTTTACGAACTGTGTGATTAAAACAATTACACAAATTTTTTTTTAATTATAAAAAAATTTACTGCTTTTTTTATTATTAGTTTGGTTTATAATTATCATTGCAAATAATTTCGTTTTCTCAAATTTTTTATTTTATTGATTTAAAACAAAATATTCTATGTTCAAGTTTGGTATCCAAAAAAAACTTATTTATAAAAGTATTTAGTGTTTATAAAAGTATATACTCTTATTGATTGACATTAAAAAAGTAAATGTTGCTATAAATATATTAACCAGTAGTAGTGCAAGGTATTAAATTTTAGTTTTATTAAAATCCAAACCAATCGCTTAAAAAAGTTGTTTTTTTGTGATATATTATATTTACAAGAGCTTGAAATAATCGTTTCGTTATGTCAGATAAAAAAATTTCTACGTTTTATTGAATTTTGGATAGCAACATGACGAATGCTTGTAACGTGAGCATGTGCAATACATACAATATTTGTAATGGTAGGTGTGAAAATACATGACCTCTGACATTTAGATACAAGTATATAAATATCCAAAGAGAAGATATAATATAACTATACAAATAACAGATTGCATCAGACGCATACATAAAAACATATTCATTAAGTACCTACACTCTTAATGTCAAGCCCCCAGCAATAAATATCCCGTATCCGAAACACACATTTTCGATCGTAATATCAATCTTCTTAAAGGCGGCCCAAAAATAAAATAAGAAAGATTTACGCAAGCGTCGTTTTCGCGAGAAGCTTCAGCTTCATTATTGAGCGCTGTTCAATAAATTCATTATTCAAGTCGTAAATAACTGTTGGAAACGATAAATATAATTAATAACAAAAAGCTGCCTGGGAATATTTTGGCCGTAATAAACATTTAACCCCTCGGCGTCCGCGAGATAATTTCGAGATATTTTTATTTAAATTTTTTTTAGATAAAGATTATAACATTCGATTATATTTGGTATGTTTAAAACTATGATCAGAAAAATATAAATATAATGTATATTCATATGTAAAAACGGTCAGAAGTTAAAAAGGCTTCGAGGAAAATTTTAAAAACAAGCCATCAAATATGCCAACTACGAGCGTTATATATACGATTACATACGTATCAAAGTTTATTCATTTAAGTGTACAAAGCAGTTCTATTAAACTATTTAAAAATATTTTTATTAATATCTCTTAAATTTATTCCTAGCATATTCTTAACCTTTCTTTGCATGGTGATGGAAATTTATATCATAACATTGTACGCAGAAAAAAATAAGTTTAAAAAAAACAAAGGTCATTATGAAGTTTTAAGTTTGAACTCGTTGGTTCGCGCTATCCGTCTGATAACGACACACTGCCACTTTGAGGCAGTGTTATAAAATATTTTACATGCACGATCTTCACAAAAATTAATAATAAATGAAAACCCAGTATGTTATTTGATATTTTGTTACTTTGCTTGCATAAATTATTGAATTATTTATGGTAAATCACTCAAAAGTATGTGACGGAAATTAACATCGGTATATGATAGCGTCACTTGTAAACTATGGGAAATATTTATTTTGTAAATATGATATAAATCTAATATTATTTTGTTTTATAGGTAAATATGAAGGATAAGGACATCGCGGCTTACTTGTCTCAGTTAGAGGGTGGTTAGCTGTCAGAAGACGACCTTGACGCAAATGATTCTGATAACTTCAAGTATCATCATGTCGGCAAAATTATGAGATTGTTGGAAGACCACAATGGTGCATACAGTGATGAGGAAGAAGCTGCCGACAGTGATTCTCCTCTTTTGAAAAAGATGGCAGAGCAGCAAACCTAGCAAACCTCTCGCAGAACTACTACTTCAGGCAATGTATCCAGTTTTGCATTTAGCAAAAGAAAACGATTGTGGAAAAAGAGTTACGTGAAGTATAATGCAGACAAAGTAGCATTTTTAGGTTCTTCCGGTAATACAAATGAGGTATCACAATTAGAAATACTTTATCAGTGTTTCACTTACTTATTTACCTTAGATTTTGTACAAAAAATAGTAGAGTAAACCAATTTATATATATATTACAAAACAATCAAATACAACCACAGTCTTTACAGGGTCTGATTTGATTTTCTTTTGGCATCCTGCTATCCATATCAGTGCAGAGATTTCCCAGTGTAAGGTCTTACTGGTTACCAATATTTGCATATCCTCCAATCGTATCAGCAATTCAATCAACAAATTTTAAAAGATAAAGTTAACTTCGCATTCCAACAACAATAATGATCATAAGCCTGTGGGACATCTCGATCATGACAATTTGTTTAAAACTCGTCTTGTGATAGAACATGTCAATAAAAGGTTTGCGGTACCGTTACACCAACGGCTTTCAGTTGATGAACAAATATGTTACTAAAATAGGACACTTTCTAAAACAATATCTTCCCATTAAGCCCTACAAATGGGATTTGACGTTGTATGTCATTTGGAGTTTATTAGGATATGCCTATAAATTTGAAATTAATTCTGGACAAGACAATTTAAATAGTCGAAAATGAACTTGACTTATGAGCTACTGGGAATGTAGTTGTCCGCCTGCTCCGTGGAGTTCCAAGAATGCTAAACTACATTGTGTACTTGGACAATTAGTGCGCTACTTGGCGCAACAAGGCATCCACACTGTTGGCACAATTAAACAGAATCGGATACCAAATTCCAAGTTGACTTATAAAAAAAGTTTATGAAGAAATCCATATCAAGAGGAAGTTTTGAGGAAAGGCTAGCTACAGTTGATAGTAGTGACTTATTATCATGTGTAGCTTGGAAAGATAATAAGGTGGTAACCCTGTTATCCACATATGCTGCAGCTTTGTCTGTAACTAAAATTAATAAATATGATAAGGGTAAGAATAAAAAAATTTAAATAATTTGCCCATGCATAGTCCAAGAGTAAAACAAATATATGGGGGGGGGGGTGTTGACCTCATGGACGGTTTTTTGGGAAGAAATCGCATTACAATGAGGTAAAAAAAAGGTACTTGCGTATTTTTTTTTATTTGTTTGACTTAGCAGTTGGCAATGCTTGGGTCGTTTTAAAAATAAATGCACTAAAGGGTGACTATATAAGAATCGTTCATTAGGTCAGTTCAGGAATTAATTGGGCTTAGAACTGTGCAATAAAAGAGCAAATAAAGAAGTTAAAAGAGATCATCCTTGTAATAGTGCATTGGAACGGAAATTAAATACCAGGAGAAGAAAAGGATCTCCATCACTACCACCTCCTAAAGACGAATTATGCCCTGATAAAAATAATAACTGATTTGTTAAATATCACACAGAGTAAATAAAATTGATTTTAAGAATTTGTATCATAATGAAAAAAACAATATTTTTTTATTTGTATCATAATGAAAAAAACAATATTGTTTTATTTATATCGTCGCATATTTTTTTTAAATGTTTTTCTTGATTAAGAACATAAATTACATAAACTTGATTTATGTCACTTGAAAAATTATGCAAAGAAGGGTTAAATGTGTATATATAATATTCGTTATTGTATTTTTAGGAAGTATGAGTGCTACGAACAAGCTTCTAAAAATTTTGTAATTTTCGTAATTTTGTTTTTAGTAGTTTCGGAGGTTTGGAAATATTTTTATGGATGTATTTAATACAGCCCTAGTAACGTGCTAGTTAAAATTATGACATAAAAATTATTTATTTCCTAGTAACTAGTCTTTATAAACGGTTCTCGGCATTACATCGCTCATCCCTGTAAAATTTTCTTCGAAATATTTTTTATATAAATAGCTAATTTTTAATATTATATAAATAGCTCTGAAATATGATAAAACTCATCTCAGTCCAATTAAAAATAGCTTTCTTTATATTTTCTGGAAACTTCAAATTTTACTTCACCTGCAATACTGTTCTTTACAAAATGCGTAGTAATTTCAAATTATTATTTTGACATTTGAATTTTTCAAGGGATTACGAAAATTGAGTGGGTTAATATTCTTATGATAAACCTGCAAAAAGGGAGCAGTCGAAAAAAAAATAATAATGAGTATATTAAAGCTTAAAATAAATAAATAGTTCAATATAAATTTTGTATGTATTTACAGAACAGGAAAACGACAGATTTTTTATTACCATACATGAGTTGTGCACAAATAAATGAATTAGTAAATGTGTACCTTAATAATATTAAATTGGAATTATACTGGGAGACACATCATTTTTAAATATATATTTCACTGAAGTATGCCAGAAACATAAATTAAGCAACTATGCAAATATTAATAGTTCAGAAAAAATTAGATGATTTGAGATATTATTTCTAACCACTGACTATAACTCCATTTAAGGCACTTGTTCTTTTCTGTTTAATATCTCTGACAACACGTAAATTACCTCTTGTCTAAGTTCTGAGCAACTAATATTAATGAGGCGTTGAATTGCGTTTCAATATAGTTGCGTTCCAATGAATTTAGTTATGAACTATGTATATATAATTTCAAATGTGAGTTTCATATGTATACAATATTAAGTTGTGTCAGATGTCTAATTGAAATATTTACCTATGATTTATTTTTTTTTAACAGAGACTTTGATTGTCACCAACATGTGCAGATTAAGCACCGAAAACTAATTGCCACGTCGAGCGGTTCTGGCAAACGTATGTTTTTTCTAGTGCTATTATTTTATTTTATATTTTTCTATATCTAACTTGCTCTGGATTTTCGAAGTTTTCTACTAAACATTCGGTAAAGGATATAATATTTTTAATAGATTATTTATTTGGCGATCCTATTACTTTTCAATCAAATCAAATTCTTGCTTTCTGATTTATTTACATCTCATTTAAAATATTTCCACATATTTTGTTTACTTGTATTAATTAAGATTTAATCTTGAAACTAGTTTCATTCCGTTATTTCATTCGTTTAGAAAACAAATTATCTTTTTAATTATCGAAAATAATATTGTAAGTAAATAATTGTTAAGTCCTATTAACAAATTAAATCACAAAAGCGAAACAAACAAAATAAAAGCAAACTAATTTTGCATTTATAACCTAACTCGTTAAGATACTGAGAAGACAATGGCTGTAAATATATCACGAAAAACCACTAAATGGATTTCAACGAAACTGCAATTAAATGAGGACTATGCCGGAGGACTATGACGGTGCAGGCATCACATGAAATACATAATATCGTTACAAAATTTTCTGAAGTTCTCGAATTAATTGAAGTTAAATGTCGAATTTTAGGAGAAACTCATAACAATTGCAAGTCAAAACAAACAATAACAGATGGCCAGTTATTTTTTCCTTTAAGTTCATAACTGAAATTTCCACTTAATTAATTGTTAGCGACCTTTATTTCTTTTTGTAAGCAAATATCATAAATTTTATGATTTTCCATTTTATGCTAGCATTTCCTTTATTTTTTAATAATGTTCTAAATTAAAAACGCATTTACATTTGAATATTAACATTTATGTTATAATCGCCATCTATGAGGATGTAATCTAGCCGGAGAATTTAATTATCTTGTAATTTGCAATATTATAAATTTTCCACGAGAATATATAAAGTCGTTAGTTATTATTAAAAACATGTAAACAACTTCCGTTATTTAAAAAAGACTTTATTATTTATGAGCATTATTGTATTATTTTGCTTTCTTCATAATTTTTATGACTGCACTAACTTCTTAGATACAAAAACCGATTAAATTTCCAAGCAGATTTGGTCATTATTAGAAATTAAAACATTTTTTATTCGTACACCATGTTTATTCTCAAAAATTTTAAATAATGTTGAATATTAAAACAGTGATGACACTACTTAGATAACCCATGAGATTACGTTTTGCGTGTTGCGTACGCGTAGTACGCGATATGCCACCAATTCAACAGAACAATGCTATTAAAGACTAGGATTATATGCAGGCATCACCGAAAAAAATTAATGTAGTTTTAAAAATTTGGCGACAATCTTGAAACAATTCTAGATTTAAGTACAATTTTGGAATAATAATAAAGAACTTGTAATAATCACAGGTCAAAACACGCCTGTCCGTAAAAACTTTAACCAAGTGGAACCATTCTTGGTCGAGCAATTCGCATTGATTTTATGAAACATCCATTTTAAATAAATGATCTTTTTTCCATTTTTATGTTTCACAGGCTGTTCCCCGCGGTGCCACCTGTGTATTATCGATTTAAAGTATTTAATTATAAGTATTGTACAATAAAGTCTGTTACTACTATAAAATATTATAAAATACTGCTATTAAATATAAGGGAATATGCAAAATGAAACAAAACTCTGAAATAACTACTTAAATATCACTCTAAATGAGAAAGTTTTAGCACTTGATAGCAGGGCTTGGAACCAGTTTGAAAAATACCGGTTACTAACAGTTAATACCGGTTAAAAATAAAGGTTGCGTTCTGAACGAAACCTATACGCGAGCCATTTCCAAGAGCGTTATTAACCGTTTAATCCCGGGCGCCGAACTTGCAGTGACGTGTTCTCCGGCGATCCGCGCTCCACTCCCTCCACCCCTGCTGCTTACCGTCGCGCCTTTTCGGGTATACAATTTATTAGTTTACAGTGCGTGCGAGTGGTGATTTCTTCCGTACTATGGGAAGGAAGAAGAACAATAATATATATCCATATTTCGAATTGGATGAAGTGAACAAAATTTCCCTTCATGTGGTATGGAAGTTTGTGGAAACATTTTGAAGCTAAGCATTTATGAATATATTTATCTAACCTTCTTTGTTAGGAAATTTAATTTTAATTTGCGAAATGGAAACTTGTGTAGTGGTACATTACGGTTTCACAGTAGCGTAATTTAGTTTATTTAGAAGGTCCATTATACCAAAAACGTAACCAGATTTCACGGTTAAATAAACATTTATAATCTAAATCTATAATTGATAGTTTTAAAGCAAAACTTCTTTACCGGCGCTTTGTGTTTTAACAGTAAAGTAATTCAATGTATTAAGAAAGTAAGAAGTTCAACATGAATGATTTAATTACTTATTGTGTCTGAAGGTAGGTGCGGAATTACTTGGTATGTAGCAATAGACCTGTTGTAATTGGTCTGTTGGGTTATTTTATTTAACTCCTTTAGAAGTTTCATGAACAGTTTAAATGTGTAAAGAAGTTTCATTTCGACCTCATGTAAATAAATATACCCCGCTTTTATTGTTGTGTAGATCCTTCTATTTCTATCAACATCTTCACCATATTTCCCACCCAGGTAAAGTAAGCAGCAATATACAAATACCCTTATTAGAATATAAGGATCTACATAACAATAAAACTGTTCATGAAACCTATTTAAATGATAGGAATGTGAATTAACTGAGCCCCTACATACATACGTATGTTTTTTTGTGTGTTAAGGAAAAATTTTATTGATGGTATATTTCATTTCATATAATTTTAGGTCTATCGTAAAATCGACTCATAAGTCAATACGACCGACATTATTGTGGTATCACAACAAATAAAAAATCCACTACTACATATTGGCGGGTGCATAACATGAGCGCCGTCTGGCGTCCGCAACTTTAAAGGCAAATCAATTTTATTTGTACGCTTCAAATTAAGGGCTCTGGTAAATATTTACGTCAATAATAAAAATAACCAAAACATCACATGTGACTTATATTACATGCATTGGTTTCTTTAAATTTTTGTCTTAATTACGTATCAATTTTAACTTTTTTTATTTTTATCGAAGAAAAATATTATTAGTGTTTTCGATGAAATCATGTTATATAAGATTGTTCGTTTTGTTATTTATTGTAACGCAGAAATAAATTTTTAAATAAATACTTTTATTAATTCATAATAACAAAATTTTAGTTGTCCGTACACAGAATATATAATATCCTTTGGTTTTCAGATCAACTAAATGAGTACAATATGTATTTCTCATGTTATACCTACCAACTATAAACAATATCAGAAGGAATACATTTTACAGCGGCTATCCATTTCTTTTTATCTAATTTCCAATTCGTAACTGGAAATCTGTACAAAATTTGAATTTACTACTTATTTCTTGATACGTTTTTATAATTTAAAACACAATAACTATCGTGTCATATTTTGAAAATTAGCTTTTAATGCATAAAAAGTTAGATATGGATTCGATACAGGAAAAATGCTAATTTTAGTGATTTTTAAAGTTAAAAAATATGCATAAAAAATGAAATATTTAAAAAAATAGGACTGAGTCGTGGTTTGGTTTGGTTTGCAGAACATTTACTCACAATGAATATATTATTTTTTCATTGCTGAAGTATTTTTCACTATTTTCACTTTAAATATATGATTATATACTATACACTCAATTGGCAGCTAAACAGAAATGTTAATATATCAATATTTAACAAGAGAAAGATAGAAATCTGCAGGGTATTCAAAATGTAAATAATTATGAGGTTTAAATATTTAGTTTGTGGTATATAAATTTTTAAAATTATAATTTCATGGATCGTCTTTATTTACTTTACATTTCACATTTTTTGAGTTGACAAATAGTAAAATATTCAATGTTGCTTAAATGCATTTATGATTCAAAAAAGTTATAAACTAAGGATTTAAAAATAAATTTTTGAAGTTGGTGGAATCGATTTTTTTTGTTAATAAGTGAAGTAGACGTCATTTTTTCAAGCTTTTTTTTAGGAATTCTTATCAATGCCTTGTTTAACTTTTCCTTTTATTATAGCCATTCATAATTATATGTTTGTTATATAAGTAATATCTAATTTTTAATTTAAAGTGAAAATAGTGAAAAAAATTACAATGAAAAATGGAGATATTATTGTAATTTTTTTATCCAATCAATTTTCGTAATGAAATAATCACGATCGAATTTTTTATGTAAATCATTTTACTAAAAAATCAGTGAAATTTTGCTAAACTATGCTGGTTCCAAAAGTAAGCATTAATCATTTAAGTTATATGATCTACGACAATATTTAACAGGCACCTTTAGATATTTCCATTTCTGATACAGCAAATGCTGCGGTCGATTTCTTTACCCCCACTCTATAGTCTGCACTCGGCAAATGCTAAGCTATGAAAATATTTACCAGTACAATTACACATACAAAGCCACCATATAAATACCTGTTGACAAACATGAACACGAATCGAATAGGGAACCTCTGTTTTGTCCTATCGCTTATAAATGCTTTGTTGCCTGTCTATAGGTAAATTCATCCTTAACGAGACGTATGTATCCCTATTCTAACATATACATAGGTGTAGATCTATTTCACTTACTAGTTTAGCCGATTCCAAAATTCTAGTAATACCTGTTAATTTAATGACTGTATATTATGTTTTTTATACACAGCTTTATTTCTTTTATGGACGGTTATAAAGCGAACAATATGTTATAATTGTAAGTTTCTCTATCTGTCTGTCAGTTTAATTATGATCGCTATAAGTGCCTATAATCAATTTAAAATTATTTGCAGGGTAAGCATGGTGCAAATTGATTTCGCCATTTTCTATAGGTAACATCGTATCGAATACGATAAAATAATAATATTTAATTTGGCGAATAAAGAGAATGTCCCACCGGCCAGAAAGGAAAATGAGAAAATGCCGTTATTAACGATTGTTTAAATTTAGTAACGATACGCGGATGGTCGTTCTCAATTATAGATCCAGATATACAGATAAGATCTATGAAATCCCAACAAACATACATGAATAGATTAAAAATAAACTTCTAGCATTAAAAGTTGACGTGGCTAACGTTAAAACACGAAGATTCCTTGGACTTAACATTGTATATATTTTTGAGGATAAAATTATTCTAAGGAATCTAGGTGTACTTGATCTGGATTAGAGCAATACGGGAGAGTTTCTTAAAGAATCTGTAATCATTCTTTTAAGCCGGTATGAGATTGATATTAAACAAATTTACTCGATCATCACCGACAACGGTTAGCTTAGCACATCAAGGCAACTAGACGATGGGCTTCGGGAATCATATCATAATGTGAAATCTACTAATGATAGCTTAAATTATCAGAATTTATCAGAGGATTACGAATATCAACATTACCAGCAATTATACAATATAATAAACATTATATTATACATTATAATAAAGCGGCAGTGTGAATGAATACGTTCCAAAAGTAAACGTTGTTAGATGCGCTGCACATACCTAGCAACTTGCAGTTAAATGTGGTTGTCGACTACGGGAGGAAGTATTTAACGAGAACGATTCGCCAAATTAAAAGAGAGTTGCGTTTTCCAAGCATTGCAATCCAATTAAGAAACCGTAATTTACTACAAGCTTTGATGGATTGTCCTACGGGATTCAATAGTCGACATGTTTAATGTGGTTATTGAGTTTGAAACATTTTTGTCATTTTCATTCTGATGTCCAACTTCATTTGACAGAAACTACTTGGTTAGATATAGAAGATTCTTTAAATGCTATAGAACCTTGCAGGGCATTATCGAAAATTTTACAGAGAGAGCAACTAATGTTTGGAGATTTTTTTTCGGATGCAGTGCATTTTTGAGACGAAACAAGTATTACTTCCTTTTTATTATTTTTGGGGATATGTATGAAAGAAAGCCAAGAATCACTAATCAAGAATGAATCTCTCTTAAGCACCATGTATCCCGATCCGCAAGTAAATGTTGTTCTATCGGAAGATCAGTTTATAATGGCACGTAACCATTTAGGTATGACATTAAAGAGACTTTTGCAATTAACTACAGCTGCCACGAGGCACTATTACTACAAAGGCACTATTATTATTAGAAAACCACAAGAGAAATAGACTCCTTCTTGAAAACGTATTTTAGGCAAAACCGCCCGATTGGAAACAGAGACCCAATTTCAATTTAAAAGTAATTTGATTCCCTTCTTAAATTGGCCGTTGTTGCCTTCCATTTCCCCAATATTTTGGAGTTTTGAAGCACAAAAAGTCACAGATCCACAGTTATACTTATGATAATTTAAGAATGTCCATTTGTACTAGATAAGAAATAATCATTTGTATCAGAAATAGAATATTGCCATATCACTAAATAGTCAATAATATTGCGATTTTATTTTTTTAAGCATATTTTTACTACATATTAACATTGTAAACTTTAATGATTCTTTAGCAAATATTTTCTTCCGGTTAAAAGTAAAAAACACATATGGAAACAAAATGAAAAACTAAAGATGCTAATATTTTAGAGGCTTTTTGCCGGCATGGGTTTACTTTATAATAATTTTACTTTATTATAATTTATAATAATAACAGCTTATCACCCAAGACTAAGTACCAACAACCTGTGACTTTTTCCCATATATCCCGAACCCCCATTTTTCCATAATCCTTACTCACGTCACCAGAACTACTTATATTCTAAATTTCAGCTCGATACGTACAGTTGTTTGGACTCTGTCTTGATAATTCAGTCATTTAGGGAGCCTTTTATTTCTATCTATATATATTTTATTCTCTCTCTCTCTCTCTCTCTCTCTATATATATATATATATACATATATATATGTATATATATGTACATTTATACGTGTACATATATATATATATATATATATATATATATATATATATATATATATAAATTACAATAAAAATAGATTGCACTTATATTGCTCTCATTTGTTTTTGTAAATTATGTCTGAAGTACATCCATTTCATATTAAACAGTAATAGCTTTTTGGTAATACTACTTATCTTTCGGACCTTAACAGCTTTTACATTTTAGTCAAATTTTGTAAATACACGTATTGCCGAAATAATTTTGATTGCGTTTTCGAAATAATTTTGGTTGCTTGGTAATTTTAATACGCCTAAACCGAACATGATACCCAGAACAAGAATGAGTAAAATTTTTGGGTTATGTTCGATTTAGACATGCTGAAATTTCTACGAAATTTACGAATTCTCTTTGTATATTGTGGCTACGCTACAGGCTACATCTCGTAACCGATCAAATTAAACTAGGTACAAACAAAATTCTAGACTAAATCTAAATTAAGTTTGTAGCTGGGCTAAATCGATGTTTGAGTTTCAAAGAAAAAAAATCACAACAAAAGAACACAAACGATAATTAGAAAGATTGCAGATTATTAGAAAACTCCATACCAAAAATTTTTTTTTTTACTTATAAAAAAATAAAACGCCATAATGTGCACATACAAGTATATACAGTTATCATACTACAATAAATTTACCTTTACGACTAGTGGCTACCCTCGGGTTATTTTATTTCTTTTGTTTTACGACTGCAATCGGTCTTTAATAAATCATCATTAAATAAAAAGGTTTAAGTTTTCCCAAAACAAATATTTTTTTCTTGAATATGCTCCGCAAACAAATTAAAGTTAAACATTAAATAAATTAAATAGTGGGTGACACTAAACGGCCCACGGCAAAAAGCAAACCCTAAAATGTGGTTAGATGATTCTAATTTTGACGCGTGAGCCGAGTGAGTCGACGTTTTTACGTGCGGGGCAGCACGTCCAAAATTGAAAACGGGCTACAACATGGAAGTGCGGCGGTGCGAAGGCACAGCGGCACATCAAAGAAAAAATTTGAATCGAAAACCGGTTAATAAAGGTTAATACCGGTATAATGAGCGTAACCGAAAATAAAACGTTCCATAGAGAATACCGGTTATTTACCGGTAAAAGTGAGCGTAACCGAAATAAAAAGGTTTACATGTACTTATTTCAAACCGGTTAAAAATTTTAACCGGTTATCAGGCCCTGCTTGAAAGTGGCGCTCTCAAGAATAATTTCGCTTCACGCATTACTTCAGCGTGTGACATCACATCGCCCGACTTGACCGTAAGGACGCGGCTCAATAGTACTTATAAGTACATTGTTGAGCATCGCTTACATCTTACGAGTCGCGTTTTGTTTATTACTCAATAGAGGATACTAAAAAAATCTCCTATAAATTTTGTATTGTCCCTATGTGTCAAAGTACGATAACAAAAAAAAACAAAAAAAATCTTTTTTAGCGTACCGGGTGATATAAAATAAATAAAAATGTGATGCAAACTAATGACTTAATTACTAATGACGTAACTTAATTGGATCAAAAACCTCTAAATATGTGTGTGAAGATCATTTTGATGCAAGAATATTAGCTTTTTTTAATACTGATTTATATACCTAAACATAAACATTTTCCACAATATGAATTTAATAAAAGAAAAACCTCAAGTTAATATCAATTTTGTGTAACTCATGATACAAACTAACAAGAGAATAAAATATTTATTAGATTCGTGCAAGTTTAGCCATTGGCGTAAGTTAATACAGAAAATTCCACACGAAAATTTAAGCGTCACGAAACTTTTTACTTCATGATTTGACCTTAGCTCAAAAACATGTTGCGTTGATTGTTTCAGCAAAATGTGTAAAAAATTCCACAGTGGTAAATAAACTGCTATATTCAACATCATCATCGGTGGCAAAAGCAGGATAAACTATTACGAATACGAAACTAAGAGCAGCCTGCTTCGTAAATGGTTCTTTCTATAAACATTGCTATAAAGGTGAAAAAAAGAAGTAGTGCTACGAAAAAGGCAGTCGCGTTGTTCATCGGAAAGGCGGATTTACGCAACAATTTTTTTTTAAAAATGAGAGTATATCTATCGAATACTGAAAAACAACCAAATTTTTTCCTATTGTTCTGGAAAAAAATTCAAAGCCGGCATGGCTTTGAATTTTTTTCCGCAATAGAATTCTCGTTATTTTCGAAAATTTTTCGCAAACTAGGTCAGAAGAACGGCAGACTATTTATCTATATCTGATATGGAAATAATGGTCATCCGCTATAATCTCCTTGTTTCCCAAAAGTAAAAGATAAACTGCGCGAAATATGATTCTCAAACTTAGAAAAATAAGTAACTGCTTTCGAAAAGATTGTGAAGGAAACGTTGAAAAAAGAGCGGGTCGACTGTTTTACTCACTAGTTACTTCGAATGAAGCTATGTGTAGATTAAAACCTCTAAAATAAGTTAAAAGATAATAAATAAATGAGGAAATTACTAGTTAGCTCCATTTTCGATGATTTAATAAGTTTTTATAAATCAGTATTTAATTGTTAATTTTTCATAAATAAATATTTAGTTCTTAGATACAAAAATTCTATTAAAATGCTTGTACAATGAATACATAAATAAATGAAGTTAACAATTTTAATCATATGGGAATGAAGCTAAGAACACCTTTACAATAGTATGAAAATAAGAATGAAAGAAATCTTCATATATATGCGTATTTGTGAAAACACAAAATTGCTACATCATTGAATTATTGGTTTTTCAAACTAGATAAAAGCTTTTTTATATATTTAAATGATTTATTTTAGTTTAAAGAAAATTGATCGAAAATTGTCAATCCATTTTAATAATGTCCTTCAGCTTAAAACTATTTTTTTGTGAACAAAAATAACTTATTTGACCAGAAATACTTATACACCATAGTTTTCTAGGCTGAAAAAGATTTTTTATTTATCTTACCTACATATGTATTAGTTTAAATCGGAAGGAATAGTGACAAAGGAAGAAGACAGCGCTCATTCTTCGGAACGGAGAGTGTTGGAACACCCTAATGACTATCAGGTAAGCGGGCGTTAAATATTTTAACGGTTTTTCGATGGCGAACTGTGACGCTTTTCGTGGAAATCTTTATTGGTCGTCTGTATTATTGGGTTGCGACACGCAGGAAAAGTTTCGTTTGGAATGTCGGAAGGATTGCGGACCATTTGCCACTACTGATTTTCAAACGACGTCTTATATGTAAAGAAAAAACAAGTAATCAATTGTAAAAATATTATATACAATTTTAGTGCGGACGAACACTAAAATTGTACATAATATTTTTACAATTTATTACTTCTTTTTTCTTTACATATAAGACGTCGTTTGAAAATCAGTAGTGGCAAATCGTCCGCAATCCTTGCGAACCCAAGTAAGCAACTTCTCTATAAAATGAACAATCCCTTATAATTTCTAACAGGTATTTTTTTTATTTCACTTTTTCATGGTCAAGTCTATAAATAAAAGCAATTTGAATTTAATTCAATTCTAAATGTATTGACTTGAGAGAGAGCAAATTACATGGCCAATTATGGTGTGGGGCTCGACCTAGCTTTTCAGTTTTCATGTAAATCAGTTCTTTTACCATTTCATAGTCCTGGGTATCTGTAAATCTATAACTAATAAATTATAGTTTCGATGATCTTTGTATTTCATTAAAATTAACAAACACACATGAGTTTTTTTGTCGACCAGTTTACGAGTCATACTTACTAATTTTACAAAATATGACGGATTTATTTTTGCCATTTGGTTTCTTACTTTGATAATCTCTACCAAATTATGGAATTCTAGACTTCATTAAAGAAGTTTTGTCTTTGAAAGTCGAGCTGTATTTTGAGAATGAATATTAAATTGTTGTGTTCTTCAGCGTTTGAAGAATTCTTTGTCCAGTTTTATTCATCAAAAAACGTCCTTATGACATCGACTATAACTGCATATTAACTATATCATAGAAACTAATTTTATTAAGGGTACTAATTATAATGATCCAATATAACAAATCTATCATATAAAATAAGATATTTGTTGACTGTGGCATTATAGATTGGGATATGTAAACGAGAATTGTCAGGATTATGTACAACCCAGACGACCGATAATAAATTGGTCTGATGATAAGCGGAAGAAATCGAACATATCACATTTAATATTTGACCCATAAGCCCTGGTCTGGTCACTCCGATTTTTTTGCAGAGCAAAAAATCGGAGTGACGTAACGTTACAATAGAAATAAAATAAGGAAAAAAAATAAAATACGGGTGGATACAGGCTGATGAAGACAGAAGACATTTAGACAACAGCATGCGTCTGTTCACGTACGCAATGAGTCAATGGAGAGTCGACCATTGAAATTATCTGCCAAAAATCGGCGGTTTTTGTGGTCAATACACCACCTGCAAAATTTGCCTGTCTGCAAAGCGTATTAGTCTGTTTGAGAGTTTGTAAATTGGTATCATAGATCCTTTCTGGCTCTTTTTTTAATTAAATAAAACTGTTAGTTTACTAATCCACGGTTTTTAAGTTAATTTCCTCCTTCATACAAAATAAAAGTGCCTAACAATTTGAAGACTCATAATGAAGAAAGAAACGTTATATTAAAAATATTATAATTGCATTCTAAAAACTTCCTTACTGTTACCCAATTCGACAGGGTACCGGAAGAAAAATAATTTCTTCTCAAAGTGGGTAACTAGGAAAATACCAAAACAATTATGAAATAAAATTTTAGTATTTCTCCAATATCTTTTTCTTTGTAAACATAATTAGTAAAAGTTTTCTATTAAAATTTTATAACAATCGGTCTTAAACTAGATGAGCTCTGCTGCTATAATATTATGACCAACAAATGGACTGAAGAAAATGAACACGATGAAATGATACGGGTTGCATTTTTACTATTTGGCCGTGGAACTCCAAGAAATATTTTAATCTTCATATGAATTAACCAGTTTTGTACATGTTCCATCGCACATAGATGTAGCCTTCTGTAGTTCATTACATACATATTCATATATGGTTTTTAAATTTGCCCGATTTGTGTTTATTTCGTCGTAATAGGCTTTTATTCGTTCATACTTTTTGACACAAAAATATTATTTAATAAATACCACAAACTGAACTTGCGAAATTACAACATTTTTGTTGGTTTTAAAATAACTATATGTTTATATGAAAATGGCAATAAACCGTGTCCGCGTGCACATGGCGCAAAATCTACTGGAAAGATTTTACGAAAGTTTTAGGAATTCTGAAATGCGAATTCAATGTTTTAATGCCTTTATTTATGCTCTTATGCTTGCTCCCCACGTTTCTCTGGTCAGTCTTACTTGTTTTTACATTCCCCTTCTGTCCACCGTCTATAAAGAGGAGATATTGTTTGATTTTCTTAGTAACCTTTTCATCATCATAACTTCTGAATCGTTTGATATACAACTATGATAAAAAAGTATTCCGAGGATTACTATTAATATTTAATTTTCCAACAAGTAAATAGTTATTTTTAAGTCAGGTTCACTTTAATAATTGAATTTACGAATGAAAAATATATTTAAAAATTGAAAATTCTAAAACCGGAGACAGAATTCATCTTAATTTATTTGAATGTTAGCTATATTTCAAATAATGTATAATTCTTAAATGCTCAGGCTACAATTAGAAAATGACAAAAATAACTTTTTACCATTTTTGGACGAAAGAAATTGTAATGAAGCTAATAGTTATAGTAGCTTAAGGTTAAAACATTATTTTAAATTTTGTTTATTGAATTAGGTGATCTTTCAAAAGTAAATAGTGACATTAGTTGATATTTTGATAATGGGTTTGAAAGCTTATAATACAATTGGGGTGACGGCCGAAAAATATAATAAAAAATATTATGATTTAAGACTTTAAACGTCTTATTTGAGGACACCTCATCTTGCAGAGAATGTATTTTTTTCCAACAATTTTTAGATACAACATTTAAATTACAAAAAAACGTTTTATTTGATATTCAGTTTATAAAATTATTCAATGAGTTTCATGCTTGTTCCTATTAATTATCAAATAACTTGACTATTTCTTATCTACGAAATACTTTACCTAATGTTTAACTGTCACATATTTGTAAGAGCAAATCAGGATATTCGACTTTGAAAGCATACGCTATATATGTACAACGAGCTTGTATTCTTAGTAAGGGCGATGCAGAAATAAATCGAATATTTTAAAATGATTAGGGAACCATTTGTGGGGGCAGTCTTGAAAAGAAGGGAGAATTTATTCTAGACGAAAAGTATCTCCCTTTTCGTCTAGGCGAAATTGTTTCATGAAAAAAAAGAAGTGATCATGTCAGCACCCTATAGGGAGCAAGTAAGGTAATAAACCATTTACTTATAAAACGTTTATGAATCGTTCATGAATTTGTATCACTCTATACTTTAGCTTGTATTTCATTAAACGGCTTACCAAAAGTCGTTCTAGGCACCTAACTTCTATATTTCCATCTCTGTTCTAGTTTTTTTTGTGAACGACGTTTATAAATAAGCATCACATAAAAATGTATTCCGAAGCGGATTTCGTTAGTATCCCTAATCAAACTAGGATCTCTTGTGGTTTCAATATGTTCGTCCGTCTGTTTCTCCATCTAGTTGTTACAGCCATTTTACTCGCAGAATCCTACTGTTATATATTAATAATGTCTACAAAGTTATGAGACAAACTATTAAAAAAATTGGATACCTCCCCTAGATGTAAAGTCGAAATAATTTTTTTTGCATACTTTATTGCATTGGTCTTCCAAAAATATTGGAGGTCGTTATGAACATTTTCCCATACAGGGATGCATTTACGAAATATAAAGTTCATAAATGGCAATTTTTGTTTATTATTGTAAGGTCTTATTGTAAGGTGTTATTATTCTTCGTTTCTAATGGAATCTCGCCAGTAAAGCTTTAATATGCAAATGTAATTCAATAAGAATTATAAACTCTGAAATAGTAAGTCTGTGAAGTATATTGTTGGTCTCTTTGTACTTTTAATGGTACTCTTTCCACAGTAACGAAAGGACTGAATTTCATGTTTTTAAATATTGCAGTTATTAACATCTACATAACAAGAATAAATACGAATACTAAGTCCAAAAGTATTTTCGTTCTCTTATAATGGAATCCGAGTCATAAATTGAAGTCCAATTTTTACATAATTAAGTATACTTACGAACAAATTATCACTGGAAATTCGTTGCTGTGTTTTGTCCATGATTCGCAGATTTTCATCACGTGTAATTGTAATATTCCAAATGGCAATATTACTTTGATGTGATTGTTGACAAATTTACCTTTAATTGTTGTGAGACTGTTCGTGAAGAATATTTATATTGAAATCTTGCCAAATCCAGGAAATAAGGCTATAATACATTTTTTTTAAAATCCACTCAAAACAACTTGACGTACTTTCGTGTTCCTTCGGCTCATATTTTTATTCAGGAGTTATGTTGAGGTCTCTTTTAAATAATTCCAAACTATCTATGTCTTAATGTCACATTTTCATTTGTCCTATTCCGTCAAAAATGTGAAGTACTTTCTGCGACTCTATGTACTTCAAATTTGATGTGGAGCATATAAACAAAGGGGAAATAATAAAAAAGTGGAAAAATATCATTAGTTTACTAATTTATGGGATAATTTATAATCGTCGTTGATTTGAACAAATACTTAAGGTGGTCAATAACAAATGAACGACAATTGCTTTGGGGACGAAAAAAACCATTCATATCATATTTTCTTCCCTGTTATGCTGGAAATTACTATAAAATTATAACAATTTTAAAATATTCTTAAAAATATTTTGAAGCAAAATTTATATTTTTCATCACGTTGTACATACAATTTTATTTTAAAATATATATATTCACGTTTTCATAACTATTTATAATTTTGTGATTACTATATTTTGATATGTGTTTATTATATGTTTACTATTATTTGTATATAATTACAGAATGTTCGAAGTATGACACATAAATTGAACAGCTTAACCTTTCGTTCGTTTTAAGGATAATCCCCAAAACAAGTGCTCCCGGCATAAATATATTTAAATAAAAGCAACACATAAAGTTCACCGTCTGTTAAGGCCGTGCCGGATTTTATCTCGATAGCAGGAATTACTCAAACGTTTTAATGTGAATTTTTATCACCCAAGGCGTACCGCCCATTCATCACGCTTCACAACTTAAAGCTCTGACTTCAAGGTGGTGGAAAAGAGATTTTAAGGAAATTTTCAGTAACAAGCTTTATTTTCGTGCACCTTCTCTACTGATTACGAGCTTTGGCTATATAAAGGCGGTGAAGAAATTGATGACTGCAAATTTGTGGCCCCATTTATGGAAAGTGTTTTCGAAAGAAATTCCATCATTGTTTAAAAATGGGAGATATTCACCATTGTTAAATTTATGTACAACGGTTATTAACAAATTTAGTAACATATTTTTATAGGGCTTTAAAAAAAAGTGAAGAAACAGTAGTGTTGTACCTCTGCTACATTGGTTAAAATCTTTGAGTAAAAGTTTAAGTAGCAAATGTTAAAGTAGCATATGAAAAGTTGACCCTAGTTTTTTATTGCGAAAAGACAATATTAAAGAAACTTTCATGAGAAAAACTAACGCATTTACGAGTAAAGCATTTACGAGTATCAGTACAACATTTTAATTTTAAAGGAAATCATACCGTGTTAAAAGTAATTGATTATTATTTTAAAAATGTTTTGTTTCAATTATGGGAGATCTATAATTAATGATATCTCAGAAGAATTCAACATAAGAATTCATTAGGGAAATAGATGATTTTACATATACCAATATTTCTCTAATAATAAGGTAGTTACTCTAAAAAAATATGACAAACAAATATTCGACTAAATGTCATACAAATTTATGAGACATAGAGGAAAGAAAAATAGGAATAATGTTATTTTTGTGAGAAAATCCTAAGAAAAATATTAAAATAATGCTATCTGCATTATTCCGAATATTTTTCTTAAACGAATTATGGGAATTAGAATAAAGAGTGTATTAAAAAAAATAATGACAAATAAAAATGTTGCAAAATTCTAATTCACAACACATTTTAGGGCAGGTCCATGCAGAAAGAAAAAAGGAAAATAATCATTTAAAAAGAATATTGCACTGAAAGCCATTCAACGACGGAAGGAAATGATGACCGAAATAGAGAAGGTTAAATAATATACGTGCAGGTCTTAATGAAATATGGAGTACAAACTATAAGAGGAAATAACTTGACAGGAAAATCAAGCAATTTTTTCTTATTTACAGGGAAAAGAAAAAAATCTGAAATTTACCAATTACTGCTTAAGATATTGATTATGATAATTCTTTTGTCATATTCAAGATTCAAAAAAGAAAATTTCAAGAATGAGTATGATACTTGGACGCAACTCATTTGTTGGGAGCTGCTACATTATTACGCTAAACGAAAGCTTTTTATTTCTTTGCGTTGGTAAGGTTCTCAAATTTTATAATAAATATAAATAATGTTTGAATTGAATACGAAAAATTGTTTTTTTTTTTCAATATAAATAGTTTTTTGTTAAGTATCAAGACAACTTAAATAACTTTCGAAATAGTGATAGTTATGGAGAGAGTATAATTTGATGAAAAAATAAGAAAAAAAATCATTTTAGCGTAGGAACATGGCTTCAAATTAAGATGAAATCATAAAAACATGGCATATAAATTTTCGTAGTATTTTTAATGCCGCTAAAAAGTATTTGCTCAGATTAATCGATAGTATTTTACCAACTCCTTTTTCCTTTTCAAATATTTTTATTATTCAATACATTTTAGTTAACTAGTAGCGATTAACCTATCATACAGTTCATTTCTCCCATTATTAAAAGTTAATTTTGAAATTTTATATATATGTTTCTTATCATATTATTCATATAACAGAATCAATTATAATAATATAAAACTAAAACAATTATAGACTTTAACATTTTTCAAAAATATATTTAATAGTTTTGCGCCTATGAAACACATAGAATAAATTAAAGATCAAAATTTTATGAAAAATTAATATTTGTAAACAGTTTAATGTAAATATTATGTACCATTAAAGGTTTATAAGTATTAAATTTGTACAGGAACCTCAAAGTGTTAGTTCTTCTCGTTATTTTCAGGTTTTTATTATATGCGGCTCTGAATAGACCATAAAAAATTAACTTTGTTGTTATAACCAGCACTGCGATTTTATTTCATTTACATGCTTTACGAAATCTTAATTGTTTTATCATAAGAAACCTACCCTTTTGTTATTATTTTAATTGTTGTTACCAATAGGTGATTTAAAGTATCGTATACCGTGTAATTAGCAATGAAAATTATTTCAAATATTTGCGCCATAATAATTGCGAAATGTCACAGCAAAAAAGATTGCGCTAACTTTTACGATCTCTAAAACAAGACATATTACGATGGTGCTAAGTGGCCAAAAAGTAAGCTTAGAAATATTTCAAACCGTATTTAATTTTTTTTTTATCAAATTAATAAAAATTTAACAACTTAAATAACTGACTAAGTCCGATACTTGGTCAGTTATTTAAGTTGATACGCACAAATTACTGTTTTGTATTTCTTCTTAAATTGTTGATTTTTGGTTACCAGAACTAGTTTTTATGAAATGTAAAAAGTAAATGCTAGTACTTCTTTTTTTTATTTTCCAAATCCACGGTACCTTAGTAATTTCCACATAAAAATATTCTTTATCCAAACTGAAAAACTTTGTGTTCAACCGAATTTTGGACTTATATGAAATACTAAGAATTGATCTCCTAGAATTGTTTTCATGGATTGTCTGAAAAACTGGATCTATTTTCACGTTTAGACTATTTTTTGAATAAATTTTTTTATTTACGTACTTACATGTATACTACTGATACGTACGGTGAACTTATTGCTAAAAGAGTTATCTTTTACAATCAACTAGAACAACAGCATAGTCCCCCTATTAGCATTCTGATTGCCTGTAAGAGAATATTTTATTCTAAACTAGATTTAAATTTATTTATTGGAATATGTCTTTGTCTCTCTTTTACATTTTGTATCAATCACAGTTAGTCTGGAAGTAATCTTTTGCCCTTCCCAACGAAAATTAATTTTTCTATTTCTTCGTTGCTATGTATGTATGCAAACGTATGTAAATATTTACATATTGAGAAAAAACACGCTTTTATAAAGTATAATAAAAAGAAAACAAATTTATAATCATAGATATGTGAATTGATATCACTAAAGTGCCCTAATAAAGGGATAGAGATTCACCCTATTATAATAATTTGGTTATTTTATATTTTGTTACTAAATATAATGAAATCTTTATAAAATAGTAAGGAAGAATATATGTAATGCTTCATCTTGCTATTACTATTCTCCTATATATAACTCATTTCTTCCAGCATTATTATTGGCGATTTTTTGTTGAATCAGCTCATAAATAATGATAGTTACCCACAGGTTTGTGTGCTGCGATATTGAATTTTTATTGCTGTTTACAATCAAGGAGTTCTGTCAGGTTCTTATGTACTCCACAGAAATAAGTGAAGCGCTCTATGCATAAAGTGTTTTTACTTAATAATTTATTTATATGCAAATTTTAATAAATTTTAATTTTTGTGATAACTTGATAGAAAAATGAATCTGCAAGTGATAATTATGATTGGTCGATAATTTTATGTTTAAAATAGATATGAACAAATTTTGATGTTCTTTTCGGTAATACAGGCTCAGTAAATCCTTATTTACATGTTCTGAAACCCTTTTCTGAATATTATTTTAATTGGGTAAGGAACTACCTATAATATGTCGATTTTATGTTTTAATTTCCTTAGTTAGATATAAAAAAAATTGTTTAAATGAACAAATCGGATTTGCGTATCAAAAATTCGGCGTCTTTTTTATAATAAAATGGATAATTTATTAAAAAATCATAACGCTGTTTCTTTCACCTTTATAACTTAGTGAAGGTATTAAGTTTTTTTAAATGTTCTGAAATTTTATTTTTTGAAACAAAAAGGAAGAGAACACAAAAATAGAACGGTTATGAAGACAAAAACATTTCAGAAGCTTTTAAATTAAATATTGATTAGTTGTACCTTAGATATTTTTTCATAGATTTAATTTATAAACGAATTGACGAAACAAGTCTCAATAAAATTTAAATAGTATTCAATTAAATTATTCAATTTAAAGTATATTTAATAATTCTTTAAAGAGTGATCTTGCTTTTAGAAAACATAAGAACGCGTTAATCAATAAATATAGTCGAAACATCCGAATTGTTAAATGCACGTGCGAAAAGTTTTTTTTTCATTAATGTATAGGAGAAGACACAGCTTTACACTTAATTAGAAGAAAATCTTAACGTAAAAACAAATCGATATTAATTAGAATGCCGAAGGTTTTCTCACAGTTTCGATTAGTCACTAATGATTATTACCATTTTACTTATAATTCTTGTCAATTTATATTATATGTGTGTATAGATAAATGTGTACTCGCCATATACTTGCTATTTCCTCACCACTTTCGTACTATTTTAACTGATTTTACTTCTATTTAACAAATATGTTTAAAACCTTTGCTGTCTTTTTAAATTTAATGACTGGTTGTTTAGGTTGCCTAGAAAGAGATTGCTCCTATAGGAATAAATCCGTGTTATATATTTGTACATTGTAGTCAATATAAACACTTGTCATATTTTTATATAAAGTCAAAATTACCTTATTTTCCAGACCGCATTTTACCTCTGACACATTGGTAAGTTGAGTTGTTCTAAATTAAATTCAGTTGAAAATAATGTTAGAGCAGTTTCCGGTATGTTTTTGTGTCTGAGCTCATAATGTTTTAAAGGTTGAACCTTGAACTATATGATAAAGGATGAAAACATCTGATGGCAATTTCCATTAGGGCAGGATATTGATTCGCCATGGAATTCCGAAATAAACTTGCAGTATTTTATGCTCTTTTATTAGACGCAAATAAATAGCTTAGTTTAAATCCCGCGTGGGTCGTCTTGCGTTCCCTCCCCCCGTATTCCGCCACTTTTCCGCCTACTTCTGAAGACTGTCGCTGTTACTATCTAATGGATTTGTTTAATTAATAATGTATTTAATTTTCTACGTGACATATTGTCGTCATGGCTTCGGAACTATTTGGAAAATCAATATTAAAGGAAAATTTATTTGGTCCCGTGGCGTTAATCGGTTTAAAATTTACGTTAATTGCATTAGTAGTATTCGTGTTAAATTCATATACAGAGAGAGATCGAAAAATTTAGAGAATTATAATTTTTGAAAAAAAGAGATTAATTTTGATAATTGAATATGCACATGTAAAAAGCATAGACAGGCATTTCAATTTTATTTATCTGTATTACGAAATCGGTTTAGAAAATAATGAAATTCTTTACGCATTCAAGTATTTACATTAATGACATAACTTTCAGTGCTTGAATGACATTTGATATATTATAAAAAATATCTTTTTTTCATAGTAACCTAAAGTTAAAAATTACTTATAATAAAATTTTTCCGCATATGCAATTTTAAGGCAAATTTGACCAACTTAGTTTATATATTAAAATAAATAGAGCGACAAAGGTTAATTCACTTTGAAAGGTTGTGACATCAATTTAATCACGATTGACCTTTAACGAGCGCTAGAGTGGAGTAGAGAATACAATACTAACCTTTTGAAAAGATCGAAACAAAGAATATTATGAAGCTTGCTTCCAAGAAAGTAGACGCTCGTTTGCACGCTTTTTCATCATTAGTGATGCAAACGTTTATAAAGACATTCAAAGCGAGCGGTGAATAAAAAAAACTAGAATAATTGAATATTCATCTTTCCATTTTTATCTGATTACAAATATTTAAAAATTGTGTCAAATATGTGTTACGGCGGGCGTAAATCAGGATTTTGTAGTCATTTCGCAAAATACAAAACTATATAACCTTCATAGATACTTCTGTCGGGCAGGATTTTGCGTTAAATATTCTAATACTCCGAAAGTTGGACCTGTCATGGAAATTGGTTTTCTATATTTTTTTAAATAAACAATTTCAAAATATGTTATAATTTATCTTAAACACACTTGCAACTTTAGTCATACAGTAATTTCCATATGCGTTATTTCAGAATACTTATTATTTTTCTTGCATCTCGCAAAACTAATGAAGTTGAATTGCTAATAATTTTGATTTGAATAAAATGGCTAGCAGTTAAAAAATAAAACGCTTACCTTCGGAATTGCAAGATTGTATTTGTGCATTGAGAAGCTCAAACTATTGAGACTTGTTATTTTTTTTCTTGTTTTTTTTTCATGATAGAAACTAAAAAAAATATATATATAGACGGGCAAAATAAAAATATATTAACAATGTCAACATTTTCTTTCTTTTGCAATTTCTCCTTTTAAAACGTCCTATTTGTGAGAAAAGTACTTGCTTTAAATTCAGATACAGAGAGATATTTATTTTGCTAGCAATATAGGTCTCTTCAATCGTAAATAGCGCATTTCCTGTTGTCTGCAATAACTCGTCCTGAGACCCGCTCCTCCATCTATTACTTCACATTCTTCAGACCGGAAACCGTTCGAGTGTCTCCTGACCCTTATGCGCAAAACCAATGTAATTAATACAAGAACAAAAAAAATTAACCAGTATTTATTTAATTGTATATGGATAAGTTGTAGTCAGATAAGTATAGATGTGACGAATTTTGTAATGCACTGCGCAAAAAGTAGTCCCAAAGTCCCAAGTCCCAAGTCCTTGGAATAGCCATTGTAGTATTCTTGGCGTGAATAAAATATCTGGGAGATAAAAACTTAGGATGGAAAGAAGTGTAAATAAAAATAAATTTTATTGTTATCCTCATGTCTATCACTGACATTTAATTCGGATAAAAAATTGCGATCCTAAAGGGACTAATGTAAAACTCCTTTGCCGCCGCTCGTGCCGCCGTTGTTTTGAGATATGAAACGTTAACTAAAAGCAAAACAGATATGGAAGTCTACCAGTCAATGATGCCTAGCTTGTTTAAGTTTTCATTTCACTACAGTGACAGCAGCGAAGAAGTGTGCAAAGGAATGAATGGAGAGAGAGTGAGGGAGGAGACGAAGGGAAGTTATGGGAAGGTTATAAATATATGAAGGTCAAAAATATTCTTGTTATGTAACTAGAATCTAATTATATAAATAGAAACACCCACGACTTCGTTCATATTGATTACAGTAATTTAGCCTAATTTTCAACATTTGCTACAATTTTAAAAATTTATTCACCTTTGGTAATAAAATCGTGATCTAATTATTAAAGACAGAACAATTCGCGTGACATTCTACGCGGACCATGTGCGGATTTGGTAATTCGATATACACGATTTGAGTTAAAACATGAAGAATTTTCACAATTTTTCTTACAAGCAACACTGAAAAACAACGTAGTTCTCCGAACTTTTTCCGTTAGCTCGTCGCGTCATTTTCCTTACGTTCACATCTTATTTTATTTCATCAATCGTCGTTTTTTCTTGAACAGGTCATATTTAAGTCTTTTTATGTTAATTAATATTTTTATTTTAATTAAAACATCTGTCGTAAAAATTTTTCCAGTCCATCTTTTAAGTAATTAGTGGCATTCTGTAGTTTAAGTAAACTGAAAGGTATTGTTCATTTACCAATAAGTCCAAAGTTTGTGCAATTGTTTCATTAAATATTAAATAAATAAATAAGTAACCCGTTATCAAATAGATTTCTAATTTGTGAATGTCATAAAATATGATTACTGTCCCTCAGGAAATATGTTAGATTTCGGAATAAAATTTCGATTTCAGCTGTAATCTATTTACATAAAAAAATTTGTGTTGTAGGGTTATAGAATAATAAACAAGTTCATCCGCGCTAATCCATCCAAATATCCATACATTCAAAGTTTCGCTTTTTCAGTATTACTGACGAAAATAATAATTAATAAAAAAGTTTCGCTTTTAACATATGTGACGACTACGCACCCTTTTTTGTAAACAATCATATCGGTCAACAACAATAGATTTCATCAAGCATTGTTGACTGTGTATAACAATTTATACGTTAAAAATATTGGTAAACATATTGTCCTGAAAATATCACCAGGACCATCGTATTGACTCTTAATGTAATTCAATGATTTAATGTATAATTTTATCAAATTTAATAATTGATATTGGTGCCAGCAACTTTTAGTTGCGTTTCTGTGATTATAATGGAAAACAAGAATACAATTAATACATAAGAATTGGTAGAACGTTTCCTTGCATACTTTTGGCGTGTATAAATACATCATATAGAGCAATGTATGTATAAAACATATAATAAAATAATGACAAGACCGTATCTAACGAACGTAAAGAACGAAATTTTTAACAAAGTTTTGCAGTTTAAAACATTAAACGGTCTATATTTGCAAAAAAAAATTGTCAAGGCTAGCAATTAATACTTAATTAACAGTATCCTCTATTTTTATAATCAATAATAATCCTAAATACCTAATTTTATTGTTGTCTACTAGATGGCAGTATTTATTTAAATTTTAACGTTTAATAAAATGAATAACCTACTTACCTTCACGTATCAGCGACTACACTATCTATCAGCATCTCTCAGATACCTTTCTCGATGCACTCAAGAATTAGTTTGTAAATATCTAGAATGTGTAATTTTTAATTTTCCACTTGCAAAGAGCAAGATTGGTAGCTGACAAATTGGGACAAAGGTCTTACTTGATTTCGAAACGTAATGTCAAATTATTGTCAGGCATTTCCAGAATCCATCTATGTACATAACGAAATTATTAATGCTCTGATTTTTCTTGCTAACAATATGAATATGTTTGGATAATGTACATATATACCTTAATATGCACGCGCATATGGTCCTAATTTTGCTTATAATTTTGCCGCAGCGAATTTGAAATTATAAAGCTAATTGATTTTAAACCATTTTTAAGTATATTCAAAGTCTTACGAAGGTTTTATTTGTAGTTTAACAGTGAGCACGTTTACAGTATCAATATTGTATTGCTTTTGATGTTAATAAGTATAAATTGCACCACGAAAATGGGCAACGGAATATACGTGACCTGAACGGGGATATCGTTGTCCGCTCCAGTCAAACGCGAGTGTGTATACATTTAAATTGAATATTAATTAATTTATAAAACGTATTACGGTTTTAATTGTTATTTTAATTCTACTATTTTTGTCGCTTTTATTATTCGTGTAAACGCAAAAACCTGCAAACCTACAAACCATTCAAATTAATATTATACTGTCTGGTGACAACATATTGGTGTTGAGTTAAAGCTGTTGGTTTGGAATGGCCATGATTGATGACTAGGTAATTTCTAATTATATAGATTATTACGATCTCGAGAAAAAAAAGCTGATAACAGTCGGCAGGACATATATGGTGGCTATCACCATTAGATAAAATGTATTGAAACTATAACAGTGTCAAAAAATTTGGGGCTAGTTGAATTTACATTAGAATAAGCTCCGTGTCATACTATTTATAATTTAATAAAGTTAAACACCAAAATCTATTCACTAATTTGGTATAAAATTTAAAAAACATAAAATATTCTCTTAAGAAACCAGAGCGTATTTTTAAAAGAATTAATTTAGTTGAATAATAAAAATAAAAATCTTATACGAAAATTAAGTTCAATTATTTTATCCATAAATAGTATCCTTGTCCTTATTAAAGATATAATGTCATTGTTATTTTAATAAGAATAGTTTTAACAAGAAAATATGAATTTGTGACACAAATTCATATTTTGTAACAGCAAATTTCTACACCAAATAAGAAATAAAGAATGTAACATATCAAATCCAAATAAAATAAAGATTTAATGTGAATTTACTAGCAACGTGAACTCCGTAATCATATAAAATAAAATAAAGCTGACGACCAGCGTCAGACTATCATTTTGCATTTAGTTGACAACAACGGTTGTTTTGCGAAATAATACGCTACTCTCTATTTTACTTTAAATATAAACTTGACGACTGCTTAATTTGATATAATAACGTTATCTGCATATCAAGTTTAAGCGGCCTGTTTACCTACGTCACACTAAAAATAATAATAATTATTAATAATAACGGTTATTAATAATCGATAACGCCATTTCTCTAAGTAGTTTTATATCAAAACGTCTTTGAATTATTTCGAGAAAGACGTTGCACGGAGATGCGGTAAGCGTTATTGGCTTATAGGTAAAAATGGAGTTTTGAGCGATATTGTTTTTCTAATAAGAATGAGAAAAAGATATTTAGACAAAAGTTGCAGAATTTTTAAAACGATTTATATCATTGTACCACTTTTGTTTTAAAACAATTTTATAGTGAATTTGTTTGGAGTTTGAACCGCCGCCATTTTAAAAATATTGTTCCAATATAATTCGTCTTCAAAATTAACCTAGATTTAATCCAAAATATATTTACACCAAGTTTTATTCCAATACCAATTTCATTTTGCATAAGAAATATGGTTTCCAGAGCGATTACCAAATTGATGATATAAATATTTTGATTCCCGCAATAGGTGTATTTTTTGGAAATATACAGTATAATGTATTAGTAATAATGCAATTATGATTGATAAACATTTATAATGAATAAGTTTAAGGGAATAGCTAAAACTCTTATTTTATCTTTTCATAAAGCACTTCAAATTTATATCGTCGAGTTATTACTAAGTGTCATTTACATGGTTTCGTGACATTATTGCCATAATAATTTTTCAATGTGATAATATAATCCAAGGTGAATACTTACTTTGATGATTATCTGTTTAGTGAGTGACTGTTTTCACTATTTTAACAACATAATGCTTTTAACAACATAATGCCTATACTCAGGAACATGTATAAAATTTGAAAAGACTCTATTGTAAAATATAACTGAAATCGTTTAGTTACTTGCCATTTATCTGATGGTATATTCAGCAAAAGAATTTTGCTCTAAAACAACTTACGAGAGAAAAGTTGTCATAATATGTATATAAAGAAAAAAACGTTCTCTCTCCAATATGTAACCACCAGTTTACTCTAGACCCTGGTACATAGGTTTGATAGAGTAGATATTTGTATAAAAATATAAACTCGTTGTTGAATAAAAAATATTATTAACATTAAAAATAACACCGCCATCCAGTAGAGAATTAATAACTACATATTCATAACGGTTTGTTTTGAAAGAAACATATCATAATCGATGAAATTTCAGAAGGATTAGGTAATAACATTCATGATTTCCACCGCAAAATTTTTACCCAAACCACAAATTTCAAACTGAAAAGTTTATCCAGTGCTTTTTTGCTCGGTGTCTTCACATACATGGCTCATATATATTGTTAATTGTGCCTTCGTCATACTAAGATGATGTGAATAATGTTGATGACTGAAGTTTAACACAACTGTTTTGTAGTGAATCTGTGTTATACCTTTTTTAAATCTTAATTTTTTTATTAAAGAAAGAAATAATGGAAAATACATAAAGGGTTGACATCAAGCTGAAAAGAGATGGGAGATTATTTCCAAAACAAAAACATGATGAGTAAGCGGAGAATATCTTTGGGCTACTGCTAGAAAGAAATCGACAATCTATCAATTTGTATACATTTCGATATAATCTTTATAATAACTTAGAAATTCTTTCGAAAATTTAGGCCACTGTTGTGTTAAGTCTCCCTCAATGCGCGTATCAGTGGAAGTAATATCTATAGGCAGGTTGGCTTGACATTCGTAGAGCGTAAATTTTCTTTCTTCTTCAGTCTTTCATCTCAACATAGCATAGAGGCAAATTTCAATATCCGTCATATATCTGGCTTAAAAGGCTCTGGAAAAGAATGCAAACATTATTAAGTTTAGACCATGGTTCGATTGAATAGCGATTTGTGATCTTTATTTTTTTTCGCTCCTTTTTCACAGGTTTGTCAAGTATTAGATCAAATAGCACGAGTGATTGCTCCAATAGTATTTCTTTTATTTATATATACATATATATATATATATATATATATATATATATATATATATATATATGTATATGTATATATACATATATGTGGTATTAAAGATGCGATGGATAAAAATAAATATGAATTGTATAAAGTTCCACTTCGGTCTTATCTCTCTTTAATTATATAATATTTTGTGCACTTTAGCGTTATATTTTTGCGGACCAGTGTACATGTAAAATCGGTCTTCAAAATATTAAGTTAAGTAAAATAAAATATTTTAGATTTGTAAATTTAAAGAAAATATTTATTTAAATAAAAATGAACCGCATCAAAAAACTATGTAATATATGAATGATATACACGAAATATTCATTGTTATCTTGTTAATAAACAGCCATCATTTTACGCTATTAAACGAAGACTTCAATTCTCGATATACATTTAAAACAGCAATTCCATATATATATTCTCCATATATGTTCACTATATATATTATACAACGTTTAAAAATAATGTCCCACAATCTAAGATCTATGTAAAGTATTATTTGCCTCAAATTTGAATCAACTTAAAACTACAAGAATCTTTATTTGTTACTAGTTATTTTTAGTCAGGTAAACTTAAATCTAAATTTGGGTGTCTAACAAATCACATATTTGTTAAATGGTAATAATTTTTTCTGTCATGTTTATGTCACATAAGTCATCAAATTGAGGCAAAATTGCATTAAATTTCATTACTGTCCTCTAGAAAATCCATAATATAATCGACCATGTAAAACCCACTCGTGATGCCCATTGCTGTTTAATACCAATTATTATAAATGCAATTGTCTGTCGTGGGCTACTAAGCAATTTTGTGGATAGTTTCATAACAAATCAAATTTTCCACAATAAAATCATTCTCTACATTAGTTAAATAGTAAAAAAAAATTATACTACAGATCATGTCGTCGCCGTGGTGTGTTGGGTTGATCACAAGGTATACGGCCTTTGACTATGGGGCGCACCGCGAGGACCCGGGTTCGGTGCTCGGCTGTTCGTCGAACGGGGTTCGACTGGTGTTACGGTTGGCTGTAATATATTGCTCTCGTAGCAATAAGTCCGCCATATGTATCAATTAGATAAATTAAAGTAGATAAATAAATAAAATAAGATCAAATTTTGTCAAAAAAATAAAAATTATTTGTGTGAAAAAGAAATGGGTAAATTTACCTCTGAAGATTTAGCGAAGAATAGCATAAAAAAGGTGCTCATCCTCTATAAGTAACTTTATTCATAAATGAAGGTTAAAAATAAGAGAATGCTGTTAAGCAACCTTCTAAACATCACACAGTATAATGTCCTGGTTTTATTATTACTGCAAACTTAAGTATGTTTTCTTGAGATCCCTTGGTATCCAACTCATAAATTCTAATTATTTTGATTTGGCATAACAGTGGAAGTAGTCATATTGTCAATGTCACTTATGAAACTTATAATTAAATAGAAAGATAAATTCATCACGTACGTATCATCGTTTTGTTAGACAAACACACACTCAGACAATGTTATAATATTGGGTTGATAAAATGAATTCTGAAGAAATAAGACTTTCATAGTCCACATTCGTGTTTTAGACCGATTTTATCTTTTCAATTTTATAGTTATCTTAAAACTCGTAAGACTACTAGAAGTATTTAAGCAATGTAGGTAAAAACGTTTCTTATATACAAGCCCAGTGATAAATAACATCGCAATAGAAATAAATACGCTAGTAAGCAAATATGAAGCAATTAAAGTTCGTATATAATTTGTTCCCGCGGGCTATGTAGTTCGACGTAAGAAGCTTACGTACAATTTGTACGATTTCATGGCACAGGAAACAGGTGATGTAACGTGTCACTCCATTGCACGGACGCATGCACTGAGGATGGAGGAAGCTCTCGTAACAGAATTTCGGAAGAAAATTAAGTAAAAAAATTATTTTACATTCAATTTGGTGTTGTATAATAAATAATTAAGTAGTAAATTCTGGAATTAGCGACCAAGTGTTAACTAATGAATTGTTATATTACAAATTAAAGTCGCAGTGGAAATATAATTTCCTGCTATTAAACGGCATTATTATAATCCTGCTATTATTATTTATAGCGCATCATTAATCACAATGAGTTTACTGATCATTCATAAACTATATAGCTGACGGTTTATGGTAAATGAAAAAGTTTCAATTACGTTTATTTGTAAACTTTCTATATACCTAACTTATCTTCATGATACCGATTTAATCATTTAAAGCATTAATTTTTTGTAATGAAAGTAAAATATAATATGTATATTTACTATTTTTTATTTACAAAATTTAATTTTTGCATCAATAGTTTAGTTTTTTTATATTTATTGCATTTAATGTGACTGATTTTACGTACCTGCTACAGGACCATAAATTTATTTTACAAATAATTTTTTTAGATATTATACGTTGCACTTATAAATTTAATATTACAAATTTACCATGAAAAACCAAATAATATTTTCAAATTGTATATGGAATAAAGAAAATTTAAAATTAATCGTACAAAAATTTACCACGAAATAACTAGTTTCTCGATATTTGTTTTATCTAGTAATGGCCACCAGTGACCTTATATTAATCCGACAACTCATTAGCGCCCTAAAAGGTTAACAAGACAAGGTAATTGTCAATTTTATTAAAAATATCAGTAACCGGTCATGCATAATTATAGAGACGAAAATTTCAATTTTGAAGTTTGCAAATTAAATTATTTCTTATACACGTTTGGTTTCCTTAGTCTCTGCTGAATTAATTTGTCAGGTATATAAATTTTGGGGAAAATTATATTTTGTGCTGATAAAACGTATCTTGGAGGAAAGTTTTTGTTTCTTTCATAAGAGTTTAAAATGTCCTTTTGATACATCATTGATAGTCTTTGCTTTCAAACTTTTAGTCCTTGCAGTTATGTAAGAACCATTTTACGGATTTAAATGGCGCTTGATTCTTTTAAAACTTAGAGGCTTGATTCTCAATTTTTTTCTTATTATTAGCAGTTAAAACTCAATTAATAGACAGTGACGTCTATTTCTTTCGTGAGGAACCATCATATATTTGTAATTTTATTATTTTCCATTGAATGGCCGTATCAATCTAAATTTAATTAATTTTTTTTGATTTGGCAAAGAATTTATATTTACATAATAGTAATTACAGAATCATCATTATCAATCAGATATTATGTAAATCCTTAGAGATACCCTTACTATACATACTACGTACTATATTAGAACTAACATGTAATATAGTATATTTGTCTATTTTTGGATATCCTTCGCGTCAGTAGCAGCAAAATTGCTAAATGTATATAAAAATCTTCTAATAACGTCGTAATAAATCGTAATAATATCATAAATAATTCGCATTATGTACGAGGATGATGTCTGGAATCACTTTTTTTTTAAAGAATGTAAGGTGGCTATTAAATGTAATATCACTGAGGTCACGTCTTATGTATATATGAAAGTCTAATAATGTGAGAAACTTGATCGTTATACCTCGGTTTATTTAAAAAACCCAACCAGCAATTTCCACAACCCTTCATCTTATCCATTTATTTCGAAGGTGTTGTTATGCTCGTGTATTCAAGTACATTTAATCCCCACTCCCGGGCTTACCTCACCAGTCTAAAGACTTCGATCGCTTTAAACATTGCTGTGTCGTGCCGTGTGTCATATTTGCAGATACGTCGTAATTAAATGCGCAATATGTTTTCAAGATGAGAGTAGAAAATAAATGTTGTCATAATGTTAAAAACATGTAGACACATTTCAACAAAAAATATATACTCCGACATAGCTAATGTAGGATAAAAACCTGTATAGTCGTAGGAAAGAACAAAATTTATTTAATACAAAACGTTGCTAGTTATTCAATACATTTTAGACATCTCATATTTACCTAGAATAGATAGACAGGCTCGCTAACAGACGGGTCTCAAAAAGATAGGAAAAAATTATATAATTTTCTTATTTATCTGAATTTCCAAGTCTATTGCAACTTTAATATAATAGATATTGCTTTGAAATTGATGACGCTGTAAGCAAATGTGACATATCTTTTCATGTCCAACTGAAAATTTAATTATTTCTTCGTCATCAATGTGTAGGTAAGTGAATTTACACGCACATTTATAATATAATAGGAAGATACTGGTGATCATAGTGGTAATGTAGACTGGAAAAATAAAAAAAATATATTAAAATTGTAAAATTTACGCGACTGTGCGCGTATCTCGTAAAATCACTGGATTGATTTAGATGAATTTTGTTAATTTATACCTCAGAGTTTTAACATCGGTAACGGAAGTTATAAGGTTGACTACTCAACTCGATTACTGATTGTGTAATTAACAGGTTACTGCTAAATTGATTAAACAAAATTTATAGTTTTGTAATTCTCCACTAGATGGCGATGTTTATTTCACATTTAATAAAAGTATTCATATTATTAATAATAAAAGTTTTCATATATTATTCAATTAGATAACGGATTAAAATTTATATAATTCTAATTACCACCTTATCATAATTCATCCCACATTAAGGCGTGCTCTCAAGTGAAACCCTGAAGAAAATAATTGTACGATGTGGAAGTTTGTTATATGTAAAGTATACATTTTTCTGTTCTCTGGTACTCTTCACGCAAAGAGAAATCACAATTGCCAATATTCGATTAAATTAGTTCATTTAATTTATCTGTTATTCGTAAAAATCACATCCCGGGCTGCTTTCTATATCAGAGCCATACGTTAACATCACCAAAATATTCTGGAATATAGGGGAAGACTCAATAGTTTAATGACAAATAAAGTAATACGCATTTTCAGAGTATTTGTTCTTTAGTTATGGTGACTCGGTTTAGAATAAATATTTATTTTAGTTATTTGAAACATTGGAAAAATGCATTCCGTTAAAAATTATAGTGATAAATAGCTCACAAGTGGGACAGTCTCTGACTTGATACGATGAAGAACATTTCGCAGATACGGGACACCTTGTGAGGACCCCAAAGTTATGTGTACATTTTGTGTTAGATGAAACGGAACGTTGTCAGTCCCTCGATAAACTTTGAGTCTACTCAAGTGGGGATGGTCACAATTTCATCGAGTCAGCGATAAGTCTGGTGTCCTAATAATGATGTGAAATTTGTCGTATAACTGTGACCAAAATATAACTTTCATTAACGAGAAAAATAAAGTTGAGTAACAGTGGCTTAACCACCTTCTTGACGAAACTTAATATATCTGAAAATGTTGGAGCCTTAAAATTAGTTTCAGTTATAGAAATTTTTCATTTATTCAGGTTTTACTTATTCAAGTTCTACTGTTGAATGCGTCTTTTTTATATCTTGAACAATTTTTGCGTATGGAAAATGTAAGGTAATCGTGTTGATAAATATGAAACGGAGGAATATTACTCTGAGAATTTTTAAATATAAGCGTAATTTTATTTGTGTTTATGGGATATCTAATATTGGATGGAGAGGAATTATGATTTGCCTTATGATCCTTTCATATTCAAATGCCTAAATACTTCCACTATACCTAATTTCTGTTGTATTCTTTGTTATGTATGCACAAAATTGATTCCGCTGACATTTTCTTAATTTTTTCTTTAAACAGAAGTATGTTAATTAAATTACACTTACCACATGCTGCACTTATACTGCCATGGATACTTTTTAATTGAAACATCATTCGTTGATAGCTGCTTAAAACGTGGAAAAATAATTTTCCTCTACAAGTTTTTTAGCATTCAATTCGTTACTGCTTAGCGCCAGTTTTTATGCCAACAAACTTTTTGCGAAACATGTAATAAAAATAACAATATAATTTATTTATGTTTTCACCTTAATCCCCATAAACCATTTTGTCACATTTATCAATCTTCAAAATCTTCCGCCATGTAATATCCGTTCATTTGATAACGTTTACTTTATAGAACAATTAAAATAAAAACATAATTATCTAGTACTTTTCACAGATAATTAACCTTAATTATTGATCGGATATCTGCTTTAACAAAAGAAATATTTATAAATTGCAATGATAGGCTTTGAAAATATTGCTCATTTGAATTCTCTATCACTTAATAAACTGAAAGAAATTATATTTAAATCGATCCTGGATTTTTTATCCGCAACTTTCTTGGGCATTGACCTTTTAACTTGTTCATTGTCTGTGTCTTTTAAAAGCAAGACCAACTTGGAAGACGGTTGGAAGTGTGGGTAATAAATTAATGGTTGTAAATAAAGTAGTGTACTATATTTAATTACACCTACAAAGACGAAAGTCCACTGGTAAGAAATAAAGTACAATTCCTAAAAAGATTTTCACACACTCTTTCTGAATTTGGATATGACGAGCTTCCTTAGTTTAGTCAATATATAACATTTCCTTTTAATTTAAGAAATAAGACTTTTTTTTAGAAGTTTAAAAATTCGTGTAGGATTAATGAGGATAAATATATTTGGGATAAGAAAAGGTAAAATAGAATAATGGCATTTAATTCGACTGCATAATTAGACAAATTATTCAATGCCATGGACATTTATTCGACATATTCGATTGCCACCCCTTTGGAAATAAAATATTCGCTTGCTAAATATGGGAAATTTACAACATCGTCCCTGGCTGTACATTTTAACTGTTTTTTTTTTATTTGAAAAAATAACTAAGAATTGTTTATTGTCAAAAATGTTGCAGTTTGTTAATAGCGAGGTTGCACAAATTTCAAGGAGACACGAGATTTTTTATTAAGATGAAATATTTCCGATAAAATTTTACATTCCCTTTTAGTAAAGCCAAAGGAAAATAGCAAGATCGTTAGAAAATTTAGTTTTTAAGTGGGTTTAATTTTATATATCTCAATTAATATATGTAAACACATAAAAAAAATAAAAGGGCAACTATATGAGAATATAACAAAATCGTTCAATCCGAGGGCTCAACTTTGATTTCAGCTGGTTTTTAGATTTCTTTTAGAGGAAATAATAGAGTTTGAAGAAATGTTAAAGGCTGCAAACACGGCAGCAATAATGACCGTAATTTTTTATAATACTCCATATGTTACATTCTTCTGACAACTGTTTTGGAAAACATATCAATAAAATTGTCGCCTGGTCCATTAATTAATTGAAAAGTTGAAATATTTAACTTGCATGTTACAATATTTTTATAAACAGTGTGCTTTTGTACAATATTTTGTCAAGGCGTGTAAAAAAACATTTTCTGCATTTTTTTCATTCATTTATTTTATCAAAAGAATTATTTACACTTATTAATGGTATTTTCAATGGTTTAGTTAGTTACTCGCTGTTTACGTCTGCTATTAAACCGTAAGATCCAATTTTGTGAAATAAAAACTCTTACGTCAAGTAAGTTATAATATTTAACCATGTATTCAGCAGTTTATTCATAGATTTTATAATAATTTTAATGTAGCTCTAATGGTTTAATTTTGTTCAATTTCGAATTACACCCACCACACTTTGATAAAAGTTTCATTTTCGAGTTCAGTAGTGTTTGACAAATCCAGAAAAAATATTACTAGAATTCTAACTTTTGACAGGAACTTTAAATAGAATTAAATGAAACTACGTGCTGTAGTATTATTTCTACTTTCTTTAAGTTCTTTACCACGACCTAGGTTTCGTTGTATTACAACATCTTCAGGTGGGCTATTAGCAAAGCTCTTTGCACGTAGTTTCATTTAATTGTGAATAATGAATTTCTATAAAATAATGCCAAATATATTCAATATTTTAGGAACTTTAAATCAAAATTATTTTTACTAGCTTGTCTCAATGATTTCATAAAATATAGATAATTATTTAATTCTACTATATGCATGCTCTGAGAAAAATTTGGCTCGTTTTTTTCAATTCTATGGATTCTGTAAAACTCGAATACGAAGGCACAATGGTTTTTATATGACGCCAAATTCGTATTCTTATAAAATAAAACAAAACTTGAACTTTGTGACAGAAAAATGCCGTTAACTTGCGATTAGGTTTACGTATAATTTTTACGAAATCATAAAATGTTGGAAGATAAGTCTCCATGGAAATTGTACTTTACAGTAAATACGTGCTCAATCGTGCGCATTTTTTTGTTGTACTACAAATTAATATAATAGACAAGAGTATCGAAACTCTTTTTCAAAACAACGTGTAAACAGTTTTCCTTATTTACACGTGATACTTTCCTTATAATTTCCGTTTTCCTACCTTGTCTCATTTTCTTGTTATCTCAATATTTGTAAAACGTTTTGTGTTCATGTCGTTTTATTTATATTCATACATTTTATGCTATCCTCCTTCATGACACTTACGTTTTGCTCCAGTGAGTGACAGAAGTCAGATTTATTTTACGGTACTCATTTTTGGCGGTCAATGAATGAAAAAACTTCTTTTATAATAACGGTAGGATAAACATAATAGACTTTCTGCTTCTTAAATAAATCAAATATACATCATTTTAAAAGTAGTGTTTTTGGGCATTGGTAAAAAAATATTTTTTCCGAAAATAATAGTATTATCCCTGGATGTAATACATTGATTAATATAAAGGTTTTCATCCCATCATTCGTTCGAAATTATCCATCAAAAATGATATACATAAATGACGTTCGATGAACAATACTGTTATATAACATCCTACATTATACCGGACGCTTCACCTTATTATCAAAAGGGTCCTTGAGCCAGGGAGATGGAAGGGGGGGGGAAATGTGCCGACCACAACGAGTGTCACCCTCCAAATTTGCCTTTAAACTTGTCGTTCGCGATGCTGTACGCCATGGCAGCTCGAAAGGCTACATTGAATGAATATATACCGACTGATTAATTCGAGTCAATGACTGATGATGACGATGAATCAGCAGTACGGGTTTCAGAGGTCAATTTAGTTCGTTCATTGTTCAGCATCGTGACCGACCTTCACCTTGATGGTAATTTATACATTATTATGCGTAAGTTCATCCATATTTTACAGGTTACTGATAAAGCATTACATAATAGTCATAAGGAAACCTGCGAGGTGATTTGACATCACAGGAAATAAAGGTAATTAAAAAACAAATTATTTTTGGAATAAAAGCCCGAAGATATAAAGGAAAAAAAAATAAATTCATTACTTGACACCAAACACAATTAAACTTTCAAACCGAATGCAATACATCTGTATTCGTCCATGTGCATTAATTATAGGGCAGCATACCGTGGTTTCGCTCGCGTAGAATTATCTTAATTATGCTACTGTCCATCGAAGTCACTAAACGTCCCCGCGGTCACTAAGCGCTCCCTTTTCTAAACAACATACTTCATCGGGGTAAATAAATAAATCGTTCTCTAACCAGCACCATTTACTCCGCGTTCCCTGAATATTTTTCATGATCATTCTGACATCTTAAAGTTTACCGTACAATCATTTTGCCTGTAACTTTTACACAAATTATGACTTTCTAACACGAAAAGAATTTTTTAAATCGGACTTGTGGTTCACGAGATTAGAGCAAGCAAACTTTTCCGCTTTGTACATTAGTACAGGTTTTTGACATTTCAAGAGTTGTTTCAAGGTTGTTGTTGTGTTGTTAGCAAGGAATAAAGATACCGAAAAACTTGTCGGAAGGCACGATGTCCTTTTAAAGATGTTTACAAAATATAAACAATATCAGTTGGTATTCAAATGTGTTGAATTTGCAAAAATGAACCAAATGACATTAAATATAACACGAAAAAAATTATTTCATATTTTAGTACGAGTGACTTTTGCCGATGATTCTAGCCAACGCAAGCCTGATCACTTTTCATAGATTTTATGGATCACTGCATTCCTAGCAAAGGGAGCGATCGTATTTTACTTTTAGCATTTGCAGAGGAGGAAGATTTAAAATATATTATTAAGTTATATTATTAGTTAATTTACATACTGTTAGGAAAAATTACTTCAATTTTCATAATGCAATATCCCTTATTTGTATAATGGACCATTTAAATGAATGTTTTACGGTATAACCAGTATAACTTTCACTATACTATAGTGTTTTATTAGACGTCTTTTATATGATGTTGGTTAAGAAAATTATTACATTTAACGCAAACAGACTTCAACATATTCAATCCATTGTATTTAACATAAAAAAAAGAACTGCTATTCGAGCAATCCTTTTCAACCACTCAAAGAATTAATTGAAATAGTGTTGTCGTACATGACAATTGATTGTCCAAACAAGGGTTACATAATGTTAGTATGCAAAAATCAAATCGAGCTTGCATCGCTCATGGAGGATTGCGTACCTCGTTGGAAGTGAAAAATAAATTTAATATCAAAATCATCACTAACATAGACTTCGTAGTAATTTAATTCATAATTTTATTTCAGGATATTAAAATTTTATTTTAACCGCGATGTGTTTTATTTACGCCATGTTCTTTGTCAACGTTTTGTTTATAAAGGAGTTACAAAAATATAGTGGATTGATATTCTGATGACCAACATTACTGTGTCCATCTTTTTAGAGCCATAGCAGAGTCGCAACTAGTAATTGTATACACAATGAAGCCCAAGAAGAGGCAGAATTTCCAGTTCCTTGAAAAATTACTTTAAATAAAGAAAATTTACCAGTTTATAACATAATGAATTCAATATTGGTATACTTGTATAATTTTGTTCTGGAATATGTTAAACTACTACTATTACTGACCACTTTAAAATCGCTTACTAAATGTTTCATTTATGCAAAGGGTTACAATAATAGAGTAGGTCGATATTCTGATAACGTATATGATAACAAAACTCATAATGCCCCAATAGTGAATAGGACAAATGTAGTGCTGGACACGACTTTGTGGGGTGTTAAAAACACTTGTCGACGTTCATACAGTAGGCTAGAATAGGAAAGATGTAAACAATTTTGAGTGAAATATGATTGCTTGAAATGTTTTTTTTTCATGAAATTACTGTATCCAATATAAAATATATGGAATATTTGAAATAAAAAAATATATGTTTTATATTTTCCGTTGTTATGAAATACATAAAATTGAAAATATCCTCATTTTGGTTTCTGCCTCTAGCCGTTTGTAAGACATTCTTTTTAATATTGATATAACAAGTAAATAAAGGGACAAAAAAGGTAAAAAGTTAAAATAAAACTTTTTTAGACCCCTGCCTCACACTTTTTAAAGCATTTAAAAAATTGCAAAAATTTTAAAAAATTAAATCCTCTCCATTCTCAATTATATTTACCTCTAATAAAATGTAAACTGAAATGGTACATAGATATTTAAATATGCGTGCCCCACACAAAACTCTGCCACTATAATTGCAGACTACTGTATGATTGCACTATAATTAACACTTAACTATAATTGCAGACTACGAGATCTGCAACTATAATTTCAAATAAAATAAAAGAACTGTTTAATGATAATATTGAAATGTATCATGAAACATTAAAAAAATTGTATTGAGAGTTTGTTCAGAACAATAATTGAACAGATAATAATACAAAAATTTTACTCAGTGCTAATTGTATAATAACCAATATCTCAAAAAATATTTTTATTTAAAATAAAAGGAAAAAAAAACAAACAAAAAGAAAGCAAAAACCAGTCGTGAGATATTTCGTGACGTTTTTGTAGTTTTTACTCAGCAAATCTGAAATTATTTTTGAATACGCATGTTTCGAACAGTGTGAGTACTTTAGAAAATTCTAACATGAACAAGTTAAAAAATAAGCAATTTGATGAATGTATTCCAAACCCAAATAGATTTTATTTATGACCTGGGTAATTAAAATACTTTTTTTTTCTTATTATAAAATTTATTTTTGTTTTATTATTATTTTGTTTATATTTATCATTGCACATAAATTCGTTTTTTAAATTTATTATTTTATTTATTTATCACAATAAATTCTTGGCTTCAGTGTGGTATGCGAAGAAATAACCTCCTTTGATTCTATTGTTTCCTCACAATTAAATGAAACTACGTGATGTAGTATTATTTCTAATTTCCCTAAGTTCTTTACTACGACCTAGGTTTCATTGTATTACAACATCTTAAGGTGGGCTATTAGCAAAAGTTTTTTTGCCAATATTTGCTAATAGTCCACCTGAAGATGTTGTAATACAACGGAACGAAGGTCGTGGCAAAGAACTTAAAGAAAATATAAATAATACTACATAACGTATTTTCATTTAATTGCGAATAATGAATTTCTACAACATTAACGCCAAATATATCGATTATCTATTGTTTCCTTTTAACGGCTACTTTTCTCCAGTTATTTATAAAATAATGTACTTTTATTGATTGCCTATGAAAAAAAAATTTGGTATAAATATATTGACTAGTAGTAGCAGTGTAATAGCCATTTGGTTTTATCAGATAAACAAATTTCGACTTTTTATTTTATATTCCATAGCAACATAATGGATGCTTGTGACGGGTGCATGTGTAATGAATAATATATTTTTAATGGAAGGTATGACAGGACATGAAACAATACACGATCTCTGGCATTTAGATGTAAGTATGTATATATCTGCATAGAAGATATAATATGTCTATACAAATAAATTATCGCACCAGACGCATGTATAAAAACATATTCATTAAATAGCATCACTACCACGTACCAGGCCCCCAGCAATAAATATACCATGTCCGTAACATGTATTTTCCAGCGTAATATATGGATATTGATAAAGGCGGCCCAACAAAAAGAAAAGAAAGATTTACCCTAACGCCGTTTTCACGAGAAGCTTCAACTTCATTATTGAGCGCTGTTCAATAAATTCATTATCCAAGTCGTAAATAAATATTGTAGATAATAAATATTATTAATAAGAAAAACTGTTGGGATTATTTTGGCTGTAACAAGTGTCTAACCCCTCGGCGTCTACATTCCGTATTAAAGTAAGAAAGAAAATTTCGAAATAATTTTAATTCTTTACAAATAAACGATTTGGTGTCTCTACAGTCCATTATATTTGCTCGTTTATTTATGTGCCACAGGTGATTATATTTGATGTTTTAAAACTCTCATCATAAAACTTTAATGTACATGCATATGTAACAACGGTTAGTGGAAAAAAATTATTTTGCTTTCGAGGAAAATTAAAAAAAAACAGGCAATAAAATCTGCCAACTATGAGCGTTTCATATATAATTTCGAACGTATCAACGTTTAAAAATTTAAGTATGCATATAGCAGTTCTATTAACTATTTACAAATATTTGTATTTATCATCACGTAAATTTATTTCTAGCATGTCCTTGAAAGTGTAATAATATTGTGAGTTTCTCAAAAATATAAGATCTATAACAATCGTTATTGTAATCTTAGGAACTGTGAGTGACAAGAGCAAGCTTCTAAAAACTTTGTTATTTTTGTAGTTTCGGAAATAGAGGAGACTTGGGCGTATTTCGTCACATGCATTTAGCACAGTAACTAGTAACTTGCTAGTTGAAATTACTATGTAAAAAAGTTTATTTCTATCCTTATATCTAGCTTTTATAAACGATACTCGGCATAACACATAAAATTTAACAAAAATTTGAGTAGTTATTCTGATCGTTCTAAAATTTAAATTGTAATATTTTTCAATATATGTTGATAGAAATGTGAGTTCACTTTTCCAAATTTTAAGTTTCAGGAGTTAAAATATACAAAGAAATTTTAGATAAATATATATACACATATATATATATTTATATATAAATGTGTGTATATATATATATATATATATATATATATATATATGTATATATATATATATATATATATCTATATATATATATATATTTATATACACGCATCTTAACTAGTATGTTATCTTTACTCTTAAACAAGAATGTAACAAAACTCACCTAAATCCAATTAAAAACAGTTTTATTTTCATTTTTCAGAAATTTAAAATTTTACTTTAACTGCAATATCTTTTTAAAAAATATGTATTATACTATTTAGTATTTTAATTTTGCGAAATATATTATTATACTATTTAGTATTTTAATTTTGCGAAGGATTACGAAAATAGAGTGAGTTAATACACTTATTATAAACCTGTACAAATAGGGCTGTCGAAAAATAAAAATATTTTAAGGGATGTTTCTACTTGTCGAAAGGAAGATTTAAGTAATTTTTGAGAATTTTACACAATTACATAATAATAGTTGAATAATTAAATGTTCTATACGTTTTAATAAAAATCCATAAAATGGTTAGCAGAGCTGACTGAATGTATCATAGATGGATAATAAATGGTGCATGTTTTTTAACTTGAAGAAGGTTATCTGAAATTAAACATCGCTTAATATCTTGTACTGTAGATATTAGTATTTAAACTATAATAATAAATAAAATATAAAAACAAGTTGGAAAAAAAGCTAAAAAAATTCATTATATTTTAGAAGAAAAATTTAAATTCTCTATGAAAAATTTTTAGATTTATTTTTTTTACTTTCTCATTCTTTACTCGGTAAATATTTAGTTTTTTAATTTCTTATTAAAATCGGTTGTTTCAAAATCTTTTACGCTTTTTACGTAATTAAGTTGTCAAATTTGACCACTATGATCGATAAAAAGAGATTGCTTATATAGCTACGTGTGTATATAAAAGATTCATGGGTATATTAAAGCTCAAAATAAATAAATAGTTAAATAGAACTTTTAAAACTATTCGTTTTAATTCACTTTGCACACACAAATTCTTGCAGAACAGGAAAATGATCGATTTTTTATTCTCACACAAAGATTGTGCACAAATAAATGAATTAATACTTCATAATAATAAATATTAAAAGGTGTAGGTTTTGACTTACCCATTTTTTACCTAGAGAAATAAGACATATTTTGAGTTATGATAATTCTTATCTCATAAGTTCACTGCAAAAATCAAGAAGTTTTCAAAAATGTTTGACCCAGACTATTGTGAAATTGTTGTCATATACAAAAACAGCTAAAACTAAAAAAAATGTAGGTTTTCAATGAAAAATTTCATTCAGGCTTTTCCTTCATAAGATTCGGCTTGGTGTAACGAATCCAAAATGCAGTGCCGCACCGCTAAATTAAAAAAATCTTCATGCGTGATATTTTCGGTATTTTTCTATCTAAACAAACGTCGTTAAATTCATTTAACGACAAATTTTGACATCACATGATTTAATAATTTTTCTTTTCGCCTTCAAAACAAAATTGATGTATAAAAAACAAGAAAAAATATTTTTAGTAAAACAATAATAATATATATTTTAACAAAAAAAATAAGAGCAATAATATCAAATTCACTAATTATACATTACAAATTCATAATTAAATGTAACAGTCATATACTCAAAGCGCAGTCATGAAAATAACGATTTTTTATTTAAAAATTGTAGTTGTCAATATCATATATATGACACATTTAATTCAATTTACAGTTATACATGAAGCATATATTTTCATATTTCTTTCATGGTTTATTTATTTATCTATTTTTTTATTTATAATTTATTTATCTATCTGATTTATTTGAGATACTAATTGATAGATGAAGATCTCCTCCAAACCACACCATCTCCCCAGATCCGTGGCTAGCTTCCTTTAGGCAGCGCCGACATGGTGTAAGATGTCGTCCCAAGTAGTATTGATAAGTGAAAAAAATCTAAGCTAAAATAAGCAATAGTGGTACTTCTTTAAAGTAATATATCACACGTCTAAATTTTTTTATATTTTCATGTCTATTTAGGCGTAACTTCCAACATGTACCTTAATAATATTAGACTAAGTTTATAATGGGATACATAAATAAATTTTACATTATCCTTGACAGAAGGTAAATTACCTCTTGTCTAAGTTCTGAAAAAATAATATTATTGAGATCTTAGATTGCGTTTAAATAAAGTTTGAAGTCTGTATTTAGTGAAAGCTTAGTAAAGCCTTTCATGAATTAATCTTTAGTAATGTCAAAGTCTAAATTTATGTCTAATTGTAATACTTACCTACGATTTATTTTTAATAGGGACTTGGATTGTCACCACAATTTGCAGCATTCGGTTAAGCACCAATTACTTATTATTTTTTCCGGATATCATTATTTTGTTTATCTTTTTCTAGATCTAACCTCATCTGCATTTTCAATGTTTTCTACACTCATTTAAGTGCTAATTTCTGCACGTTGATCATTAAAAATTTGGTGTAAATATATTATGTCCAACAGATTATTTATTTGACGATCGTATTCCTCTACAATCAAAATGTTTTTCTTACTTTCTGATTTCTAACTTTGTGATTTAAAATATTTCCATATATTTTGTATAAAAATATTAATTAAGAATTCATCCTAAAACTAGTTTCTCTCCGTTTCTTAATTTGCTTAGAAAACAGGTTGCCTTTTTAATTATCAGAAAGAAACAAAAAAAAAGGGTATTTTATATTTATATCCATAACCTAGGCTATATGTTTGAAATATATTTGTTTAGATCTAATAACTAATTATATCATAAAAACGAAATAAACAAATCAAAAGCAAAGTAATTTTGCGTTTATAACCTAACGAAACTGCAATTAAATTAGGACCATGTGCAGGCATCACATAAACAAATTTGCCGACGGTCTTAAATTCATTGAAGTTAAGTGTCGAATTTTGGGATTAGAATGTAGATCTCAAAAGAATCACAGGTCAAAACGTACAATAACTAATTGCCTGTGAACTTTTCCTTTAAGAATATAGTTGGAATTACCACTTCATTAATTGATTGCAACCTCTATACCTTTTCACCATACATTTTATAATGATCCACTTTATAGTAGTATTTCTTTTATTTTTTATTAATATTCTAAGTTTATAGTGCACTTAAATTTTAATATTAACAATTATACTATCATCGCTGTCTATGAGATTTCTCATTTATATATCACGTTACTCACAAGCGGTACAGTTTAATTATATAGTAATACGCAATGTGATACATTTCCCATGAGAATAGATAAAGTTGTTAGTTATTATGAAAAGTAGTTAAACAGTATCCTTTGCATAAAGACACTTTCTTATGTGTGAACATTATTGTATATTTGGCTTTTTTCACAATATTTATTAGTGAACTATTGATTTTTCCCGATACTTCGTGCGTATAATCATCATTGTTCATAATTTGTAAGCAAACTCCTCAGATACACAAATCAATTAAATTTCCGTGCATATTTTGTGATTATTCGAAACTAAATCAAAGACATTTTCTATTCGTACATCAAATTTATTTTCCTCTTTTAATAGTCTCAAATACTGTAACGTTGAAAATAAAACAGTGATAGTGATAGTGATAGCTTAGGGAATCCATGATAGTACGTTTTTCTGTACGCGTACTCAATACGCCACAAATTCAACAGAACAATACCATTAAAGAAAAGTTGATGAAGCTTAATTTAGATGCCAAATTGCGAATGATCTTGAATCAATGGCAGATTCAAATAAAATTTTGGAATAATAATAAAGAATTTGTGATAATCACAGATCGAAAAATTCAACGACTAATTACTTGTTTGTAAAAACTTTAAGCAAGTGGAACAATTCTTGAAGTAATTTGCATTGATTTCATGAAACATCTATTTCTTATAAGTTTTTTAAATTTTATATATTACAGGCTATTTCCAGCGGTACCTGTAAAATTATTCAAATTCTGCTGCTGCGATCGCTAAACGCCTCCTCTCCGTCTCACCAAACGAGATTAGTTATCGGGCTAGGGGTTATATATGGGCGTTTATCATCAGTTAATAAATAAATTGGTCTTCCTTTACCTTGCACCGTTTAATCAGTGTTCCCCAACCAATTTCACAGTCCCAATCAATTTTACTGTAATGATATACAGCCTGTAATATGCCTAAAATATGAGCTTTACAACATAAAAAACATGCAGTTATGATTCCTCTTAATATTAATATAAATTAATTCAGTTCATAAATAAGTCGTGCCTATTTCGTTTGTAGACTATTGAATTAAAATATTTAATTATAAGTATTTTTTGTAATAAATTGTCTTTTCCGAATCTACTATGTACACCCACATGTAATATGATTTTATCAAACTTTTTTATGTAATTTTTGAATTATACCACCACTATAAACATAGAGTTTGCCAATCTGAAAGAAAAGTAATGGCACTAATTCTTTCTTTGGATTCTCATACTATGCTTAGGTGACATGTTTTATAGACAAAAAAATATTTACAGTGTTGATTTTGTTTTACAATACATTTTCTTTGACATAACATTCAACGTAGTCCGCCAAAAAAAATGTTCATCCTCGTCTTTGATGGAGAGTTCAATTAGAAAAATATATATTATTGTTAAATTTTTAAATATCGGGTAATAATTCTAGGTGTTATTTCGATATTCTGTTAAGACTGGGCTTAAAACAAAACGGATATAAAATGTTGACATCCTGACGGACAGACAGGCCAAATTTTCCTATTAGACTCAGGAATCGTGAGTTGCAAAAAATTAAAGCATCCATCCGCTCATTTATATAAAATGGGAGCGAAACTGTGTTTAACTGGACTAATTTATTTTATTGTAATTTTTAAATAATATTGAGTTTCTCACAACATTTTAAAAATGCTTCCATGTTATTCAAAATATTTTTTAGTGTTGTTTGAAAAATGTTAAGTTTTAAACGGTAAGGATTTTTAACTGGTTTTTGATGTAATGCAGGAAACATAAACTTAAAAAAACTTTAAATTAGTCCTTGGTGAGCACGTCCCGTTTACGTCCATTTAAATTTATCCTGAAATGACGTTTATTGATTTTGGAATAAAAATTAAACCCTACTTTTGTGGATTTTGACAGACGCTTAAAGACGCTTAATTTTCTTTTAATTAAGTTCAACATTTGCCGCGGCCTTGCCTCCGTGAATGCTTAACTAATGTAGCGAGATTTACATGCCAGTTTCAGACCCTCAAAGCACGCAAGCAACAGATTTACTATTTATATTGCACCGTCTATCGATATTTTATAATTATGGGTTTATATTAATGAGTAAAAATAACGAGTTTCATCTTGGAAAAATTTTACTTTTTTCCGTTTTAAAAATACCACTAAATATTGTTATTCGGATCTCGGTCTAAACATCCCAATCTCCTTTTCTATAAATTGTGGTACCAGCGAAGTATATTAGTACCAACAACAACAAAGCTCACCTAAGTGAGATCTCACGACAGCGTAGCTTACTATAATTCCATACGTGGGAAATCCATCAGTACTTCATGCACGCAAAATAGTGTATTATATTCTAATACAAGCTACGCACATATCAAATTTGGTAAAGATTAGTTAGTTGACTGCGGAGTTATTATATAAATAAAAAAACGAATGAAACGATAAAATAACTAAACCCAAGCGAGAAAAGCTCTTTAGAAAAATGCTTTTGAAAGTTTTCCAGCAACTCAACATTGCCTTTTTGATATTCATTTTAAATTTAGGTACTGAAACATAAGTTATCTTGCAATGAATAAATACTACATAACTTAAATCTCACTTCTAATTACTAGTGACTAACGTTACTCAAAGTCACGTTTTATTATCAGCAATTTTTGACAGGCATTAACTATCAAAGTGAAGTGTCTGTACTTGACGTAAATTTTTTAACTCATTGTTTATAATGTAATGTTATTTAAGCCTTCTAATTAAATGTGTTTAATTAAGCGTACTTCGGTCTATTATAACAAAATATTATGGAATATTAGAGAACTTTCGAGAGTTGTCTCGAACTCGTGTCTGAAAATTTACTGAACAAGATACTATTCTTTTCACAAGCATTTATTTACTTCATTTGTCTGCTCTTACTTCTGTAATAAAATGTTTGTTGTTTTTGGTATACTTGTCAATTTCCAATTATATATATAATTCTTGTTTTTGATATACTTGTCAATTTCCAATTTACCTGAAATTTTGCATGCTTATATAAACTAGAACTCAAAACGATGTTATGGTCCTATTCAGCTAATATGGTAATATAACTGTAATGTAGTTACAGAAAGTTCACAGTGAAATAATATAATTCCTTCGATTTGGGCTTGTTTAATTTATACCAGTCTTATTTTATTCAGATTGTAACAATTAAGCCAAAACTATTTACAAGAAATCTATTATTATAAGTACGTAATTATATGTGGTGTTTTATTGAATGAGAAACTACTGCAAGAAATGTGGCATACAAATTAACTGAATATTTAAGAATGTAGAATAAAAATAAACAGCTTAGGAAAATCATTTAAACAACACGCCCGTTCAAAGGCACATTTTATGCCAACTCAATTAACATATATACTAGGGTAGCACTGAAAGTTGTTAGAGGTAGAAATTTGTAATATAGGTATTAAAAAATAAACTGGAAAATCAAAATTCGTACATTTTCAAACCCATGTGCTACACATTTCAATTTATCCTTTATTTTTGCAAATCGGTGGCAATTTTAAAATAAACCTCCAGTTAATATCAATTTTGTGTAATTCGTTATACAAACTGACAAGAGAATAATACATTTATTGGATTTGTGCAAGCTTAGCCATTGAAATAAGTTAATATAGAAAATTCTACATGAAAATTTAGGCGTCATGAAGCTATTTACTGGATATATTCTTCATGATTTGACTGTAGCTCAAAAACATGTTTCGTTGACTGTTGTCGCAAAATGTTTGAAAAACTTCACGGAGGTTACTGAACTGCTATATTCGTCATCATCGCCAGTAGCAAAAGCAGGTTACATTATTACGAATGGGAAATTAAGAGTCAGTGTGTTTAGTAAATTGTTCTTTCTGAAGAAGTGCTATAAATATGAAGAAAAAAGATAATCGCATTGTTCATCGGAGAGACGAGTTTGCGTAATAATTTTTCTATAAAATAAGGAAATATTTACTGAATACTGCCACCCAACCAAATTTTTGCCTGTCGTTCTGGAAAAAATTCAGAGCCATCCCTTGCAATAGAATCCTTCTTCTTCTTGACAAATGTTTGCAAACTAAGTCAGAAGAATGGCAATCTATTTATCTATATATGGTAAGGAAATAATAGTCATCCGCCATAAACCCCTTGTTTTCTAAAAAATAAAAGATAAACTGCGCGAAATGCGATTCTCAGACTTCGGAAAAAAGTTATTGCTTTCGAAAAGCTTGTGAAGGAAATGTCGAAAAAAGAGCGTTTCGATTGTTTCACTCACTAGTTCCTTCGAATGAAGCTATTTGCAGAGTAGGCTCGAAACTAAGTTAAAAGACAATAAATAAATGAGGAAATTAACAGTTAGCTCCATTTTTTATGTTTTAATAATTTTTCATATTCACGTAGACAAATATTTACTTCTTAGATACAAAAGATTTTAATAAAATTGTTAAATAATGAATATGTAAATATTCATTTACATATTCATGTATGGCGCTAAAATTTAAATCATCTGGGAGTGAAATCAAGAAAAACTTTACAATAAGTATCGAAATCCGAATGAGGTAAATCTTCAACATGTGTTTGTGAAAACATAAAACTTCAATTTTATTGAAACATAAAACTTCTTCAACGTAAGCATTTTGTTAAACATTTCATTGATTTATGAAAATTATTTTTTATTTACTTTACATATGTGTACTAGTTTAAATCGGAAAGAATAGTGACAAAGGAAGTAGACAGCGTCTATTTTTTGGGGCGGAAAGTGTTGGAGCACCCTAACGACCATGAGATACTTAAGTGGGCGTTAAACATTTTAACGGATTTTTCGATGACGAATGCTTTTCGTGGAAATCTTTATTGGCCGTCTGTTTCATTGGGCTGCGTAATCGCTCAGGAGAAGTTTTGTTCGGAACGTCATCATTCGTTTGGAATGTCGGAAGATTTGTAAATGGTTTGCTAATACTGGTTTTCGAATGACGTCTTATGTATAAAGAAAAAAGAAGTAATAAATATTAAAAATGATGAAATGTATAATTTTAGTGCTTTACCTAAGTAAGTAACTTTTCTATCAAATCAGCAATCGCTTACAATATCTAATAGGTATTTTTTAATTTTACTTTTGCATAATAAAGTCTATAAATAAATACAATTAGAATTTCGTCCACTTTTAAATGTGTTGATGTGACACTTAGCAAATTACACGATCAATAATAGTATGGGCCTCTATTTAGCTTTTTAGTTTCCACGTAAATCAATTTTTTGACTGTTTCATAGTCCTGGGTATCTGTAAATCAATAATTAATAGAATACAGGTTCGAGGACCTTGGAATGTCATTAAAATGAACAAAATACAAACTTGAATAAATCAATCACAACTGATTTTCTTTGCCGACCAGTTTAAGGGTTATAGTTACCAATTCTATAAAATATGATGGATTGATTCTTGCCATTTGGTTTCTTATTCATTACTTTAATAATCTCTACCAAATTATGGAATTCTAGACTTCATTACAGAAATTTTGTTTCGGAATAGCTTTTAATTTAATGTGCACATTCATTTAATAATCGATACCAAAAAAAAGCGAAACGATACCAAAAGAGAGTTTCTTTTGTAATAAGCAATTGTAGTTATGTAATTCTCCAGTACATGACAAGACTCACTTTAAATTTTAAAAATGTGGTTTTATGACACATTTGTTTTTATGTACTAAAGCGGCAAATTGGTACACGATGAGTACGAAATTCTGAAATGGAAATGAATTGTATTTTAATTAGTATTTTAATGACTTCATTTATGCTCTTATATTAGACTCAAATAATTATATTGTGTGCTCACTCCCCACGATTATATGCTAATTCTTACCTGTTCTTACCGTCCGCTGCTGCCCACCATTTGCATAGAGGAAATTTTATTAAATTTTCTAGGTAACCTTTTCATCATCATAAATTCAGAATCATCTAATATATAACGGTGACAAAAAATATTCCCAGGATTACTGTTTATATTCAATGTAAACTATTTAGATTGCTAGAGTAATTACGAGTTAAATTTATTAACACACGAGTAAACAATTTTTTTTAAATTAGGTTCATTTTAGTAATTGCATATGCCAATGGAAATGTATTTAAAAATTGAAAATTCTAAAATCGGAAACAGAGAATTAAACTTAATTTATCTGAATGTTGGCTATACTTCAAATAATATATAATTATTGAACGCTCAGGCTACAATTAGAAAATGACAAAAATAACTTTTTACCATTTTTAGATGAAAGAAATGGTAACAAAGCCACTCAGTATATCTCAAAGCTAAAACACGATTACTGATTGTTTATTTAATGGATTAAGTGATCTTTCAGAATTAAATGGTAACATTAGTGGATATTTTGATAATTACTTTGAAGACTTAAATCATAAATGGGGTGATAGCCGAAAAAATATAATGAAAAATACTGAGCTGTAAGAATTAAATGCCTTATTTATAGAAACTTCATTTTATAGGGAATGTAACTTTTAAAAAAAAAATTACATACGAAGTATAAATAACAAGAAACACATTTTATTCGATATTCAGTGAGGAAAATTATTAATTAGATTTCAAACAACTTTTCCATTTTGTTATCTTCGAAATACTCACCTAATGTTTAACTGTCACATATTTGTAAGAGCAAATCAGGATAGTCGACTTTGAAAGCATACGATCTATGTGTACAACGAACGTGTATTCTCAGTAAGGGCGATGCAAAAATAAATCGGATATTTTAAAATGATTAAATTAAAAGAAGGGAGAAAAGTCTCTCCCTTTTTGTCTAGACGAAATTGTATCATGAAAAAAAGATGTGATCACGTCAGTTCAGACCCTATAGGGAGCAAATCGTAAAGTAAGGTAATAAACTATTTACTTATAAAGCGTTTATGAATCGTTTGTGAATTTGTATCACACTAGACTTTAGCTTGTATTTCATTAAACGGCTTACCAAAAGTCGTTATAGCCACCTAACTTTTTTATTTCCATCTTTGTACTAGTTTTTTTGTGAATGACGTCGTTAGATAAGCATCAAATAAAAATATATTTCGAAGCGGATTTCATTAATGTGGTTAATATTTTATATGAATTAAATTTTTTCAAGTCTAAACGAGTCTATCGATGATCATGGAGTTTAGGAAAGGACGGTTTATCTATTTTTCACGACTATGCGTAATATATTTTAAAAAGTGATTTTGAATTAGTATATAAATTAAACTTATGGAAAAAACATCCAATTTACCGTATAATGTACATATTGTCTTACATTAGGGTAATAATCGCCCATATTTTTATATAACCCAGCCATCGAATTGGTCATTAGACGTGTTCTTGGGTTTGCGCCGCTTCAGTGTCCGTGTTAGTTGTAGACTTTTTCAAACTTTCGCGATTCGAACACATATTTTATTTGATTTGAATCGGGTTTTTTCGCGGTAATTATATATTTAATGAGTAATCATTAAATATTTAATTACTCATTAAATATATAATTACCGCGAAAAAACCCGATTCAAATCAAATAAAATCCGTGTTAGTTGCTCAACGAATCAAATGATATTGTTTTTTTTTTGGTATCCCTAATTAAACTAGGATCTCTTGTGGTTTCGCCGTGTTCGTCTGTCTGTTTGTCCTTCTAGTTGTTACGGCCGTTTTACTGACAGGAACCAACTGTTATATATTTATAATGTCTACAAACTTATGAAACAAACTATTAAAAAAAATTGGTCACTTCCCCTAGATGTAAACATGAATTTTTTTGCCTACTCTATTGCATTGGACTTCCAAAAATATTGAAGGTCGTTATAAACATTTTCCCATACAGGGATGCGTTTACGAAATATAAAGTTTATAAAGGGTAATTTTTCTCATTATTGTAAGGTCGTTATTATTCTTCGTTTCTAATGGAATCCCGCAAGTAAAGTTTTAATATTCAAATGTAAAACATTAAGAATTACAAACTGAAATATTACGTCTGTGAAGTATATTATTGGTCTCTTTGTACTTTTAATGGTATTCTTTCTACAGTTACGAAAGTACAGATTTTTTTGTTTTTAAATATTGTATCTCTTTACATCTACATAACAAGAGTGAATACGAAGGTGTAAGTTCAAAAGTATTTTCACCCTTTTATAATAGAAACCGAGTCATAAGTGGAAGTCCAATTTTTACATAATTCAGTATGCTTACAAACAAATTATCACTCGAAGTTATTTGCTGTGTTTTGTCCTTGATTCGCAGATTTTCATCACGTGTGATTGTAATATTCCAAATGTCAATATTACTTCGATGTGATTGTTGACAAATTTCCCCTTAATTGTTGTAAGATTGTTCAGGGACAAGTAAGATATTATTTATATTGAAATCTCGTCAAATCCAGGAAATAATATCGTAATACATTTTTTTCAGAATTCCACTCAAAACAACTTGATGTCCTTTCGGGTTCCTTCGGCTCATATTTTTGTTCTGGAATAAGTTGAGGTCTCTATTAAATAATTCCATATTATCTCTCTTTTAATTTCATATTTTCATCTTTCCTATTACGTTGATAATTAAAATATTTTGATACAAACAGACTTAAAGATCATCAAAAAAGTGAAGTACTTACTGCGACCCTACAAACTTTAAATTTGATATGCAGAATACAAACAAGGCGGAAATAATAAAAAATGTAAAAATATCACTAGTTTACTAATTTATGGAATAATTTTTTATCGTCGTTGATTTGAATAAATACTTAAGGCGGTCAATAGCGAACGAACGACAATTGCTTTGGGGATAAAAAAAATCATTCATATCATCTTTTCTTTTCTGTTATGCTGGAAATTACAAGAAAATTATAAATATTTTAAATTATTCTTCAAAATATTTTGAAGCTAAATTTATATTTTTCATCTCGTTTTATACAAAATTTTATTTTAATAAATTAATGATCTCGATTTGTTTGTGGATTTTTATCGCCCACGGCGTGCTACCCATTCATCGCGCTTCACGATTTAAAGTTCTGATCTCAAGGTGGTATAACAGAGGTTTTAAGGAAATTTTCAGCAAAAAGCTTTAATTTCGTGCACTTTCTCTACTGATTATGAGCTTTGGCTATATAAAGGCGGTGAAGAAACTGGTGACTGAAAATTTGTCACCCCTTTTATGGACCGAGTTATCGAAAGAAATTCCATCATTGTTTAAAAATGGGAGATATTCACCATTGTTAAATTTATGTACAACTGTTATGAACAAATTTAGTAACATGTTTATACAGGGCTTTAAAAAAAAAGAGAAATAATAGAAGTGTTGTACCTCTGCTACATTGATTAAAATCTCTGAGTATTTAAGGAAAAATTCATGAACGAACTTAAAAATGTAGCATATGAAAAGTTGACCCTAGTTTTTTAATGCCAAAAGATAATTTTAAAGAAACTTTCACGAGAAAGCTTAACGCGTTTACGAGTAGTGTCAGTAGAATTTTTTTTTTAATTTTAAAGAAAATCATAACGTGTTAGAAGTAATTAATTATAATTATAAAAATATTTTGTTTGGATTATATTAAATATATAATTAATGATAAGAATGATATCTCAGAAGATGTCAACATCAGAATTCATAAGGGAAATAGATGATTTTACATATATCAATATTTCTCTAATAATAAGGACCTTACTCTAAAAAAGAATATGACAAACGAATATTTGACTAAATGTTTTACAAATTTATGAGACGTAGACGAAAGAAAAATAAGAAAAATGTGCTTGTTTTTGTGAGAAATCCTAAGAAAAATATTCGGAATAATGCAGGTACACGGGTTATGGGAACTAGAAAAAACAGTGTAATAAAAAAAGTAATGACAAAAATGTTGCAAAATTCCAATTCATAACACATTTTATGGTTGCTCCACGTAAGTTTTTCTTATTTACGGGCTAATGCTAATAAAGTGCAACGAACCAAGAAAAGAGGTTGAAAAGAAAAAAAATCTGAATTTTACCAATTACAACTTAAGATATCGATTATGACAATTCTGTTGTCGTAATCAAGATTCAAAGAAAAACATTTCTCGAATGATTATAACACTTGGACGCAACTCTTTTGTTAGGAAATACTACAACGTTACGCTAGACGAAGGATTTTTATTTCTTTGCGTTGGTAAGGTTCTTAAATTTTGTAATAAATATAAATAGTGTTTGAATTGAATATAAAGATTGTTTTTGTTTTAAATAAATAGTGTTTTGTTAAGTATCAAGACAGCTTAAAATCTTTATAAATAGTGATAGTTATGGAGAGAGTATAATTTGGTGAAAAAATATAAGAAAAAACGAATTTTAGCGTAATCACTCGACCTGAAATTAATATGAAATCATAAAATGTTGGCATATGAATTTTGCGAGTATTTTTTCATACCGGGAAAAAATATTTGCTCAGATTAATCGATAGTATTTTTACTAACTCCTTTTTCCTTTTCAAATATTATTATTATTCAATACATTTTAATTAACTAGTAACGATTAACCTATCGTACAGTTCGTTTCTACTCAATGTGTTATTCTGTGCGTGTTTGTGGTTCTTTGTTTGATAAAAACTATTAAAAGTCAATTTTGAAAATTAAAATATATGTTTCTTATCATATTATTCATTGTTAATATAATAGATATCCGTAACTTAAGTGGAAAATCAAAAACCTTATAAGTTTAGTTATGTGTCTGCCTGTCTGTATTCACAGCTTTTTTTAAAAACCGCTTTCCACGCAAAGCTTGAAATTAGCCACATTAATGCTAACAGTAAGTTCCTCAAAGTATGTTTTTATAATTTTGCAAAGTATATCCTGTAAGATATATAATGAGAGATAGACACTATACGTATCCTTAGATATATACTGAGTCAATATCCTAAGTTGCCGAACACTCCAAAAAACTTTGAGATATATTGAAAAACACACAAAAAATTCATTCAGAAACTACTTCACCTAAATATGAAAAAATAAGGTTTTAAGAAGCCTAGGTTGTAGGAAGACTTTAAAATTTTTCAAATATATATTATATTTGTGCGCCTGTGAAACACATAGTAGCCAAAATATTCACGTTATGAAAAATTAACATTTGTGTACTGTTTAATGTAAATATTACGTACCATTAAATGTTTATAAATACCTAAATTTGTACAGGAACCTCAATTTGTTAGTTTTACTCGTTATTAACTGGTTTTTATTAGATCCGTCTCTGAATAGGCCATAAAAAATTAACTTTGTTATAACCAGCACCGTGATTTTATTTCATTTACATGTTTTACGAAATTTTAACTGTTTTAGCATTAGAAACTTACTTTTTTATCATTATCTGAATTGTTGTTACCAATAAGTGATTTAAAGTATCGAATACCGTGTAATTAGCAATGAATATTATTTCAAATATTTTGCGCCATAGGGTAGTTTATAATTGTGAAATGTCACAGCCCCAGAAAAAAGATAGCGCCAACTTTTACGATCTCTAAAACAAGAAATATTACGATGATGCTAAGTGGCCTAAATATAAACAGAAATATTTTAAAGCGTATTTCAATTTTTTTTATCCAATTAATGAAAGTTTTATTTAAATAACTGACCAAGTATCGAACATGGAACTTGGTAAGTTGATACGCATAAATTATTGTTTTGTATTTCTTCTTAAATTGTTGATTTCAGGTTACAAGAACTAGTTTTTATGGAATACTATAACTAAATGCTAGCACTTATTTTTTATATTTTCCAAATCCACGGTCGAAAACGAGAAAGAAACTTACAAATTTCGTGCAACTTTGAAACGTAATAATAAAAAAAAATTTTTTTAATAAATGTAAAAAAAGTTAACTTAAATCCCCATCCACTCCTTAAATATCGTTAAACAAGGTTTAGTTCTGGAGACAAATAATGACTGTGATAGACAGAATGATATGGTCAAATTAAAAGATTTCTATATGTCATTACTAAACTCTAAGAAGTCGGCGGGACGCTAACGTCGGAATTGAAATACAATAGTGATATTATAATACAATTATTAGTGTTTATATCGAGAATTAGAAGAACGAAATATTTCAATTCGTAAGGTAAGGCCAGAAAAAATCTATACGCCATATATTTCCACGTATTATTTTTTAAAACCCTTGAAGACCGAGTAATCAAAGGATAAAAAATTATAAATTCCACAAGATTGAAAAACGTTTAAGAAAATATTTCTTATTGCTTTTTATATCAATGGATACAACTATCACTTCTATACTCATGGTCTAGACCTACACCCTAAAAGCTTTCACAGTGTCCTTCTTTTCAAATACAGGATTATGTTTTAGTAATTTCCACATAAAAATATTCTTTATGCAAACTGAAAAACTGTATGCAACTGGATTTTGGACTAATAGGAAATACTAAGAATTAATTTTCTGGCAGTATTTACAAGGATCGTCTGAAAATAACTGAAACTTTCTTCACCTCATGACTATTTTCTCGAATCATTTTTGTTATTTACGTACTTTCATGTATACCACTGATACGTGCGGCGAACTTATTGCTAAAAGAGTTATCTTTTACAATCAACTAGAACGACAGTATAGGCTCGCTATTAGCATTCTGATTGCCTGTAAGAGGATATTTTATTCTTAATTAAATTTAAATTTATTTATTTGAATATGTCTTTCTCTCTCTTTTACATTTTGAATCAATCACAGTTAGTCTTGAAATAATCTTTTGCACTTTCCAACGAAAATTAATTTTTCTATTTCTTCGTTGCTATGTATGTATGCAAACGAATGTAAATATTTACATATTGAAAAAAACTTGCTTCTATGAAGTATAATAGAAAGAATTGGCAATTTTTGGTTGAATTGGATCACAAATAATTACAAATGTCTGATGATTTGTATGCTGAAATATTAAAATTTTGGTTTACCGTCAAAGAGTTCTGTCAGGTTCTTACGTACTCCATTATTAAATTGGAGCCTCATCTCAGTAGAATCTGTTCGGAGAAATAAATGAAACGCCCCATGCGTAAAGTCTTTATTACTTAATAATTTATTTTTATGCAAATTTTAATGTACGCAGTTCACACAAAAGTCAAATTTATTCCTATTCTCTCTAGGAAATTGATGAACGGATATGAAATAATATGAAGACTAGTCTCAAGTTGGAGTCAAGAGTTGGTCTCAAAACATTTACTATTTTAAGTTAGTTCTAAACTTGGAAATGTGTTCATATTTTCTGAAACTGAGAATCATGTGGATGATTAAATTTGGAAGTCAGTCTAACTTATATAACTAATATTTAGACAGTGCTTACTATTTAAAGAGATGTCGAAATATATTCCGAAACAAGAAAATTAGAAAGTAATAAAGTATTTAACGTTCTCTTTACTCTTTATTTTTGAGAAGTTCTGTTTTATCCTAATTTTCGAGAAGTTCTGTTTTATCTCGATTTATACATCATACCTACACTATAAAAATATTATACAATACTTCATGTGCTTGCACAGATTCTAGTCAGTCGGATATATAGAACGGGTCAAAATCTATTTATATTTGATCCACACAAGCAGAGAAGTGAAGTTAATCAAAGCGTGGTAATAAAATATATTTTGGTGAAATTTATGTAATAATCCATCTATTAGACACTGACAATTTTTTTCATGGTGGACAGTTACACAAACATCGGCAAGATTTCATTGAGTGCTTCTCTTATAGATGACACCAGAAAAAAAACTAACTAGTATATACACACACATATATATATATATACACATATATATATATATATATATATATATATATATATATATATAAATATAAATATATACATATATATATATATATATATATATATATATATATATATATATATCATCATTACGTCAGTCCCGTGACGAAATAAACTCTCAGTAGTGAAAAGTGATGCCATGGCTGTTAATAAAAGGCCACACGTAAGTGTTCGATTGGCACCTATATTTTTTGAGTACCATGAATAATACAAAAGTTTGATATTGATCATTAACACGTGAAAACTCTAATAAGTATTTTTCTTTATACTCATGTACCACACATAAGGGTGATTTCCTGTACCATATTGTAAGTAAAGATAAACTGTTTATATTTGTGCGTGAGGAAGAAAATTATTCCCTAAAATCAAGCTTTTTTAACTAAATTTTTTGTGATAACTTGATATGATTTGCAAGTGATAATTATGATTGGTCGATAATTTTACGCTTAAAATAGATATGAACAAATTTTTATGTTCTTTTCGGTAATACAGGCTCAGTAAATCCTTCTTTCTGAATATTATTTTAATTGATTATAAAAAAAATAAGATTTGGGGCAAGGAACTACCCAAAATATGTGGATTTTATGTTTCAATCCCCTTAGTTAGAAATAAAAAAAAAAGTTTAAATATACAAATCGGATTTGCGCACCAAATATTCGCCACCTTTTTTATAATACATTAATTAACAAAAAGGAGGAGAACACAAAAACAGAACAGTTATGAAGACAAAACTATTTCAGGAGCTTTTAAATGAAATATTGATTTGCTATGCTTTAGATAATTTTTCAAGATTTAATTTACGAATCAATTTAGGGCACAAACCTCAATAAAATAGAGGGCGAACAGACAGGGAACTATTCAAATTCAGTTTTAAGATTCCAGTGATTTAATTACAAATAAGGATCAGTCCAAGTCGCTATTCGATTAAAAGTACATTTAATCATTTTATAAAGAGTGATCTTGCTTTTAGAAAACATACGAACGCATTAATCAATAAATATCGTCGAAATATCTCAATATGGAAATGCACGTGAGAAAATGTTATTAATATATAGGCGAAAACACAGCTTTACACTTAATTGGAAGAAAATCCAAACCTAAAAACAAATCAATATTAATTAGTAGGCCGAATGTTTTCTCACAGTTTCGAAAAGTCACTCATGATTATTACCATTTTACCTATAATTCTTGTCAATGTATATTATATGTGTGTATAGATAAATGTGAACACATTTTTTATGTATTTTACATCAATAACTCGCTATGTACTTGTTATTTTCTCACAACTTTAGTACTATTTTATCTAATTTTACTTAAATTTAACAAATGTTTTTAAATTTTTTGCTTTCTTTTAAGATTAAATGACTCGTTATTTTGGTTGACTAGAAGAGATTGTTTCTATAGAAATAAATCCGTGTTATATATTTGAACATTAGTCAATAAATATAAACACATGTCATATTTTCATAAGTAGTCAAATCACCTTATTATTTCAGACCGCATTTTATGAGGTAAAATGCGGACATTGATACGTCGAGTTGTCCTAAATTGATTTGAGTTGAAAATAATGTTAGAGCAGTTATCAGTATGTTTTACGTCTGAGCTCATAGTGTTTTAAAGATTGAACCTTGAATTATACGAAAAAGGACGGAAACATCTGGTGGTAATTTGTATTGGGGTAGGGTATTGATTCCCCATGGAATTCTGAAATAATCCTGCTGTATTTTATGTTTTTTTATTAGACGCAAATAATTAGGTTAGTTTGAATCCAGCGTGGGTCGTCTTGCGCACCCTTCACTCCGCCCGTTTAAGCCTACTTCTGAAGATTGTCGCTGTTACTAACTATATAAGGGATTTGTATAATTAACAATGTATTTAATTTTCTACGTAACATTGTGTCGTTATGGCTTCGAAACCGTTTGAAAAGTCTCTACTAAAGGAAACTTTAATAGGTCCCAAATTACTAATCGGTTTAAAATTTAAAAAATCATAGACAGACATTTAAATTATAATTATCTTTATAATGATACCGGTTGAGGAAATAATGAAATTCTTTAAACAATCAAGTGTCTGCATTTACATTAATGACAGAACTTTCAGCGCTTGAATGACACTTGATTTATTATAAAAATTAACTTTTTTTCATAGTAACCTAAAGTTATAAATTACTTATAATAGAATTTTTCTGCTATAGAATTTGAACTACTTAGTTTATATATTCATATAAATAGAGCGGCAAAGAATAATTCACCTTGAACAGTAGTGACATCATTGTAATCATGACTGACCTTTAACGAGCACAGGATTGAAGTAGAGAATACAATGCTTAACGTATTGGAAAGATCGAAACAAAAAATATTATGAAGTTTGTTTTCGTGAAAGTGGACGCTCGTTCGCATGTTTTTTCATTATTAGTGATGAAAACGTTTATTAAGACGTCGCGTTTATAAAGATGTTAATCACAAAATACAAAACTATATAACCTTGATAGATACTTCTGTCACGGTAGGATTTTTCGTGAAAGATTCTAATACTCCAAGAGTTGGAGCTGTTATTGTGATTGGTCTTCTCTATTTTTTTAAATAAAATATTTCAAAATATATTATAATTTTTCTTAAGCACACTTGCAACTTTAGTCATACAGTGATTTCCATCTGCGGTATTTCAGCATACCTATTTTTTCCCTGTATCTCGCGAAACTTATAATTTAATTTTAAATTCCTCACAAAAATTAATTTTTCAATTTTTTTTTCAAATGTTCATAGTCTTGTTCGGAAATAGGAGTAGCAAACACACATTTTGAACGTACAATTTTATATTTCGTAAACGGGCTTAAAAATTAAAAATGACAAATAGAAACTGAACTCATTATATAATGATTAATTTTACTTGGAAAATTCTTTCTCATGATGATTATGCTTAACATTTTTTTAACAACGGGTATTTATTTTTTTCATCACCGCTTGTAAATGAGAGTACTTTAAAATATATGGAACATAATTATTATGCTACATATAAAGGGAAATCTTTCTCTGCGTTACATACTTACAAAATGCGAGAAGCATTTTGATAAAAACAGGTAAAGACTACGGGGGTCTGAGGGACGAAGGGAACATACAAGAACGTTATGAAATTATAAGGGTTCTCTGTTTAAGTTTGTAACCTTAATAATTGAAATATTTATAATTTATCATAATTATTTTGTATCCTGACTTTATTTTTCTGAATTTTTAGGGAATAAACGTTTTTAAAGGAAACCGGAACACTTATATGCTTGTCGTTTGACAAGCATATCTTGCTGCTTGTCTGTCACAGTCTATTTTCTGCGAAACGTTTGGACCTAGAAACTTCTTATTTGGTATGGTAGTGGATCATATTAATGGACGTATTATGCAGTAATTAGTACTTTAAAATATTTAGATGCTAATTTTCCATGAGGAAAATATCCTTAATTAAAATAAGTGTTTTAATTTTATGTGAGACAAGTCAGAAAGGACTCAAAACTATTTTATTTTCAGAATTTTAAATGGTTTTTCTGAGGTGTGTATGAAAATAGGCGACAATGTGATGTCTTTTTATGTTATTATAAAAATTCCTGATAAAAGTTTTAAAAAACAGATTTAGTATAATCTAATTGAAAAATTATAGAAAATTGTAATGCTTATCCTAGATTTTGTCGTTCCTGTGGCATTGTAAATGTTTGATTAAAAAATGTAGTAAAATATAAAAAGGAGTATTTTAACATTGTAAAATAATATTAACATAAATAAATAATTTAGTGTGAATATTATCTACCCTTAATTATCTAAAAAATAACTTGTATCTTTTTTAAGCATTTTGGTAAAAGAATTCATTAAATCGTTAGAGTAAATTTTGACATTTTTTAAGGAAACTGTGCGTTTTACTTTACAGATTTATTATAACTCATTTAATTTGTAGCCAATATTAAAGTAACAAAAAATGTCAACCATATATAATTAATTATATTGATTTCATAAAAACATTACAACTTTTTTGGGTAATTAATATCTTGTAATTTTTTTAGGCTTATGTAATTTTTGAAATATTTCATTTAAGAAAATTGGGATGGAAAAAAATTGACAAAAACGAAATTATTGTTTTAACTAATTATTATTTACATTTATTTCTGAAAAAATTCTATGCACAACTCAAATGTGGCTTGCCCCAAATCTTTGGATACGTGCAAATTAAGCTAATAAATAACAAATTGTATAATAATCAACGAAGAAGGTAGAAAACTCCAAAAACACGCCAAAAAAAAAACTCCAAAAAAATCTTCAAAAAAATGTATATCCCAAAACTTGCACTGAAACGAAAGACATGAGAATGCTGCAAAATTATTTGTGCAAGCAGATGAAATAAATTACGATTAAATTCTTTCATAAAACAATAGGAAATATAAAGTGCTTTCAAACTAGAGTTGAAAATGTTTATAAATAGCGATTCTCATCGGAGTTGAAAGATTGTGGTTTTACGTTTGAACGTTCAGACTATTTACCATTATTAATTACACTCCCCACCTATTTTGTTTTAACAAAAAGAAACATTCCTGTTCCTGCAATACTCGTATCAAAACGTCTTTTTTATGAGAAATATACTCGCTTTAAATTCCAATACAGACAAACATTTATTTTATTGGCAATACGAGTCCCTCCAATCGCAAAAGGCGTATTTCTTGTTGTCTGCAATGAGTCGAACATAAGACCATTTGATCGTGCGCCTGGCCACTACGAGTAAAACCAATGTAATCAACATGAAAATGACGAAAATGTTACCTATATTTATCTATTGGTATTTCGTAATTTTTCCGTCAGATAAGTACAAATGTGACCAATTTTATAAAGTACTACGGGAAAAGTAGTTCCAAGATGTTTGAAGTGATCATAGCACTATTTTTAATGTGAATAAAATGGCTATTGAGACTTGTTACTTTCTTTTCTTCTGTTTTTGTTTCATGATAGAAACTAAAAAACAAAAAATATATAGAGTCATTAACAATATTAACATTCTATTTTTTGCAATTACTCCTTTAAAAACGTTCTATTTGTGAGAAAAATACTTTCTTTAAATTCCGATACAGAGAGATATTTATTGTGCTAGCAATATAGGTCTCTTCAACCGTAAATGGCGCGTTTCCTATTGTCTTTAATAAGTCATCTTAAGACGCGCTCCTTCATCTATTACTTCACATTCTTCAGACCGGAAACTGCTCGAGTGTCTCCTAAACCCTACGAGCAAAACCAATGCAATCGATACAAGTACGAAAAAAAAGTCACAAGTATTTTTTTAGTTGTATATGGCTAAGTTGAAGTCATATAAGTATACGTGTGACGAATTTTGTAATGCACAGCGCAAATAGTAGGCCCAAAGTCTTTGGAATAACCATTGTAATATATTTGGTGGGAATAAAATGGCTGGGAGATAAGATATTAGGACAGGAAGAAGTGTAAAATTTTTTTTTATTGTTATCCTCATTTCTGTCACTCACACTTAATTCTGATAAAAAATTGCGATCCTAATGTAAAACTTCTTTTGCCGCCGTCTCGTACCCCCGTCTGGTTGGAGAAATGAAAAGTTAACTAAAAACGAAATAGATATAGAAGTCTACCAGTCAATTACACCTAGCTTGTTTAAATTTTCATTTCACTACAGTGGCAGCAGCGAAGAAGTGTGGAAAGGTATAAATGGAGAGAAAGTGAGGGAGGAGACGGAGGGAAGTTATGGGAAGAAGGTTATAAATACACGAATGCCAAAAATATATGAAGGTCAACAAAAACAAAAAATATATTCTTGTTATATAACTTGAATCTAGTTATATAACAAGAAACACTCACGACTTCGTCCACACTGATTACAGTAATTTAGCCTAATTTTCAATATAAGCTATAATCTATTTCCATCTCAAATTTCAAAAATGTTTTCATGTTTGGTAATGAAATCGTGATCAAATAATTAAAGACAGAACAATTCGTGTGACATTCTATGGGAACTATGTGCGGATTTGGTATTTCGATATACACGATATGAGTTAAAAACTGTTAAAATCATACTCGAAAAATTTTCCTTACATACAACACTGAAAAACAATATAGTTCTCCGAACTTTTTCCGTTAGCCCTTCGCGCCATTTTCCTCACATTCATGTCTTATTTTTTTTTCATGAATCGTATTTAGGTCTTTTTATGTCATTTAATATTTTTATAGTCTTTTTTGAGTAGTCCGTTATCAAATAAAATCCTAATTTGCGGATGGGGTAAAATATGATTGCTATCCCTCAGGGAATATGTCAGATTTCGGGATAACATTTCAATTTCAGCTGTAATCTATTCCATAAAAAATTAAGTGTTTTAGGGTTATGCAATAATAAACAAGTCCATCCGCCTTAATCCATCGATCCATCCAAAGTTCCGCGTTTTCAATATTTCTAACGAAAATCATAATTAATAAAAAATTTCGCTTCTAAGATATGTGACGCCTATGCATCCTTTTTTGTAAACAATCATATCGGTCAACGACGATAGATTTTAACAAGCATTGTTGACTATGTACAATAATTTATACGTTAAAAATATTGGTAAAATGGTGTTTTGGAAATATAACCAGGACTATCGTACTAACTCTTAATATAATTAAATGATTTATTATATAATTTTATCAAATTTAATAATTGATTTTTGTTGCAGTAAATTTTATTGTGATTCTATGATCATAATGGAAAACGAGAATATAATTAATATATTGGAAGTTGCAGAACGTTTCTCTGCATACTTTTTGGCGTGCATAAATACATCGTATAGCGCAATTTACACATATAATAAAATAGTGACAGGACTGTATCTGTGTCGCATCACGCAAAACCTACAGAACGATTTTTAACAAAGTTTTACAGTTTAAAACATTAAACGGTGTATATTCGCAACAAAAATCATAAAGGCTAGCAATCAATACTTAATTAACAGTTTCCTCTGTTTATTTATCAATAACCATCCTAAATACGTAAATTTATTATTGTCTGCTAGATATCAGTATTTATTTAGATTTTGACGTTTAAAAAAATGTATAACCTATTTACCTTCGCATATCAGCGACTACAGTAGCTTTCAACCTTTCTCGCATAGCTTTCTCGTTGCACTCAAGAATTCGTTTTTAGATGTCTTGAATCTGTTATTATTCACTTTCCACTTGCAAAGACCAAGATTGCTAACTTACTGTGACAAAGATCTTACCCGATTTCGAAATGTAATGTCAAATTATTTCAGGAGTATCCAGAAACCATCCATAAATTTAACGAAATTATGAATGCTCTGATTTTTCTTGCTAACAATATTAATATATTTGGATAACCTATACATATATATATATATATATATATATATATATATATATATATATATATATGTACACACATATATATATATATATATATATATATATTTTAATATGCACGCACACATGGTATTAATTTTGCTCATAAGTTTACCGCAGCGAATTTTAAATTAGACTTTAGACCATTTTTAAGTATATTCAAAGTTTTACCATGGGTAAATTTGTAGTTTAAAAGTGAGCACGTTTACAATATCAATATTGTTTGCTTTTGATGTTAATAAGTATAAATAGCACCACGAAAATGGCAACGGAATACGCGACCTGAATGGGGATAACGTTGTATGCTCCAGTCAAACGCGAATGTGTAAATATTTAAAGTGAATAGCTCCAAGTCATACTATTTATAATTTAATAAAGTCAAACACCAAAATATATTCATTGCTTTTCTATAAAATTTAAAAAAACATAAAATATTCTCTTAAGAAACCAGTGTATATTTTTGAAATAATTAAATTAATTGAATAATAAAAATAAACATCTTATACAAAAATTTAGTTCAATTATTTTATCCATAATTAGTATCCTTGTCCTTATTGCAGATACAATGTCATTGTTATTTTAATAAGAATAGTTTGAACAAGAAAGTATGAATTTGTGAAAATGGACAGGAAATTTCTATGTCAAATAGGATTGAAAGAATGTAACTTATCAAATCGAAATGAAATAAAGATTTAAAGTGAATTTATTACCAACATGAAACTCCGTACTTACATAAAATAAAATAAAGCCGAAGGCAAACGCCTGCCGGAAAAGTAAACTCCATGGTTCTGGATAACTTATATGACTTATGTTATTAAGTAAAAGATAACAACGAGAATCGGTCCGTGAAGGACTAAAATTTTGCATTTAGTTGACAAAAACGGTGTTTTTGCGAAAAAATATGTGACCATCTGTTTTACTTTTAACATAAACTTGACGATTGCTTAATTTGGTTTAATAACGTTATGATCGTATCAAGTTTAGATAGCGTGTTTACCTACTTCACACTAAAAATAATAATAATTTTTAATAATAATGGTTATTAATCATCGAGGTTTTTGTTAATGTAAGCATTAAAATACAAAATCGATAATGCCATATCTCGAATTAGCTTTATATCAAAACGTCTTTATACTATTTCAAGAAAGACGTTGCGTGGAGATGCGGTGAGCGTTATTGGCTTATAAGTAAAAATAGAGGTTATTGGGTTATTGTTTTTCTAATAGAAAAAAACAATAACCCGTTTTTCTAATAGGAATTGGAAAAATATATTTAGACAGAAGTTGCAGAAATATAAAAATGATTTTTAGCGTTGTACCACTTTTCTTTGAACCGCCCCCATTTTGAAAATATTGTACTAATTTAATTCATCTCCGAAGTTAGCCTAGATTTTAATCTATTTTATATTTATGTCAAGTTTTGTTCCAATACCAATTTAATTTTGCATAAGAAATATGGTTTTCAGAGCGACTATAAAATTGATGATATAAATATTTTGATTCCCATAATAGGTGTATTGTTGGGAAATGTACAGTATAATGTATTAGTAATAATGCAATTACCATTGATAGAGATTTATAATGAGTAAGTCTAATGAAATAGCTAAAACTCTTCTTTTATCTTTCCGTCAAGCACTTCAAATTTATATCGTAGGGTTATTATTTAGTGTCATTTGCATGGTTTCGTGACATTATTGGGATTATAATTTTTCAATGTGATAATGGAAGCTGAGGTGAATACTTACTTTGATGATTATCTGTTTAGTGAGTGACTGTTTTCACTATTTTAACAATATAATGCTTAACTACTCTCAGGAATGTGTATAAAACTTCATAAGACTCTATTTTGAAATATAACTGAAATCACTTAGTTACTTGCCACTGATGGTATATTCATCAAACAATTTTGATGTAAAAAAATTACGGGAGAAAAGTGTGTTATAATATGTACATAAAGAACTTCAAACGTTCTCTCTCCAATATGTAACCACCAGTTTACTCTAGACCCTGGTAGATAGGGTTGATGGAGTAGATATTTGTGTAAAAATATTAACTCGTTGTTGAATAAAAAATATTATTAACATTAAAAGCAACACCGCCATCCAGTGGAGAATAAATAACTACATATTCACAACGGTTTGTTTTGAAAGATAATATATCATAATCAATGAAATTTTAAAGAAATTGGATAATAACATTTATGATTTCCACGGCACTATTTTTACCCAAACCATAAATTTCAAATTGAAAAGTTTATCCAGTGCCATTTTGCGCGGTGTTCTTACAGACATAGCTCACTGACGTTTTGTTATATATTGTTAATTGTGCCTTCTTCATACAAAGATAAAGAATAAAGTTTAAAACAACTGTTTTATAGTGCATCTGTGTTATACCTTTTTAAAAATCTTAATTTTTTTACAAAAGAAATAATGCAAAATGCATCAAGGGTTGACATTAAGCTGAAAAGAGATGGGAGATTATTTCCAAAACAAAAACGTGATAAGTAGGTGGAGAATATCTTTGAGCTATTATTAAAAAGAAATCAACAATATATCAATTTGTATAAATTTCGATATAATCATTATAATAACTTAGAAATTCTTTCGAACATTTAGGCCACTGTTGTGTTAAGCCTCCCTCAATGCGCGTGTCATTGGAAGTAATATCCATATGCAGGTTGGCTTGACATTCGTAGAGCGTAAATTGTCTCTCCAGCCACGTTGCAGCCTCTCATCTCAATATAGCATAGAGGCAAATTTGTAAATCCGTCATATATCAGGCTTAAAAGGCTCTGGAAAAGAATGAAAACATTATTAAGTTTAGACCATAGTTCGATTAAATAGCGATTTGTGATCTTCATTTTTTTTCGCTCCTTTTTCACAGGTTTGTCAACTATTCGATCAAATAGTACGAGTGATTGCTCCAATATTTGTAAACTCATCTTTTATGTATATGTGTGTTGTGTATATGTATATATGTGTTGTGTTAAAGGTGCGATGGATAAAAATAAATATGAAATGTATAAAAGTTCCACTTCGGTCTTACCTCTCTTCAGTTATATAATAAAAATAAAGATAATAAATATAAATAAAAGTGAACCGCATCAAAAAACTATGTAATATATGAATGATATACACGAAATATTCAAATTTATCTTGTCAATGAACAGTCACCATTTTACGCTCCTAAACGAACAATTAAATTTTCGATATATATTTAAAACAGCAATTCAATATATATTTGCTCTATATATGTTTTCTACATATATTATACAACTTTTAAAAACAATGTCATACAATCGAAGATTTATGTTGTTACATTATTTGCCTCAGATTTGAATAAACTTAAAACTGCAGAAATCTTTATTTGTTACTAGTTATTTTTAGTCACGAAAACTTAAACTTAAAGTTGGGTAACTAACAAATTATATATTTGTTAAAGGGTAATAATTTTTTCTGTCATGTGTTTGTTCCATAAGTCATCAAATTTAAGCAAAATTGCATGAAATTTCATTATTGTCCCCTTTTAGAAAATTCGTAATGTAATCAACCATGTAAAACCCACTCGTGATGCCCATTGCTGGTTAATACTAATTGTAATAAATGCAATTGTCGGTCGTGGGCCACTAAGCAATTTTTGGATAGTTTAATAAGAAGTAAAATTTGTCACAATAAAATTTATTATTTTTTTAATTATTTTCTACATTAGTTAAACGTAAAATGAAAATTATGCTACATATCAAATTTTGTCATTTAGATTTAGCAAAGATAAAAATTATTTGTGTGAAAAAGAAATTGGTAAATTTACCTCCGAAGATTTAGCGAAGAATAGCATAAAAAAGGTGCCCATTATATATAAGTAACTTTATTCCTAAATGAAGGTTAAAAATGAGAGTGTTGTTAAACAACGTTCTAAATATCACAGAGTATAGTGTCCGGGTTTTATTTTTTTACGTGTTACTGCAAAGTTAAGTTTATTTACTTGAGGTCCCTTGGTATCCAACTCATAAATTCTAATTATTTTTATTTGGCATAACAGTGGAAGTAGTCATATTATCAATGTAACTTATGAAACTCATAATTAAATAGAAATGTAAATTCATCACGTACGTATCATCGTTTTGTTAGACAGACACACAGTCAGACAATGTTTTAATATGACTTTCTTATATCCTTCTTCGCAGGGTTGATAAAATGAATTCTGAAGAAATAAGACTTTCATAGTCCAAATTCATGTTTTAGACCGATTTTATCTTTTCAATTTTATAGTTATCTTAAAACTCTTAAGACTACTAGAAGTATTTAAGCAATGTAGGTAAAAACGTTTCTTATGTACAAGCCCAGTGATAAATAACATCGTAATAGAAATAAATACGCTAGTAAGCAAATATGAAGCAATTAAACTTCGTATATAATTTGTTCCCGCGGGCTATGTAGTTCAACGTAAGAAGCTTACATTCGATTTGTACGAGTTCATGGCATAGGAAACAGGTGATGTCGTTACATCACCTGTTGCCACTCCATTGCACGGACGCATGCACTGAGGAAGCTCTCGTAACAAATTTTTGGATGAAAATAAATTAAAAAATGATTGTAGTGTACATTCAATTTGGTGTTGTATAATAATTAAGTAGTAAATTCTGGAATTAGGGCACCAAGTGTTAACTAAAGAATTCTTATATTACAAATTAAAGTCGCAGTGGAAATATAATTTCCTGCTATTAAACGGCATTATTATAATCCTGCTATTATTATTTATAGCGCATCATTAATCACAATGAGTTTACTGATCATTCATAAACTATATAGCTGACGGTTTATGGTAAATGAAAAAAATTCAATCACGTTTATTTGTAAACTTTCTATATACCTAATTTATCTTTATGATACCGATTTAATCATTTAAAGCATTAATTTTTTGTAATGCAAGTAAAATTTAATGTATTTATTTATTATTTTTTCTTTACAAAATTCAATTTTTGCATTGGTTTAGTTTTTTTATATTTATTGCATTTAATGTGACTGATTTTACGTACCTGCTACAGTATTACTCTACTGCTACAGGATTATAAATTTATTTTACAATTAATTTTTTTAATTATTGTACGTTGTACTTATAAATTTAATTTTACAAATTTACTGTAAAAAAACAAAATAATGTGTTCAAATTGTATATTTTGTCAGGTATATAAATTTTGGGGAAAATTGTATTTTGTGTAGATAAAGCGTTGCCTGGAACAACGTTTTTGTTTCTTTCATAAGAGTTTAAAATGTCCTTTTGATACATCATTGATAGGCTTGTCTTTCAAATTTTTAGTCCTTGCAGTTATGCAAAAACCATTTTACGGATTTAAATGGCACTTAATTATTATATACCTTAGAGGCTTGATACTCAATTTTTTTCTAAGTGTTAGCAGTTACAACTCAATTAGTAGATAGTGATGTCTATTTCTTTCGTGAGGAATCATCATATATTTGTAATTTTATTATCGTCCATTAAATAACAGTATCAATTTTAATTTAATTAAATATTTTTGATTTGGCAAAGAATTTATATTTTAATAATAGTAACTACAGAATCGTCTATTTTTGGATATTCTTCGCATGAGTAGCAGCAAAATTGCTAAAAGTATGTAAAATAAATAAATAAAATAATAGTAATAATACAATAAATTATTCACATTATGTACATGGATGATGTCTGGAGCCATCTTTTTTTTAAAAGAACGTAAGGTGGCTATTAAATGTAATATTACTGAGGTCGCGACTTAAATATTTGAACGTCTAATAATGTGAGAAACTTGATCGTTATACCTCGGTATATTTAACAAATCCAACCAGCAATTTCCACAACCTTTCATCGTATCCATTTATTTCGAAGGTGTTGTTATGCTCGTGTATTCAAGTACATTTAATCCCTACTGCCGGGCTTAGTTCACCCGTCTAAAGACTTCGATCGCTTTAAATATTGCTGTGTCGTGCAGTGTTTCATATTTGCAGATACGTCGTAACTACTGCGCAACATGTTTTCAAGATGAGAGTAGATAATAAATGTTGTCTAATGTTAAAATCATGTAGACACATTTAAACAAAAAATATATACTCCGACATAGCTAATGTAGGATAAAAACTTGTATAGTCGTATGAAAGAACAAAATTTATTTAATTACAAAATGTTGCTAATTATTCGAAACATTTTAGACGTCAGTTATAGAAATTTTCCATTTATTCAGGTTTTATTTATTCAAGTTCCACTATAAATATATAGATAAATTAAGGCAAGGGGAAAAATAACTTTTGAAGCAGCTAAGCTGTGGTCAGGACCTTCGTCTACAATCAGATTACAGCGCCTTGCATGTAATTTGTACACCCCTAATGTTCAGTTCATATGAGGACCCTTGTCGCGAGGGTTGTCGGTCGTCGACTTGAAGGCTTAGGGGCTGAATTTGAATTCCAAAGATTGGAGTGGGGAGTCTCTTATGATATTTTCGTCTTTAAAATTTAGTTTCTGATTTGGCCGAAGCAGTCAAATAAAGCACTTACTTTGGGCCGAGGGTGACTTTGATAGAAACATTAGACCCCGTTAGCTTGGAATGCATCTTTTTTTTATTTTGATCATTTATTGCGGATGGAAAATGTAGAGTAAACGAGTTGATAAATATGAAACGGAGGAATACTTCTCTGACAATTTGTAAATAGAAGCGTAGTTTTATTTGTATTTTTACAGGATATCTAATATTGGAAGTAGCGGGGTTATGATTTGCTTTATATTTCTTTCATATTCAAAAGCCTAAGTACTTTCGTAACAACTAAGTTTTGTTGTATTCTTTGTTATGTTTACACCAAATTGATTCCGCTGACATTTCCTTCAATTTTTCTAAACAGAAGTATGCTAAATTAAATTACTCTTACTACATGATGTACTTCTATTGCCCTGGGCACATTTTAATTGATACATCCTTTATTGATACCGGTCTAAAAAGTGGAAAAATAATTTTCCTCGAAGTGTTTTTTAGCATTCAATTCGTTACTAGTTAGTTTTTCACAGTTAGTTTAGAACATTTTGCGAAACATTTAATAAAAATAACAATATAATTTATTTATGTTTCCACCTTAATCCCCATCAACCATTTTGTCACATTTATCAATCTTCAACATTTTCGCTTTGTAATACCGTTCATTTGATAACGTTTACTTTATAGAACAACTAAATTATAAACAGAAATGTCTAATAATTTTTGCAGATAAATAACTTTAATTATTGATCAGATATCTGCTTTAACAATAGAAATATTTTTAAATTACAATGAAAGGCTTTGAAAATATTGCTCATTTGAATTCTCTATCACTTAATAAACTGAAAGAGATTGCATCTAAATATATTTGCCGAGATTGCCATTTATTCGACATGATCGATTGCCACCCCTTTGGAAATAAAATATTCGCTTGCTAAATATGGGGAAATTTACATCATCCCGGGCTGTATATTTTAACTGCTCTTTTATGTGAAAAAATAACTAAGAATTGTTTATTGTCAAAAATGTTGCAGTTTGTTAATAGCGAGGTTGCACAAATTTCAAGGAGACACGAGGTTCTTTATTAAGATGAAATATTTCCCATAAAATTTTACATTCCTATTTAGGAAAGCCAAAGGAAAAGAGTAAGATTGTTAGAAAATTTAGTTTTTAAATGGATTTAATTTTATATATCTCAATTCATATTTATGAACACATAAAATAAATAAAAGGGCAGCTATATTAGAATATATTAAAATTGGTCAATCCGAGGGTTCAACTTTGATTTCAGCCGGCTTTTATATTGCTTTTAGTGGATATAATAGAAAACACGGCAACAATAATGACCGTAATTTTTGAAAACACTCCATATGTTACATTCTTCTGAAAACTGTTTCGTAAAACATATCAATAAAATTGTCGCCTGGTCCATTAATTAATTAAATAGTTGAAATATTTAACTTATATGTTAAAATATTTTTATAAGTAATGTGCTTTTGTACAATATTTTATCAATGCATGAGAACAGTCATAAAAAAAATGTTGTCTGCATTTTTTTCATTCATTAATTTTATCAAAAGAATTATTTACCTTATTAATGGTATTTTCAATGGTTTAGCTAGTTATTTGCTATTAAACCGTAAGATCCAATTTTGTGAAATAAAAACTCTTACGTCAAATAAGCTATAATATTTAACCATGTATTTTGTAATTGTAATGCAGCTCTAATGGTTTAATTTTCTTCAAGTTGGAAGTACACCCACCACACTTCGATAAAATTTTCATTTTCGATTTCAGTAATGTTTGACAAATCTAGAAAAAATATTACTAGAATACTAGCTTTTGACAGGTACTTTAAACACAATTAAATGAAATTACATGATGTAGTATTATTTCTACTTTCTTTTAGTTCTTTACCACGACCTAGGTTTTATTGTATTACAACATCTTCGAAATACGAAATCATAAAATGTTGGAAGATAAGTCTCCATGGAAATTATACTTTACAGTAAATACGTACTCAATCACGTATTTTTTTATCCTGCAAATTAATATAATAGACAACAGTAACGAAACTCTTTTTAATTCTGTTTTCCTGCCTTGTCTCATTTTCTTGTTATCTCAATATTTGTAAAACGTTTTATTTTCATATTGTTTTATTTATATTCATACACTTTTATACTACCCTCCTTTATTACACTTACATTTCGCTCTAGTGAGCGACAGGACAAGTCAGATTTATTACGGTACTCATTTTTGGCGGTCAATGAATGAAAAAACTTCTTTTATAATATAAAAGGTAGGATAAACATAATAGACTTTCTGATTCTTAAATAAATGAAATATATATCATTTTGAAAGTAGTGTTTTTGGGCGGTTGTAAAAAAATACTTCTTCCGAAAATAATTTTATTATCCCTGGCTGTAATACATTAATTAATATAAAGGTTTTCATCCCATCATTCGTTCGAAATTATCCATCAAAAATTATATATATAAATTACGATCAACAAAAAATACTGTTATATAACATGCTTCATTATACCAGATGCTTCCTCTTATTACCAAAATGGTCCTCGAACTAGGGAGATGGAGGGGGAGGAGATGTGCCGACCACAACGAGTGTCACCCTCCAAATTTGCCTTTGAACTTGCCGTTCTCGATGCTGTGCGCCATGGCAGCTCGAAAGGCTACATTGAATTAATGTATACCACTGATTCATTCGAGTCAATGACTGATGATGACGATGAATAAGCAGTACGGGCTTCAAAGGTCAATTTAGTTCATTCATTGTTTAGCACCGTGACCGGCCTTCACTTTAATGGTAATTTATACATCATTATGCGTACGTTCATACATGTTTTCCAGGTTGCTGATAAATTATCACATAATAATCATAAGCAAACTGGCAAAAGTGGTTTGACGTCACAAGAAATAAACTTATTAAAAAAATGTTTTTATTTTTGGAATAAATGCCCGAAGATTTCAGTGATATAAACGAAAAAAAAATTCATTACTTGAAACCAAACACAAAACTTTCAAACCAAATGCAATACATCTGTATTCGTCCATGTGCATTAATTATAGAGCGGCATACCGTGGTTTCGCTCGCGTAAGTTATCTTAATTATGGTGCTCTCCATCGCAGTCACTAAACGTCCCCGCTATCACTAAGCGCTCCCTTTTCTAAACGACATACGTCATCGGAGTAAATACACTATAATTTTGCCTGTAACTTCTATACAAATTATGACTTTCTAACATGAAAAGAATTTTTGAAATCGGACGTGTGGTTCGCGAGATTAGCGCAAGCAAACAAATAATTTAACTTTTCCGCTTTGTACATTAGTCCAGGTTTTTTACATTTCAAGAGTTGTTAGCAAGGAATAAAGAGACTACAAAACTTGTCGGAAGGCGCGACATCCTTTTAAAGACGTTTGCAAAATATAAACAAAATCAATTGGTATTCAAATGTATTGAGTTTACAAAAAGACAAACAAAAACTAAATGCACCCTGACATTAAATATAACACGAAAAAAATTATTTCATGTTTTAGTACGAGTGACTTTTTCCGATCATATTAGCCAACGCGAACCTGATCACGTTTCATAGATTTTGTAGATCACTGCATTTCTAGCAAAGGGAGCGATCGTATTCTACTTTTAGCATTTGCAGAGGGGGGAAATTTCATTTCCAGTAGGAAAAGAACAAATATATTATTAAGTTAATTTACATACTATTAGGAAAAATCACTTCAATTTTCTTAATGCAATATCCCTTATTTGCATAATGGACGATTTAAATGAATATTTTACAGCATAATTAGCATAAATTTCACTAAATTACAGTACCTTTATTACGTGTCTTTTGTATAGTGAAGGTTAAGAAAAATATTACATTTAACGCAATGAGACCACTGTAAATATTTAATATAAAACAAAGAACTGCTATTCAAGCAATCCTTTTCAACCACTCAAAAGATTAATAATATTGTTGTTGTAGATAGCAATTGATTTTCCAAACAAGGGTTACATACTGTTAGTATGAAAAAAATCAATCAAATCAAGCTAGCACCGCGCATTGAGGATTGCGTACCTCGTTGGATGTGAAAAATAACTTTAATATCAAAGTCATCACTAATATAGACTTAGTGGTAATTTTAGGAATTTCCTTCAATAAATATTTATGGACACCTAATATTAAGTAGGACAAAACGTATATATTACAGAAAATATGAGGAAAGAATGTATTTTAAACGTTTTTCAGTACGTTTCTGAACACATGCTTTTTAAAATTAGGCAGATGATCTGTCAATGGTTTAAAACCTTAATAGTATAACTTTTTAAAACGTTGTCTATGTAAAATTGAATGAGAAAAGTTTTGTAAATATAAACACACAAAACTTTCTTAATACTGCGTAATATGAGTTAAAAACAATATAAAATATAAATTTATATGCATAACAATATAAAGTATATAGTTACATGCATAATACTTATGTGTATTTAGACAAGGAAACATACAGACAAATTCATCGGAAGAAGGTAAGAAGAGATAAAAGGAAAAAGAAGGGTAAGTACAAAAATGAGTTATTAGATATTGGGTACGGCTCCTCAACGTGTATGTGGATGGAGCATTTCATATACCACATGGAAAGAACTGTTTAGGTGGTTTCTATCTTATCGGCTTAAAAAAATAGCAAGTATTTCGGAATATTTACGAAAAGAATGAAAAAAGAGACAAGACGAATATTTATGTAATATTGAATATATATTTAATGATATCATCCACAATGTTTTTAGAGCCATAGAGGAGGCACAGTTAGTAACTGTATATACAATTGAGTCAGACGAAAAACAGATTTTTTGTTCCTAGAAAAATTACGTGAAATGCAGAAAATTTAATAATATAATCAATTTAATATTTGTTTATCCCGGAAAATAAAAATTTCATTTCAACCGAAATATGCTTTTATTTACGTCATGTACTTACTACTTACACTGTGTACTTACTATATTATGTCTGTAATATCATTTCATTTATACAGGGTTTACAATAATATAGTGGGTTGATATTCTGATTACGAATATGATAACAATACACATCGTTTTATGGCCGTAGAAGAGACCCAGCTAGGAACTATATACACAATGAAGCTCGAGAAATGGCAGAATTTTCAGTTCCTTAAAAATATTCTGAAGTAAGGAAAATTGACTAGTTTTATAATATAATCAATTCAATATTTTTTTTTCGGGATATTAAAATTTTTTTTTAACGGCAATGTGTATTATTTGCGTTCTGTGTGTATTGTTTGTGTTCTTTCTTAACGTTTTATTTATACAGGGGTTATAAAAATATAGTGGACTGATATTCTGATATGTCTGACATGACTGTGTCCATCTTTTTAGAGTCATAGAAGTATCGCAGCTAGTAATTTTATACACAATGAAGCCCGAGAAGAGGCTGAATTTCCAGTACCTTGAAAAATTACTTGAAATTAAGAAAATGGACTAATTTTATAAGATAATGCACTTAACATTGGTATACGTGTATATTTTTGTTCTGGAATATATTAAACTACCACTCACAACTTTAAAAGCGCTTACTAAATATTTCATTTATGCAAAGGGTTACAATAATAACAAATAGTGGGTTAATATATAACACATATGATAACAAAACTCGTAATGACCCAATAGTGAATAGGACAAGTGTAGTGCTGGACACGACTTATGAGGTGCTACGAACACTTGTTGACGTTCAGATAGTAGGCTAGAATAGGAAAGATGTAAACAATTTTGAGTGAATTATGAGAACTTGAAATGTTTTTTTTTATGAAATTACTGTATCCAATGTAAAAATACATGGAATACTTGAAATAAAAAAATTCATGTTTTATATTTTCCGTAGTAATGAAATGCATAAATTTGGAAATATCCCCATTTTAGTTTCTGCCTCTAGCCATTTGTAAGATAATATTCCTTTTAATATATTATTTTAAATATTGAAATATTAAGTAAGTAAAAGGACAAAAAAGAAAAAAGGTCAAAGTAATTTTTTTCTACACACTCGCCTCGCAATTTTTAAAGCATTTCAAAAATTAAATCTTGTTCCACCCTTAAAAAAATGATATCCTATTCCACCCTTTGTATTGACTTTCCCAAATATCCAGTAATAAAATGTATAATGAAATGGTAGTTAAATACGCGTGCAAAACGCAAAACTCCAGAAGTTTTAAGGATTTTAAAGCAGTTAGGTTTGGCCGAGATCTGCAATTATCATTTCTAATAAAATAACAGAACTATTTAATGATAATATTGAAATTTATAATGAACTTTAAAAAAAATTGTATCAAGGGTTTGTTGAGAACAATAATTGAACAGATAATAATATCAAAATTTTACTCATTGCTAGTTGTACAATAACCGATATCTCAACAAGTATTTTTATTTAAAAAGAAACAAAAAAACAATCAAAAAGAAAGTAAAAACGAGTCGTGAGATATTTCGTGACTTTTTTGTATTTTTTATTAAGCAAATCTGAAATTATTTTTCAATTCGCATGTTCCGAACAGTGTGAGTGCTTTAGAAAATTCTAACATGCAATCGTAAAAAAATAAACAATGTGGTGAATGTATTCCAAACGCAAATAGATTTTATTTATGACCTGTGTGATTACAACAATTACACACACATTTTTTTTATTATTATAAAATTGGTTGTATTTTTATCTATTATTAATTGTGTTTGTATTTTTATCATTGCACATAATTTTGCTTTTTAAATTTAATATTTTAATTATTTATCACAATAAATTCCTGGTTCCAGTTTGGTATCCGATAAGACAACCTCCTTTAATTTTATTGTTTCCTCTAATTAAATTAAACTACTTGATGTCGTATTATTTCTACTTTCTTTAAGTTCTTTACCACAACCTAGGTTTCGTTGCATTACATCTTCAGATGGGCCATTAGCAAAGATTTTTTTAGCATAAAGCGTAAAAGCGTATTTTCATTTAATGACGAATAATGAATTTCGACATAATTGACAACAAATATATTAATTATCTCTTGTTCCCTCTTAACGGCTACTTTTCTTCAGTTATTTATAAAATTATGTACTCCTATTTATTACCTATGAAATAAATTAATATTGCTATAAACATATTAACTAGCAGTAGTATAATAGCCGTTTGGTTTTACCAGATAAACAAATTTCGACGTTTTATTTTACCTTCCATAGCAACATGATGAACACTTGTAACGGGTGAAAGTGTAATGAATAATATATTTATAATGGAAGTTATGACAGGACATCACACAATACACGATGTCTGGTATTTAGATGCAAGTATATAAATATCTACACAGAAGATGTAATATGTCTATTCAAATAAATTATCGCATCAGACGCATGTATAAAAACACATTCAAGCGTCACTACCACGTATCAGGCCCTCAGCAATAAATATCCCGTGTCTGAAACATATATTTGCCAGCGTAATATCCATTTTCATAAAGGTGGCACAACAAAAAAAAATAAAGATTTACGCAAGGGCCGGTTTCGCGAAAAGATTATAACCTTTATTATTGAGCGCTGTTCAATAAATTCATTATCCAAATCGTAAATAGGTATTGAAGATAATAAATATTATTAATAAGAGAAGCAGTTGGGTATATTTTAGCCTTAACAAGTGTTTAACCCCTCAGCGTCCACATACAATAAAATAAGGAAGATAATTTTGAAATAATTTTAATTATTTCCAAATAAACGATTGAGTGTCTATATAGTAACATTATAGTTGCTCGATTATTTGTCAAAGTCGATTATATCTGATGTGTTTAAAAATATCATCAGAAAACTTTAATACATATGTAATAACGGTCAATAGATAAAAACAATTTTAAAAAAACAGGCAATAAAATCTGCCAACTATGAGTGTTTCATATATAATTTAGTACATATCAACTTTTAAAAATTTAAGTGGGTTCTATTAAACTATTTACAAATATTTGTATTTATCATTGCGTAAATTTATTCCTACCATATTCCGAAAAGTGTAATAAAATTGTGAGTTTCTCAAAAATATAAAATTTATAATATTCGTTATTGTAATTTTAGGAGCGATGTGTTATATGACCAAGCTTCTAAAAACTTTGTTATTTTCGTAATTTTGCCTTTAGTAGTTTAGGAAAAACAGGAGGCTTGGGCATATTTCGTCACAAGTATTTAACACAGCCGTAGTAAATTGACAGTTGAAATTGTGATGTAAAAAAGTTTATTTATTTCGTTATAACTAGCCTTTATAAACGATACTCGGCATGACAAACAAAATTTAATAAAAATTTGAGTAGTTATTCTGATCATTCTAAAATTTCCATTGAAATATTTATTAATATGTCTTGATAGATATGCGAGTTCACTTTTCCAAACTTCAAGTTTCAATAGTTTGAATATGCAAAGAAATTTTAGATGAATATATATATATATATATATATATATATATATATATACATGTGTATATATATATATATACTTTTTTTATATATACACGCATCTTAACTCGTATATTATCCATACTTTCAAACAAAAATGTAACAAAAGTCATCTAAATCCAATTAAAAACCGGTTTCTTTGTATTTTTCTGCAATATTTTTTTAAAAGAGAATGCAGTAATTTCAAATTACTATTTTAATTTTTCGAATGATAACGAAAATAGAGTGGGTTAATATTCTTATTATAAACCTGCATAAATAGGGCTGTCGAAAATTTAAAAAAAATTAAGGTATATTTCTGCTCGTTAAAAGGAAGATGTAACTAATTTTTGAGAATTTTACAAAATGACATAATAATAGTTAAATAATTAAATTTTATACACGATTTAATAAAAATTTTGCCAAAAAATATACAAATTTTTTATATCCATACAATAGTTAGCGGAGCTGACTGAATGTGTCATAGATGGATAATAAACGGTGGATGTTTTTGAACTTGAAGAAGGTTATCTGAAATTAAAAATCGCTCAATATCTTGTTCTGTAGATATTAGTATTTATACTATAATAATAAATAAAATATAAAAACAAGTTTGAAAAATGGCTAACAATCGTCATTACATTTTAGAACAAAAATTAAATTTGAGAGGAAATACACCGATGACAAAATTTTTGATTAATTTTTTTACTTTCTCATTCTTTAATCAGTCCATTTTTAGTTTCTTAATTTCTTAATAAAGTCGGTGGTTTCACAATATTTTACACTTTTTACCTAATTAAGTAATCAAATTTGACCACTATGATCGATTAAAACAGATTGCTACGTGTGTAAATAAAATATTAATGGGTATATTAAACCTTAAAATATGTAAATAGTTAAATAGAACTTTAGAAAATATTCGTTTTAATTCACTTTGCACACACAAATGCTGGTAGAACAAGAAAATGATGTTTTTTATTCTCACACAAGAGTTGTGCATAAATAAATGAATTAATACTTCATAATAATAAAGATTAGAATTAAAGGTGTACGTTTTTACTGACTAATTTTTTATCTAATTAAATAGAACATATTTTGAGTTATGATAATTTTTATCTCAAAAGTTCATTGCAAAAATCGAGAAGTTTTCAAAATTTTTTTGAACCTGAAGTTATTGTCACATAAACATTTAAATATAAAAAAATATAGGTTTTCAATGAAAAAATTTATTCAGTCAACTATAAAGGCTTTTCCCTCACAAGAATTCGATTGGAGTAACGAATCCAAAATCCCGTGCCGCACCGTTAAATTAAGGAAATATTCATGCATGATATTTTCGGTAATTTTCCATCTAAACAAACGTCGTTAAATACATCGACATCGTATGATTTAATAATTTTTCTGTTCGCCTTCAAAATAAAATTTATACATAAAGACAAAATAACAAAAAATATTTTTAGTAGAACGATAAAAATATATATCTTACCAAAAAAAATTAGAGCAATAATACTAAGTTCATTAATTATACATTACAAATTCATAATTAAATTTGACAGTCGTATATTCAAAGTAGCAGTCATGAAAATAACGATTTTTCCTTTAAAAATTGTAGTTGTCAAATATCATATGTTTGACATATGATATTTGACATTTAATTAAATTTAGGGTTATACATACAACATATATTATTATACATATTCCATGGATTATTTATTTATCTATTTTTATTTAAGTATCATCTATTTATTTATCTGATATTTTTAAGATACCACTTGATGGATGAAGACCTCTTCCAAACCACGCGATCTCCCCATATCCGTGGCTAGCTTCCTTTACGCAGCGCCAACGTGGTGTAAAATGTCGTCCCAAGTAGTATCGATAAGTGGAGAAAAACTTAAGTTAAAATAAGCAATAGTGGTACGTCTTTAAAGAAATTTATCACACATCTAATTTTTTTTAATATTTTCATTTCTATTAAGGCGTACCTTTCACTATAAATGTGTACCTTAATAATATTATACTAGGATTATACCGGAAGACATACATCGATTTAACATATTTATTTCAGTGAAGCATGTCAGAAACAAAACTTAATTATTTGAGATATTATTTCTCACCACAGACTGTAACTCCAAATGGTCAACATTTCAAATACGTGTTATTTTCTGTTGAGTATCCTTGACAACAAGTTCTGAACAAGTAATATTAATGAGATCTTAGATTGCGTTTAAATAAAGTTAGAAGTCTGTATTTAGTGAATGCTTAGTAAAGCCTTTCATGAATTAATTTAATCACTACATATATATAAGTTTACATGTGTTTAGTATGTAAATGATTTTAAATAATGTCAATGTCTAAATTTTTGTCCAATTGTAATAATAACTCTCGATTTATTTTTCTTAATAGGGACTTGGATTGTCACCACACTGTTCAGCATTCGGTTAAGCGCCACTTACTAATTATTTATTCCGGTATCATTATTTTGTTTATCTTTTTCTAGATCTAACCTAATCTAGATTTTCAATGTTCTTTACAATCATTTTAAGTGCTAATTTCTGCAAGTTGATGACTAAATATTTGGTTTAAATGATATATTATTTCCAATAGTTTATTTATTTGCTGATTTTATTCCCCTAAAATCAAAATGTTTGTCTTACTTTCTGGTTTCTAACTTTATTATTTAAAATATTTCCACATATTTTGTATAAAAATATTAATTAAGATTTCATCCTAAAACTAGCTTCGATACGTTACTTCATTTGCTTAGAAAACAGATTGCCTTTTTAATTATCAGAAAGAAACGATCTATTGTAGGACAAGTAGTATTTTATATTTATATCCATATTTTCTTTATTTTAGACATTTCCCATGAGAATAGATAGAGTTGTTAATTGTTATTAAAAGTAATAAAACAGTATTCTTTGCATAAAAACACTTTCTTATATGTGACCATTATTGTATGTTTTGCTTTTTTCACAATATTTATGACTGGACTATTTATATTTCTCGATACTTCGTCGCGTATAGTCATCTCTGTCCGTCCTTTGTAAACAAACTCCTCACATACACCAGTCAATTACATTTCCGTGCATATTTTGTGATTATTCGAAACTAAATCAAAGACATTTTCTAATCGTACATTACATTTATTTTCTTCTTTTAGTATTCTCAAAAACTACTTGAATATAAACCAGTGATAACCCTACTTAGGGAATCCATGATAGTACGTTTTTCGTGTTGAGTACGCGTACGCAACATACCACAAATTCAAGCTTTTTGCTTGTAAATTTGCTTGCAATTTAATTTATATATAACATTTGCGAATGATCTTGAATTAAATGCAGATTTAAGTAGAATTTTGGAATAATAATAAAGTACTTGTGATAATCACGGATCAAAAAATTCAACGACTAATTGCTTGTTTGTAAAAACTTTAAGCAAATGGAACAATTCTTCAAGTAATTTGCATTAATTTCATGCAACATCTAATTCAAATAAATGATTTTTTTGTATTGGATATATTTGGCGTTAATTTTGAAGAAAGTAATTATTCACAATTAAATGAAACTACGTGATGTAGTATTATTTCTACTTTCTTTAAGTTCTTTACTACGACCTAGGTTTCGCTGTATTACAAAGTCTTCAGGTGGGCTATTAGCGAAGATCTTTGTTAACAGCCCACCTGAAGAAGTTGTAACACTAAATCTAGGTCATGGTAAAGAACTTAAAGAAAGTAGAAATAATACATCAGATAGTTTCATTTAATTGTGGATTATATACAGGATATATTACAGGCTGTTTCAGCGGTACCATCTGTGTAGAATTATCTAAATTCTTCTGCTTTCTTACTGCGATCACTAAACGCCTCCTCTTCGTCTCGCCAAACGAGATTAGTTATTGGGGTAGGGGCTATATATGGGCGTTTATCATCAGTCAATAAATAAGTTGGTCTTCCTTTACCTTGCACCGTTTTATCAGTGTTCCCTAACCAATTTCATAGTCCCAATCAATTTTACTGTAATGATATACAGCCTATAATATGCCTCATATATGAGCTTTACAACAGAAAAAGCATGTTTGAAATTGCAGTTATGGTTCCGCTTAATATTAGTATATATTGGTTTATTTCATAAATTAGTGGTGCATATATCGTTTATACACTATTGATTTAAAATATTTAATAATAAGTATTATTTTGTAATAAATTGTCTGTTACGAATCTAATATATATACCAACATTTACACCTACATTTAATAGGATTTTATCTCACTTTTTATGTAATTTTTTACTCGTTTTATGTTTGCCGATCTGAAAGAAAAGTAATGGCACTAATTCTTTCTTTGGATTCTCATACTATGCTTAGGTGACATATTTTATAGACAAAAAAATACAGTGTCGCTTTTGTTTTACAATACATTTTCTATGACATAATATTCAACGTAGTCCGCGAAAAAATTTTTCATCCTCGTGTTTGATGGAGAGCTCAATTAGAAAAATATATATTATTGTTAAATTTTTAAATATCGGGTAATAATTCTAGGTGTTATTTTAAAATTCTATTAAGACTAGGCTTAAATCAAAACAGATATAAAATTGTGACGTACTGATGGAGAGACAGGCCCAATTTTACTATTAGACTAAGGAATCGTGAATTGCAAAAAATGAAAACATCCATCCGCTCATTTATATAAAAGGGAGCAAAACGGTGATTGACAGGACTGACTTATTTTATTGCAATTTTTAAATAATATTGAGTTTCTCAAAACATTTGGAAAATGGTTACATGTTATTCAAAATATTTTTTAGTATTATGTGAGAAATGTTAAGTTTTAAAATGTAAGGATTTTTCCTGATTTTAAATATAAACTAAAAAAAAATTAAATATAAACTAAAAAAACTTTAAATTAGTAAACAATTTTAAAGTAGTAAAAGTAAACACGTTCATTTAAAATTTGTCTAGTAATGACATTTATTAATTTTAAAGACGCTTAATTTTCCTTCAATTAATTTTAGCATTTGCCGCGGCCTTACCTCCTTGAATATTTTGCTAAGATAGTAAGATTTACATGCCCGTTTCAGACTCCCGAGGCACGCAAGCAACAGATTTACTATTTATATTACGCTATCTATCGATATTTTATAATAATGAGTTTAAATTAGCGAGTAAAAATAACGAGTTTCGTCTTGGAAAAATTGTGCTTTTTCCGTGTTAAAAATAAGACAAAATATTGTAAATCGGATCATGAATTATTCATAAAATGATTTTCTTGCAATTTCGTTCAAACGTTATTATATAAATAAACAAACGGATGAAACCATAAAATAAATAATCCCAAGCGGGAAAGGCTCTTTAGAAAGTTTTCTAGCAGCTCAGCATTGCCTTTTTGATATTCGTTTTAAATTTAGGTACTGAAAGATACGTTTATCCTCAAATGAATAAATGTTACATAACTTAAATCTCACTTCTGATTACCAGTGACTAACTGCGTTATACTATCAGTAATTGTTATTGTTATACTATCAGTAATTGTTATACTATCAGTCACGTTTTACTATCAGTAATTGTTGACAGACATTATTTAAGTGAAGTGTCTGTACTTGACGTCAATTTTAACTCATTGTTTATAATATAATGCTATTTAAGCCTTTTAATTAAATGTATTTAATTAAGCATATTTCGGCCTATTACAATAAAATATTTGTCCTTTTGAGCCTCTCGAGAGTAGTCTCGAACTCGTGTCTGAAAATTTCCTGAACAAGGTACTACTCTTTTCACAACCATTTATTTACTTCATTTGTCTGCTCTTACTTCTGAAAAAAAATGTTTATTGTTTTTGATATACTTGTCTATTTCCAATTTAGCTGAAATTTTGCATGCTTTTATAAACTAGAACTAGAAACGATATTTTGGCCCTATTCAGCTAATCTGGCAATAGAACTGTAATGTGGTTACAGAAAGTACATAGTTAAATAATGTAATTCCGTCGATTTGAGCTTGTTTAATGTATATCAGTATTTTATTTTATTCAGATTCCAACGATGAAGACGAAACTATTTACAAGAACTCTACTATTATATGAACATAGGGATATGTTATCTTTCCCTATACGAGAAACTGCTGCAACATAGGAATGTCGAATAGGAACATACAAATTAACTGAGTATTTAAGAATAGGAATAGAAAAACCAGTTTAGAGAAATCATTTAAACAACATGCACATTCGAAGGCACATTTTGTGCCAACTCAATATATACTAGGGTAGCACTGGAGTTGTTAGAAATGGCTATTTGTAATAAAAGTAAAAAAAATTAATTAGAAAATCAAAATTCGTACATTTTTTAATCCATGGAAGCACATTTCAATTTATCGTTTATTTTTGTAAATCGGCGGCAATTTTAAAATAGTGTGAATAAAGCTAAGATTAATTGAATAAAAGAAAAACCTCAAGTTAACGTTAATTTTCTGTAATTCGAGATACGAACTGACAAGAGAATAAAATATTTGTAAGATGTTTGGAAAGTTTAGCCATTATTTAGATATAGACGATTTGCTAATATTATTTTTCCAATAACGTCTTATGTATAAAGAAAAAAGAAGTAATAAATAATAAAAATGGTATGTATAATTTTAGTGCTTTACCTAGTAAATAACTTCTCAATCAAATCAACAATCCCTTAGAATTTCTAACAGGTATTTTTTAATTTCACTTTTACATAATCAAGTCTATAGATAAAAGAAATTAGAATTTCATCTACTTCTAAATGTGTTGATTTGAGACTTAGCAAACTACACGGTCAATTATAGTATGTGCTTCTACCTAGCTTTTAAATTACCGTGTAAATCAATTTTTTTACTGTTACTTAAATCGGTGATCAATAAAACATCTGCAAAATTTGCTTATCTGCAACGGATATTAATCTATTTAAGAATCCGTAAGTTGGTATCATTGATCCTTTCCAGCGCTTTTTTAACTAAATAAAGCTGTTTGTTTGCTAATTCACAAATATTAAGTTAATTTCTGTCTTCGACCAAGATAAAACTAACAATTTGAAGACTCATAATGAAGAAAGAAAAGTTTTCTTAAAAATGTGTATATTTTAGATATTTTAATGGTATTTTAAGAACTTCTTTACTGATGCCATACTCGACGTGGTACCGTGAGAAAAAATAATTTGTTCTAAAACAATTATAAATTAAAATTTTATTGTGTCCCCAATGTTTTTTTGTAAACATAATTTGTAAAAGTGTTCAATTAAATTTTTTTTATAACAGTCGGTCTTAAACTAGAAGAGCATTGGTGCTGCAATAGACTGACGAACAAGTATACTGAAGAATATGAACACGGTGAAATGATACGGGTAACTTTTTTGTCATTTGACCATGGAACTCCAAAAAATATTTTAATCTGAATATGAATTACACTGGATAGATTTTACTAAAAGTTTTAGGTTTATTTATAAAACGTATAAAACTCAAATTATCTTTATATATATATATATATATATACATATATGTATTCTAAAAGGTATCTATAAATCTATAATTAATAAATTACAGGTTTGAGGACCTTGAAATTTCAGTATAATTAACAAAATACAAATATGAATAAATCAATTACAACTAAGTTTCTTTGCCGACCAGTTTACGGGCTATAGTTAACAATTCCATAAAATATGATTGATTGATGTTTGCCATTTGGTTTCTTTTTCAATACTTTAATTATCTCCACCAAATTATGGAATTCTGCATCACCATTTGCATAGAAGAAATTTTGTTGAATTTCCTAGCTAACCTTTACATCATCGTAAATTCAGAATAATCTGATATTTAACTGTGGCAAAAAAAAATTTTCCCAGGATTATTATTTATTTAACATGTAAAATATTTAAATTACTAAAGTAATTTAGAGTTAAATTAATTAGCACACAAGTAAACAATATTTTTATAAGTTCGGTTAATTTTAGTAATTGCATATACAAATGGAGAATGTATTTAAAAACTGAAAATTCTGTAATTGGAGACAGAGAATTCAATTTAATTTATCTGAATGTTAGCTATACTTCAAATAATATATAATTATTGAACGCTCAGGCTACAATTAGAAAATGACAAAAATAACTTTTCACGACTTTTATATGAAAGAAATGGTAACAAAGCCACTCAGTATATCTCAAGGCTAAAATATTCTTACTAATTATTTTTTAATGAATTAAGTGATCTTTCAGAATTACGTGGTAACATTAGTTGATGTTTTGATGATGGGTTTGAAGACTTATATCAGAAATGGGGTGATGGCTGAAAAAATATAATAAAAAATAGTGTGGCGTAAGAATTAAATGTCTTATTTATGGAAACTTCATTTTACATGGAATGTAATTTTTTTTAATACGTAGTATAAATTACAAGAAACACATTTTATTTGATATTCAGTTAAGAAAATTTTTCTATGAATTTCATGCTTGTTCCTATTAATTATCAAATAACTTTTCCAATTTATTATCTTCTAAATATTCACTTAATGTTTAACTGTCACATATTTTTAAGACCAAATCAGGATAGTCGACTTGGAAACCATACGCCCTATATGTACAACGAGCGTCAATTCTCCGTAAAGGTGATGCAAAAATAAATTGGATATTTTAAAATGATTACGGAACCGTTCCTGGGGACAGTCTCGCCCAAAAGAAGAGAGAAAAGTCTCTCCTTTTTCGTCTAGACGAAATTGCATCACAGAAAAAAGAAGTGATCACGTCAGTTCAGACACTATAGGGAGAAAAAAACCATTTACTTATAAAGCGTGTATGAAACGTTCGTGACTTTGTATTACTCTAGACTTTAGCTTGTATTTCATTCAACGGCTTACTAAAAGTCGTTCTAGCCACCTAACTTCTGTATTTCCATCTCTGTTCTAGTTTTTTTTTGTGAATGACGATTATAAATAAGCATCACATAAAAATATATTCCGAAGCGGATTTCGTTATTGTGGTTAATATTTTATATTAATTAGATTTTTTCAAGTCTATACGAGACTATCGATGATCATGGAGTTTAGAAAACGACGGTTGGGATATTTTTCACGAAACTAGGAGTATTCATAATGGATTTAAAAAAGTGATTTTGAATTAATCTAGATATAAACTCATTGAAAAAAAGTCAAATTTACAGCATAATGTACATATTGTCTTACATTAGGGCAGCAATCGCCTATGTTTTTATATAATTCACCCATCCAGTTGCCCCCTTGTAATACTATTTTTCGAGATGATCCCTTGTAATACTATTTTTCGAGATCAATTTGTATAGGTAAATACTACAAATAATTTTGTGTATTTCGATATTGATATTTAATTTGTTATTTCCTTAATAAAATTGTAGATTCATTGATGATTAACGTTACTAGTTATTTTAGTAGGTTTTTTTAAACTATACTCCACAGGATACATGAAATTATAAAAAAATTACTTCGTTATTTGCTCTAAAAGTTCCGCAGTGATTGAAGTGAATATTTATATATTCACTTCAATTGCAGATAACAAAAATTTATTGCATTGCAGATAACAAAAATTTTAACAGTTATTAGATTGAAACATAATTTAATAATTTATATTTAAGTGCACAACATAAATCATCTTTAAAAGGACAGTGATATGAATTCAGATTTGTCATTTTTACTATGGAATTAGAATCGAAGGGAGCAAAGTGACTGCAATAGTTTTTTGTTATATTTTATATTATTTAAAATTGTTTTTAATGTAATTAAATTTAAGATATCAAATTTCATGTTAACCCGCTCACAGTCCATATTTATCTCGCAGCCCATAACAACCTTTTTTCATTTCTGAACAGTACGTTAATAATGAAAAAATTGCCATATATTTTTACCAAACTACAATATTGAAAGTTCAGTTTTTTATTCGTAGTCCTAAAATTATCCAATTTTTAAAAATTTTCTAATATTCGCCGTTGATACAAAGCAATTGGAATAAACTATTTCATAGAAAATATACACCCGTTAACTTCTATTTATACACAATTATTCAACCAATGGAATTTTACAAAATAATTTTTTAATTTTCAAAATGGTACTATTGAGACTTGGGGGAGATAATATCCCTTATAAATAGGCTAAATATTTTTGTTTCTAGGTCTAATGCTTTCAGAGACAAACGAACAGATGGGTGAACACGTGATTGACTTGGCAAGGGATCCGTTTTTACTTTTTTGAGTATAGAGTTCTAACACTAACTCCTGCTGGAAATTCTCCGGTGCACTAAAATAAAACTTAATGATTTTACCTGCATCGAGTTCAAATGGTATTAGGAATAAAGGAATAAACAAAAAATATCACTATAAAGTAACCAGTTTATTGACACTTGTTATATTCACTGATGATCACCGTTGACCTTATATTAAACAAATATGTCATTAGCCACCTAGAAGTCCTCCAGAGACAAGATTATTGTCCATTTCTTTGATAAATATCAATAATGGCTCATGCTTAATTATAATGGCCCACCTTTAAAAATTTTGATTATATCTAACATATGTTTGATTTCCTCTATTTTGTGTCTCTTTAAATGGTCAAGTATATATATTACGGGGAGAATGTTTATATATAAAACTGTACCTGGAATGACGTTATTGTTCTTTTCATAAGAGTAAATCATTTCACGGATTTAAATGGTATTTAAATACTTTATACCTCAGAAGATTAATACTCAATTTTTCTTCTGAATATTATTATTTAGCAGTTACAACACAATCAATAGACAGCGATGGATACTCTTTTCGTGTGGAACTATGATATATTTTAATTTTTATGATTCGCCACTACAAGGCGGCATCAATTTTATTTAAATTAAATGGTTTTGATGAAGAATTTGTATTAACATAATAGTAACTACAGAATCGTCATTATATATCAGACGTTATGTAAACACAGAGGAACTTGTGATATAATATATATATATTTATTTTTTGCTATTTTTGGGACCAAGAGCAAGTAAAACTGTTAACAGTGTGAAAAATCGTGTAATAATATCTAATAAATAATAATGATACTAAAATAATTCACAGTATGTACTTGAACGCAGTCTGAAGCTACTTTTTGTCATATCTATAAGAATTTAAGGTGGATATTTAATATAATATCATTGAAACCACGACTTATTTGAAGTTTGCCCATGTGGGACCGTTGACCGTTTTACTTTGTTGCATTAAAAAAAACCCAACTAGTCATTTCCACAGCCCTTGATCGTATCTATTTGGGTTAAAGTTATAAGTATATTTAATACTCACTTCCGGGCTTAGCTCATCCCATCTAGTCCACGATATTCAACATTGCCATGGGTCAACCACAGACTTTGATAGCTTAAAATATTATTGTGTTGTGCGGTATTTCATATTTGATTTTACTTCGTAATTATGTTCGCAATATTTATTCAAGGCGAGATTAGAAAATAAAGGTTGTCATAATGCCACAAACATTTAGGTATATTTAAAAAAATACATACAAACATAGCTAACGTAGGATGAAAATCGACATACAGTCGTAGGAGAGAAGAAATATCAAAAATAATTGAAATTTTATTCGAACTTTAATGCATTTTTTTACATAAACGGCCGATTTTTTTGCAAAAACGGTTACATTCTGTTCTATGGGCAGTAATTGATACGGTTTACTATGTTTTAAGAGTTTTCTCAAGTATTGTGTTAAGGTTGCAATACGAACTTAAACATCATAAAACTTAAAAAAATATTCTTCAAAATAAGGAACTGAATATACATATGAAAAAAATATATTTAAAGATTATAGTAATATAAAACGTTGCTGTTTATTCAAATCAGTTTAGATATCACATATCTACCTAGAACATATAAGTAAAATCACAAACAAGTCAAAAAAATGAGAAAAAATTATGATTTTTTTTGTAACGTTCGTAAAATACCTTTGTGTGATAAGTATTGATTTTAAATTGATGACGTAGTAAACAAATGTGTTATGTCGTTTCATTTCCAGCTCAAAATTAATTATTTCTTTGTCATCGGTAAGTGGGTAAGTGAATTTACCAGTCGCAATGGCAGTGCGAATTGGAAAAATAATAAATATAATAAAATAATGAAATTTATTTTTCTGTGCACACGTCAGACAAAAATTACTAGACGGATTTAAAAGCAATTCATTATTTTAACTTAGAGGCTTGGTTAAGATCTGCAACAAAAGTCGTCAAGTGGATTTATCAACGCTGTTACTGCTAATAAATTAGCAAATTACTGGTAAATGAATTGAAGGTGGTACCTATTTATTCTATAAGTAACCATGATATATTTATGCTTCAATAATTCACCACTAGATGGTGTTATTTGTTTCATTTTTATTAAATGTTATAAATAGATTTTTATAATATTAATTTTAGCATTATCACCATCTACCACACTTTAAGGCAAGCTCCTAAGTTTACGCTAGTGAGAAAAATTTTGAACATGTAGAATTTGGAAACAACGTACACATTTTTGTGTTCTCTGATATTTCTCACGCGAAAAGGGAATACAACTTCCAAGCTTATTGTAAACTATTTCACTCAATTGGTCTATTAATCACGATAAATCATATCTCGGGTTTTTTATTTTTTTTTAAACTAAACATTAAATAAAATCGCCAAAACATTCTAGATCCCAATGATTAGAGTGTCTCCCAATGATTGAATGAGAAATAAAGAAATACGAATCTTCAGAGCGTTCTTCCTTTAATCGTGCCCACTTGGGTTTTAATAGATAGATATTTTTGTTATGTGCAATATTTACAAAATACGTTGCAATAAAAACGAAAGTGCTAACTAGCTCATTACAGGGATAGCCACTAACTCTGAACTCTGTTGGAAAAAGAGTGTTTCGTTAATACGGGACACTACGAGAGGACCCCAAAATTTACTGTATACTTGTGTTACATAATACAAATTGTTATGAATACCTATAATATAAATATGAGAAATATCTAGTTTTTTTAAAAAGCAAGGTAAACTCGGAGGTTGGTTGGAAATAAGGGTAATATTTAATGTTGGTAAAGATAGTAGTTTAGTGTATTCTATTGCGCTTGTAAAGACCAAAGTCTATTGGTACGAAATAAAGCACAATTCTTTACTTCAAAGCGATAATGGCAATACTGCTTAATCCATTGGCTGCGTGGAACTGGTTGAAACTTGTTACATGCTGTTTCCGAACTTGGATAAACCAAGTCTCTTCAGTGTAGCCAACTTATAAATTTCACCCTAAATTTAAGAAAAAAGAAAGAGGGACAGTGTAAATTTAGTGTTTAAAAAATATGTAGGGTTTTTTTAAAAGTTTAATATTTTTTGTTAGTTTTAAGAACATAAATATACACAGGATAAGAAAAGGTATAATAAAATAATAGCTTCGGCATTAACTGCATAATGACAAAAAGTATCCAGTGCCATACATATTCAATATATATTTATGCGAAGTGTAAGAGATTGCCACACATCTGGAAATAAAAGATTTCCAAGTGGATGTGAGGAAATTTATAATAGCATGATTTTATTGCATACTTTAATTGGAAGCGAATAGCGCGATTTTCGTGTTTCTTAGATTTGAAAAAATAAATCGAGGAAATATTTATTTTAAAAAATATTGCAAATTGTTAGTAGTGAGGTTGCATCAATTTCAAGATGGCAAAAAATGATCGTCTTAAGATGAAATAAAAATTGTACAATAATAATTAAAATAAAAATTTACTTTCTTTTAAATGAAAGCTCTGTATCTAACGAGGGAAACAGTTAGTTAAGAGAATTATTTTGAAGTGAATTTAATTCTACGTATATCAATTCATATTTGTGGACACAACAAATACTTAAATGGGCAATTATATATGAATTTCATAAAATCATTAAGTTTAGGGGGTTTACCTTTGATTTCTGAAAGTTTAGATGTCGAGGGAGATGTTAGGGATTTAATAAAATTTGAAAAAATGTTAAAGGCTGACAACACGGCAGCAACAATGGCTGTAATTTTTGATCACATTTTCAAAATAAAATAAAGAATTGATATAACTTTCATTTGAATTATAAAATTAATATTTACACTTAATTATAATTAATTGCATGTTCAGAGGTTTAGTTAGTTATTCTCTGTTTAAGTCGACTAAAAAACTGTGAGATTCAATTTGGTGTAATAAAAACCCATATATCATATAAGCTGTAACAAATAACTATTAAGTATTCTAAAGTTTATTTACATTTTTTTTTGTTTTAAAAAATTCTATCAAACATCATTTCGACGTAACTATAATGTCTTAGGTTGTTGAACACAAAAATGCTTTCAGCTCACTTCGACTAAGGTATTCATCTTCGACTTCGGCATTTGAAAGGAACTTTTAATTAAAATGATTACACTTAATTCATCTCAATAATTTCGCGAAAAAAAATTATATTTGTACATCTTACTTTATTTGTGCTCCAACAAACATTTGACCGGGTTTTTGATTCTATGCATATTTAAAAGTTCATTTACGGAGGTTCGATGATTATTACACTACGCCAAGTTCGTAATTATAGTTCAAATATGTCAAAGATTAGCTCCGTGTGGTAGACAAATGCTGTAAACTGGCAGTTAGGTTTTAAAATATAAACCTATCTCGAAATCTTAAAATGGTGAAATATATGTCTGCATGGAAATTGTACTTTGCGATAAATACACAATTAATATGACCGAGACCATCATCAAATTTGTCATTCAAACAACTTTTCCGAAGTTTTCTTCATTTATCCGCCAAATTTTCTTCATATTTATTATTTCCTTGCATTGTCCCTTTCTCTGAATCTCTCAAAAAGAAAAAAGAAAGAAAAATGTACATGCATACACACACACATACACATATATAAATATACATATATATATATATATATATATATATATATATACACACAAGTTTTTGTTTAGATTGTTACAACAATTTTATACTCTTTTCATTTATTATTCTTAAATTACATTCGAGTGAGCGACAGTCATTTTTATTTTGCGGTGCTAATTAATGACTCCTACTGACTGAAAGAGGCTTTGCTTAGAATTAATAAAAACAAATATTATAGATTTTTGACTTCTCAAATAAATGAGATGGTAAATAATTTTAATATAATATCGAATATTTTGGCGAATATAACAAATTGTTATTTCCAAAGAAAAGAAAATTATACCTGGCTGTTATGTTTCGATCAAAATAAACGTTTTCGGCCAAACACTGGTTAGAAGTTCGAAAAGTACCACTGATATACAAATGCTCTACCATAAAACCATAAAAGTGCGGAGGGAGGGCGACGACAAAAGGTGCCGCTCGCGATATTTGCTTTTGAAGTCGCCGCCACGATGGTGTGCGTCATGGGAGCTCAAAACACGTCATTGAATAAATAAATACCAACAGACTCATTCGAGGCAGTGCCTCGACAATCGACAGTGCTGCATCCGAGGTCAATTTATTTTATTCTGTGGTTAGCATCGTGACGTGCCGCCATCACCGTGATGACAATTTATTTATCATTGTGCGTACGTTTATGGATAGATTACAGGTTGCTTATGAAGAAACGCGTAATAATCATAAGGAAACCGGCAAAAATGGTTCGATGGCAAAGAGAAGGAATGTGAATGAAGAAATACTGTTATTTTTGGAATAAAAACACAAAGCTATCGGCGACATAAAGTACAAAAAATATATAATTTTTTTGAAACCAAACACAATAAAACATCCTACCCAAATAAAATAAAATCTGTATTTCTTTATGAGCATTCACTATATGGCAGCATACCGCAATTTCGTCCGCGTAGAATTAATAATGCTGCTTTCCTTCGCGGTAAGTAAACGCCTCGACAGTCACTAAATGTTCCGTTTTCCAAACTGCATTCCTCGATTTTTGTTTAATTTTTCGTCATTGTCCTGCTCTGATAAAGTAACAGCCTATAACTTTTACACAATGTATGAATTTCTAACACGAAAAGGATTGCTGAAATCCGATGTGTGGTTCCAGAGAATAGTGCAAGTAAACAAATAAACAATTTTTTTTTATTTAACACTATAATATAGGTTTTTAATATGTCAAGAATTATTAACAAGAAATAAAGAGACAATGAAATTTAATGGAGGGTGTGACATCCCTTGAAAGACGATTCCAAAATACAACCAATTTCAGTTAGTTTTAAAATGTATTAAATTTGTTCCAATGAATGATATATACCAAGAAATTAAATATAAAACAAGAACTTTGTGACTTTTTCCGACGACCCCGGCTAACCCTGGCCAGATCAAGTTTCATGAGTTTTGAAGACCTCTGCATTTCTTACAAAAGCAGGGAATGTATTCTACCTTTACAATTTACAGAGGGAGAAAATTTAATTTCCAAGACGAAAAGAATAAATCTTTAGTTAAGTTAATTTATATACTATTATGAAAAATAACCTTATTTTTGTTAAAAAAAATACAATAGCCCTTATTTGGATAAAGGACGATTCAAGTGAAAATTTACCTATATTTTACGTATAATAAGCATCACTTTCAATGTATTAAAGTAGTATTTTATTACATTTCCTTTATGTGACAGTGGTTAATAATTATATTACATTTAATGCAATACGACCTCAATAATTCTATTCACTGTCAGCATTTTACATAAAGCAAACAATTGATATTGGGACAATCGCTTCTAACCACTCAAAGCATTAATAGAAACTTCGTTGCCATCAATTGCAATCGATTGTGCAAAGGTAGCGGTTAGAAAAATTGGTCAAATCGAACCTGAATCATCGAGGATTCCGTACCTCGTTAGAAATTAAATACTTTTTTTATCATAACTAATCACTAACATCGACTTCCTAATAGATTTAGGAAACTCCTTCAATAAATGCTGAATTCTACCTAATAATGTCAAGTAGGGAAAGACATCAAAAAGTGAATACCTTAAAAAATATGACCTGAGTAATCATTGCCATACTTTTCCCACAATTTCTACATAGTTTTCAAAAACCCCGTTTTCTCATAATTTTAAGTTCTATAGTTAGGAAATAAGGGGAAAGGATATGTTTTTACATGTTTTTCGGCAAGTTTCTAAAAACACAGTCCCTAAAATTATGGAGCTGATTTTTCAGTGATACTGAAACCTAATAGCATGTTCTTTTAAAGCGTAGTCGGTATAAAATTGACTGAGAAAGTATTGTAGCGAAAAGATACATGCATGCACACATACGTGCATTCAGACAAACATACAGACACATGCATCGAAAGAAGGAAAGAAGAGATAAGAGGTAAAAGAGTGGTAAGTACAATAATCAATTATTATGTATTTGATACGACTCCTCAAGGTGTATATGGATGGAGCATTTCATATACCACATAAAAAGATTTTTAAGGTGGTTTTAACCTTATTGGGTTATAAAAGCAGTATTTCAGAACATTTACGAAAGGAATGAAAAAAAATAGAAGAATGAATCTTTATGTAACATTGAATATATATTTACTGATGACATCAACAATTTTCTAGAGTCATGGAGGAGCCGCAGTAAGTAACTGTATACACAATGAAGCCCAGTGGGAAGCAGAATTTTTAGTTCCTCAATAAATTATCTGACGTACAGAAAATTTATTTTTTTTATAATGTAATTAATTTACTATTGGTTTAAAATTGTTTCCTTCAAAAATTAAATTATTTATATTTATTTTATTTTCATTTAATGTTATGTTTCTTTTATTTTAAGCGCGACATGTTTTTACTTACAAGAACTTACCATTTAAAAGCGCCTACACATTTTATTTATACAGAGGGTTACAAAAATAGAATGGGTTAATATTCTGATAACGGATATGATAATAAAACCCACAATGCGTTAACAGGGAATCGAAAAAAGTAGCGCCGCGCACGACTAAGAGGGATGTTAAAAACATTTATTAACCTTAAAGCAATAGGCTAGAATAAAAAAAATATGTAAACAATTTTGAGTGAATTCTGCCTGCTTGAATTGTTTTTTCATGAAATTGTTGTGTCCAATGTAAAAGTACATGGAGTAATTGAAATAATAAAAGTATGTGCTTTATATTTTCATACTTATTAAAGACATCCGTTTTTAAATGTGTTTTAGTTTCTGCGTCTAGTTCTTTGAAAGATAATGTTCCCATTTAATATATTATTTCAAATATTGAAATGTTAGGTAAATTGAGTGACTTTAAATATAAAACCAATTAACCTAAAAAATATTTTCTATACCTTTCACTCGCAATAAATAAAGCAATTTAATTTTTAAAAATAAAATATTACTACACCCAGGTGAATTTTATTAATGATTTAACATTTTTATTTAAGGCACAGCTAAATATTTAATATAAATAGGTATATAATTAAATAGTACATGGACAATAAAATAATCGCAAATCAATATACTCAACAACTTATTGCCTGTTTGCAAGAAAATTTAAACGGACAGAACAATTCTACGAATCGTTAAGCAATTACCCTTGATTTCATGAAACATCCATTTCAAAAAAATGGTCTTTCAATTTTTACATTTTACTGGCTGCGCCCTGCGGTATCACTCTGGTGGAATTATCTCAATTTTGCTGCTTTTCACTACGATCACTAAAGGCCATCTCCCGTCCGCCAAACGACGTCGTTACCGAGGTAGGCGCTATGTCTGCATTAATAAACTGTTAGTAAATAGGTGTGTCTTTCTTTACCTTGCGCCCTTTAATCAGTGTTACCCAACCATTTTGCATTATTTATCACAGTCCCTAAAACTGTTACTGTCTTAAAATATCGCCTATAATCTTTCTCGTGTATGGATTTTATAACAAAAAAAACATTCTTGAAATTGCACCTATGTTACCGCTTAATATTATTAGAAATTAGTCTTTGCATTTAGTTTATAGATAATGGAAATAAAATATTTAAATATAAGTATTTTTTTTTCTAATCAATAGTCTGTTACGAATCTAATACATACACTTACATTTAATGATTTTATTTAATTTTTTATGTAATTTTTTCTTGCTCTACGTTAGCCGATCTGACTTATTGTGCAATTTTGTTTGAATTTGAAACTGTATTTTAATTTTAAAATTACTACGCTCTTCCTATTTTGTTACATAAATCTCCAATTAGTCCCTTCGCGCTTATCTTTACCGTTAGGTATAAAAAATGGGTTTACAAATAATTAATGTAGGATCATACCCTGTATTAATTATTCATGCATACATTTGCTCACACGCAGATTCATTTTTAATTTATATGAAAAATAAATTAAAAAATATTAATTTTATAAATAATTTAGTTTTGTTTTGTAAGTAGAAACTATAAACTTATGCCCACATTTTTAAAGTAATTTGTAAGTGATGCTTCTAAAGGAAATCTCAAATAAAATGTGACATCCTTAAAATAAGAACCTTGCTATCTTTAAAAGAAGTATGAGTGGGACTCATTTTACTAGAGTTTCTTACCCATATACTTTTAATATGTAATTATATTGCTTAGTACATATTTAACGGGGGCAATAAAAATAATTCAATTTATTTTTACTGAATGTTGCTATCACTATCTTTTACATTTTTAAATGCCCAGTTCAATAGATAGAAGATAAGCAAGGGTATTAATTCTTTTTTTGGATACTCATATCATGCTAAGCTAATATGATACATGCACAAAAAAAACGTAATATTCAATGTGGCCTACCAAAAAAAATATTTTTCATCCTCGTGTTTGAAGTAAGGGGAGGTCAATTAAAAAAATTAATTTTGTTTCATTTTCAAATATTTGGTAATAATTTTAAGAGTTATTACAAAATTCTGTTAGATATGGGCGTAAATCAAAACAGTTATAAAATTGTGATTTCCAGACCGACAGATAGACACGACGAATTATAAAATTGTGACTTGCCGACGGACAAACAAATACGACGAGGCTATAAGGGGCCGAATTTTACTATTAGGCTATGGAAACCTAAACTGCAAAAAGTTAAAGCACTGATCCGTATTTATATTAAATGGGAGCGAAATGTTTACATTGTATTCAAAATGTTTTGTAGTCTTATTTTTAACAAATATTAAATTTTGAAATGTTATGAGTTTTCTCTGATTTTTATGTGATGCAGAAAATAAAAAAAAACTTTAAAGTAGCGCTTAGTGATCAATTTTATTTAAAATTTTTCCAGCAGTATTGTTTAATTATTTTTGTATTGTGGAATGAAAATGAAACGCTACTTTTGTGGATTTTGAAAGACGCTTCAATTTTTTTTAATTAAAATTAATGTTGACGGCGGCTAACTATGCGATTTTTTGTTCCTCAGATGGATATATTTACATGCCAATTTCTTACTTTCGTGACACGAAAGCAGCAGATTTACTATTTATATTGCACCGTTTATCGATATTTTATAAAAATAAATTTATGTAAAAATACTATACATTATAAATCGATCATTGAATTATGTGTACACTGAATTTTATGTATTTATGTCCAAACATCGGAATCTACTTTTCTAGTATTGGTGGTACTAGAGAAGTCTTAGTACTCCCACCAACGAAGCTCACCTAATATCTCACGACAGCTAAGCTCATGTGAATTACATACGTGCAAAGTCCATTAGTATTTCATGCACGTAAACTAGTGTATTATATTGTAGTAAAAATTATACACATATTAAATCTAGTAACGATTCGTTAATTGACTGCAGTGTTATTATATAAATAAAAAAAAGATGGAACGATAAAATAACTTTCTGGCGTAGTGGCAGTATCGAATACAAAAGAAGTCTATTAGTATCCCAAGCGGACAAAGCTCTTTAGTAAAATGCTTTTGAAATTTATCCAGCAGCTCAACATTGCCTTCAAATCTTTGCCGTTGTTTTAAAAAAAAATTAAAGCCATGCCCTCGAACAGAATCCTCCTTCATGTTGACAACTTTTACAAACTCGGTCAGAAGAACGGCCGAATATTTATCTGGTATAAAAATAATGGTAATAATAGCCTCCTTTTTTCTCAAAAAAAAAAGAAGAACTACGCGGAATACGATTCTCAAACTTTGAAAAATAAGTAATTGCTTTCGAAAAAATCGTGAAGGAAACGTCTAAGAAAGAGCGGGTCGACTCATTCCTTCACATGATATTATAGAGTACCCTGTAGACTAAGTTAAAAGACAATAAATAATTGAAGGAAATTGCTAGTTAGTTTTTCAGTGTTCTAATAATTTTGCATGATACCTTACGTAAACAAATATTTAGTTCTTAGATACAAAACGTTTTGTCAAAATTGTTATATAATGAATATGTAAATAAATGAAGCTAAAAATTTAAATCATCTGGGAGTGAAGCTAAGAAAAGCTTTACAATAAGTATCAAAATCAGAATGAAGGAAATCTTCAGTATTTATTTGTGAAAACATACAACTTAAATTTTATTGAATTATTGGTTCTTCAAATTAAGTAAAAGCTTTTTATTCAAAATTTCGTTGATTTGATTTGTTTTAAAGAAAATTGATTGAAAATTTTCAATTAATTGTAACAATGTACTTCGGCTAAATTCTGTTTTTTCGTGAACAAAAATAGCTTATTTAACTAGAAATATTTATACACAATAGATTTTTAAGCTAAAACAGATTTTTGTTACGTTACGCTAGATACGTAATAGTTTAAATCGGAAGAAATAGTCACAAAGGAAGATTCTTCGTGGCGGAAAGTGTTGGAACACCCTGACTACCATCATGTAGTTAAGCAGGTGTTAAATATTGTAACGGATTTTTCGGAAGCAAACGTGACGCTTTTCGTGGAAATCTTTATTGGCCGACTATCTTATTGAGCACGCACGTAGGAGAGTTTTATCGGAAGGCTCTCAGACGATCTGCAAATATTGGTTTTCGAGCGACGTCTTACGCGTAAACAAAAATAATAATAAATAGTAAAAAAGATGTGGATAATTATGGCGTATTATCTAAGTAAGTAATTTGTGCATCAAATCAACAATCCCTTATTATTTCTAACACATATTTATTCAATTTTATTTACATATAATCAAGTTAATAAATAAAAGCAATTTGAATTTCATCCTATTCTAAATGCTTTATTGATTTGGAGTTCAGCAAATGGGCAATTATCAGATGCTCTTCTACCTAGGTCTTAAACTTCCATGTAGATTATTTTTTTTTACTGTTTCATAGATATCCATAAATCGGTTATTAATGAGTTACAGATTCAAGGAGCTTGGCATTTCAACAAAATTATCAAACTACATTCACGAGTTAAATAATCACAATTGAGTTTTTATGTTGACCAGTTTACGAGTTGAAGTTACTAATTCTGAAAAATACGATGGATTTATTTTTGGCAATTGGTTTCTTACTCAATACTTGAATAATATTTACCAAGTAATGGAATCTTAGATCTTACTGTGGACGTTTTATCTCAGAAAATCGAACAGTTATTGAGAACGAATAAAAAATTATCTTCGTCCGTTCCATTAGGCGATAGATTTCTTCACCATTTTGTAGATTTCTGTTTCGAGTTTTATTCAACAAGTAATGTCGTTTTTGAAATGTGAAGATTTTGTTTGCACATTAACTGTATCATAGTAAATAATTTAATAAGGGTATCAATTAAATTAATCAAGTATAATAAAATGAATCATTTAAAATAAGATATTTTTGGGATGTCGTATTATAGATTGGGATAAGTAAATGAGAAATGTCTAGGTGAGTTACAGTGCAGCTAATAATCTGTCCGATCATTAGCGGAGAAAATATAATAAACGACATTTAATATTTTACCCATCAATCATAAAAAATCGATCGTGCAAAAATCGGAGTGACGAGATCCTTGCAATGGAAATACGCCAAGGGACAAAAGAAGAGAAAATACGAATGGATATATGCTGACGAACACCGAAGACATTTAATCCTTAGCATACGCCTGTTGACGTATGCTTTGAATCGATGGAAAGTGACCACCGACCTTGTCCACCAAAAATCGACAGCTTTCGGTGATCGATTCACGACCGGCAAAATTTGCTTGTCTCCAACGCGTATTAGTCTGTTTAACAGTTCGTAAGTTGATATCGTTAATCCCCTCTTTTAACTAAAAAAAACAGTTTGTTAATCCATCGGTTTTAAATTAATTTCCTCCTTCCGCCAAGGACAAATGTATAAAAACATTGAAGACTAATATTTTTGGATATTAAAAAAATATTTCAAATATTTTCAAATGCATTTTAAAAACCTCCTAACTGGTACTCTAATCGATGGAGTACCGTGAAAAAAATAATTTCTTTGCCCAATTTGACGTTTGGAGAGACACTAAAATATTTGTGAATAAAGATGTTTCTATCTCCTCCGTTGCTTAACATTTCTTTGGAAAATTCGACAGTCTTCAATTAAAATTTTATCACTATTGGTCTTAAACTAGACGAGTTATGGTACTGCGGTATCCTGATATACAAATGGACTGGCGAATATAAAAACGAGGAAATGATACGGGTTGCGTTTTTGAAATATATTAATATTATTTTATTCTATTACAAATTGACCAGTTAAATACATATTTTTTTATTTGCCCCATTTATGTTTAATTTGTCATATAGGATACATAAAAATATTTTCTAATAAATATGGCAGACGGATCTAGCCAAATTTGACACAATGTTTTTTTGATGGTTTCAAAAATCTCTTTATATCAAATTGGCAATGAGCCGTGTTTTTGCATACGTATCGAGCAAAAAAAATAAAAAATGTTTAAAGTTCAAAATGTTGACACATTTTGGACACATGTGGACACATTTTAATAAAATTTTGAATTTCACACCTCAGAGCTTTATTCACTATCTGCATAAGAAATCGTAGATTATTATCCGACTTTACCATTACTTCACTTTTATTTCAATATTTATTTTAAATTAATGCGTACATTAATTTGAATATTTCGGAGAGAAATCGAAACTATGTAGAAAGTAAGTTTATTTATTAATTAACAATTATTTATTTATAGTTATGTAACTTTTCACTAGATGGCCGTAGTTATTTTATCTTTAAAAATGTTTCTTATTTATTAATATATTTATAATTATGCATTTCCTAGCGGCATTTTGGTACTTCATCTGCATATAATTCTGAAATGCAAATGCAGTGATTTAATGCCTTCATTTATACTCTTAGATTAGACACAAAATTTATATTATGTGGTCCCTCTACGTTCTTTTGTCCATTCTTGTTTGTTTCTAGAGTCAGATTCTGTCCACCATCTGTATAACGAGGATTTTGTTTAATTTTCTAGCAAACTTTTTATCATAATAACTTTGAAAGCATTTGATATATACTAAAATTTTCCTGGGATTATTATTTACATGTTATGTGAAATATATAAATTGCTAGAGTAGTTTCAACTTAAATCCATTCCAACCACGACTAAAGAAAAAATGCTCTAAAGATTCGCATTTATTTATCTGTCTTTGAATCATTGCATGTCCTTGTCTAACCCAGAATAGATTGGTGATTTTATTTAATGTGTGGTTGTAAAAAATATTGAAACTGGGGATGTGTTTTTTAAGATTAACATAAATTACGTGAACTAATTTAATCGAATCTTGACAATTTTGTTTTGTCTTTTCGTTAACAATATCAGAGGATCGAATAATGTGTACTATAGATATTATAAACCTTGTACATCTTCAAATTTTTTCCCTTTGGTTAAAGTGAGCAAAAGTTTTAATAAACCTGTAATTACTATCTTATAAATTTAAATTCCTAATCTAATTGAAGACTTTTAATAAAAATAAAATTAACACCGCAATCTATTGGAGAAGTACACAATTATAAATTTACAATGGTTAATTATATGATAAATATGTACCACAGTTAATTAATTAAGCAATATTCTGCTAACTTAACAAGCATTAGTCGAGTTGAATAATCAACCTGATAACTTCCATTACAGACGTTAAACCTCTGAGGTATAAAATAACATAGTGTATCTAAATCTATGCAGTGATTTTTATGCGATACACGCACAGTCGCGTAAATTTTACCATTATATTTTATTAGTTATTTGTCCAGTCCACATTACCACTGTGACCACCAGCATCTTCCTATTATATTATAAACGTGTGTGTAAATTCATTTACCCACACACCGATGATGAAGATATAGTTAAATTTTCTTTTGTAAGTGGAACGATATAACACATTTGCTTACCGCGGCATCAAATTCAAATAAACACTTATTGCATGACTGTTTCAATATAATTAGAAATTCAAATAGATAAGTATTTTCCGTATGTTACAAAAAAGTGTATAATTTTCTCATTTTCTTGAGACTTGTCTCTTACTCGGTTGTCTCTTCTAGGTAAATATGGGATGTCTAAAATGTTTTCAATAACTACAGGAATGAGTGTATGAATTAATACGGTCTGTTAATCCGTCCTATTTTTTATTCATGTGTTTATTTATTTTCATATCTTTATGATACCAATTTATAAAAGTTTTGTGACATTTATATTCGATTTTACCCTATACAGAATAATTGAGACATATCCTAAAACATATTAAACCGTAAAACCATATCAATAACTGCCAAAAAATGCATTGAAATATGAATTACATTTCAATTATTTTGGACTATTTTTCTTTTCAACGGCTGTATGGGGGTTTTATCTTAAATTAATTATGTTCCCATATATTGTTTTTTACTTAAATATACCTACAGATTTATGACATTATAACTATATTTAATTTTTACTCTCGTCTCAAAAACATTTCGCGAATAAAATTAAGACATATCTGCAAAGATGAAACAGGACAAGATGCAGTAATATTTGAAGCGATTAAAATTTTTCGTTGGTGAGCGGCGATGTTTAATATAGACGGGTGAGCTAAGTCCGGATGTGGGGATTAAATATACTTGAATACATCCACAGGTATAACAATACTTTCATAATAAACGGACACGATCAAGGGTTGTAGAAATCGCTGGTTGGATTTTTTAAATGCCCCGAACGAAAACGGTAAACTTTCTCACATTGTCAGACGTTAAATTATATTAGTCGCGACCTCAGTGATATTATATATAATAGCCACCTTACATTCTTTTAAAAGAAAAAGAGTAACTCCAGACAGCGTATATAATGTGAATTATTATAGTATTGTTACTATTTATTATGATATTATTAGGAGGTTTTTATATACTTTCCGCAATTTTGCTGGTCCTCACTCAAAGAATAGCAGAAAATAGTTAATATATTATATTCCAAGTTACTTGTAATATAGTACATAGTATATATAGAAGGTGTATCCCTTTGAATTTACATGATATCTGATAGATAATAATAATTCTGTAGTTACTATTATGGAAATATAAATTATTTATCAAATAAAAACATTTAATTAAATTAAAATTGATTCCGATAACGTTACAAATATATGATAGTTCTTCCACGAAGGAAATAGATATCGCTGTCTATTAATTGAGTTGTAACTGCAAAATATTACTCACAAGAAAACTTGAGCAACAAGCTTCTAAGGCATAAAATATTAAGTACCATTTAAATCTGTAAAAAGGTTTTTGCGGAACTGTAAGGAATAAAATATTGAAAGCCGTGACTATCAATGATCATAAAAGAAAATGATCAAAATTATCATAAAGGAAGATAATGAAATTTCAAAAGGATATGTTAAACTCTTATGAAAAAAAAATGTAATCTGATTGGAGTATCCCAAGCAGCGCTTCATATACACAAAATTAAATTTACCCCAAAATGTAAATAGCTGACGAATCACTGAGACAACGAACGAGGAAAAAACTTACATAAGAAATAATAGTAATTTGCATACTTTAAAGGGCAAACTTTAATGTTTGGTCATTATAATTATGCTTGAGCGATTATTGACATTTATTAATAAAATTAACAATTATCTTGACTCCTGATAACTACTTTTAGGGCGCTAATGACACATCTGTTTAATATCAGGTGACTGGTGACCAGAAGTGGATAAAACAAGTATGCTGAAACTGGTTACCTCGTTAAATGAAACTACGTGATGTAGTATTATTTCTACTTTCTTTAAGTTCTTTACCACGACCTAGGTTTCGTTATATTACAACATCTTCAGGTGGGCTATTAGCAAAGATTCCTAGAAATAATACTACCTCACGTAGTTTCATTTAATTGTGAATAATGAATTTCTACAAAATTAACGCCAAATATATTCAATGGTTACCTCGCAGTAATATTTTATTCGTTTCTTTATTCCGTATACAATTATACTTATTATTATGTTTTTTAATAATAAATTTATACCCGTGTAACAGGTACGTAAAATCAATCGTATTAAATGCATTAAATATAAGAAACTAAACAATTGATGAAACAATTTAATTTTGTAAACAAAATACGGTTAAGAAAAACGTTACATTTTACATGCATTACAAAACACTGATACTTTAAATGATTAAACCAATGTCATGAAGATACATTTTGTACACAGACAGTTTATAAGTGAACGTGATTGAAACTTTTTCATTCACCATAAATAGTTCAGTTAAAGTTTATCAATAGACAATAAACTGTTGTAATTCATGAAGCGTTATATATAATTATGGTAAGATTATAATAATGTACTCAGTGCAAGTGTCCACGCAATGGAGTGATACGAAACACGCCCTGTTGCCAATGCTCTAAACTCTTACAAATTTTACGTAAGCTTCGTACGTCGAACTACAATACCCGCAGGTCCAAATTATTTACGAATCTTAATTTTTTCATGCATGCTGACTAGCGTATCCGATATTCCTTATTACTGGGCTTGGATATAATACAAATTTTATTCAATATTGCTTAAATACTTTAAGCCGTCTTAGGCATTTTTAAGTCAATTATAAATCACAATGGAAAAATATATCTCTAACTTGAATGTTGCCTATGAAAGTCTCATTCTTTCAAAACTAATTTTATCAACCTTGCAAAGAAGGGCACAATGAAATCACGTAATAATATTTTCTGACTGTGTGTTTGTTTAACAAAAGTGACGGTACGTTCGTGATGAATTTATCATTCTATTTAATTCTAAGTTTTAAAATTGACATTATCAATGCGACTCCTTGTCCTAGTATGAGAAATAAAATATATAAGTGAGATACCAAAGAATCCACTATAATACTTATGATTGCAGCAGTAATAAAACTAAAGGATTATATAGTGAAAGTACTTAGAGAGTTATTTAACAATACTTTGTTATTGTTATCGTTCATTAAGGAAAAAATGTTACTCCCATAGGATGAGTAAATGTTTTAAACCATCCTTCGCTAAATCTTCAGACAAACATTTAATTGTTTGTTTTTCACGAAAATAATCTTTATTTTCGCTAAATCTGAATGACAACAATTTAATAAGGCAGCATAATTATTATTTTATTATTTAATTAATATAGAAAATAATTTTATAATGGAAAAATTTTAATTACTGAATATATTTGGCGTTAATTTTGTAGAAATTCGTTATTCACAATTAAATGAAACTACGTGATGTAGTATTATTTCAACTTGTTTTAAGTTCTTTACCACGACCTAGGTTTTGTTGTATTACATCTTCAGATGGGCTATTAGCAAAGATTTTTCTATTAGCAAGAATATTTGTTAATAGCCCACCTGAAGATGTAATACTACGAAACCAAGGTCCTGGTAAAGAACTTAAAGAAAGTAGAAATAATACCACATCACGTAGTTTCATTTAATTGGGAAAATTGTATTTCTGATAAAACTTTTCACAAAATTGCTTAGTGACCCACGACACTCAATTGTGTTAATGGCAATTTATATTAACCACCAGTGGGCATCACGAGTGGGTCTTATTTATGGTGGTTTCCATTAAGAATTTTCTCAAAAGGGAAAAAAATTAAATTTAATACAATTTTACTCTAATTTGGTGACTTATATGACATAATAGTAAAAATATTACCATTTGACAAATATATGATTTGTTAGACACCCAAATGTATGCATCATTATGGATATCATAATGAAATTTGACTTGTCTACTATATTACTATGACTCAAGTTTCATACATATTATCTAATATATTAGTCTATGTCTTTATCTTTCATTTACATAGTTTTACCATAAAAAGGATAAAAAATTAAAAGGATATGAAAATTAATTTCAAGGCCAACTTTGTTTACATTTCGTAAATCAAAATTATTGCCATTCAAAAAATTTTAATATTCATTCATTATTCCGTGAAATATTAAAGTTCATAAAAATATTATTATCGATTTTTAAAATTACTTGTCGGAATAACTCTTAATACGATTTTTTTTTCATTTGTGGTTTAGATAAATTATTATTCCCTTCTTATTAATCAAATAATATTAATTTCAGTTGCTTACTTTAAATTAATTTTTTTGGATAATTAGAATATTTTTCAACGTTTAGTTTGACATAAGGGTTGATTGGTTTAATGATATTTTATTCTGTTAAATGGTTTGTTATTTGTGATACAGAGTGAGTGAAATTACTAATATGTAATTTTTAGTGCTGATGGAACATGGTATTATTATGCCAAATGTCATTATAATAGCCCTAATATTGAACGTCGAACGATATCCAATAACCAAGTCTCATTACGATAAATACAGGAGAATAACCCATCATTTCAGTCATCATCAGATGATACTTCTCCAACAATATTTACAAACATGGAACTAAATATGCTTACTCCTTTTATAAGGAAGCAAAATTCGAATATCAGGCGCACAACATAGATAATTTAAGTCAAAATTAATGTCGTCGGTTGCAAAAATGTGGTACGGGGAAGTAAAGGGCACTTAACACGGAAACGGAATATAGAAACTGGTCGGCAAAAGTATTAAGCTAAGATGCTCAATATAATATGCTATTGTATAGAGATAAGACCGAAGTGCAAATTTTATTTTTTTCACATTTTTTTTTATTTATCGCATCTTATCACAACATATACGTACATACAACACATGGATAGAAATGGATCAATTACTAGTGAAGCAATCACTTGTAGTGGTCGATCAAATAATCTACATTGCAGTGAAAAAGGAGCAAAAGAATATGAGTATCACATACCGTTTTCCCACAGTCCAGGCCATGGTCTAAACTTAGTAATGTTTTCATTCTCTTTGATACCAGAAATGTTGTAGTGGTCGATCTAATAGTCCACATTGCAGTGAAAAAGGAGTAAAAGAATATGAGTATCACATACCGTTTTCCCACAGTCCAAACAATACCAGCCAATACCCCAAAAATATTTCCCACATATTCACCACACTATTTTTGGATATAATCTTCCACATATATTTAGCTTGATATCAATATTTGACGCATTTGGCATTATTTCTTTATTTATTAAAAAAAAACAAGGTAGAACAAGATATACTTCAAAACAGTCGTTTTACACTTTACTCATCAACATTAGTCACATCGTCTTGGTATAACGATGACACAATTAACCATACATAACAGAATGGCAGCGAGCCATGTCTGTAAAGGCACGAAGCAAACACTACTGGATAAACTTTTCAGTTTCATACTTGACAGTTTTAGTAAAAATCGTACCGAAAAATTCATAAATGTTCCTACTACAACTTAATTGATTACAGTATGTGTTTGTTTAGAAAGAAATCGTCATGAATGTGTAGTTATTAATTCGACATTGAATGGTGGTGTTTATTATAATGTTAATAATATTTTTTATTCAACGAGGAATTTATATATTATAATAGTAATTACTGTTTCAACCCTATCTGTCAGGGCCTATAACAACCTGCTTGTTACATCTTGGAGGGAGAAAGTTTGAAGTTCTTCATTTATATATATCTTACATCATGACTTTGCTCTCGCTAATTGTTATAAAGCAAATTTTTAGCAGAATTTAAAATCAGTTTAGTGACAAGTTACCAAGTGATTTCTGTTACATTTTGCAATAGTCTTTTAAACTTTTATACATATTCCTGAGTATAATTACCCATTATATTTATATAATAATCAAAGAGTCATTCACGTAACAGACAATCCGAAAAGTTATAATTATCACAATGCAAAATTACTATCCCAAAAATGTCACAAAATTGCGTCGATGACACTTAGACACTTTAACTAATGAACCGAAACCCACGACGAAAAGTTAAAAGGAAAGTTTTCAGCTATCCCCTTAGACATATTCAGTCATGGAAGTCAACTAATCATAACTGCATTATGACTAGTAGATTATACTAACTAACTGCGTTAACATAAGATACCAATGGATAGGAATACATGATTCAACAAACAGCTCACTTTTATGACAACGTTTTTACGTACTCTTTAGTAAGTGAAGACGTCAACGTAAATAGTGTAACTAGGAATGTGCAATACGCCATCTTGTCATGTTATCGTCTACGCGTTTACTTTTAAATTCTTCACTATTTTCAGTATGATGTAGTCAAGTATATCATTTATAGTTTTTGAAAATTAAAAGTAAATTTTTCCTAAAAATATTATATTGAAGACAGTGAAATTCTCCTCTGATTTAGGACAAAGTAAAAAAAAACAAGCATCATAACATCACTGACAGTTTTCACTGCAAGTTCGTCTATCACAATTGATTTTTGTAGAAAGTACGCTCGTAATTTGTTGCAGTAATACATCTTATTATCTTCGACAATTTGCAATGTTTAATTTTATAAACATTCCTAAAATTATAGTATATTTTTGGACTTCTATATAATATTTGGTACGATATAAAATATATTTTCATGACATATATATATACATATATATACATATATATATATATATATATATATATATATATATATATATATATATATATATATATACATAATTTTATGTAGAACAAGATATTCTAAATATGTAAAAATAGAGAATTATTTCCAAAATAAAAAATAAAATGAAATTCTTTCTTTATGAAACTATTAATAAAAAAGCAACAACCGTAAAATTTGACAAAAAACTGTAGCGATATAAACAAATAAGCAAATTTAGCTATTAGACTATTAACGGCTTTATTTCTCTTGTCTTCTAAAGCTATGACCCATTATATGTCAAATCTCATCTTTTCTTTAAACGTTTTCTGACCTTTTGAATATATTAAAAAAAGGATAAAGTGATAACGTGGCTATATCTGTGCATGCATCACGCGAAAATTGCAGTATGGATTTAATGAGACTTATTGATGTTGTACTTTAAGGGATTTACCAATCATCCGCGATATAAATCATTACGCTATTCCTCACGGTGTCACTCGGGTAAGGAGGGAAACGGTGAATTTTTACATTTAACAATTTTAGAAATGTTTTTATCCGAGATAGGACAGAAGCCAAGAATCTTGTTTAGAATTTTATCTGACAATCTACCCGCCTACCAGTTGGTTAGATTTGAACTTAAACATTACTAGCCCTATTTTACCACGATTTTTGCTGTAATAAAACATGGGAATCATATTAAAATTCGGTCACTGCGTTTTAATTTTTCATTCCTGTGGTATATTTCCTCAAAAAAATGTTTCCTGTTTTTTTCTTTATCCCTATGCATGTCTTTTTAATCATGAAAGAAAACTGCTAAACTGCTGTTGGTAATGAGAAAAACGATAATACTTTTTTTATCAAATAGTGCACAAGGTTAGCGTTAAAAAGAGTACTTTAGATTTTACTTCAGCATCACTGTAGCTGTACTTCCAGCATTATTTAAAAAAAACCTTGAAGTAATGTTGAAAATACTGAATAAAACCTAAAATATTTTTTTAAACCCTCCTATAGAATTGAAATTCAATTTTGCGTATTCACGAAATAAAACATACGCATGTAAGTTGATGAACCGATGAATATAAATTATTGAAACTATTACAGAAAATTCAGCTTAAAATTAACACTAAGACTTAAAAACTTTCACCTATGTCGAGGGTATTTTGAGATGCAGATGTTATTCAAACTGAATCAAGGCTACTTTTGAGGTTCAAATGATTTTTTGCGTACAAAAAACTTACTAACTGTTAAAAAAAGTGAATTCTATAGCAGTAAATCTCCTATATTTATTTTTTGGAGGAACGGGGATAGTGTCTAAACTCGTTCCTTATATAAAGACAACATCATTGTCATCTATAATGAATCATGCTTCTAGGAAAATTTCACAAAAATTAACCCATTAAGAGGATCTCCAAGTTTGAATTTTTAAATAACTTTACTATATTCTCTTCGACCAGGGTCGTTAGCCAATAAATGTAATATGACAGGCATTACAAATACCGACTTTCTCTTTTCTGTAAGTACTCGTATAAAAATGTCTTATTTGTGAAAAGGATACTCGATTCAATTTAAATATAGACATACTTTTATTTCGCTGCCAATACGGGTCCCTTTATTAGTAAATGGCGCGTTTCCTGGCGCCTGCAATAACTCTTGCTGAGATGCGCTCCTCCATCTATTAACGTCACATTCTGCGCGAGCGAACGCTTGGTTCGAACCCGAGATCACCCGAACATACACCTGGCCACTACGAGTAAAACTAATGTAATCGACACAAGTACGACGAAAATATTACTTGCATCTATTTACTTGTATATCGAAAAGTTGCTGTCAGACATGTAAGATGTAATGAATTTTGTTAAGCATTGCGCCAAAAGCAATTTTAAATAACCATTGTACTATGTATAGGATAGGAGTTCAAAAATAAAGACAAAAAAAATCAGTACAAAAAAATAATGTTCGTTTTTTCTCTCTTCTGTTATTTTCACTCAATTCTGAAGAACGGCCATACTAGAGAGTAAAATGTAACTTCGTTTGCCGCCGTCACCTAGGTTCGTATTTTGATAAATGAAATCATAGCTAAAAGCGAAACACGTATACAAATCCACCATTCAATTAAATATAGCGCATTTCAGTTTTCATTTCACTATAATGGCATCAGGGAGGAAGTGTGAAAAGGGATGAATAGAGAGAAATTAAGGGAAAAGAGGGAGAGGGAAGTTAGATGATAAAGGTTATATGTTAAAATTATTTTTGTATTTATCATATAACTAGATTCTATCGACGACTTACTATATGATATAAATTGATTCCGTCCCAACTTCTTTGTAAAAACATCGTGATCAAATAAAAGAAGACAAAATATTTTTCATACCACCCCACAGGAATCATGTTCAAATTTCGCAATTCTATATACACAGTATGAGTTAAAAATGTTAAAATCACACTCACGGAAACTTTCTTCTAAGCTATGCTGAAAAACAACATACTTCTCCCAACTTACACGCGCCATTTTCCTTACATTCGCATCCTATTTTCTTCATGAATCAACTTTTCTGTTTTCTCACAGACATCTCCAATTTAGGTCTTTTTTATTTAAAATAATTTTTTTTGTTGTTTTTTTTACACAGTTTTATTTAACATGGATTTCGTAAAAAAAATGTAAAAAAATTTACAATCTTTGAAGTTCACCTTTTAAATAATTAGTTGCTTTCTTTAGTTGTAATTGACGTGACAAGATTAATCTTGCAGCAGTAAGTATGTACAAATGTCGCATTAAGTATTAAATAAATAAATACTACGTGATTAAATGGAAGCCTAATGTACCTGAATATTATAAAACTCATAACTATAATATATCGCTCAGGAATTAAGTCAGATTTCGGGATAAAATAGCACTTCAAGCTATAATCTACCTGTATACAAAATTTCATGTTATAAGGTTATATAAAATTAACATGTTATATATTTATCTATCCTAATCCATACAAATATCCATCGGTCCAAAGTTTCACGTTTTTATAATTAGGATAGTAATAAATCATAAAAGAAATTTGGCTTTTAACATGTATGACGTCTACGACCCTTTTTGTGAACAATTTTCCCTTATATCGATCAATAATGATAAGAGCTTTCAATTAGCATTTTAACCATGTACAACAATTTTTACATTAACAACATTGGTAATTGTTTGAAAAATACCACCGGCGCCATTGTACTAAATGATTTGTTATACAATTTAATAATTAATCGATGTTCATTGTAGTGAATTTTAATACGATTTCATTTTCCTTATGGAAAAACAGAATGCAATTAATTTATTTTACTTGTTGAAACTTTCTGTGCACACTTACCTATATAAAGGGTATGTACGCGGCCTGAGCGGGGCTAACCGGGTACGATCCAGGCAAATGCGATTGCAAGGCGTACATCCCCGTTCCGCTGCTTATATTCCTTTCCCCATATTCGTGGTGCCATTTACATTTATTAACATCAAAAGCAATACAACATTAATACTGTAAATCTGCTCACCATTCAACTACAAACATTACCTTGGCAAGACTTTGAATATATTGGAAAATGGTCTGAACTTTTTTATCATATTTATAATTCTAGGTCATGGCGCTGTGGCAACACTGGATGATAATATGTCTGACTGATAATATGTGGTCTACTTTGAACGCGTGTATTATAAAATGTATATGTACATTGGCTAAACATGTTAACATTGTTGGCAAGAAAAATCAGTATATTTATAAAACAATTTGATATTATATATCAAAGCCGAGTGAGATCTTCGTCACAGTTTACCAACCAGCAATTTTACTCTTTGCACGTGAAAATTGAAACATTTTACAGTTTAGATTTTGAAAAACTACTACTTGGGTCCATACAGAAAGGTGCCTGAAAGGAGGCTGATAGACAGTGTAGTCACTGATATGTAAATGTAAGTACGTTATTAATTCTTTTTGTAAATTAAAACTAAAATAAACACTGCCATTTAGTAGATAATAATAAGATTATACATTTATGATGGCAGTCTAAAAAAATGGTCACTGTTAATTAGAAAAGTATTGAATTATAGCCTTCATTAAACTTTTAAAATCTTAAACTGTAAAACTTTATTAATATTCGTTCTGTTCTTTTTGCGTAATGCGACACTGATTCGGTTTTTTACCATTTTGTTATACGTATAGATTGCTTTAAAGATGTAATTGTATATGCAAAAATTGTGTACACAGAACCTTGCAATAATTTGTGTACACAGAACCTTACAATGATTTCGAATAAATTATGTTTTGTTTTTCTATTATGACAATGAAATTGTGTTAATTTCAGTATAACGAATGTTAATTATTAAATACAAAATTTCATGTTCTTGTGACATTTTGCAAATAATATATTTACCAATATTGTTAACGTGAAAATTGTTATACATGGTCAAAATAGCTTACTAAAACCTGTTGTTTTTGAATAATACGTTTAGAAAAAATTTAAAAATTTACGTAGTCATCATATATGTTAGAAGTGAAACTTTAAACACACGAAGCTTTACATGTATGAATATTTTGATGGCTTAAGATGAATGGACAAGTTTATAATATAATTCTATAACCGTATAACACGAAATTCTTATGCGAACAGATTACAACTTGGATCGAAAATTTATCCCTAAATCTGACTTAATTCCTGAGGGATAGCATTCATATTTTATGACATTCACTAATTAGGTTACGTACTGTTTATTTATTTATTTATTAGTTAATGTAACAACTGTACATACGTTGGATTTATTGATATAATAGCAATATCTATCCGTCAACTAAAACTAAACGATGCAACTAATTACTTAAAAGATGACTGAAAAAGTTTTGAATATTTTTAAAATTTTTATGAAAGACGTTTCAAATAAAACAAAAAAGACCATTAAACAATTTTAATTAACACAAAAAGACCTAAATATGACATATTGGTGAAAAAAGAAAAAGAATGATTCATAAATAAAAATAAAATTTCCTTTTATTTACCACTTGTTCCTGTCTTTACCTTTTTCTCACCATTTTTTTCATTACATGTATATATTTCGTCAGTGGATACAGACGTGACTGGGTTAGCTCCTATTCAATTTAATATATACTTGCGACAAACTAATATTATTAGTTGAAAAATGGACATAATGTGATTACTGAAGTTACATATAGTTACTACAATGTAAATAGTGCGCAATTATTACTTAAATAACTCTTAAAAATAAATGTACGACGTACGTATGACGTGTACGACGTGGCATTATGAACGAAACAGTGACAAAAAAGTGAGTGTTTTAAAATTACGACAAACTGTGAAGTCAATAATTAATTTGTTTACAAACATCGCTTTCCTTTTTTTATCTTCGTGCGGCGCTCTGCCAGCCGCTATTTGCAACTCCGCACACCGCACTTGTGGCCCAGCGTGTAATGCACAAACTCGCGACATAAACGCATCGAGTTCGAGACCAGGAAACGTAATCGTTTTTTTTTCTATAATTATGAAATCATATCGGCATGAATAACATGACAAGTAGTGGCCGAATACCAACAACAATTGGCTATGTGTCAACAACAACACATAACAATAAATAAGTTACAGCAAAAAGTTAATGCACTTGAAACGCTTATTAAAACTTTGTCATCTCCACAATCAACAGTGCCCAATATAAGTGATTATTTATACAACGCACCCGAATTTTTGCACGGATGAAGAAAAATTAAAAATAAAAGAAAAAAGAAGTCCAAAGAAAGCAAGAAAAACAACAAGAAAAAACGTTATCATGAAGAAAGTTTGTCACCGGAGTAATCATCAAAAAAGAAAAAAAATAATAATAACTCAACCAAATTCGAAAACAATAAAACAGAAGAAACAAACATCCCATTGCCTCCACCAATTAATGTGAATGTTGGAGACTTTAATGGAAACAGACATGAGGTTTTAGAATTAATTAAAAATTCAGTATAATTCAAGGCTATATCGAATAACGATATCAAAACACACCAAAATAAAGGATGAAGGAGACAGACAAAACAATTCCTTTTACAAATTGGAATTCCACACTTTCTAATTGAAAAGTGACAGATTGTACAGATTTGTCATAAGAGGATTACCGTCGTCACTGATAGGTGATATAAAACTCGCAACGTTTCCGTTATTAATAATGAAAAAAGCGTTTAAAAGCTTCATACGATTCATTGTTTCGATCATTCCCATAAGTTCATATTGCATTGTCTATTCACAGTCTTGCGCTTGATAAAGGTCAGTTATAATAAGATTGCTGCCATGACCTTTTTGATCGAAATAATCTTTGCCGCTCTGTTTATATGAATATATAAACCAAGTCGTTCAATTTTTGCCTCAAAATTGTATGTGCAAAAAACCCCATTATAAATGGTTTTTAACTTAAAGTTACTAGAATGAAAGAATTTTTTTTTGCAATAACATAAAAACAAAAAAATAATCAAGTATGACTCAAGGGCTGAAAATTCCGTCATTAATATAACTACAGAGACTTGTATGAGACTTGAACGCTTATATATTAAAACAAACGATACATTTTTTTTAATAAAGTTTAGATTTTCTTCTAACTAAATAAAAGTCTGTGTCTTCACTTCAATGTTAATGAATTTCTGGACAACTGTAGTATTATCTTAGTATTTTCAAATTGGGATATTTCCACAACATTTATAGATGAACGCATTCGTATGATATTTGAAAGCAAGGTCAATTTTAGTTAAAGATCAAACATACTTTTATTTGAATAGCGATTCCGACTTTCCCTTATTAATACCAATATCATAGGTATGTTGAAATGAAAGGGGTGGATCCCCTATCTGTCTGTATACCGAAGTTATATTGAAATTTGTATCCTAAATTTGGTCATAAAGAAAAACTTGAAGAAATTTGTTTTGACATAAATAATGACCAAATTATTGAAAAGCCCCTGAATTTTTTTTTTAACAGTTTTGATAATTTATGTTCTAAATATTAAAAGCGGACAAGGTAACCCGTAGTTAACCCGTAATATTGAAAATTAAGGGTCGGTTTAATGCAGTCTTTAAAAATATGAGCTGATTTTAAAATAAATAAGCTTCACTAAGAGAAGCCCTTGACGCTCTTTCTAGACTTTTAAAATGCTGAATATTGTCAATGAGCCATCACATTACAGCCATCTTACTCAACTGGTAGAAATGGCAATCCAGCATTAAATTGTCGTTTTTTTTGCTGCCTCGTCATTGTTTTTTTCATTTCATATTTAATGTGTATAAAGGTATCCTTGACTTTCAGTAACTATCTACCAAGAGCTTATTTGGTATTTTATTGGACTAACATAGTTAAATATGTTGGTATTTACCAGTTAGTTCTTTTCTTGGTCTAGTACGTAAGACAAGCATTTAATGGGATCACGATAATATCTGTAAAACTGTTAAAAATGAGAAAACGTTTTCAGCATCGAATGGATGGATTCGTACTTGAATTATATTTATTACCAAGCTTTTATTAACTTCACCTGTCTGTTTGATCAGATCAAGTGTGCGTCGATTTTCACCTATTTCTACAATTTCGATTAACTTGAAAGTTTGCAGACGTTAGTCCGCCGGTAACAATATAATGTTATTAGACCCTTGATCCAATTTATCCAACAAATCAGAACTCCTCAGCAATAAACAGCAAACAAATTATATATAGTCTCAATTTCCTCGTATTGTTGAGATTAAAACCAATTTCTGTTCAGAGTTTTAAGTGCTGGCCAAACCAATTTTTATTGAAAAGATGCCATGACAACTTAATGATAAAATAAATAGGAATTTATTACAGCAACTGTTGAAACAGTAAACACTCTCTAAAAATCAATTAAGTAGGTTAAAATGATTTTAAAATTTACGCATACGCTATATCTAAGATATATAAATAATAAATATAATCATATTTTTAATAAACATAATCATATTTTCAAGTTTAGGTTTGGCTTGAATTTTAAATGACGATTCGTGACCGATGTAATCTTCATAATCGTTTTATTTCTGTTCAGCATTTTACAAACTAGCAATCGTAGCAATTAATTTGACTTTTATATAAATTGAATACATTAAAGTGTGCATATAAACAAATGAATATATACTATATACATAAACACTTTATACATGGGGCGTTTCACTTATTTCTCTGAACAGTTTCTTCTGAGCTGATATTCTGATTTGGTGATGGAGTACGCAGGAACGTGACGGAACGTCGACTGTAAACAGCAATAAAAATTCAATATTGCAGCACACAATCGCTAGACACGTATCATTATTTGTGATTCGATTCTACTAAAAATCGCAAGTAATGTTTCTGGATACAGATGCATTAATAGTGAAAGAATATTACATTGCAGCAATATTAAGCGTTAAATTTATTCTTCGCTCCTATTGCAAAAAATATCATTACTTATAATAACTAGGTATAAAATAACCTAATAATATAAAATTATGTAGATATACTACTTTGTTAAAGCATATTTTACTATCATCAATTTAAATATCTGCGACTGAAGATTTTTTTATAAATTTATAGTACTTTACACAAGCGTAAAAAATATTAACATGAAAACATATTTATATATTTGGGGACCAATCAATAACTACCCAAAATAGAAAAATTTAATTTTATGGAAAAGCGGAAAAGGTTATTTTCAGACTAGCTTAGGTGAGTTCAAAATATAGAATAAAATATTACAAAAATTGATTTTTATTTTAATTTTGATTAGGAATAAAATATTCTCTTACAGCCAACTAGAACGCTAGTCACCGGATTGGAACGTCGTTTCGGTTAGCTATTAAAGAAACTCTATTAGGAATAATTCCGTCATATGTACCAATTGTATATATTAAAGTACTTAAAAACTAATGCAATATTTAAGAAAAAGTTTTGAAAGATGGAGCTTTATTAGATGATCTTTGAAAACATTTATGGAGGATTGTATTGTATCTATTAGTCCCAAATACACTTGGTTGCAAACTTTTATATCTTAGATCTAGAATATATTTTTTAAATATACTGCTGGTGTATATAAGATCAATAATATTGAGAAGGCATTGAGAGTGTAGTTCTCAACCATAAGCGGGCAAGTGATGTGTGTAATTTATTCGTTGACATAGAGATCAATCAGAAACATTTTCATAAACGTTGTCCTGTTTCGCGAAATGCATAATTTTTCCTTTTCTTAAATGATTTTGAAAAGTAAAGCGTGAAAATATATCAGCACAGTGCATTGATTTTTTCTTATGAATAAAAAATATTTATTCCTCTATACCTCAATATTAATACTGATAATCATAATATTAAACCACCACTATCCTTGTATGCCGACGATTATTTTTATAGCTTTATATTGAGAGAAATAATTCTTTTATTTCTGTCCAACTCCGAATTAAATTTCGGAAGGCGGTACAAATAGAATCTTTGCTAATATCCCACCTAAAGATGTTGTAATGCAACGAAACCTAGGTCGTGGTAAAGAAATTAAAGATAGTAGAAATAATACTACATCACGTAGTTTCATTTAATTGTGAGAAATAATTCTTATAATTTCATCATCTTTCCGTATACTGCAACTCTCTTTATTCTTCAGTATTAAATATATTTTCACGATATTTAACAAATGGATGCTTTAGATAGGGATTTTATTTAATATGTTTTCTATATTTGTTCAAATTGCGTTTGCGAAATGGTAAGCTTCCAATTAGCATAAAACGTGTTCTTTCGCTAATCATATTTCAATTCTGGATTTGAAAAACATAAAAAAAATTAAACATTAGAATTTGCACAGAATATTTAATAAAATATAAATGTATTAACATTAAATCAACAATTTAACAAGAAATATGAAACCAAAATTTGGTTAATTTTAATTAAGTAATTGGAATTTGATTCATTCGATCAGAAAAAAATTTTTAAATATGGTCTTAAATATTTCTAATGTCATATTTTGCAACTTAAAGTTATTGTAATATTTCTTGTTTTGGAGATCGCAGAAGTTGACACAACCTGTTTTCTAAGGCTGTGCATTTCACAATTTTTATGTACTTACGGGGCAAATATATGAAATAATTTTCTTTGATATATGCGTAATATCTTGTACCATAAATCCCTTATTAGTACAAAATTTAAAATAATAACAAATAAATTGATTTTAATTATAGGACAATAAACATTTCAGAAAACGCATAACATAAATAACTTTTTCAGTGCTAATTATAACAACAATGTCAATTTTTATTAGTCTCCTCTAGACCGGTAAAACGAAGTAATCAATATGTATTATAAAAGTAAGTGTACAATATGCGCGCCACTGAAACTCAGAAACAAGTCCTAGTACGATCAAGGGAGTTATATGATGTGGTAGTTCTCTCTCTCTCATCCATGAAGAAGGTTCCCGTTTTTACCTGAAGGGCATGTTTAAGGGCTGAAAATTTCACCCCTAGATATTTCTAGAAAAGTTCAGAATGTTCATTCTACTACATATCAGAACATCCCGGAACATTCTAGAATGTTGTGGAATGTTTGGGAATAATCTGGAAACTATAGAATGTTGTGGAATTTACTGGAATATTGTGGACATTTTTTGTAAGGGTGGGGCTACCCATTGGTAGGGGTATATAAAGCAAGATCCGTTTGTTTGTGTGTTAGTTCGAACATCGTTCGAACGTCGTTGGTTCTTATCGGTGAAGTGCAGTGAGTGAATGAAAACAAACAATGAAGTGTGAGTTATCAAAGTAACACAGGGACTGAATACAAATCAAAAATAAAGTGTGAAAAGTGTTTAAAGTGTTCTGAGTGTATTTCCTAATAAAAAGTTGATTTGTGTTTTATACAATGCTCAAACGTAAAAGAATAAGAAATCCTGCAGGTCTGAAGCAAAACGTCGAAAGCAACAAAACGTACAGCGAACAGTCGAAACAGTTGAAGAACGAGCAGCAGGTTCCCAAGGAACGAGAATAAGCATTATGAGAAGCAGAAAAATCGAAGAACAACGAAACGAACGAATTTATGAATCAAAGATTGCGACGCACCTTATAATAAAAGACTGAGAACTGAAGCTACCTATGAAAATATCACCATAAATAAAAACAAATTCTTCAAAATTTCAAAGCGTACAACGCCTGTTTCTAAATGACTTCTCTTGGTGTCACTTTGATCAACACTAAAAGAGATAAAATTAATTATGTTTTTTTCTATTCAAAGACAAATCTATCACAAAATGGTATTACTACTACTACTACCCAATGAAGACTATACATTTCTGCAAGTATGTTTCAACGGAAATGAAGAAATAGAAATTGATCAACGATGCACAAACATCAGTGGATTAAGACCAGAAATAATCGAAGATGTACAGAGGATTTTATAAAAATACAATCAACTTACTCACATATTCAAAACAGCACCAGATTTGATGACTATAAAGTTATAATTCGAGCCGACAAGAGACCACTTGGAAAACACGAACTTCGTTTCAATGCACCTCAGAATGCACGAAATCGCCACGGCAACGCAGACAGTGAAAACACAAGCCGCGACATACTTGGACAAAAAAGGAGAGAAGGGCCATCAATATTTATGCACGGAGAGGATGTATATCATTTTAATGTGAAACAAATTCAAGCTGAAATATGCGTATGAACAAAAAAGAGTCACTTCCAAGGAGTTCTAAGCTTACCGCTTAATGATCAGAGACAATGAAACATACAATCTCATTCTCAACACTCACCATTTATTCCAACGATTTATAGTAGATATGCATGTAAAAATAGAAGCAAATATTTACGACATTGGAAAAATGACGACATTGAAACAATGATAATTTTACCCTCACCTTACGTAGGAGATCCAAGACATATACACGAATACACTCAAGATGCCATGATCTATATAATAAAATATAAATGATCTGACCTATTCATAAGATTCACATGTAACTGTTCGTGGCCAGAGATCAAAGAACAACTAAGATACGGACAGACCCCCATGGATCAACACGACATAATGGCCCTAGTTTTCCGACAAAAACAATTGAGATTTATAAAAGTCATCATAAAATACCACATTTTTGAAACCGCGAGGACTTTCTCACTCATAAAATCTCATATGGCTACACGACCCAATCCACAAGAAAATCCGGAACTGTACGACATAGTTGTGGAAAACAGTGGTGGAAAATGTACAAAAAATACCCAAAACCATACTTGAACGATTCCCGCCCGGAGATGGTGGGTATCCGAATACAGAAGAAAATCACCAAAAAAGGTAGCATCACATCAGAGACCCGAATACAAGTCAGAGATGAACTGCAAATAGATAAATATTGGGTAGTACCATATAACCCACTACTTTTTAAAATGTTCCAAGCACCATAGACGTAGAATAATGTAGTTCAGTGAAATTCATTGAATATGTCGTCAGTAAGTATGTGAACAAAGGCAGTGACGTTGCAATATTTCAAATAGCCAATGACAGCAAACAACAAGACAGAAACGATGAGATCCTCATGTATCGTAACAGCGTGGGGTATTTTTGGTTTCCCACACACCAACACGGACCAACTGTGCAACTTATGTAGTACATTTGGAGAATGAACAAAGAGATATATCACAAAATACACCGCCAGAAAAATTGCAAGCGAACCACCTAATAACACAACATCAACAGCTTTTTTCCAACTCTGCCCAATATATCCATTCGCAAAAAAATGACTATATGTCGACATCCCTACCTATTATGCATGGAACATAATAAGACAAATCTTTCAAGGACAAAAAACACGGAATTTCAGTATCATATAAACTAACGCATTAGGCCGGAGATACACCGTACATCCGAACAACGTAAAAAATCACTCGAAGCTATGGACAGAAATTACAAAATTTATAAGGAAACTCTGAAGTGATGCAAAGAGCTTTACTCATACTTTCAGGAAATTTTTGACAAACAATTCCAGCTATCCTCAAGTCAAAACCACCAGACAAAATTAATGCGTGCTTAAAAAAAAATCACATTTCTAGCCACACATAAAAATACTGCAACTAACAAAATATATGAGAGTTGATCTATCGAAAGATGAAACAATAGCACATTTTGTTTAAAAAAATTTACAAATAAACGAATGCATATATCCTACTGACCAGACGACCGGCCTTATTGAACTCAACAGCGATTTCTGCAACATAACGACTAATGAAACCGAACTCATTGACCCAATTTTTCCAAATATTCTTCACAACTATATTAATCCGGAGTGGCTATTTCAGAGGGTAGTTTTGGCAACTAAAAATAACATTTTCGACGATATCAACTTTAATATTTAAAATAACATTCCCGGTGAAGAGAGAATATGCAAATCGATCGCCACAATGGTAAACGTTGAAGAAAGTGTCAACTTCCCTACAAAATATTTGAACGCTTTGCAAGTACCAGGAAAGCCTTTTACACTACCTTTGATGGAAAATTGGATATCCGATCATATTACCCAGAAATCTCACCTCACCTAAAATAAGTATTGGAATTAGAAAATCGTCAAACAGATATCGAATAACATCATCGAAACCATACTTATGACTGGAAAGAGCTAAGGATACATAGTATTTTTCTCCAGAATACCACTGAACTCCAATTTGAAAGTCTGCAATTTCCAATTAAATTAGCCTATTGTTTTAAAATTACCAAAGTGCAAGGACAGACTTTAAAACATTGCGGCATCAACTTCAAAGAATCCTACTTTTCCTACGGTCAACGTTACCTACGCTTGCTCTCGAGTAGGAAATTGAAAAAAAATTGTACATGTGTACCCTAGATAACAAATAGAAAAATGTTTTAAAACAAGTATTGTAAATAGTTACAATATATTTTCAATAAAGTTAGAAACATTTTTTACCTCATATATTTTAAAGTTTATCCTTTTATTCCAACTACCACACAATCTCATTTCAACTCCCTAGACGAAAGCGGGTACCTTGACTATTATGATATAAATCAAACGATTTAATTAATTAAAATTTCTCAATCATGCGCTCAACTCACACAACGAGGTTCCTGTACATATTTCTCTCTCGTGAAAATTACTTCAAAATTTTTTAAGCACCTGCGCATATTTCTCTCTCGTGAAAATGACTTCAAATTATTTTAAGCACCTGCACATATTTTTCTCTCGTGAAAATGACTTCAAAATTTTTGAAGCACAGCATTAACTTAAGATTTTCATGTCGTGATTTTTTAAGTTCGTTAATGATTTTTTTCTAAAATATAAGCTTTTAACCAATATAATATAAAACTCAATTTATAATAAACAATTTAGGACTAAATGTTCGTGTACCGATGAAACAAAATAAAAATTATGAGCCAGAATATCCTTCATTTAAAACACTTATGAAGAATCTTTCAAAAATACTTTCTGTAAAACGGACATCAAATTTGCCTTTCGCATAAATAGCAATATATCGTAATCGATAAAAACCGTGCTGATGCTTAGAGCTTACTTCTGAAACTTCCCCGAAAATCTCTTTTTCATTTCTATGAAGCCAAAGCTTTAAGTCGTGACGTGTGATGGATGGGCGGCACGCCGTGGGCTATAAAAATCCACGTTTAAAGGTCGAATTAAGGCTTGCGATCAAAATTGAATCCGGTGCAGCCTTAGCGGACAGTTAACTTTATATGTTACGTTTATTCATTTATGTTTATGCCAGGAGCGCTTCTTTCGTAGATTACCTTTTAAAGGAGCGAATGGTGAAGCTGAGTAGCATTTGTTTAATGTTATACTTCAAACACTTTTTAGTTATATAAAAAAAAATAAACATGTAATATCCGTACATCAAAATATAATAATTACAAGAACGTAAACAATTATGCGACATAAAAATATTTTGAGCAAATTTTGTTTGAATTCAGTTCGAGATTATTAATATTTTAAATTAATTGTTATCTACACGTCATGTTTAAAATATAAGTTGTGTTTCAAATTATTTTTGTGAATTGTTTAAAACATTTACACGTTTTGAAAATGTCTGATATAGCGGAAAAAATTATTATATGCATTTTTTATTTTTTCTCCCTCAAAACAACTATCGTACATTTGTTATCGTGACCTTAAGTATTTTTTTAAATCAAAGATGAATAAAAATCCTCCCATAAATTGACAAACTAGTTTTATTTACTCACTTTGTTATTACATTAACTTCCTTTACCTGCTCCAGGTAAAATTTGAAGTTTGTAAGGTTGCTAAACATTTTTGATGATTTCTGATGGTCGTTAAGTCAGAAAGTATCGAAATATCAAAATATTTTATTTAATAATGAACGAAAAGGCAAAGATAAAAATATGACATTTAGAGATATATAATTTGAGTGAGGCGTTAGTTTAATTTCGGCACGAAAATATAATAGGAAATAACTCGAAAGTATACTAAGGTATTTTGAATAATGTGGCATTCTTTTCTGGAATTGGTGCGATTCCAAAAAATCCTTTATCTTTTTTTCCCAATTTGCTATAAATACATTAGGGAGATTAATCTAAGAACAATTTTGCAATTATTTAAGGGACATATTTCTATAATGACACTGAAGTTATAATGACATTAGGGACATCAGAATTACAAATGATGAGAATGTGGAAAAAAACGGACAATAAACATCAGATAAAATTGAGTGATAATTTATTTGTAACCATACTTAATTACAAAGAAATTCGGCTCAAATTTAATACTTGAATTTTATTATAAGGAGAAGAAGATAGTTTTGGACATAGATATGCCTATTCACACTCTTCATATATATCTTAAGATATAAGAAAATCTTTATATCTTTAATTCTTTATATCTTCAGATATAAGAAAATAAAAATTCAATCCTTTGGTTATTGTAATAAATACAAGTGAAAAGCACAATACAAGTGAAAAGAAACCAAAAATTTACTTCAGATGCTTACCTTTTTTAAATTTATCAGTCCTTAATTTTTTAAACTTGTTTATTAAAACTTGACAGTCGATACTCCATAAACACACAGAAGTATAACATCTATGCAATACTGATCAATAGATCCACATTAAAAGATCTAGTATCGAACATATTGGTGTTTGTTTGTGTCTATGTATATGGCAAGCACGAGTAGAACTCGCATTGCGAGAGTTTTAGTGCATAATTAGGTACTTGTCAACCTGTAAAAGTATATAGAATTTTTATTAAACTACTGACAAATATTATTTTTTCATAACGTCTTTTCAAATATATATTACCTATTTATATTTTTCACAGTCGTAAAACGATGGTGCATATTTAAAAATATTATTTCTTAGCATGTAAATGTATTGTGTACATATAAATAAATGTAGACCATAAATTACAAAATTATTTTTGCAATTAATTTCAATTATTTGTATGGAGTTTCCGTGAACCTTTCATGGATTCATTTACATAGGTCGATTGATTGTTAATCGTTAACTAGTATTTTATATATCATATTTTTTCTTATAATTTAATTTTTTCTTCTAATTATATCATATTTTTTCTTATAATTTTATTAAATATACTAAATTTAACCGCTAGAATGTGCGGAGCCATAATTCAAACAAAACTTACCACTTTACAGTTTAATTTGTAAATAAATTTTGGAATAAATTTTTGTAATATCTGTATAATGATACTCTATATGATGGAGTATGAAAAAAAAATATCCACATGTACTTTAAATATAGCGACGATACCCTATTTTTTTAAACATTTTATTTCATGGCTGTACATACTTTATAAATATGTATAATTATGCTATGCAAAATTTTAGCCTTCTAGGACTAAGAGTCTGCAAGTTAAACGGCTATGACCTATAGATGAACAAACAAACTTATAGATGAACATGACAAATTATAAGCGTTCTTAGTTTAGCTACGGATCCCGAAACAAAGCCATTTATTTTGATTAGTTGAACAACGGACATAGATATACGGACATTGAAGCGACACAAATAAGAACACGCCTAAGCGCCGATTGGGTTGGTATAATTGAAAAAAGTAGGTAATTGCCACCTAAATATGAGATAATATGTACATTATGTGGTAAATTGGAATAATTTGTTCAATAAACAAATAAATACATAATATCAAAACAACTTCCTGATATGCATTATACTCTTAGAAAAAAGAAAAATTTAATCATCCTTTTATAAATTCCACGAATACAAACTATAGTGGCGAAATCGGTCTTAGAATAAATTTTTGTAATGTTTGTTTGATCACATCATTGGTTAAATACAAAAATGGATTAAAAATACAAAAACGGAAACTCTGCTTCAATAGATTTTCCGTGAGCCATTTAATGATAAAAGAGCAAAAGCTTAGGACAAAATAAATTAATTAACGATTTATGAACGATTTGTAAATAAACGGTTCAATTAGCTTATTGTGTAATAACTTGCTCCTTATAGGGTCTGAACTGACGCGATCACACCTTTTATAATATAATTTCGTCTAGACGATAAGGGAGAGATTTATCTTTTTCCCTTTGAGCGAGGCCACCTCTACAAATGGTTCCGTAATTTCTTTTAAAATTGCATTAGATAAACGTGTATTATACATATACATACGTTGCGTACGTTTTTAAATTAAATTATCCTGATTTACCCTTACAGTCATCATACAGCTGAACAACTAAGTAATTCAAAGATATTAAATTCGAAACGCCATTCGATGTTTGATACAAGAAAGTAGGAAATTGAAGTAAATATTTATTTTGCTAAATTGGAAATAAAATGTATATCATGCAATCCGTATTTCGTATGTAAAAATATTTGGCAAACATTACTTTGCTATTATTTATTTATTTATTGGTTTATTTTTCAGGAGAAAACATAAAAACAACAATTTGTTTTCTCCCTTATATAATTTAGCATTACAACATGACATTTTTTTTTCTCCCTTGTACAAATTTAGCAATACAACATGTTGATAGATAACGCAATGTAAAACATAAATCTAGTGCTTGCGTGCCACAGAAGTACAAAGCATATATGTAAAATGGCAATGTAATTCGACCATTCTATGAAATAATTTAATCAGTTGAGACAGAGGAAAACGCTAATTTTATGTAAAAAAATTCAAGTGTCTACAAAAATGTCTGAATGTAGAGTTTGAATTTCATTCCAAAATACAAAATTATTATACAAAATTTCTGATTAAATTCTAAACTAATATAGTCAGAAAACACTACTTTTAAGTTGTTTTTAATTTTTTTCATCACATAAAAAATCCTAGAATGCTGAATATAATCACATTTTGACACTTAATATTTCAAGAAATAAGACTTCAATAGTTATTTAATTATATGTAAATGTCATTGAAAGTACTGTGAGAAACTATAATTTTAATTTAAAGATGACAGTAACATGTTTCGTAAATTTATTGCGCTGATATTTAAAAATGAAGAAATTATAGTTTTTTTCCTATTGACCCTACTTGTTTCAACCTTAGGGATGAAAAATATTTTCTGTTTTGGCGGATCCCTTTGAATGGAGTACCAAAGAAAAGGTCACTAAATTGAATCATATTTTTTTTTATGTTTAACATGGTACTTAATCATAAGTTTCAAAAGAAAGACTTAGGGTCCTTAGCTTTCCTCTATCTGTTGAATTATGTATGTAAAAATAAAAAGTCACCAGTATTTAGTAAACCAGGCAGGTAAAAATTATTTTCGTTAATTTTATTAATATATTAAACGATAAAGGCAATCAAATTATTTTTTCCTTCCTATGAAATATAAACTATACAACGTATTTACACATTAAAAAATATGACTGTTGAGAATTCTCGTAGTGTGAATTCCACTTATATTTAGCAGATTATTTAAATTAGCATTGTCACATATTATTTGAGATCTCTATTAGAAGAATCACCTGCAAATAACTTTAAAAATATGCGGAAAAGTTTGGAATCACATTTATAAAGCAATTAATTTACATCATCTCTTCTAATTTATACTTCAAATAAATTAGAAATAAATACATGTGAATGCATATATTCACACATCTATTTGTTTTATTATTTAACAAGAATGGTATAATAAAAGGGATAGTGCCACTACTTACTAGAGATATTAAGTAATAGAATATTAGGAACTTGATAATTTTAAAATAAAGTATAGTTTCAAATTCAAACACAATTAAACTATAAGTCAGATCGACAAACATAAAACTAGTTGAAAATTGCATAAGTCTTCTACTGGTTTGCGAAAATAATTACGTGAAATGTAAATGAACATATTAGACTTATGACATACAGTTTCTGACGATAAAAGAAAAATATTTTGTAGAAGTGTGCAATGGTTAAAATTAAAAACCCTTAATTAATAAATCTAGAAACAAAATTTTTCTGAACTTTAATAATCATAGAGGCACTTACATTTTCTTTTTAATACTTCAATGAAATAAATATTCAAAATTAATAGATGTCACCCGGTATAATCTGAGTTCAATAGTATTAAGGTTCACATTTATGTTGGAAGGTATTCGTAAATAGAAATTAAAATATCCAAAATATAGGTTTGTGATAAATTAATTTGAGGACGTACCCATTTTAATATTATTTTTTCTTATGCTTTATGGTTCTGTACCTCAAAGTAAAAAAAGAACTCTTGTAGAATAATTTTGTTTTCGTCGGATCGTAAAATGGATAACATCTGCCAATTTCGCAACGCAAAAAAGTTCAGAAGAGAAACACCAGGAATCTATTGCATGAATGGAAAAATTAGATTACCAGCACTAGAAGCACCTCCACATGAATTTCTACTTTACATGACTGAAATCCAGAATCAAAATACTTTCTTCAGAACATAAAAGACACAGACATTATACATGCCCACTTCCAAATGACTTCTTTCGGTGTAAATTTGATTAACACTAACATAGATGAAATCGGTTCTGTTTTTTCCACACATCTATCACAACATCATATCATTACTACCACTACCCAACGAAAGCGATAAATTTCTGCAAATTCATGGGAAATGAAGAATAAGAAATTGATCAGCCATGTACAAACATCAGTGGATTGAGACGAAAAATAATGCAAGGTGTACAAAGGATTTTACACAAATACACTCAACTTATTCACATTCAAAACGGCAGTTGACCAAATGTTTCTGATGACTATAACGTTATAATTCAGGCCTACAAGAAACCACCTGGAGAACACGAACTTCGTTTTAATGCACCTCAGATAGACGAAGTTGCCATCGCAATTGCGGACAATGAAAACACAAGCCGTAACATACTTGGACAACAAAGAAGAGAAGGACTACAACGCATTGAGGAAAAGTAATGCAACACCGTTCATATACCAATACCCATTAATATTTCTGCACGGATAGGACGGGTATCATTTTAATGTGAAAAATAATCAACCAGAAATATGCGTATGAACAAAAAAGTCACTTCCAAGGAGTTCTATGATTACCGCTTAATGATCAGAGACAATGAAACCTACAATCTCATTCTCAACACTCACCATTTATTCCATCAATTTGTGGTACAATACAGTTGTGGAAAACATGATTCACAGACCATGTCGGGCCATTAAACACCAATACGTCATGTATGAATGGTGGAAAATGTACAAAAAAGTACCCAAACCATACTTGGACGATACTCCTCCCAGAGATGGTATCCGAATACAGAAGGCAATCACCCAAAAAGGTGGCATCACAGCAAAAACCTGAATACGAGGCAGAAGTGAACTGCAAATAGATAATCATTAGGTAGAATCATATGACCCACAACTTTTCAAAATGCTCCAAGCACATATAAACGTAGAATCCAACAATTCAACGAAGTCCATTGAATATGTCTGTAAGTATGTGAACAAAAGCAGTGATAATTCAGTATTTCAAATAGCCAAAGACAGCGAACTATAAAACAGAAATGAAGAGATCCTCATGTACCAGATGGGAAGATACATCAACAGTAACGTAACAGCGTGGGGGATTTTCAGTTTTCCCATACACCAACACGAGCCAACTGTGCAACTTATGGCAGTACATTTGGAGAATGAACTGAGGGATTACTTTATAAAATATATCGCCAGAAAAATTGCAAGCAAACCACCTAAGAACACAAAAACAACAGCTTTTTTCCAACTCTGCCAAATGAATCCATTCGCGGAAAAAATACTATGTATGTCGACATCCCTACATATTATGCGTAGAACACAACAAGAAAAATCTTCCAAGGACGAAAACACGGAATTCCAGTATGAGATCATCCAGGAATCAGGTAAACTAACGAACTAGGCCGGAGATACACGGTATATCCGAACAAGGTAAAAAAATCACTCGACGCTTGAGACAGAACATTACAAGACTTGCAAGGAAACTCTGACGTGATGGGAGGAGTTCTCCTTATACTGCCAGGAAATTTTCGACAAACAATTCCAGCTATCGTCATGTCGACACCAGCAGACGAAATTAATGCGTGCTTAAAAAATCATATTTCTGGCCACACACAAAAATACTGCAACTAACAAAAAATATGAGAGTTGAACTATCGAAAGATGAAACAACAATACATTTTGATTAAAAACTTTTACAAATAGGCGAAGGTATATGTCCTGCTAACCAGACGACCGGCCTTATTAAACTCAACAGCGATTTCCGCAACATAGCAACTAATGAGACTGAACTCATCGACAAAATTTTTCCAAATATTGTTCATAGCTATATCAATCAGGATTGGCTATTTCAGAGGGTAGTTTTGGCCACTAAAATTAATATTTTCGACAATATCAACTTTAATATTCAAAATAAAATTCCCGGTGAAGAGAGAATATGCAAATCGATCGACACAATGGTAAACGTTGAAGAAAATGTGAACTTTCCTACAAAATTTTTAAACTTTTTGCAAGTACCAGGAAAGCCTTTACACTATCTTTAACTGAAAATTGGCTATCCTATAATACTATTCAGAAATCTTCCAATCTCATTGGAATAAGAGTAATCGTCAAACAAATATCGAATAACATCATCAAAGCCATGATTATGACTGGAAAGAACTAAGGATACACAGAATTTTTCTCCAGAATACCACTGAAGTCCAATTTAAAAAGTCTGCAGTTTCCGATTAAATTAGCCTATAGTTTTACAATTAACAAAGCGCAAAGACAAATTTTAAAACATTGCGGCATCAACCTCAAAGAATCCTGCGTTTCTCAAGGTCAACTATACGTAGCTTGCTCCCTAGTAGGAAATTCAAAAAAATTATACACTTGTACCCCAGATAACATAATGAAAAATGTTTATAAACAAGTATAGTTAATAGTTAGAATTTTTACCTCATATATTTTAAAGTTTAGCCTTTTATTCCAACTACCACACAATCTCATATCAACTCCCTGGGCGAAGTCGGGTACTCCATATATTATAGTATAAATCAAACGATTTAATTATTTAAAACTTCTTAATTATGCGCGGAATTCACGCAACGAGGTTCCTGCGCACATTTCTCTCTCGTGAAAATTACTTCAACATTTTTTAGCACAACATTAACTTAAGATTTTCATATCGTGATTTATTAGGTTCGTCCACGATTTTTTTTTTAATATTAAAAACTTTTAACCAATGCACCATAGAATAAAATTGAAAAAAAAAATATGGAACTAAATTTTCGTGTACCGATGAAACAAAATAAATATTATAAGACAAAATATTCTTCATTTAAAACACTTATGGAGAATCTTTCAAAAATACTTTCTGTAAAAACGGTAACAAATTTGCCTAAAGCTTAAGTAGCAATAGCTCGTTACCGAAAGAAAACTTGCTGGAGCTTAGAGATTACTCCTGAAACGTTCCCTAACATCTCTCTTCCATTTCTATGAAGCCAGAGCTTTAAGTCGTGACGTGTGATAGATGGGTGGCAGGCTGTGGGCTATAAAAATCTACGTTTAAACGTCGAATTAATGCCTGGGATCGAAATTGAATGAGGAACAGCCTTAGCAGACAGTTAACTTTATGAGTTACGTTTATTCATTTATGTTTATGTCTGGAGCGCTTCTTTCGTAGATTACCTTTTAAACGAGCGAATGGTGAATCTGAGTAGGATGCGTTAAATGTCATACTTCAAACACTTTTTAGTTATATAAAAAAAATAAACATATAATATCCGTATAATTACAAGAAAGTAAACAATTATGCGACACAAAAATATTTTGAGCAAATTTTGTTTGAATTCGGTTCGAAATCATTAATATTTTAAATTAATTATTATCTATACGTTATGCTAAAAATATTTATTTGTTTCGAAATATTTTTAAGAACTATTTAAGATATTTACACATTTTGAAAATGTAAAAATGTAGCAAAAAAAATATTAAATGCATTTTTTGTTTTTTCTTCCTCAAAGGAACCATTGTACATTTGTTATTGTGACTAACTTAAGTCTTTATTGGAATCAAAGATTATTAAAAATCTATAGAAATATATATAAAATAAACTAGCTGTATTTACTCACTTTGTTATTATATTAACTACCTTTACCTGCTCCAAGTTAAATTTGAAGTTTGTGAGGTTGCTAAATATTTTTGATGATTTCTGATGGTCGTTAAGTCAGAAAGTATTAAAATATCAAAATATTTTATTTAATAATCAACGATAAAGCATTAGTAAAAATATAACATTTAGAGATATATAATTTGAGTGAGGCGTTGTTTAACTCCAGCACGAAAATTTTATAGGAAATACCTCGAAAGTATACTAAGGTGTTTTAAGTAGGACTCTCTAAAATATATTATCTTTTTTCTTCAATTTGCTACAAATAGATTACGGTGAATAATCTAAGAAGAATCTTCCAACTATTTAAATGTAATTTTTCCATAATGACACCGAAGTTATAATGGACAATAAACAGCAAATCAAATTGAGTGATAATTTGTTTGTAACCATACTTAATTATATAGAAATTCGACTCAAACTTAATACTCGAATTTTATTATAAGGAGATGAAGATACTTTTGGACATACATATGCCTATTCACACTCGTCATATATATTTTAGGAATTACGAGATATAAAAATTCAATCCTTTGGTTATCGTACGAAAAGCACAATACAAATAGATAGAAACCAAGGATTTACTTTAGAGGCTTACCTTTTTTAAATTTATCAGTCCTTGATTTGTTAAACTTGTGTATTAAAATATGACAGTCGATACTCCATAAAAAATATAAAAGAATAACAATTATGCAATACTCGTCAATAGATTCATATTAAAAGATCTAGTATCGAACAGATTGGTGTGTGTTTGTATGTGTGTATGTATATATCAAGCACGAGGAGAACTCGCATTGTGGGAGTTTCAGTACATAATTGGCTTATAGGCGTTTAAAAATATATAAAATTTTTATTAAACTACTGAAAAATATTAATTTTTCATAACGTATTTTTAAATATATATTGCCTATTTATATTTTTCACAGTCGTAAAACCATGGTACATATTTAAAAATATTATTTCTTAGCATGTAAATATATAAATGTATTGTGTACATGTAATACATGTAGACTATAAATTTCAAAATTATTTTTACAATTGATTTCACTCACTTGTATGGAGTTTCCGTAAACTTTTCATGAACCCATCTACATAAGTTGGTTGATTATTAATCGGTAACTAGTAGAGGCTACTGAACTATCATAATTTTTTCTTTTAATTTTATTAAATATACAACTATTGCGAATACTACTGAGATATTCATAAATTGCGGTTTAGCTTCTAGACTGTGTGGAGCCATAATTCATACAAAAGTTTCCATTTTACAGCTTAATTTGTAAATAGATATAATTGTTTTTGTAAATAGATCGCTGTATGGAAAAATGGTCATAATAACCCCCAATATTTTTGTAAGAGCTGTATAACGATACTTTATATGATGGAGTATTAAAAAAATAGCCACATGCACTTTACATCTAGCGAAGATACCCTATTTTTTAAACATTTTATTTCATGACTTTACAGACTTTATAAATATATTTAAATATGCTATGCAAAATTTCAGCTTTATAGCACTAAGAGTCTGCAAGTAAAACGACTGTGACATATAGATGGATAAACAAAGTTATAGATGAACATGGAAAAACTATGAGCGTTTTTAGTTTTGGCTACAGATCCCGACACAAAGTCATTTATTTTGAATTGTTGAACAACTGATATAGATATACGGAACTTGAAGCGACACACCTAAGAACACGTCTAAGCGCCAGTTGGGTTGGCATGATTGAAAAAAATAAGTAATTACCACCTAAGTATGAGATAACATGTATTTTATATGGTAAATTGGGATAATTTGTTCAATAAATAAAATAAATACTTAATGTCAAAATAACTTTCTGATATGGATTACACTCTTAAAAAAAATTAACCATTCTTTTATAAATTCCACGAACACCGATGGTTTTATTTAGATCTTATTTAAACTGTAATGTATATCAAATTCTAACTATAGTAACGAAATCGGTCTTAGAATATATTTTTGTAATGTATATTCGATCACTTCATTGGTTAAATACAAAAATGGGATAGAAATATAAAAATCGAAACTCAGATGAGTGCTTCAATTGATTTTCGGTAAGCCATTTAATGAAATACGAGCAACAGCTTAGGACAAAATAAATTAATAAACGATTCATGAACGGTTTGTAAATAAACGGTTTAATTAGCTTATTTTACGACTAGCTCCCTATAGGGTCTGAACTGATGCGATCACACCATTTATGATATAACTTCGTCTAGACGATATTGGAGAGATTTACCTCTTTCTTTTTGAAGGAGACCATCTCCACAAAAGGTTCCGTAATTTCTTTTAAAATTATCCTCTTAAAATTGTATCAGATAAACTTTTATTATATATAAAATGCATACGTAAAATGATATTAAATTCAATTATTCTAATTTACTCTTACAGTCATCTTATAGTTGAACAACTAAGTAATTCAAAGATAAAAAATTCAAAACGCCATTCAATGTTTGATACAAGAAAGTAGGAAATTGAAATAAATATTTATTTTGCTAAATGGCAAATAAAATGTATATCGTGTAATCCATATTTCATATCTAAATATATTTGGCAACAATTACGTTCCTATTATTTATTTATTTATTTTCTTTTCTTTATTCTGCAAGCTTAGAAAACTAAGCGTACAGTGGAATACTTATGAGAACATTAAGTGCTGTGGCAGATCGTAAGTGATTTTTTAACATTAATTATGCTTGCAATATAAAATATGTAATAATGTGTGGTAATAAAATAAGATTATTTAAATCCAAAGCAAAAGGAAACTTTAGAAGTAGTGAGGAATAAGGTTGAGTTATAACGGAAGGGATTGGGATCTCCCGAATTATGATAAATGATGTATATTCAGACGACTTTCGAACGCAGACAACGAGGGCGCACTTTTTATATTTGTAGTCAGTTGATTCTAGAACCTAGTTGTTTATACGTTGGAGGTGTTTCCATACAATTCCATTCTATGCTGTGGGATTAGGAGGGTATACTTATTTTTTGGTAGTACTTCGAGGTCGTTGCATAACGGGTATTGGAATCTAGATTTAAGGTATGAAGTTGTAATGGGATTATTGGGGATATTATATACAAAACATAGAAAATTGATGTTGCGTCGATCACGAATCTTTAACTGTTTAAAACGTTAACAATATTTGGATATATGGTAATTTTTTTTATAGTGAGTGTCGTTAAATGTGACATTTAATATTTTACACGACTCAATTTTTTATTATATTTTTTCAGGCGTCGTCCCAGTTGCGATGTAAACTTCCCGGGCCATTATTAAAATATCAACACTTTTTTTGTATGTAATCTTTTAATTTTGAAAGATCTTCAAATTTTTTAAAAAGCAATTGGAAAGCGCTTTTCAAATATGAGATATATTGAGTAGCTTTACTACCACTCATATAGTTTGAAAATAAGCTATTTTTTTCATTTTCTAATTTTAGCTTTTTTTAACAGTTGTATCTGAACTTCTTGATATTATAAATAAAATACAAATACATAAAGATACACTGTCTCTGACTTTAGAATTTTAAGTTTCTAAATAATTTTCCGTTTGAATATTAAATTACTAAAATGGACTTTTTAAAAAAAAGATTATCTTACCGTGTGCACGAATGGATTTAACTAAACAAAAACTTGAAACTACTAAAGAAATTGTCATAATTTACATAGAATATAAATAGTAATCTTGGGAACATTTTTGCTTTTTGGCATAATTGTATATCAATTGGTTTTGAAGTTTGGATGTTGAGCAAACCTCTAAGTTTTATAAATCAATATTTTATTAAAATCTATCCAGTGATTTTCGCACGATGCGCATAGAAACGGTTTATTTCTATTTTTATATAAATAGATAATTTTATTTTAAAACTACGAAAAAATATTATTTTTAATTTGGCAAGATCCATGTGTCACATTTATAAGAATGTGTAGAATTTTGGCCGAAATTCCGAACAAATAAATATCCTATGCGATAAATTGTGTACAAAGAGGAAAAATGAAAAAAAAATGTTTTTGAATATGTGTGGCACGAATTAAGAAAGGCTACCTTTATATGCAATTGCGGACGTAAGTATTAAAATATTGTTTGAAGTTTCATGGCCAATTGGAAAAATATAATCGGTATTTATTTTTATAAGTCCGTTTGTTTGTCAGTATATCGTAGCACAACAGCCCTTCTAGGTTAAATCGAATTTTGATAATATTTGAATTGAGAACTTTATCAAATTATGTAAATCGATAGAAAAATATTGGGGAGGGACTAGAAATTTGTAGTGAATCGATGACCGAAAACTGTTCATTTTTGATGAACAAGGTCAATGGACAAATTTTCATCGACGTTCGTCAGCATGCACACGCCGTCGGTTAAATGTCTTCCGTCTCCGTCAGTCACATTTTTTCTTCTTTTCTTCTTTGCGTATAGTAACATTCTAATTGACTAGAGTCCCTCCGATTTTTTTTACGATAAATATTTGTAAGAGTTATGGGTCTAATATAAAATGTTATGTGTTCCATTTTCTGTGATCATTGTCAGGTCGAAAATTATCGCTCGTCTACGTTATAAGCAATCTATAAAATTCCCATTTACTTTATACCAATTAGTAAAAAATATCCTATTTTATATGATTGACTTCATTATAATTAATTAGTATAATTGGTATATTAATGCGTAGACAAAGCCGATAAGTAGTAAAAATATTATTTATCGAAATTCTTATTCGAAACTCGAAAAAGAAAATTGCAAGTGATAAAAAATTATGCCATCTATTGAAAAGTATGAAAATAATGTTTAGCCTTTCTTAAAAGACTACTCGATTTTCCGAGATAATTCATCATTTGCTATGTCTTAAATCAGTACATTTAAAAGTGGTTGAAATTCAAATCGCTTTTATTTATAGACTATATTGTGTAAAAGATAAATAAAAAATACGTATTAGAAATTATAAGGGATTGTTGATTTGAGGAACAAATTGCTTCTTTAGATAAAGCACCATAATTAAACATACCTTCTTCGCTATCTATTACTTCCTTTTTTGTTTATATAAAAGGCATCGTTCAAAAATCAATATCAGCAAATCTTTTGCAAGCTTTCCAACATTCCAAACAAATAATGAAGTTCCAAGCAAAACTTCTCCTACGTGTTTACGCAGCTCAATAAGACAGACGGCCAATAAATATTTCCACGAAAATCGTCACGACTCGTCCTCGAAAAATCCGTTAAAATAATTAACGTCCGCTTAATTACCTAAACGTTGCTAAGGTGCTCCAAAACTTCCCGCTCCAAAGAATCGGCGCTGTCTCCTTTCGTTATAATTTTACTTTCGATTTAAAGAAAATTAGTAATTACAAAATTAGTTTCCGCATAGAAAACTATCATGAGGAAATAATTTCTAGTCAAATAAATTATTACTGTTTACATCAAAACAGGTCTTTATCCAAAGGACATGATTAAAATTTATTGAAAATTTTCAACCATACTTTCTTTAAAATATATTTAAATAATAATTTTATAAAATGATTGATGGCTGCTGATTTTGTAAATCTAAAGTTGTTTTGTCGTTTTGTCCATTTGTTCCTTTAGCTAATAGCTTTTTCCTCAATTAATGAAATACCACTAAAGTTTGCATTTGTATATCTTGTACTGTCGTATAATGGAATATTTCGTTTGCGTAGGGAATTAACAGGTTGCATTTACACGGCATACTAATATGTTATTTCGTATGGGAATCTATACTAAGGAATTTCATCTCTTCTTCCTTTTGTTTCTTTAGCTAATAATTGTGCAATCAATTAAAAATTCGCTACCATATTTGGCATGTATATTGCTTATATACCGTACAATATATCATTTTCATAGCGTGGGATACTAATAGGCTTTGCCCACATGGGATGATAAAGGACGTCGCTGGTTTGGAATACTAACGGACTACACTTATATGGAATACACGTAATACGGAAAGTTATTTTATCGTCCCACATTTTGCTTATTTAGTAAATAACTGTGAAATATTTAATGAATCATTACCCAATTTAATATGTGCATAGCTTTCACCATAGTATAAAACATTATTTTATTAACGTAGGATTCTCAGGAGCGTTGCTTGCGTGGGATACTAATGGGATTCGCATTTACGGGCTCTATTACCAAGGAGAGTTATTTTATTCTTTCGCCCTCTTTTATTTAGCTAATTATTTTGCAACTAGTTAACGAGTCGTGACTAAACTGGTTATGTGTATAATGTGTATCGCAATATATAACAATATTTTGCGCGCTTGTGATATTAATGGGCCTCGTTCCCATGGGATTCTAATAAGCATCGCTCGAGTACATTGCGTTTGTGTGGACATCGCCAGTATTTCTGATACTATAAAAAGTGGATTTGGATATTTATATACATTTACATAGTATTTTTAACACGAGAGAAAGTATAATTTCTCTGGGACAAAACTCAAAAACAACATGTTGATATAAAAAATAAATCTACTGCTTGCGTGACACAGAAGTGCAAAAAAGATATGTAAAATGGCAATGTAATTCGACCACTCTACGAAAAAATTTAATCAGTTGAGACCGCGGAAAACGCTAACTTTAAGTAAAAAAAATTCAAGCGCTAACAAAAATGTTTAAAAGTAGCGTTTCACTTTCTTTCCACAATACAAAATTATTATACAAAATTTCTGATTAAATTCTTAACTAATATAGTCAGAAAACGCTACTTTTAAGTTGTTTTTATTTTTTTTCATCATATAAAAAATCGTAGAAGGCTGAATATAATCACATTTTGAAACTTAATATTTCAAAAAGTAAGACTTCAATGGTTATTTAATTATATGTAAGTGTCATTGAAAGTATTGTGAGAAACTTTAATTTTGATTTAAATACGACAGTAAAATATTTCGTATATTTATTACGCTGATATTTAAAAAGGAAGAAATTATAGTTTTTTTCCTATTGACCACTACTTGTATCAAATTTTGGGATGAAAACTGTTTTTTGGCGGATCCCTTTGAATGGAGTACCAAAGAAAAGGTCATTAAATTGAAACCCAATCTTGTTTATGTATAACCTCGCATTTAATCATAAGTTTCAAAAGAAAGACTTAGGGTCCTTAGCTTTCGTCTATCTGTTGAACTATACATGTGAAAATTGTAGAAAGTCACCAGTATTCTGTAAACCAGGCAAAGAAAAATTATTTTCGTTAATTTTATTAATAAATTGGGCGATAAGGGCAATCAAGTTATTTTTTTCGTTCTTATGAAAAATAAACTACACAACATATTTACATATTTAAAATTTTTAGGGTTGGGAACTTTCGTAGTGTCAGTTCTACTCATATTTAGCAGGTTATTTAAATTAGCATTGTCATATTATTTGAGATTTCAATTAGACCTGCAAATAACTTTAGAAATATGCAGAAAGGGTCAGATTCACATTTATAACACCTAATTTATTTACATCATCTTTTCTAATTTATATTTGAAATAAACTAGAAAAAAATACATCTGAATGCGTATTCATGTATGTGAATGCGTATTTATTCTCTTAATTAATTATTCATACAACTAGTTGTTTTCATATTTAACAATAATGGCATATTCGAAAGGACTGTGGCACTACTTACTAGATATTAAGTAATAGAATATTAAGAACGTAATCATTTTAAAATTAAACTAGAGTTCCAAATTCAAACACAATTATACTATAAGTTAGAACAGCAAACATAAAACTAGTCAAAAATTGCGTAAGTATTTTACAAGTTCGCGAAAAAAATTATGTCAAATGTAGATTATATGTATTATATTAGATTCACAAGATACAGTTTCTGACGATAAAAGAAAAATATTTCCTAGGAGTATGCAAAAGTTATAATTCGAAACGTTTAATCAATCAATAGAAACAAAATTTTTCTGAACTTTTAGGTGGCGTATAGGCGCTTACTTTTTCTTTCTAATACTTATATACAAAATCAATATCTGACGCCCAGTATAATCTAAGTCTAATAGTATTAAGGTACACATTTATGTTGGAAGGTACTCGTACATAGACATTAAAATATTTAAAATTTAGGTCTGTGACAAATTAATTTAAGGACGTACCACCATTAATATTATTTTTTCTTATGTTTTATGATCTACCTCAAAATAAAAAAAAGAACTCTTGTAGGATCACTTTATTTTCATAAGATCGAAAAATGGGTAACATCTGCTAATTTTGCAACGCAAAATTTCAGTAGAGAAACACGTGGAGTCTGTTGCATGAATAGAAAAATTAGATTACCACCACTAAAAGCACCTCCATATGAATTTCTACTTTACATGACCGAACTGCAGAATCAAAATACTTTCTTCGGAATATAAAAGAGTACAATGCCTGCTTCCAAATAACTTCTTTCGGTGTCATTTTGATTAACACTAACAGAGATTAAATCGATTCTGCTTTTTCCATCCAAGGACAAATCATCACAAAGCAGCATCATTACTACCACTACCCAACGATGGCTATAAATTTCTGCAAGTTCATCGGAAATGAAGAAATAAATATTAATAAATGATGCACAAACATCAGTGGATTGAGATGAGAAATAATGCAAGGTGTACAGAGGATCTTACACAAAAATATACTCAACTTATTTACAAATTCAAAACAGCAGTAGACCGAATGATTTCTGATGACTATAAAGTTATAATTTGAGCCGACAAGAGACCACCTGGAGAACACCAACGTCGATTTAATGCACCTCAGATAGACGAAGTCGCCATCGTAATTATGGACAATGAAAATGCCAGCCGTGATACAATTTTACAACAAGAAAGAGAAGGAATACAATGCATTTCAGAGAGTCACCGTTCATAAGATACTCTCCAATATCCATTAGTCTTTCTGAACCGATAGGACGGATATAATTTTAATGTAAAACAAATTCAACCTGAAACAGGCGTGAAGAGGAACAAAAAAGGCAGTTCCAAGGTGTTTCATCCTTACCGCTTAATAATCATAGACAATGAAACATGCAAACACATTCTCAACAATTACCGTTTATTCCTGCAAGTTTCGTTGGATATGTATACAAAAATGGAAGCAGACGGATGCTTTACATAAGACTGAATCAGAAGAAGCTAAGCACTGAAGGATACATCCACCTTCGAGACTCGACCATAAGTGACGAAAACATTGACGATATTGGAACAATGGTAAACTTACTCTCATCTTTCATGGGAAGTCCAAGAGACATGCACGAACACACTCAAAATGCCTGACCTATGGAAAAAAATATGGACGACCTGACCTTTTTTATAAGGTTTGCATGCAAATAATCGTGATCCTATATCAAAGAACAACTAAGATTGACAAACTCCCATGGATCGACCCGAGTTTTCCGATAAAAACAAATAAGATTTACTGAAGTCATCACAAAATACTACATCTTTGGAACCGTTAGATGATTGATGTACACAATCGAATGGCAATAACGATGACTGCCTCACTCATACAATCTCATATGGCTAAATGACAGAATTAATCCAACGGATATCGATAAAATTATCCAAGTTGAATTTCGCGATCCACAAGGAGATCCAAATTTGTAAAAAACATAATTCACGGACCATGCCATTAAACCCCAATTCGCCATGTATGAGTGATGGAAACAGTTCAAAAAATAACCAAAACCATACTTGAACGACATAAAAATGGAGGTGATGGCTAGACCAAATACAGGAAACGATCACCTAAAAAAGGTGGCTTCACAGAAAATACAAAGCAGAAACGAACTGGAAATAAATAATCAGTTGGTAGTATCATATAACCCACTACTTTCAGAAATGTTCCAAGCGCACATATACGTAGAATACTCAATTCATTAAAATCCATTAAATATATCCGTAAGCATATGAACAAGGCACTGACATGGTGGTATTTCAAATAGCCAAAGACAACGAACAACAAAACAGAAACGACGAGATCCTCATGTACCAGATGGAAAAATACATCAACAGGAACGAGGCATCTTGGCGGATTTTTGGTTTTCTCATACACGAATAGGAACCAACTGTGCAACATCTAGCCAGAAAAATTGCAAGCAATCCATCTAAGAACACAATATTAAAGCTTTTTCCAACTGTGCCAAACGAATATATTCGCTAAAACATTACTATTATAGGTGCAACAAAACAAGAAAAACAAGGAAACAAGAAAAAGAAGGAATTCCAGTAGAGGATCATTCAGGTATCATGAAACCTAACGCACTAAACCGCGTATAACCCGTGCACCCGAACAACACCGAATGTTTCTATGTTTGGATATTGCTACACGAAATAAGGGACCAACAAGTTCCACAAATCTCAAGACTGCTGATATTCACCTATGGCAGACGTACAAAGAAGCACGCTAACTCTTAGAACTACTGGAAAATTACAACCACAAGGAATTAACACGTAAATACGCCACACTCACGGCCTCAGTTAAAAAAATTAGTGACTTACCCGTCATAATCCTAATAAAATGTAACCCATCAAATCCAAAGCAGCTATGGGACTCCTTCAAAGAGAGCATTAGTGATGACATACTGCACCAGATCCGACAAGCTCATCCAGAATTGGCCAATGAATTCAATGACGTCTTCAATGAAACAAATGTTTAGCAATAAAAACTAGACCTTTATACAACTTGGGATGTCAGCACCATGACAAGATACTTTTATTGTGTTAACTTCGAAATTACAGAAAAGAAAGCTATAATATCAACGAATCACTTTAATACTACTCCTCAAAGACAATGAAAAAAATTTACAAAGTTATTATGGACCGGATCAAGAAAAACTTGGACGCGCCAGGAGGCACCGGGAAAACGTTTGTAATAAATCTATTGCTGGCAGAAATAACTGCTGAACAATATATCGCACTTAAACTTGCATCATTCGGCATTGCCGCCACACTTATGGAAGGAGGACGAACTGTCCATTCCGTCCTAGAACTACCGTTGAATACAGCCGAAGAATAATTCCCAGTATGTAAACGCTCAAGGTCATCTGGACGGAGTGAACTTATGACTGAAAAGGATTTAATTGAAAAGTCATTTTAATTTAAAATACTGTAGCTTCCAATCAAATTAGTCTATAGTTTCACAACTAACAAGGCCCATGGAAAAACTCTAAAAAATTGTGGCATCAACCTCAAAGAATCCTGCTTTTCTAACGGACAATTATACGCAGCGTAGTCTCGAGTAGGAAATTCGTAAAATTTGTACATATATATAATAAAATGAAAACGTTTATAAACAAATAATGTAAATAGCAAGAATATGTTTTCAATAAAAGTCGTTTACCTCTTATATTTTAAAGTTTATATTTCCACTCCGACCACCACACAATCTCATATCAACTTTCTGAGCTAATCCGGGTACCTGGGGTACCTAGTAGTTTAATAATAGTACTAAATTAAAGTTAAACACCTAAACATAGATAAGTGCCTAATTGTATAAGGAACGCTCGTAGTCAGCCGTAGTCAGCAGGTTTTATTTCTGGTTTTTGGAATTATTTCTCGAAATTAAAAATTGCTTTTCGTCTACTAACTGTTATAACATATACATGTATATTACTCTGCATAATTTTATGATGATAACTTTAATCACACCAGATATAATCGACTGTGACATATAGGTAGATAGACGGGAAATAAAATGTTACCATGGAGACAAACAATCATTAATTTTAAAAAGAATTAAAATGAAAATTATTTCCTTTATTTTACTATGGATTGCCGACGCCAACGGGTTAAACGTTTGTTATAACCAAAAGCTTCTCAGCTGCTTTTTCTTATTACTAATATTTTTATTTCCCACACTTATTTACGACTTGGGTGAGGAATTTATTTAGCATCCCTCAATAACGCAGGTGATGCTTTTCCTGAAAACGGCGTTTGCGTTGGGACCGCCTTTATGAAGGTGGATATCAGGTAGGCGAATTTATGTTTAAGAAACGAGATATTTATTGCGCGATACTGCGAGTGAGGCTACTTAATGAATACGTTTTTATACATGTATTTGATGCGATCATCTATTTGTATAGGTTTATTATATTTTCTGTTTATGTATTCATATACCTACATCTAAAAATCAGAGATAATTTATTTTATGATATCCTGTCATATTTCGCTTTAAAAACATATTATTTAATACACATGACTCCGTCACAAACGTTCATTATGATAATGGGAATAATTAAATAAAATGACGAGATTCTTGTATCCGCCCAAATTAAATGATTATGTATGTACACTACTGATTTTCCAGTGTTTTAATATTAGAAATGTTTTGTCTTGCAGTTCTCTTCTCATTTAAGCTCTTATATATAATTACAAAATGATAACGAATTCACATATCCTGTAGATACCGTAAAAACAATTTTTCAAAACGGGTTGTTTGGACTTTAATAAAACTAAAGTTTAATACCTTACGCTAATACCAGTTAATCAATTTATAGCCACATTTACTTTTTTATGGCCAATTGCTATAAATATTACTTTTATAATTTAGCTATATTAAACTGAATAAGAGTAGCGGTAAACAGGAAAAAATGGAACTAAGAGAGGGTTTTTTTCGATATCAGCCTGAAATATGGAATATTTTTTGGTAAATAAACAGAGTATAAAAAAAAAATTATTTACAATGGCACGTATAAACAAATTAATAGTAATAGCAATAACAAAAATTGTTATAATAATGAAAAAACATTACATGTGTAATTGTTCATCACATGGGTCATCAATAAAATTTAGTTGCGTTTGTCTATGATTAGGGTCACAGGTATTCAAAAATAATTTTAAATTTTATGAATAAAATTTTTACAGAAAATCATGTCTCCTTTTCCGTTTCTCTTTTTGTTTCTTTATTTTTTTTTTAAAAATAAACATATTTTATTGAGATATCTATTATTTTAAAATTTACACTGAGTTAAATTATAATATTTTTATGTCTTTTTATTATTTTTAACAATTTCTCAATACGATATTTTTCTAATATTTTATGATAAATATCGAAACTAAATTTCAAATCATAATTAATCAAAATCATAATTAATTCTATTATAGATCTTGATCGATTGTATAAGGTATTAGACCATCTTAAAATTCATCCAATGGTTTTTGCGTGATGCCAAAACCATAGGATGAATTTTAAGACGGTCTAATACCATATATAATAATAGATTTTATTATCCACATGCTATTTCAACACATACTTCGCTTTTATTTTATTTTATGGATTAAAATAAAAATGTTGAATCATCGGTAAAATTCAATTGGGTATGATACGATTTCCTTTTTTTTAAATTAAACTTCTTTAAAAGAGTACAGAAAAGTTTCATGGTATGTTAATTTTTTTACATTTTATGTTATTCAATTTGCTCAACACTTCTATATTAAAAGCAATATGTCAAATAGGAACATTATCTTACAAAGGACTGGAAGCAGAAACTATGTTGGGCACATTTCTAAATTAGTGCCTTTCGTAATTATGACAACTACAATACATGTAGTTTTATTATTTCAATTATTCCATGTTTACGTTCAATACAGAAATTTCATGAAAAAACCAATCGAAGCCGTCATAACTCACACAAAATTGTTTACATCTTTTTTATTTCAGCCTACTGTTCAAACATCAAGTTTTTTTAACACCCCTTAAATCAGTGTTCAGCGCTACATTTTCCAATTCCCTTTTCGTGCGTTCTGAGTTTCATTATTATATTTGATATCAGAATATCACATCGATCTACTTTTGTAACCCTCTGCATAAATAAAACATTGACCAAGCATTTTTAAAGTGTTTAGTGCTTCTAAGTAAAAGCACATCGTGGTTAAAAAACAATTTTAATAGTTTAAGAAAAAAATTGTAGCCGGTATTTAATTGATTGTATTATAAAACTGGTCAATTTTCTTTAGTTCAGGTAATTTTTTCGAAAAACTGGTCAGGCTTTATTGTATATAGAGTCACTGGCTGCGGCTTTTCTATGGCTCTAAAAAAATTGTGGACGACATCATGTATAATCAATATTATACAATGATTCATCTTCCTACTTTCTTTCTGAAATTTACTGAAATACTCGCGATTTTTTTAAACCAATAAGGTGGAAACTACCATAACACGTTGAAGTGTCATAAAATGACTAATAATTTTTCTCTTTCTAGTGCATCGTCCGTATGTTTATTTGTATGAATATACATATGTATGTCGCATACAAATTTTTCTTACAAAACTGTTTTTATTCGATTTTATGTACACTATGCTTAAAAAGGCCTGTATTGTATTTATATATATATATATATATATATATATATATATATATATATATATATGTGTATATACATATATATAAATAAATAAATATGCATGTATATGTGTGTGTATATATATATATATATATATATATATATATATCGTTAAAATTCATATGTCGTTTGAAAGAGTTAAGTCAAATGGTATAAAAAGTTTTACCCGAAGTTAATAACTTTAGACACGTACTAAAAAACTTGTAAACAGTATAAATTTTTCCTTAACTATGGAACATAAAATCTAAAAAAAAACAATGTTTTTGAAGACTATATAGAATTTGTAGAAAAAGTGAAATTATAATTACTGATGTCGTAGTTAAATAATGTTGATGGATAAAAATATAAAATATAACTTATTGCGTTAAATTTGATATTTTTATTATTCTCTATCATATAAAGAGTATCTAATAAAAGTAATATTCTAATTTACTGAAGACGACATTAATTAGACTGTAAAGCTTTCATTCAAATCATTCTTTACCCGGATGAAGAATAGTGTGTTTTTTGAGAAAAATTGGGTTATTTTCATAATGTATATATATTGTACATTCATTTAAAAATATATTGATTCTTTTCGTACTTCAACTGAAATTTTTCTTCAATACAAATGGTAAAGGTAGAACGCAATCGCTATCTATACTAGGAATGAAGCGATCTTCAAAATCCATGAAACTCAACCAGGCAACAGCTGACCAGCGTCGCCGGAAAAATCAAGAAATATTGACTAGTACAAAACATTAAATAAATCTTCTTGTGTTTTTATATTTTGCGATCGTCTTTAAAGAGATATCATGCATTTCGTTAAATTGTTCTATTTATTACTTGCTAAAAATTCTTCATATATTATAAACCTAAATTAATACTTAAAGCGAAAAAGCCTATTTATTTGTTGGCTTTCTTTAATACATGGAAAATAAATATATATATATATATATATATATATATATATATATATATATATATATACATATATATATATATATATATATATATATATATATATATGTATATATATGTGCATACAATTGTATAAATAGTATAATAAATGCACATAAACGAATACAGATCCATAATACAACGGAATATGCTACATTTTATTTTTTGCTTTTTCCTTATAGTATATTGCTATAGTATATAAATAATAGTATATTTCTAAAATAACAGCTTTTTTAATTACAGCCTTCCGTAACGTCATGGCATTTTGACTGGAATCCTTATGAATGTTATATGCTTCTTTATTAATACCCTGCAATATATCAATAGACATACGCAAAATAACAAATAATAAAAGTATGAGTCAGTCGGTATTAATCGTTTAATGAGGTGTTTTGAGCTCCCATGCGCACAACATCGCGGGTGGCAAGTTCATATTCATAGTTCAATTTCGTGGGCAGCGCCTTTTGTGGTCGGCACACCCACTCACCATGGGGTGCACTGTTAAGATAATAATACATTTTATTCATATATCAGCAGTATGTATCGATAGCCAATTATGTGTAAAATATTTTTTGGATAGCTTCGAACCAATGACTGAAAGCATTGATATTAATCGATATATGACAGTCAGGTGTAATGTTATGTTTGGAAAAATCTTTTTTTTACAAATGCCCAAAGGTATTGCAATATTAAGTATTTCCTTTATTTAAAAAGTAAAAAGTCTGTTTTGTTCGTTTCACATTAAGTGCAAGGGAAGTTTCTTTCAATCATGAATGGCCAATAAATAGAACCGTAAAATAAAAGTTACTGGTACTATCGCTCACTGAAATAAAATTAAAGTATAATAGAGGAAAAAGAGTATAAAATTATTGCAAGAATAAAAATAAAACCCTATTCTATAAATATTGAGAGGACGGAAGAAAGATACAGAGCAGAAAAATAAAATTATAAAAAAGGGGTGTAACTAAGGAAATCTTTTTAAACGGTCTTTGAATTACAATTTTGATGATTCTTGTTATACAGCCAATACCCATGACATTAATTTATAGTTATACATTTTCTTGTCTCATATATAGATTTATTGTAATAAATTGTACATTCATTTTCAAACCTCAAGAAAATCCTAGATATTTTTACACTCTAAAATTACCCTGTTCCACTTTAGTTTCCCTTAAATATAGGGGCACCTCATAACCTTGTCAGTATAGCTAACATTAACGGGGCTTGGAATAACCAGGTTCGAAAATAGCGTGTAACAAGTTACAACATGTTTGAGTATTAGACGTTCCTGTTAAAACTTTCTAATTACACTTTCGCGCAAGAGAATATAATCAACTACTTTCTTTACCGCATTGATTTATTGATCTCATTTCCAAGCATCCTCTAAGGTTATTTTACTTTTAGTAGGAGCGATATAATGAAAGAACTGAAAAGTCAATACCAAAAAAATGTGTGGATCAAAAATCCAGGATCGATTTAAAAACAGTTTATTCAAATTTATTTGGTTTTAAGGGATAAATGTGTGGTCAAAGCCTTTCATTGTTTTTGTTGAAATGAATATCCCATCAATTCCTAGGTAACTGCAATATCTGCTAGATATTTATGTTAATAGTTTACTTATTCACTAATGTAAACGTTGATAAATTAATGGACATCACACGACGGATGATTCTGAGGGTAACAAAATGGGTGACAAGAATTAAGGCGAAAATACGCTTTAATATTTTTGCACACATTTAAAAAAAAATGTTTAGATCAGAACCGGCGTTAATTAATAAAGAATTGAATACTAGAAAAACGCTTGTAGGAAAGTTATCACATTTTTCGCTTTGATCAGGGGAGAAAAGGTCAATTAAAATAGTTCCTGCGATAAGGAAAGTGTAGCATGCAGTTTGTGTAATGTGATTTATTGTGAATCTGTTTTAATAAATGGGATAAGGAAAATATTCGCGGAATAGGTTTTGTATGAATATCTTAAACAATATAATAAAAATCAATATCTATGAAGTTATTTTTACTCCTGGATAGTAAAAGGAAATAGACCATAATTTAACTGCCCTTCTTCAAGTATTAGATATTCAATAAAAATTAAGAAAGCAAGCATATGTTGAAAATTTCAAAACAATAATGAATTGTTTATTTGTTCCATCTCTTTTCTATCACCTCGTTTACCGTCCATTTTCCATAATTAGTGACCTTCTAAAACGAGACAAAGAATCTGTTAATTGGTACTCAAGGGGCGTATAAAGGATTTTATATCATTATCCGTCCATAACCTTTTGAACTTTTTGCTATATTCATTTTTTACAAATTATTGAAAGTGCTAAAAGTAATCAAAGTTTCTTCTTTAGTTTTTAAGAAGAAGAAAAACACTATTCAATTAAAGTCATGGGCAAATATCAGGAAATTTTTGGAACCGCCAATCGATTAAACAAAGATCTGTTACTTGCTATCAAGGACTTCTCTACTTCCACTACCAACACAAAAAAATGGTAATAAGACTTGATTTACTTTGCAGTGTACCACACATTTTTGTTTGGTAATTTGGAACTTATCCTTGAACGATATTCTAACTAGGGCACCTTCAGTCATTTTGTTATTACTGTTGATTTATCATCACTATTGATATATTGAGGTCTTCTCTGCAGCACGTTTCCTGTTACTGACGACAATAAGCAGCCAATTTCTCTTGCATTTAGCTTCTAGTCTCCTTCGACCAGATCAGCCGTAGATACCAATCCAGTTAGCTTATTATTAATGAAACATTTATCTTCCACAAATAAAGTACTATTCTCTTTTTTTATCGATTTGCCATCCGATAACTAATTAGTCTAGCTCTCAGAATATACAAAACCTTTGTAACTGGAATATCATATTTGATGCCATCCGCAATCTTTATAATATGCACGTCATGACTGGATTTAGGCGGTATTTTATTTTTATTATAAACTACAATTAATTAAATTCTAGTTTTCAGCAACATATTCGTCCACCATTTCTTCTTCGGCATCATATGGCTACTTGCAGCAAAATCGACATATTAATCTGAATGACTAAATTTAGCAATTAAAATTTCTGCACTAAATGCATTAGATTCTTTTTATTACGAGTGATCTATGGTCATGTTTATTGGAACGAACCTCTCCGGTAATCCCGCTAACGACAATAAACAGACCCATTTATCATTTATTTTGAAACTCGTTCCACGTAATCTATACGATTTTTCAACGACCTCGGTCATTTACGAAGTCATAGAATCTCAATTCTGGAGTCTAATTGATGATAAATAACGAAGTAAAGTTATTTTTCATGAGTAATTGTTTTAAAATGAACGTATAATGGTGGGTTTAATATCAACACTAGTTTTTACATTGCTTTTGCTTTAAATCTACTGTTGACTTATCTTTATATTTAGCGTTGATGATTCTTGATATGCCTTTCAAGAAGAGTAAATTTTCTGCCGTAAAAGCTTGCTCATCATAATTTTCTCGACTTACCATAAAATTTGACGTCGTTCTTGTAAAATGCATTTTCAAAATTATGAAAAGATACTATTAATTTTTATATGCCTAAAATATTTGATACTTACGCTATAATCTACGATAATTAAAATACATTAGTTTTACGATGCAAAATTAGTACTTATTGTTTGGCGCATGAGTAAAAAGTTACAGAGCATGATAATAGGTAGTAGTATTTGCATGAAAAGAATAAGGTATAAGCGCAATAAGAACCATTAAACTACTGTACCTATCCTTAATATTTTATTAAACTTATTACCGACTATATTCTAAGTTTCTCTTACTAATATTCTAAGTTTATTTAATCAACGATAAGTTCATTCATTGCGTTTCAGAGCAATGAATGAACTAAACATTTAATGCCAAAAATATATATGTTAGAAACCAAAGATTGATTTAAACGCAATTTAAATAGGCAAACTAATAAAGATTTAAGGTATAATACTGCACAGAGGCTTCAAGTCATAAAATTTTAATTTACGAAGACTTTTATTAAAGTGGATATCCAGTCAATAATTCTGGTTAGCTATCTGCAATAACTAGATATTTTTATCAGTAATTTAGTTATACACTAATGTAAATGTTGTTTAATTAAAGGACATAACATGACGCGCGACCCTGACGTTAAAAAAATTAATTTTTTTCATTGAGAACTAAAGAAATGTATTTGCGCAAAAACCGGCGTTAACAGGAAAGTATATTTTTCACATTTTAAGTCACGGTCAGCAGAGGACGTGCCAATTAAGAAAGTGTCTATAGCGAGGAAAGTGCAGCATTTTTGATAAAAGAAAGAAAAGGAAAGTTGTTCGAGGAACAAATTTTGTATAACTATCTCAGAGAATATAATTAAATCAATATTCATAGAATAATTTTGACCACTGGACAGTAAAACGAAATAGAAAAAATTTTGGCTTCAATTCTTTGAATAAAATATATTAAAAGAAAAGGAAAAAAATAAACTATGCTTAAGTTTAAAAAAACATTAATTAACTATATTTTGTTTCATATTTTGTCTATAACCTAGTTTCCGTACACTTTTTATATGTATTAACATTTCAAAATGTGAAAAAAACGCTAGACCACGAGTTTTTTTGACCACGTTAAACTCGCTCTCGGCCAAATAAATGTGGTTCATTAGGTCACTCCAGCCAAACCAGAAAGTAAAGTATAAGGAAAAAAATCGTAGAAGACGCCTTTCTGCCCCTACAACCTTGTAAATTCAAATTCATATGCACAGCAGAATCTGGATAAATATGATATAAATAAATGGAGAACTCCTATGATTGAAATTAAGTTTAAGATTTTTTGACAAACAAATTTTGTTGGCAAGGTGATTAAACCAAATTGACTTTAACAAGCTTTATTTTTCCCGCTACTAAAAGTGCATGTGCAATACACAGTTATAACCAGGTCAACTTTCCATTAAGGCGGCGGACTTGTCTATGACTCGATGAAATTATGCCCACCACTAACTGAATGTCTCACAGACCACCTGGAGGCTCATAACGACCCGTTTCCTCTAACACAAATATACAAAAACCTTTGGAATCTTCTCGCAGTGTTCCGTATTTACAAAATTGTCTTTATCCAATAGAGTTAGTCTATCCTAGTAATTAGATATTTAGCATTTGCATTTTTTCTAGGACGCACTTTGTAAATGATTCACATGACTAAAATATCTATCGATTCTAATCCATGTCACCATGACTAAAGAAATAATATCCTGAAAAGTCGCTTACGGTATAAATGCACTATACTACCAGAAACTTTTCGACATTTTTTTTTAAATCATTTGAAAGTATACATATTAAAAACTACATATCTGGAAAGAAATTCTGCAGCTGATGCTCATTTATTACAAAAAAATGATAAGAAAAATTTTGAAACTGAAGATTGAGTTTGCGATGGAACAGATTTTAACTATTTTTTCCAGCTATTTCACTTGTTCTTTTATCACTAATCACTTCTTATATAATTAAAAGGATAATTTGTTAAGAATTATTAAGTACTTATAATCAAAATTCCTTATCAAAATTGAATATTTCTTTTTAATCAGTCAATTAAAACAACTACATTTTGCTTAAATGGTGCCAACATACAAGAAACAATAAAGTATTTTTGTATTATGGCATATAATATCTTTTTTAGATATTTTATGGAATTCATTTCACTTAGTAGTTGCCTAAATTTTAAATATATTTTAAAATCACATACTAATATTTTCATTTTTGTCCTTTAATAATTAATTTTATTACTAATAAAAAGTTTAATGTTGACAATATTTATTGTCGAATATTTAAATTAAGCCCAGCTCCCCGACTGGGATTTTGCTTATTCTTTCGAAATATTGATGGCAAATATTTTTTTTGGAAACATGATTTTTTTATGAAAGTTATTTTCAGACAATTTTTTTTAATAGCCACGGTCGGAAATTATTTTAGTTAGGATTGGGTTGGGTTAGATAATGTTAGTTTGGGTAAACTTGGGTTAGGTTACGTTTAGGATTAGTTTGGGCTGGGTTAGGTTGGGTTGGGGTTGGTTAGGTTATGTTGGATTAGTTTGGGTTAGGTTGGGTTAGGTTGGGTTGGGTTAGGTTAGGTTGGATTAGTTTGGGCTACGTTGGGTTGGTTTAGGTTGGGTTAGGATAGGTTGGATTAGTTTGGGTTAGGTTGGGTTTGGTTAGGTTAGGTTAAGTTGGGCTAGTTTGGGTTAGGTTGGGTTGTGTTAGGTTAGGTTAGGTTGGGTTGGGTTAGTTTGGGTTAGGTTGAATTTGGTTAGGATAGGTTGTGTTAGGTTGGGCTGGGCTGGGTTAGATTAGGTTAGTTTGGGTTAGGTTGGATTGGGTTAGGTTAGGTTAGTTTGGGTTAGGTTGGATTGGGTTAGGTTGGGTTAGGTTAAATTGGGTTAGGTTAGGTTAGGTTATGGCATATATTTTTTGGATATTTTATGGCATTTATTTCACTTTGTATTTATCTAAATTTTACAAATGTTTTAAATTCACATACTACTTTTAAAATTTTTAAAAAGGTTTAATATTGACAATATTTATTAAAATTTGCAATAAATATTCAACACTAAATATTATAATATTTATTGTTGATTATTTAAATTAGGCCCAGCCCTGGCTGAAATTTTCCTTATGTTTTGGAAATATTTATCACAAACTTTTTTTTTGGTAATAAACATTTTTTATGGAAGTTTTTTTTTAACATTTTTTTAATACATTAGCCACGGCCGGAAATTGTTTTAGTTACATATATCATTTGTATTTTTAATTATATGTAGTACATTATAAGTTTATATCTTAAAAATTAATTACCATAATTATATTTTCATAGTAATAACAAATGCAAAAGTTGATAGTCATAAATAAAAAAAAACATTTTTGTCATTTAATTATTAATTTTATTAGTATCAAAAAGTTTAATGTTGACAATATTTATTGTTGAATATTTAAATTAAGTCCAGCTCCCGGACTGGGATTTTGCTGATTCTTTCGAAATATTGATGGAAAATATTTTTTTTGGAAATATAAATTTTTTAATGAAAGTTATTTTTAGCCAATTTTTTTTATACATCAGCCACGGTTGGAAATTATTTTAGTTACGGTTGGGTTAAGTTAGGTAATGCTAGTTTGGGTAATGTTGAGTTAGGTTAGGTTAGGTTAGGTTGGGTTATGTTGGGTTAGGTAGAGTTTGGTTGTGTTGGGTTAGGTTATGTTGGGTTAGGTTAGGTTGGATTAGTTTGGGTTAGGTTAGATTATGTTGGATTAGTTTAAGTTAGGTTGGGTTGGGTTCAGTTAGGTTAGGTTAGTTTGGGCTAGTTTAGGTTTCGTTGGGTTGGGTTAGGTAAGGTTAGGTTGTGTTAGGTTGTGTTAGGTTGGGCTGGGTTAGGTTAGGTTAGGTTAGGTTGGATTATTTTGGGTTGGGTTAGGTTGGGCTGGGTTAGGTTGGGTTGAGTTTAGTTAGGTTATGTTGGATTAGTTTGAATGAGGTTGGGTTGGTTTATGTTAGGTTAGGTTAGGTTGGATTAGTTTGGGTTGGGTTGGGCTAGGTTAGGTTAGGTTTGATTAGTTTGGGTTAGGTTGTGTGAGTTTAGGTTAGGTTAAGTTCGATTAGTTTGGGTTAAAATGGGTTAGGTCAGGTTAGGTTGGGTTAGTTTGGGTTAGGTTGGGTTGGGTTAAGTTGGGTTAGGTTAGGTTGAGTTGGGTTAGGTTAGGTTAGATTAGTTTATGTTAGCCTTCGTTTGGGATGGGTTAGGTTGGGTTGGATTAGGTTGGGTTGGGTTAGGTTGGGTTTGGTTAGTTTATGTTAGGTTGGATTATTTTGGATTGGGCTGGGTTAGTTTAGGCCAGGTTAGGTTGGATTTGTATGGGTTAGTATGGATTAGGTTAGGACAGGTTGGGTTAGTTTGGCTTAGGTTGGGTTGGATTAGGTTAGGTTAGGTTTGGTTAGGTTGAGTTGGGTTAGGTTATTTTAGGTTAGGTTAAGTTGGATTAGTTTTGGTTAGTTTGGGTTAGGATAGGCTTTGTTAGGCTAGTTTGGGTTATGTTGGGTTGTGTTAGGTTAGGTTCGGTTGTCGTTGTGGTTTCGGTTAGGTTGTGTTAGGTTGTGTTAGGTTGGGCTAGGTTGTGTTAAGTTAGGTTAGGTTATGTTGGACTAGTTTGTGTTGGGTTAGATTGGGTTGGGTTATGTTGGGCTGGGTTAAGTTAGGTTACGTTGGATTAGTTTGTGTTAGGTTGGGTTGGTTTAGGTTAGGTTAGATTAGGTTGGATTATTTAGGGTTAGGTTGGGTTGGGTTATGTTGAGTTGGGTTAGGTTAGCTTGCATTAGATTGTGTTGGTTAAGGTTTAATTTGGTTAGATTAGGTTAGGTTGGATTAGTTTGGGTTAGGTTGGGTTGGGTTAATTTAAGACAGGTCGGGCTAGTTTGGGTTATGCTGGGTTGGGTTTGGATGGGTTGGGTTATGTTATATTAAGTGAGTTTATGTTGGGTTTCGTTTGGGTTGGGTTAGGTTGGATTTGGTTAGTTTATGTTAGGTTGGATTATTTTGTATAGGGCTGGGTGAGTTTAGGTCAGGTTAGGTTGGATTAGTTTAGGTTAGTATGGGTTAGGTAAAGTCAGGTTGGGTTAGTTTGGGTTAGGTTGATTTGAATTAGGTTAGGTTAGTTTACTTTAGATTATGTTAGGTTAGGTTAGGTTGGATTAGTTTGGGTTAGGATAGGCTATGTTGGGCTAGTTTGGGTTATGTTGTGTTAGGTTAGGTTAGGTTGGGTTGAGTTGGGTTAGGTTAGGTTAGTTTAGTATGGGTTGAGTTAGGGTTAGGTTAGGTTAGGTTCGGTAAGGTTGAGTTGGGTTAGGTTGGGTTTGGTTAGGTTAGGTTGGGTTGGGTTAGATTGGGTTGGGTTAGATTTGGTTGGGTTCGGTTGGGTTGGGTTAGGTTAGGTTAGGTTGGATAAGTATGGGTTAGCTTGGGTGTGTTTAGGTTAGGTTAGGTTAAGTTGGATTAGTTTAGGTAAGGTTAGGTTTGGTTAGGTTAAGTTACGTTAGGTGTGACTAGTTTGGGTTAGGTTGGGTTGGGTTAGGATATGTTAGGTTAGATCGTGTTAGATTGTATTAGGTTGGGCTGGGTTGGGTTTGGTTAGGTTAGGTTATGTTAGGTTGGGTTGGGTTAGTTTGGGTTAGGTTGGGTTGGGTTAAGTTAGGCTAGGTTGGATTAGTTTGGGTTAGGTTGGGTTGGTATAAGTTAGGTAAGGTTAGGTTGAATTAGTTTGGGTTAGGTTAGGCTAGGTCGGGCTAGTTTCAGTTAGGTTGGATCGGGTTAGGTTAAGTTGGGTTGGTTCATGTTAGGTTAGGTTAGTTTAGGCTGAATTTCGTTTGGGTGGGGTTAGGTTGGGTTTGGTTAGGTTGGGTTTGGTTTTGGTTAGGTTAGTTTGAATTAGTTTGTGTTAGGTTGGCTTAGTTTAGTGTAGGTTAGTTTGGATAAGTTTTGGTTAGGTTGGGTTAGGATAGGCTAGGTTAAGCTAGTTTGGGTTATGTTGGGTTGTGTTAGATAAGGTTAGGATAGGCTAGGTTAAGCTAGTTTGGGTTATGTTGGGTTGTGTTAGATTAGGTTAGGTTAGGTTGTATTAGGTTGTATTAGGTTTGTGTTAGGTTGGCTTAGTTTAGTGTAGGTTAGTTTGGATAAGTTTGGGTTAGGTTGGGTTAGGATAGGTTAGGTTAAGCTAGTTTGGGTTATGTTGGGTTGTGTTAGATTAGGTTAGGTTAGGTTTTATTAGGTTGTGTTAGGTTGGGCTGGGTTGTGATAAGTTAGGTTAGGTTATGTTGGACTAGTTTGTGTTGGGTTAGATTGGATTGGGTTATGTTGTGCTGAGTTAAATTAGATTGCGTTGGATTAGTTTGTGGATTAGGTTGGGTTAGGATAGGCTAGGTGAAGCTAGTTTGGGTTATGTTGGGTTGTGTTAGATTAGGTTAGGATAGGCTAGGTTAAGCTAGTTTGGGTTATGTTGGGTTGTGTTAGATTAGGTTAGGTTAGGTTGTATTAGGTTGTATTAGGTTTGTGTTAGGTTGGCTTAGTTTAGTGTAGGTTAGTTTGGATAAGTTTGGGTTAGGTTGGGTTAGGATAGGCTAGGTTAAGCTAGTTTGGGTTATGTTGGGTTGTGTTAGATTAGGTTAGGTTAGGTTGTATTAGGTTGTGTTAGGTTGGGCTTGGTTGTGATAAGTTAGGTTAGGTTATGTTGGACTAGTTTGTGTTGGGTTAGATTGGATTGGGTTATGTTGTGCTGAGTTAAATTGATTGCGTTGGATCAGTTTGTGTTAGGTTGGGTTGGTTTAGGTTAGGTTAGATTAGGTTGGATTAGGTTGGGTTACTAACATAACCCAACCTAATCCTGAATGGGTTGGGTTGGGTTATGTTGAGTTGGGTTAGGTTGGGTTGCATTAGATTGTGTTAGTTTAGGTTAGGTTAGGTTGGATTAGTTTGGGTTAGGTTGGGTTGGGTTAATTTAGGTTAGGTCGGGATAGTTTGGGTTATGCTGGGTTGCAATTATTTTATTTACGGTTGGGTTGGGTTAGGTTAAGTTAGTTTGGGTTAGGTTGGGTTAGATCAGGTTGGGTGAGGTTGGGTTAGGTTGGGTTAGGTTGGGTTAGGTTGGGTTAGGTTGGGTAAGGTTGGGTTAGATTGGGTTAGGTTGGGTTAGGTTGGGTTAGGTTGGGTTAGGTTGGGTTAGGTTGAGTTAGGTTGGGTTAGGTTGGTTTAGGTTGGGTTGGGTTAGGTTAAGTTGGGTTAGGTTAGGTTAGTTTAGGTTGGATTTCGTTTGGGTTAGGTTGGGTTAGTTTAGGTTAGGTTACGTTGGATTAGTTTGGATTATGTAGGGTTAGGTTAGGTTGGATTATGTTAGGTTAGGTTAGGTTAGTTTAGGTTGGATTTAGTTTGGGTTGGGTTAGGTTGGGTTGGATTAGGTTGGGTTGGGTTAGGTTGGGTTGGGTTAGGTTGGGTTGGGTTAGGTTGGGTTGGGTTAGGTTGGGTTGGGTTAGGTTGGGTTGGGTTAGGTTGGGTTGAGTTACGTTGGGTTGGGTTTGGTTAGGTTAGGTTGGATTAGTTTGGGTTAGGTTGGGCTAGTTTGGATTAAGTTCGTGGTGGGTTAGGTTTGGTTAGGTTAGGTTGGGTTGGGTTAGGTTTGGTTGAGTTAGGTTGGGTTGGGTTTGGTTAGGTTTGGTAAGATTAGTTTGGGTTAGGTTGGGCTAGTTTGGATTAAGTTCGGTTGGGTTAGGTTTGGTTGGGTTAGGTTAGGTTTGGTTGGGTTGGGTTAGGTTGGGTTAGGTTGGGTTAGGTTGGGTTAGGTTGGGTTAGGTTGGGTTAGGTTGGGTTAGGTTGAGTTAGGTTGGGTTAGGTTGGTTTAGGTTGGGTTGGGTTAGGTTAAGTTGGGTTAGTTTATGTTAGTTTAGGTTGGATTTCGTTTGGGTTAGGTTGGGTTAGTTTAGGTTAGGTTACGTTGGATTAGTTTGGATTATGTAGGGTAAGGTTAAATTGGATTATGTTAGGTTAGGTTAGGTTAGTTTAGGTTGGATTTAGTTTGGGTTGGGTTAGGTTGGGTTTGGTTAGGTTGGGTTGGGTTAGGTTGGGTTGGGTTAGGTTGGGTTGGGTTAGATTGGGTTGGATTAGGTTGGTTTAGGTTAGGTTGGGTTGGGTTTGGTTAGGTTAGATTGGATTAGTTTGGGTTAGGTTGGGCTAGTTTGGATTAAGTTCGGTTGGGTTAAGTTTGGTTGGGTTGGATTAGGTTGGGTTAGGTTGGGTTAGGTTGGGTTAGGTTGGATTAGGTTGGGTTAGGTTGGGTTAGGTTGGGTTAGGTTGAGTTAGGTTGGGTTAGGTTGGTTTAGGTTAGGTTGGGTTAGGTTAGGTTGGGTTAGGTTAGGTTGGGTTGAATTAGGTTGGTTTGGGTTAGGTTGGGTTGGGTTTGGTTAGGTTAGGTTGGATTAGTTTGGGTTAGGATGGGCTAGTTTGGATTAAGTTCGGTTGGGTTAGGTTTGGTTAGGTTGGGTTAGGTTGGGTTAGGTTGGGTTAGGTTGGGTTAGGTTGGGTTAGGTTCGGTTAGGTTGGGTTAGGTTGGTTTAGGTTGGATTTCGTTTGGGTTAGGTTGGGTTAGTTTAGGTTAGGTTACGTTGGATTAGTTTGGATTATGTAGGGTTAGGTTAGGTTGGATTATGTTAGGTTAGGTTAGGTTAGTTTAGGTTGGATTTAGTTTGGGTTGGGTTAGGTTGGGTTGGGTTAGGTTGGGTTGGGTTAGGTTGGGTTGGGTTAGGTTGGGTTGGGTTAGATTGGATTGGATTAGGTTGGTTTGGGTTAGGTTGGGTTGGGTTTGGTTAGGTTAGGTTGGATTAGTTTGGGTTAGGATGGGCTAGTTTGGATTAAGTTCGGTTGGGTTAGGTTTGGTTGGGTTGGGTTAGGTTGGGTTAGGTTGGGTTAGGTTGGGTTAGGTTGGGTTAGGTTCGGTTAGGTTGGGTTAGGTTGGTTTAGGTTGGATTTCGTTTGGGTTAGGTTGGGTTAGTTTAGGTTAGGTTACGTTCGATTAGTTTGGATTATGTAGGGTTAGGTTAGGTTGGATTATGTTAGGTTAGGTTAGGTTAGTTTAGGTTGGATTTAGTTTGGGTTGGGTTAGGTTGGGTTGGGTTAGGTTGGGTTGGGTTAGGTTGGGTTGGGTTTGGTTAGGTTAGGTTGGATTAGTTTGGGTTAGGTTGGGCTAGTTTTAATTAAGTTCGGTTGCGTTAGGTTTGGTTGGGTTGGGTTAGGTTGGGTTAGGTTGGGTTAGGTTTGGTTAGGTTGGGTTAGGTTGGGTTAGGTTGGGTTAGGTTGGGTTAGGTTGAGTTAGGTTGAGTTAGGTTGGGTTAGGTTTGTTTAGGTTGGGTTGGGTTAGGTTAAGTTGGGTTAGTTTAGGTTAGTTTAGGTTGGATTTCGTTTGGGTTAGGTTGGGTTAGTTTAGGTTAGGTTACGTTGGATTAGTTTGGATTATGTAGGGTAAGGTTAAATTGGATTATGTTAGGTTAGGTTAGGTTAGTTAAGGTTGGATTTAGTTTGGGTTGGGTTAGGTTGGGTTGGGTTAGGTTGGGTTGGGTTAGGTTGGGTTGGGTTAGGTTGGGTTGGGTTAGGTTGGGTTGGGTAAGGTTGGGTTGGGTTAGGTTGGGTTGGGTTAGATTGGGTTGGATTAGGTTGGTTTGGGTTAGGTTGGGTTGGGTTTGGTTAGGTTAGATTGGATTAGTTTGGGTTAGGTTGGGCTAGTTTGGATTAAGTTCGGTTGGGTTAAGTTTGGTTGGGTTGGGTTAGGTTGGGTTAGGTTGGGTTAGGTTGGGTTAGGTTGGATTAGGTTGGGTTAGGTTGGGTTAGGTTGGGTTAGGTTGGGTTAGGTTGAGTTAGGTTGGGTTAGGTTGGTTTACGTTGGGTTGGGTTAGGTTAAGTTGGGTTAGTTTAGGTTAGTTTAGGTTGGATTTCGTTTGGGTTAGGTTGGGTTAGTTTAGGTTAGGTTACGTTGGATTAGATTGGATTATGTAGGGTTAGGTTAAATTGGATTATGTTAGGTTAGTTTAGGTTGGATTTAGGTTGGGTTGGGTTAGGTTGGGTTGGGTTAGGTTGGGTTGGGTTAGGTTGGGTTGGGTTAGGTTGGGTTGGGTTAGGTTGGGTTGGGTTAGGTTGGGTTGGGTTAGGTTGGGTTGGGTTAGGTTGGGTTGGGTTAGGTTGGGTTGGGTTAGGTTGGGTTGGGTTAGGTTGGGTTGGGTTAGGTTGGGTTGGGTTAGGTTGGGTTGGGTTAGGTTGGGTTGGGTTAGGTTGGGTTGGGTTAGGTTGGGTTCGGTTAGGTTGGGTTCGGTTAGGTTGGGTTCGGTTAGGTTGGGTTAGGTTAGGTTGGGTTAGGTTAGGTTGGGTTAGGTTAGGTTGGGTTAGGTTAGGTTGGGTTAGGTTAGGTTGGGTTAGGTTAGGTTGGGTTAGGTTAGGTTGGGTTAGGTTAGGTTGGGTTAGGTTAGGTTGGGTTAGGTTAGGTTGGGTTAGGTTAGGTTGGGTTAGGTTAGGTTGGGTTAGGTTAGGTTGGGTTAGGTTAGGTTGGGTTAGGTTAGGTTGGGTTAGGTTAGGTTGGGTTAGGTTAGGTTGGGTTAGGTTATGTTGGGTTAGGTTAGGTTAGGTTAGGTTAGGTTAGGTTGGGTTGGGTTAGGTTAGGTTAGGTTAGGTTAGGTTAGGCTACGTTAGGTTAGGTTAGGTTGGGATAGGTTAGGTTAGGTTAGGTTAGGTTGGGTTAGGTTAGGTTGGGTTAGGTTAGGTTAGGTTAGGTTAGGTTAATTTAGGTTAGGTTAGGTTAGGTTGGGTTAGGTTAGGTTAGGTTAGGTTAGGTTAGGTTAGGTTAGGTTGGGTTAGGTTAGGTTAGGTTAAGTTAGGTTTGGTTGGGTTAGGTTGGGTTAGGTTGGGTTAGGTAGGGTTAGGTTGAGTTAAATTGGGTCAGGTTGGTTTAGGTTGTGTTGGGTTAGATTAAGTTGGGTTAGGTAAGGTTAGTTTAGGTTGGATTTCGTTTGGGTTAGGTTGGGTTAGTTTAGGTTAGGTTACGTTAGATTAGTTTGGATTATGTGGGGTTAGGTTAGGTTGGATTAGTTTGGATTATTTTAGGTAAGATTAGGTTAGTTTAGGTTGGATTACGTTTGGGTTGGGTTAGGTTGCTTTGGGTTAGGTTGGGTTGGGTTTGGTTAGGTTAGGTTGGATTAGTTTGGGTTAGGTTGAGTTAGGTTGGGTTAGGTTGGTTGAGGTTGGGTTGGGTTAGGTTGAGTTGGGTTAGTTTAGGTTAGTTTAGGTTGGATTTCGTTTGGGTTAGGTTGGGTTAGTTTAGGTTAGGTTACGTTGGATTAGTTTGGATTATGTAGGGTAAGGTTAAATTGGATTATGTTAGGTTAGGTTAGGTTAGTTTAGGTTGGATTTAGTTTGGGTTGGGTTAGGTTGGGTTGGGTTAGGTTGGGTTGGGTTAGGTTGGGTTGGGTTAGGTTGGGTTGGGTTAGGTTGGGTTGGGTTAGATTGGGTTGGATTAGGTTGGTTTGGGTTAGGTTGGGTTGGGTTTGGTTAGGTTAGTTTAGTTTGGTTTGGGTTAGGTTAGGTTAGGTTCTGTTATATTGTGTTAGGACGTGTTAGTTTGAGTTAGGTTGGATTGGGTTAGATTAGATTAGGTTGGGTTAATTTGGATTAGGTTAAGTTGGGTTAGGTTAGGTTAGGTTATGATATATATTTTTTTGAAATGTAAAGGCATTTATTTCACTTTGTAGTTGTCTAAATTTTGAAAATATTTTAAACTCACATACCACTTTTTAATTTTCAAAAAGGTTTAATATTAACAATATTTATTACAATTTGCAATAAATAATCTACGATAAATATTAGAATATTTATTGTTGATTATTTAAATTAAACTCAGCCCTGGCTGGGATTTTGCTTATACTTTCGAAATAGTTAAAACAAATCTTTTTTTTTGGAAATATACATTTTTTATGGAAGTTTTCTATTGAACATTTTTTTTAAACATTAGGCACTGCCGGAAATTGTTTTAAATACATATATAATTTGTATTTTTATTATACGTATTACATTATCACTTTTTATCTTAAAAATTAATTACCATAATTATATTTTTATAGTAATGGCAAATACAAAAGTTGATTGTCATAAATAAAAAAACCATAAATTAAAGATTTACATATAGTAAAACTTATTAAGTTGCTATAATTGATATTTTTTTGTTATTTCACGTTTAATTATATTATTTTAACGTAATTTTGAAATGTTATTTTAATTTTTTTTAAAAACAGATCAATTGATTCATATATATATATATAAATATATATATATATATATATATATATATATATATATATATATGTATATATACATATATGTATATATATATGTATATATATATACATATGTATGTATATGTATATATATATATATATGTATATATATACAAATGATATATGTAACTAAAACAATTTCCGGCGTGCCTAATATTTAAAAAAAATGTTCAAAAGAAAACTTCCATAAACAATGTATATTTCCAAAGAAAAAGGTTTATTCTAACTATTTCGAAAGTATAAGCAAAATCCCAGCCAGGGCTGGGTTTAATTTAAATAATCAACAATAAATATTATAATATTTATCGTTGATTATTTATTGCAAATTGTAATAAATATCGTTAATATTAAACCTTTTTGAAAATGAAAAAGTTTACATATATATATATAGTATATATATATATATATATATATATATATATATATATACATATATATATTTATATATATATATATATGTATGTATATATATATGTATATATACATATATATATAATTTTTTCTCATTTCTTTGAGACATGCCTATTACTGGAATATCTATTCTAGATAAATGTGTAATGTGAGATGTTTTAAATATATATCGAAATTTTATGTTGTTCTAATACGATATTTTAAATGTCGTTTATTTTCTCGTGTACATATTCAATGACTTATTCTTTATGACCATTTTTTTCAAATTATATGATAATTATTTTTGCATTCTAACCTCTGGCGCTTAGCGACGTTTTATTTTGTGGATTAGACTAAATGAACTACGCCTGGGAACGTGGATTAAATATGCTTAAATATATCCATGAGCGTAACAATAACTTAACCCCAGATAGATACGATCATGGGTTATGGATATAGCTGGCTGAATTTTTTAAATACACTAAAGTAAAATGATTTAGTTTTCTACATCAGACTCCTAATTATATATTTTGTGACCTCAGTGATATTGTATTTAGTAGGCACATTAAATTATCACATAGGAAACATCAAATTTCTCCAGATAGCACTTACCTACATAAGTTGAATTTATTATAGTATTAGTAATATTTATTATGATACGATTTTTTCATAACTTTAGAAATTTGCTTGGTTTTTGCAAGTATAATATCGAAAAACTCTTAAGTATATACTACGAGTATATTACAAGTTTCTTCTTCTCAGTCGTTACACTCTTGGCAGAATAGTCGTGGTCATCATGCCATGTGTATTATAGATGAGTGATGCCCCATAGGATATCCCTCCATTCCTCTTTATAGTTAGAATTTACATTTTAATACTAGTAATTTCATATTTATCCTATCTATCAGATTTTACAATAATATGGAAAAGAAACTGTTAAGTTTTTCAACTTCATACACTATAATTTTTCTTTCATAAGTTATTTTGAGGTAAACTTCATTGCAGAATAAACAATCAGCTTAGTGACAAAAAATTTCAAGTGATTTTAATAAAATGTTACTTTAAAATCTTCTGCAATTTTATATATATATATATATATATATATATATATATATATATATCCTGAGTGTAGTTAACCATTATATTGACTAAATAGTGAAAGTAGTTACACTTGCAACAGACGATCAAAAAAGTGATTTTTAACCTCGGTTTGTATTATCAAAATGCAAAATTACTTTCCCTAAAATATCACAAAACTAGGTAGATGATACTTATGCACTAACTAATAACCCGTCGATATAAATCTGAAGTAAACGACGAAAAGTTAAAACAAGGGTTTTTAGCTATCCCCTTAGATATTCATTCATGGAAGTCTGTCAATCATAATTGCCTTATGATTAATAGATTATACTAACTGACTGCATCATTATATGGGAACAATAGATGGAAATGTATGGTTCGAAACACGGCTTACTTTCTTGGTGACGTTTTTACTTAATCTCGAATTTGACATGCGCAGTGCGCGATCTTGTCAGGTTATCTTTCTTTTACCTTCCTTTACTTTTGACTGTTTACTGTTTTTAGTAAAATGTAGTCAGCTATATTATCTGTGTTTACTGAAAACTAGTAGTTATTTGTTCCTAAAAATATTGTGTAGCTGATAATATAATTTTCTTTCTGTTTAAGATTCCGTGTCTCTAATTGAAAAAATAAATCCTTATAAGATTACTCACAAATTTGGCTGGAAGTTCGTTTGCCAGAATCGATTTCCTTAGAAAGTACGTAATGTTGTGAATTGTTTATTAAATAAAAAATTTTGCAATGTCGATTTTTTTTTTAAATATTAACATAAGAATTAAAGAGTAAATATAATGTAAACTTTTTTTTATTTGAAATATCATGCAGGGTATAATTTAAAGTGTATTATCATGAGAAACGCATAATTTTAAATTGCACGTTGAAAAAGATATTCTAAGAAATATGTGAAAGTCACTTTCCTCGTTTATTTTCAAAATAATTAAACGAAAAATCAGTAAAACTAACAGGTTTGGTAAAATTTGACAAAGAATCACAAATAATCATAGCGGTTATCTTAGATCTTCTAACTTTTGAATATGCACCTTGTTCGTATGACTGTAAAAGATAAAATAGACATATTGCTTAATATTTCTTTCAGAGACATACGATAAACTTTGCAAAAATTATCGTTGTCAAGGTAGTTAATTTTGTTAATTTTATACAGTTTAATGTAAGTACCATGAATCTTTAAATATTTATAAGTGCCTCAATATCTATCACATCCTCGTGGCGCGAATTCTACTCATATTTGAAAGGATTTTGTTACTTGTTACAAGCTACTTATTTGAAATATTTCATTCATTCAAGCTTCAGGAATATCATCAATTTTCACTGTCGTATAGAAAAATTTCAGATCTCTGAACATTATCTCAAATCTTTTGCTTTGTCCCAGGTATATTTTATAAAATGTAATTTATTTGAGATGATGAACACATGAAATCTTTTTCATAACTCGGTCCATAGTGGCCTATATTGATACAATTTGAAGTGCAGTGATTGTGATACATATGTATTTTAATAATGAATTTATTATAAACCATTAGCAAATATGGCCATTAGGTTATAAAGCCCCTTATTTATCTTATCCCCTAAAGGTTTTAGCCGTTACGTGTCAAATTTTGTCTTTTCTTCGGACATTGTCAGACCTTTTAATTAGATCAACAAATTTTATAAAATGGTAAAGAGGGTGCATTTGTGCACGCAGCACGAAAAAAATGCTGTAGGCGTTTAATGAGACTTCCCGTTTTTTTACCTTAGCGGTTTTATCAATCGGGCAATAAAAATTATCACGCTAAATTATCTTGGTGTCACTCATGAGAAAAGGGGAACAGCGAGTTTTTGTATGCAGTACTTTTAGATATGTTTTCATATGAGGTGGAACAGATGCCAAAATATCTTATGTACCATTATTATCTATATATAATGGTACATAATAACTAAATGCAAACATTGCTAGATCTATTTGAATAGATCTTTCCTATTTTCCCCTATCGGGAATATCCTTAGGATGTTTCCTCTTTTTCTCTCTGACTATCTGTATGTGAGGTCAGAATAATGGAAAGAACAATGAATCTTTAGTTTCGATCAAATAGTGTCCAAAGGAAACGTTTTAAAGAAAGTGCTTCTCATTTTGAACGGTACCTTCAGCATTATCTCAAAGAAAGTTTTGAAATAATGCTGAAGATACAGATGTCAATATGAAATCCTTTTTTTAAACGTTCCTGTAGGAAAAAATTCAATTATTCGTAATCACTTAATAAAACCTGCACGCGAGTTTATGAATAGATAAATATAAATTATTTAAACAATAACAGGAAATCAGACTTAAACGTAAAGCTAAGATTTAAAATGTTTCATGCTAGTCATAGGTTTTTTGAGATGAGATTATTAAAAAAAAGATATAAATTATTTATATTTAAATCAAGACTATTTTTGAGGTGCGAACGTTTTCAGCAAAGAAAAATTCGCCGCATAAATGAAAGATATGCATGAATGAAGTCGCGATGAAACGCTAATTATTCACAAAGTCAGAGAACGAGGGTCTCATATGAATAATTTTATAGGTAGTTTGATAACGACATTTGTTATGCAATACTTAATTGTTATTGGAATAAAATTTGTAAGTCCAAATTAGTTCTCTATGAATTAATTTTATAACTAGGATAGTATAACGCTAAATATAATTTATAAAATACTGCAACCGTTGAACAAGCGACTTTTTTTAATTCCTATCGGCAAAACAATAACGCCCTAAATTCTATTTTCGCCTAAATGCAAAATATTGGCCTATGATAGACTGATCCTCGTTATTATGTTTTGCTTAACAACGTAAAATAAATAGGTGATTCCAAACTACGAAATTCAACTTTTTGACAGGAATTTGCCTTCGCCTTTATTTTCCTTTATTAACCGAATTCAAAAAAGGAAGAGGTTCTCAGTACGTCGAAATATTTTCTTTTATGTATGTTTTGCTCGTGACTTTTAATAATTATACAATATTTTAAGAAAGAAAATAATGGAATATTATTTATTGTGTTGTAATTAATATTATTAATCACTAAAAAATCTTACTTATTTTTGAAGTTGGTGCCAGCACCGCCGATCAACTTAAAGAAATGTAAAATATTATATTATAATACTCACTTTAGGAATATATTTCTTATTGTGAGTGCATTAGAAGTTAAGGTTTTAAATTTACATAATAAATTAAATTAAATTACAAACTTGTTTAAGTCAGCCGTCAGTGCTGGCACCGACTTCAGAAAAAAGTAACGTATGTAGTTATTTATTACGAGTAAGTAGGTTTCTTGAGTTAATTATTTTTTACTTTTTAGTACCTGCTTTTTTGAAGTCGGTTTTGTAAAAGATATTTTATTTAATTACGGACTTTGAGGTAAAAAATTCACATTAAATCATTGAGTATAAAATACATTTGTTATCCAATTTGATAGGTTATGTTAATTCTCTTTTGTTTGATATAGAAATTGTTTACGTTCATTTTACCACAATCATATTTTCTGATAAGAACGTTATTTATGGATAAAGTAAATAAACTTCTTTTTCGTACTAATTTTTTATTTTTCTAATTCAATTAAACTAATAACTTTAAATTTGTTATAGTTTTTAAATATATTTATTTTTTTATTTTCTCATTAAATCTACATTTTTGAAAGTTAACTAAAAACCCAATTCCATAAGAGAACGTTTAGGTTTTTTTTTATTTTACAGCAAATTAGTGAATATATCTTTACTTAATTGTTAATATCTTTACTAAATTGTTAAGAGTAGATCCAAACTTTTAAGCATTGTGATAACTTCAATAGTTTTTATTTGGCGTTGATAGACACGGTTTAGATCTTATCGAGTGTCTCTTGCGTTTTTCAAGAGATCATAAATATCTTTGTGAAATTTGAAATTTCCAATAGTTTATAACCTTTTTTAAAATTTTGAGGAAATAATTATCATTCCAAATCAATAGCTTCCACGCAAGTGGTCTTCTAAGGGTGTTCCGTTTTCCTTTTCCAATAAGGAACGCTAAAAACCTATAATGGATTTATATAGACGTTGAAAGAAAGTCCAACCCTAACTGTTGGCCCACTTAAAATATTTTTTATATGTTATAAATATTTGAATTTTCAGGATGTGGAGAATAAACCGGGGCCTCTTATAATTTCGTCACGTTCTTGTAGATGTATGTTTGTCCCTGATACCTTTTGAGTTTCCATAGATTTAGATCAACGTGCGTGAAGTTTGGCAAGTATGTGATTGAGATAAAAATTTCCAATAATGTAATACGAATCTTGCTTTCTTCTTATTATATTTAGCTATTATATTTAGCTTATTATTAGTTAGTACTAGTTATTTTTTTAGCGTCCAAAAAATTATCCTCAGCTTTCTTCATGCTAATTTTTTAAGTTCGTTTACGAAATTTTTCTTAATCACTAAACGATTTTAACTTAAGAAGCACAGGCTTAAAACTGCTAATTTTTTCTCAAAGTGTTTTATCGCCACATAAAATATCTAACTAAATTCGTTCATTCCAGTTAGACCTATTAAATTTTACAAGGCAGAATATCCCACATTTTTAAACTTTGATGGAATTTCTTCCAAAAGTACTTTACATCAAAGGGGCGATACATATGCAGTCACCAATTTCTTCAAAGCCTTTCCCCTACATAGCAACAGCTCATAATCGGTATAGAATATACAAGGAATGAATGCTCACTCATGAAATGTTCCTTAAAAAAAAAAGGATCTAGCTACTGCGTTTCTTTCATATGATTGAAATCACTGCTTCTTTCCGCCTAACCGTTATTATTTTTCACTTCCTTTCTATGTAACGGAGATACTGGAGGACCTTTATCATAAATAAGTTGGCTGCTTCCCGCGCTGTCTTCCATGAAAGCATTGCTTTAACTGACGACTCTGACCATATTTCCCGTTTGAGAAGAGTTTCCAGAGTACTGCGTATTGATCAACTCATTACTCAACGGGGACACGCAAAGAATACGTGCCCCATGCCTTCATTGACTCCGGAGCAGGATGGGCACTCCGGAGGAACTTCATGTCTAAACTGATGAAGATATGCTCGAAAAAACTCATGTCCTGTAAACATCTGCGTGAGGTAGTAGTTGACCTCGCCGTGATTGCGGTTTAGCCAATCATATACTCGTGGCATAAGGTGATACGTTCACTTGCACTTTGTCGTAGCATACCACAGGAGTTACCATCGACTTAGGTTGTTTTGTCGCTCTACTGTTTTGATCTCCTCATAGTTCAAAGTAACTGAACCCTTATGCCGGTAAATAGCTTGTCATTCCTCAGCTAGTATTTCGATGGGCAACATCCCGGCAATAACGCACACCGCGTCCTCGGACATTGTGCGGAAAGCCCTGACAACTCTTAGCGTACTCTCAACTCTTAGCGTATTTACTGTTACTATTTTCCTCCGTGACTCCTGGTTTTTGAGGATATCAGCCCAAATGGAGATTCTATATTTAAGTACCGATGTAACTATTAACGATAGTAATGCCGTTCTGGGGCCTTGGACCTTCGGTCCTCGGGCCTTTGGGCATCAGCCGTGACAAAGATGCTCTCACTACTGACGCTTTGGCACCCATATAGTCTGCCTGCTGCTTAATTCGTTCTTGATATCAAGTGTGACCACCAAGAAATACTTATTCGTAGCTCCCTTCTATCTGGTTTCTACGATTGGGTTCCTGGTTATGTTAACAAATATGTTAATCGCATCTAAAGTTGAACGTCCTTTCCGGAAGCCGTACTATACGTGAAACATACATTCCAGTATTTTGCCAGCTGCATCCAGCATGCAGAGCGGGCGGTAGACTGTTGGGTCGTTCAGTATTTTCATCCCTTTAGAAAGAAGAACTAACATCTGCTGCTTCCATTTCTGAAAGAAAGTACCATCTTTGAGGCTTGCATTATATAGTCCTCCAGAAGTAGTGACGGCGCCACTTTGGTGGCTGCTTTCAAATTGACGTTTGGAATTCCATCCAAGCCGGAAGCCTTCTTGTTCCCTATTCTATTATACGACTACTACTCTATCAACTGTGCCTCAGTAACCGGAGGGATTTCTTCTTTTTTGCACTGCACTGAGATATAGTGGAAATCCCTTTGTTAAGGAAACAGTGCAGTAAGGATCCTCTCTATAAATTGAGAGTACGTAAATAACGGCATTGGTTGTCTTTTCAGGCGAGTCGTAACCACCTGTTCCACCAACCACTGTTCCTGATCGCGGCATTCAGCCTTCGGTATGCCTTATTACACTCAGCCACTAGTTCTACAGAGTTCGGTCTCCCCCGGCCTTCTTGCCTTCTCCTTCTGATGCCCTCTTTGTGGAGGGTACTGATCTTCATTCTACCATTGCACCAACGAACGATCGTTAGTTTCGAGGCATGCTAGCATCGCAGGCTTTTGAAATATTCTTGATCAGGATTTCTGCCTGCTTTTTTGGCATTTCCACCACTGATAGGATCCTTCCACCACTGATAGCTGGTAGACACCCTCCATAGAATCGATCAGTGGTAATTGGCCGTATAGTTATCAACTACCTCCCAAGATGAGCTTTCTTTAGCGAGGCAGTCTCTAATGAAAGTGAGATCCACAATGGAGCTAGTTGTCGTATGTGTATAGTTCTTGTGTAATAAAGTCTGATGAACGTTGCTTTATTGCTTCTGTTAAGTAGAACCATGTCTATAGCAGTCATGGCCTTCAGCAGCGCTTCTCCACCTACATTAGTCTCTTTGCTACCCCAATCATCTTCCCAGGAATTTAAATCAAAAATTAAAGCAATTGCCACGGGAGAGTGCTGCTTCCCGTCCTCGGGCAGCCGATAAAGGTAGTCCGTAAAGTCAGCTAGTGACTTCCTTATCTACACTTAATGCAGTATTTGGATCGGTATACTTCACTTTTACACTGAATGGAGAGATGGCCATAACTTGAAATACTTGGTTAGTCTTTCCATTGCTTTTATTCTGCAATTGACCCAGCTGATCGTGATCTTGCCGTGTCCGTCGAGCACTTTCTCCGCTATTGATACTGTCAGTGTCACTAAAGCCGTTTGGTACCTCTATAGGCCTTACACAATTATTTTATTGCGTCCTTCGTGATTTGACACTCCTCTCTTGCCACTTTTTTTAGGGCTACAAGGACTCCTCCTAGTGTCATCGAGATCTCGAATTTCGAAGTCTTCTTGAGGCCCCTTACTGATTACCTTGGCGTCATCTTTGAGGAGATCTGCAATAATTTTTTGCAGTCCTTGGATTTCCTCGGTTTTTGCCTAGTGAGTATAATCAACAGGTCTCCGACAGCTGTCTTGAGGATCTTGTCAACTGAGAAATCGGCCTGGTCACCAGGGACGTCCTTCTTGATTCGTATAAGAATATCCATATACTTCGACTTTCCCTTTGGTTGGATGATTATTGCATTTGGTTTAGTCGCTGATCTTCGTGATCTCTTCGTCTTAGGCTGCTGTAAAAGCTGCTATGCATTGCTTCTTCTTGTTCTTTTTTTATTGAACCAGCTGCCGATCCGTTGTAATTTTAAAAGTGCTGTGTTACTTGCTTGCTGGGCGGGTTGGTCCACTTCCCCTTTGTTTACGGGATGCAGTGTTTCTTCCGTTCTAGGTAGGGGCATTCCCCTTTCCGTCTTCCTCTTTGTCTGACTATTTGTCATCTTCGGTGACATCCGCTGCTTCCACTTCGCTCTTCGGCAGTCACGTCGTCAGTGAATGGTTGAATCACTATCTACGTCACTCCCCCCCCCTCCGAAGTCTACCTCCATCAAAGAGCTTTGTTACCGCTTCCTTTGTTTGAAAATGACGAAGCATTTTTTTTCCTTTTTTTAATTATAGCTTGGGTGTTTAGTAGATATAGATTATTCGAAGTCATTACTACCATATTTAACACACAGATAAATAAAGTTGAACTGTCTACCTCTGACGTTAGAATTTTAAATTTTCAAATAAATGTTCCATTCTATAAAAACGGAAAATGTATTTAAAATCTGAAAATTTGCCTATCAAAATTAATACAATTGTAAAAAAGTTATCTGTCTGTTTACGAATGGATTTGCTTTGAAACTTCTCAAACAATTGATAATCCTGGAGATATTTTGTTTTTTTTTATCACAGTTGTTATTTTTTATCACAGTTATCAAATATTTTCGAAGTTGTGATGGTGAAACGATTATCCAGAATATTAAGCATATCTACTCCATACAGATAACGGGTAAAAGCGGACTGTGGGAACACGCAAGAATGGGTAGAGAAACGTTGGGACCATCTCATAATCGATTTTTTGTGTCTAATGTAAGAGCGCAAAGAAAGGCATTTAAACACTGCATTTTCATTTTGGGATTCCGTGCAGATGAAGTACAAATATGTCGCTAGTTAATACGTAAATACAAGTGTGTTATTCAAGTTAAAACATTTTTATATATAAAATAAATACCACCATATAGTGGAGAATTACAAAACTCCAATTTTTTGTTACAAATGAAATTCGCTTTTAGCATCTTTTCGCTTTTCCATCGAATCTCTTAATTACACATTAATTTTAAAATAACATTAAATATGAAATGAAATAACGGTAGAATTGACTATCAATCTTAATATTTTCTTTTGAAAATGTTGAGCATACCGCTCAATATAATTATTTACAATATAAAAGTCAAAATGTTACGGAATATGTCCAGTGGTTTTTATGCGATGTGCACACAGTTTATTGCCGTTTTTGGGTAAACATATAATTATTTATTTTAGTGTCGAAAAGTACGGAAAAAAAATAACCTATGCAAAAATTAAACACAAATAGGACGAATTAAATATATGAGAATATGTGTGAAACGAACTACGGAACGCTGCCTTTATGTGCAATCGAGCACGTACGTAACGGAATTGAATACTTTATCGAATTATGTATACAAAGAGAAAAATGGGAGGTACTATAATTTATTTTATGAATAATTTATTACCTTCCTAAACATCAAACTCAAGGAAGGAATTATTTTTCACGCTGTACCACAGCTAGCAGTAAATTTTTGTAAATTTTTGAAACGCAATTGAAAATATCTAACAATTTTTATTTGAGTAAAGGATTATCTTTTTAAAATGAGAGCCTTCAAATTGTTACGCAGTTTTACCTTGACCGAAGGAGAAAATTAACTTAAAACCCGTGGATTAGTACACGAACTCCTTTATTTAGTTAAGAAAGTGCCAGAGGGGTAAAAGAATATCATCTTATGAATTATTATACAGTCTAACATACGACGGAGACGAGTAACTTTTGCAGATGGTGAATCGGCAATCGAAAACTGTCAATTTGTGATGAAAAGATAGGGTACCCAACGTTCTACCGATTCAATGTTTACGTCAACAAGCACACGCCCTCATTTCAATATCTTACGTTTCCGTCAGCGTATTCATATTTTTTCTTCTTTTCTCTCTTAGCGTATTTCTATCATAACCTTCTGATTTGCCAGGGTTGCTTCGATTTTGTTTGTATGATCGGTAGTTTTAGGACATCAAATATTAAACATGGTATGTCCTATTTCCTACGCTCATTGTTGGACTGATTATTATCAATCATTTGCGTTATACGTATCTAAAAATATTTTATATATTTATCCTAGTCTTTAATGTGACGGTCAAAAAGTATACTATTTTAATTTATCGATATTATTGTAATTAACTTACATAACTGTTGCTTTTAAAAGAATTGGTCACTATAGTAAATGTGTAAAAAGCAAGGACGTTATTTGGTAGATAAAACTCTAAGCTCTATTTGGAAATTATGAAAAAAAATGTTCAGTCATCCTCAAAAAACTGTTGATTTTCGGGTATAAAACTTTTATATTTAGGCAATAATGTAGAAGTCCAAAATTCAGTAGAGATTAGTCGTGTACTGAGTAAGAAACCAACTGGAAAAACATAATATATCCTTCGTACTTTGTAAAATTAGGTAGTAACATTTTTTAATTTTTTTTTAATTCGTAAGTTTTTCTACTTAATGCTCAATCGTGATTAATTTACTTACTAAAAAACATTGAAACTAATTTTTCTTACCAGGATAAGTGAAACGAGCTGAAACTCGATACATTTATTTTCAGCTTTCATAAGAAGTTCATCACAACTACCTTCATCGTTTGTCATCGAGCCCTCCATGTTACAACATATCAGCAAAAGACCCACTGAAGTAATTTAAACGAACCCAACTCGGCTAAAGGAATCATTGAAACAAATCAAATGAGCCCAAACTAGATGCATTTACTGTTAGTCATTGAGCAGTTCCTCTTCCAATATCATGATAATAACAAATTATTTTATTGTCATCAGAATATCATAAAGAACATGACAAATTTATGCATAGTAAAATAGTACCTTAGGTAGGAATTTAGAGTAAATACGAAAAAAACGAAACACAATTTCTTACACGAATTCGGGAGTAATAATTTATATCGTACAAAAGAAAATAATTATTTTTTCTGATTATTTTTCTATTTTACGTTACGTACGTTAAAATTATTTGACGTTCCATTCGAAGCAGAGAAAATAAGTTGGATAATAATGTTATATATATATATATATATCTATATATATATATATATATATATATATATATTTATATATAAAAGCATAACCGTTATGAGAGAAATATTTTGAAAGTTGGTAATATCTATTAAAGTTAGCGAGCGTCCGTTCGCATTAAAATCTTTTCGGTTTTTTTTATTTAAGCCCCTAATTGTAAAATGTAACACTAAAATATTTGCAGATTTTTTTCTCAATTTTTGCTAATTGATAAATTATTAAGATGATTTTTATACATCTAAAAGGTAATGATTAAAATATATCAATAAACAACCTATGTATATATATATATATATATATATATATATATATATATATATATATATATATATATATATTTATATATATATATATTATAATAGAATTAATTATCTTAAATTTCGTATACTGACAGGTGACAGTAATAGATGATAATTTGTTACGCTTATCCATTGTGTCTTGTGTTATTTTTATATCGTTTTCTTGTATTTATATTATACTTGGTATTATATGACTACTTACATTTGAGGTTTGATAAATAACTTGATGTGCATAATATTATTTAATCAAATCGACAATTATAACATGGAAGGGCATAGTTAAATGTGTATGTACATCGTTAATTTTATCGAGGTCCTCGAACCTTTAATTTATTAATGACAGATTTAAGTCTACGTAATAGTAAAAAAAGTCATATGGACGTTAAAGAGATAGAGGTCCCTACGATAATTGACCACGTCATTTGCTAAGTCCCATATCAACAAAACATTCGGAATTATGTGAAACTCGAATTGCTAAATTTATTAATGGACTTGCTTACATTAAAGTGAACTAAATAAAGCATATTAAAAATTAAAAGGGATTGCAATTTGATGAATAAGTTGTACTTAGGTAAAGCACTACAATCACATAACCCTTTTTCAATATTTATTACTTCTTCTTTTGTATATACATATGACGTCTTTCGAAAAGCAATATTAGCAAATCGTCTACAAGCTTTTCAACGTTCCAAACAAATAACGAAGTTTTGAACCAAACTTATCCCACGTATTTACGCATCCCAATTCAAGACAATCGGCCAATGAAGATTTCAAAAACATTTCCAAGAAAGCGTCACGGTCCACCTTCGAAAAATCCGTTGAAATATTTAATGAATCGCTTAAGTACTCGACGGTCGCCAGGGTACTTGAACACTTCCGCGGCGAAGGACTGGCTCTGCCTCCTTCCATTGTCACATATTCCTGCCGATTTAAACTAGTGCGCATGTAGGTTAACGTAAATAAGATAATAAATTTCAACATAAAAAAACTATAGTGGTTTAATCATTACTGATAAAATAAGTTATTATTGTTTACAAAAAAAATGGATTTTAAGCCAAACAACATTATTACAAGATTGATTAAATAATTGAAAATAAATTTAAATTATTTAATCAATTAATGAAACTTTCTTGGCACAAATATTTCATGAATAAATTAATGAAATATTTTTAAAAAATGCTTTATTTACTCCGTAGAAACAAACATAAATATCATTTTTTAATTTTACTGAAGGTTTTTCTCATTCTGATTTTGGTATTTATAGTCAACTACATTCGTAGATGGTTTATATCTTTAGCGTCACATATTTACATATTTATTAAACTAAAATACAATTCAATCGTTTTGTGCATCCTCTCTATGTACCAACTTAAATTAGTGTGCAAAATTCAAATACTAAGTTTTTATTTACATACAGTAATACAAAAAATCGAAAATGGAATCAATTTCGATTCATTTATAGTTTCTAAAAATAATCTACGCGATACTCTCTATATCATTTCGTTCAATGAAACTACTGAGAGAAACGGTTAATCCCGTCTTTCTTGGGTATCTGTTACGGCTTCTTGGGAAGTGATTTTTGATTTTTCGGAGTTTGGAACTCATATTCCTTGCAGTTTATATTTTGATTTTTGTAATAAATGGAAATTTTGTGGCAGGAAGACGGGGCTTGAAAAAACAAATATGTGTTGCCCAATAAATTTTCAGACGCGATTTCGGAACTTTTCTCGAAAGGTCTTCGAAACCTTTAGAATATTTCGTAATAATAGGTCAAAATATACTGAATTAATTATAGTCAATAACAAAGCTTAAACAACATTACGTTAAAAAGAATTAATAAAAATCCACGTTAATAAAAATCCACGCCACGGCTTTTCCACTTCAGTACTTAAAGTTTATCCACAACTGCTGATAGTAAAACGTGAATTTTATTGAGTAAATCAGTTAGTTACCGGTAATTTGAAGTCAATTTATTGCAGGATTAAAGATATTTAAGTACCCAAATCTAAAGTCAATACCAAAAAAGTAAACTGCCAGTGAAATTAGAACAGCATTGTTCATTGGGACTAACTTCCATAGAGATTTACAATATATCCAGAAATCTACTGCCGGCAATTAAACCAATTTGACAACAAGTTAAATAATCAACAAAATTGATTTTATTTCCTCCATAAAACTGATAGACCGCATGTCACATACTACATATCATGCGTCCTCGTGTCACATACTCATTTACCCGATAAGAGTTGCAGTCTTCCTTATTTTTTTTTGATATAAAATTTTGAATGCTTTTAGCATATTATATTCCATTCGTTACATATTTCCGTAGGTATTTTTATGAACTCCTTTCACAATTGCTTGATCCCCACGAATATTTCAAATCCAAAATTTGTTTTATCGTTTTATCGTTTTGTTTGTTAATTAATAAATTTAGAACCAATTAATGAATCGTTACCAAACTTGACATTCCTGTAGGTGGTATCGCAGTAGAATGCATTGTTTTTATCGCATAGTAAATTAGTTGATTACACTCTCATAGGATATTAATGAGCTCTACTTGTGTAGCATATTAATACTACAGAAAGTTATTTTATCCTTCAATCCTATTTTTATCAGGCCAACAATTCTGCAATCAATCAACGAATCGTTACCAAATTTGATACATGTATTGCTTGTATTACAATTTAATACATTTATTTTAATAACGTAGGAAACTTACTGGTTTCGCTCGCATGATATACTAATGGAACGGAAAGTTATATATAGTTCTAGTTTTGCCTTTTTTTATTAAGCTAATTGTTATGTAATCAGTTATGGACTCTTTACCAAATTCGTTATGTATATCGCTTGTAACGCAATATAATACATTATTATACGCGCACGGGATACTAATGTGGCTCGTTCGCATGGGGTTCTAAAATGCTTTGCTCGCGTGGGAAGTTAGTGGGTTGCATTTGTTTGAGCTTCACTGGTATCGTTAACACTGCAAAAGTGTTTTCGAATTTTTAGACAGATTTACATGTATTTCGTTGTATACATAATTCATGATTCGATCAACATTACGTAGGCTTTTTAAAACGGAAAAGAGTGGAAATTCTTTAGAAAAATACTAGTTTTTTTTTACTCACTAACGTAAATTTAGCATTATAACATGTCGATAGATAGCGCAAAGTATACAGTAAATATATTATTACTCGCACACCACGGAGATATAAACCTCATTTATCCATTTTAATTCATTTATCCATTTTAATTCAAAATTTAGGTGGTTGTGAGTCTGCAGCAAACACTAATTTTCAGTAAAAATAAATTCAAACGTCTGCCAGTATGTCCAAATATTGTGTTCCACTTCCATTCCACAATACAAAATTATTATACAAAATTCCTGATTATGTTCACTAAGCGCTATTTTTTAGTTGTCTTTATTTTTTTTGCATGAGGTCAAAATCGGAATACATTAAATATGACGACATTTTGAAAACTGATATTTCTCAAATAAAATGTTAAAAGGAATTTATTAATATGTCGTTATTAAAAATACTGGGAGACACTTTGATTTCATTTAAAAATGATACTGACACATTTCAACAGGGCCAATCATCGTTTTGCTTCCATTTTACATGTATGAGAGGATGGATGCTTCAGTTTATTAGGGTTCCATAGTCCAACGGTAAAATTGGGTACCTTATCATTTTGTCGCATCGGTCCGTCTGTGGGTTGCAATATGAAAACTATTTCGATTTAAGTTAAATCCTATTGAAATTTTATAAAAATTGAATTATTACTCCGACATTGAAAAAGGAAAAAATTATAATTTTTGTTTTAATTGACCTCTACTTCTAGGGAACTTGGAAGAAAAATGATTCTTTTGCGAATCCCATAGAAAGTGGTGTCATAAAAAAGATCTCGTTAAATCAGAGAGAAACATTTAATAATCTTTTTTATAAAACATGACACCTAAACATTATATGTGTATCCAAAGAAAGATGTGCGCCTACCCCTTCTCTATCTACTGAACTATACATGTAAAAAATATAAAAAAATTCGATAGCAACACTCAATAAACAAAGCGAAGAAAAATTATTTTTTTTACAAATTAAGCGATATAGTAAATCAAATTATTTTTAACAATCCTGTGAAAGATATACTAGAAGATATATTTATATACGGAATATTTACATACGGAATTCTCGTAGTATTAATTCTGCTTATACTTAACAAGTTCTTTTATTTAATAATGTCGCTTCCTCTATTAAAAGTATAATATGCATATAAAGTTCATTTACTATATTAATTATAAGAATATTAAGCTCATCTAATTTAATCACATCATATCTTCTAATTTTTGTTTCAAATAAATATACATGCAAGTGGATGTTAATAAAGCGTGTGCCCCACAATTAATTATGACCGCTTTTTATAAAAAAATATGTATTTTATAGGAGTATGCAATAGTCATACTTAAACACTTTTATTTAATAAATCTATACCAATTTTTGCTAATATTAAGCAGGACTACACGTGCAGTTTCAAGCATTATTTTTGGTTACAACACATTTTGAGGAAAATTATATGTTATATATTATTAAACTAATGTGGAAGTGGTTGGGGAACACTGATTAAACGGCGCAAGGTAAAAACAAACTAGCTTATTTATTAACTAGTATTCCCAGGAATTCCCGCTAATATAGTCCCCACCCCAACAATCGATGTCTTTTGGTGAACGGAGAGAAGGTGTATGGTGACCCTAGAAAGTTACGTAATTGAGATAATTTTACACCGAAAGTGACACTATGGGACACAGGTTGTAAAACATAAAAAAGAAAAAGGAAATCATTTATTTGAAGGGATGGTTCATAAAATCAAGGCAAATTGCTTGACGAATCGAAGAATTGTTCCACTCGCGAAAAGTTTTTAAAGCTGTAAAAAATATTGTGAGAAAAGAAAAAAAAATACATGAACGGTTATATATAATATAGTAGCTATATGTATGGAAGCTATTTAGCTACTTTTTACATTAACCAAAATCTTTAGTAATCCTCGTAAAAAATGTGCCGTTTTGAGTATTTCCAGATCATCAAATTCACCCGTTAGGGTACATCCTGAAGTATAGAATAGATGGTGATGATGGTATGGTTTTTAATATTTAAATGAAAATGTGTTTTTAATTCAGAACATTAATAAAAAATAAAATAAATACAACCGTCTTATGGAGAATCATAAAGTTTATGCTAATTGCTTACAAAAATAAATAAACGTCGTTATTAATCAATTAGTAGTGATATTCAATATAGCATTAAAGGAAATTTTTTAAACACGCCTTTTAATTACAGTTTTTTTTTAAATCCTCAGCGATTTTTGCGTCATGTGTGACTTGCTTACCATCTTAACTAATTATATTAAAAATGCTAAATTAAGTTTTCTTTTTCATTTTTTGTATGTCTTTCATAATACAATTAGTTATTAGATGTCAATCAATTTATTACACACGTATTGGATGTCAATCAATTTATTACACACGTCTAGCATAGATTATTGTTATAAATTTTAAATTCTTCTTATCGCACTAAAATTCTTCTAGAGATTGCTTGTTTTATTGACCATTGCTTGTTTTATTGTTAGGTTTTGACGTTATTCGAAAGTAATGACAAAAATGTGAGTGGTGTGTATACATACACACATAAATATACATATACGCACATAATCTTTTTTTGCATATTTTACTCCTGAAACTTGAAATTTAGCAAATTAAAGTCACATATATCTCAATTCGTATTTAAAAATAATTTTATGGAAATTTTAGTGGCATCACATTTATTATTAAAATTTTTATTAAATTTAATTTGTCTTACCGGGCATCGTTTATAAAGGCTGGATTTAAGGAAAAAAAAATTTTTTTGTCATAATTTTAGTATCCCATTATTAGGGTTATACTAAAAATATGCGATGAAATATGCCCAACCTTCCTCTATTTCCAAAACTACTAAAGCTAAAATTATGAAAATATCGAAGGTTCAAGAATCCTTCACTTAGTACTTATAGTTCCTAAGAACACAGTAGCTAATTTTACAGATCTCATACTATTGAGAAATTATCAATATTTTTACACATTTAAGAATACTATAGTTATGAATTTATATGGTGCTAAATAACCAATATATTTATAAATAGTTTAATAAACCTACTATGCGCACGCTTACTTTACGTAATTCCATATAACATTTTCGAAGTTGGCAGGTTTTATTTCCTATTTCTTTAATTTTTCTCCAAACCAAAAATTGTGTTTAATATACTGACTGTTATTACATATTTGTACATATTAACCTGCAAAGTTTTATGATAATAGCTCTGATCACAACAGATGTAATCGACTGTGACAAATATATAGACGGGAAAATATAGTGTTACCCTACAGACACTCGACCATTTCTTTGGAAATATTTAATATTAATAATTTTTAAAAATTATCTGCCTTATTTTATACAGAATGCGGGTGCCAAAGGGTTGAAGATTTCTTACAGCCAAAAGCTTTTCAGCAGCCTTTTCTTATTAATAATTTTTATTATCTTGCATACTTATTTACGACCTTAATAAAGCATTTATTGAACGGTGCTCAATAACGAAGGTGAAATATCTCGCGTAAACGCCGCTTACGTAAATCTTTATTGTTTTTATTGGTGGGCTGCCTTTATGAAGGTGGATATTACGCTGGCAAATTTATGTTTCGTATACGGGATGTTTATTGCTGGAGCCCGATACTGGGAGTATGGCTACTCAATGAATATGTTTTATGAGTTTTATGAATGAATAAGATTACATATTTGAATAGATTTATTGCATTTTCGGATTAGATATTTTCATCTAAATGTCAGAGGTTATGTGTCTTGTGATGTCCTGTGGTATCTATCATTTTAAATATATCGTTTATTTCACATACTCCCGTCAGAAATCTTCGTCAACGGCACATTAAATAAAATTATGAAATTCTTGTAACTGATAAAATTAAATGACTATTGCACTGCGGATTTTCCACTGATTTTAAATATTATAATTTTTCCCCACTATTCTCTCCTTACTTCTAGCTCTCATATGGATATTATTATTAAAACTGTAAGAGTAAATGCCGTACATGAAAAATATTTGAAAAAGCGTGATAAAAATATTTGAAAAGAGCATAAAAAATGATTGTAGAAACCAGAAAATATGTTTTTAGAATCTTTGTATATCTGTACTTTACTTTTCTTATACCGAATTTCGTATATGCGGGAGAAACCATGAGGTACAGATGATATCAAAAGAGTAATATATATATATATATATATATATATATATATATATATATATATATATATATATATATATATATATATATATATATAATCTTCATAGCCAACAGATGAAAGCAGCGGTTAACCGAAAACAGTGGAACTGAAGAAGGTCTTTGTTGGATATCAGACTGAAGCAAGGAATGTTTTATGATAAATAAATGAACTAATATCAAAAAATTAAATTATTTTCAATGATAAATAATAACAATAACAATAATGACAATAATAATAATTAAAAAATATTTATGTAACTGTTCATCACATGGGTCATAAGTGAAATCTGTTTGCATTTGGTACCAATTTATTATCATTTTTTATTGAGACCATATTAGAATTTTTCCATTACTAACATTAATAGTGTTATACGCGTTTAGAATTAATTTCAGATTTTCGGAATAAAAATTTCACAGGACTAGGCACATAAACTAAGACGGGCACATTTCTAAATTGATACCTTTAGTGTGAGTATGAGAAGTAAAAGACACATCAACTTTTATAATTTCAATTATTCCATGTTTATTTACCTTGGATACAGAAAATTCATGAAAAAACGAATTCAAGCCGTCACAACTAGCTCAACATTTTTTAAATTTTTTTATTCTGGCCTACTATATAAACAACTATTATATGACAAGTGTTTTTAACACCGCTCAGCACTATATTTTTCCTCTTGCCTGTTGGTAAATCGTGAGTTTTATTATCATATTCGTTATCAGAATATCCACCCACTCTACTATTGTAACCCTCCACGTAAATAAAATGTTGAGTAAGTGCTTTCAAAGTGATGAGTACTTGTAAGTAAAAACGTATGGCATTTAAAATAAAGTTTTAGTTTCTTAAAAAAGGAATTATAAACCAATATTAAATCGATTATATTTTAAAACTAGTCATTTTTATTATTTCCGTTAATTTTTCGAGAAACTGGAAATTTTGTAACTCATCGGGCTTCATTATGTAAACAATTACTTGCTGCGCCTCTTCTATTTGCTCTAAAAAAATTTAATGACATCCGTAAATATATATTTAATACCACACAAAGATTAATCATCCTTTCTTTCCTTTCTGGAATATTTTGAAATACTTGCTATTTATTTATGTCAACAAGGTAGAAACCATCATGGTAGTTTTTTATGTGGCATATGAAATGCTTCATCCATAAACATGTTGAGATATCACCTCAAATAACTAATAATTTATTATTGCATATACCGTCCTTCTTAGAGTTCCGTAGCCATGTGGCAAAAATGGAACCTTTATAGTTTTAATCTATCCGTCTGTCGTGAGTCTGTTTATGCGTCTGTCACAGCCATTTTACTCGTAGACTTTTGGTAATATATAAATTAATTAAGTTTATATGGTAGGTAGATCTTCTTTGAACAGTTATACAAAGAAGCAGAAGAATTACGAAAGAAATAATATTGGAGATGGCACCTCCTTTATGCAATTCAGGGACAAAAAATTTAGTGTACATAGGCGTATGAGGTATTGTTAGGCAGATCTTAAAATTGATATAGATGTTCCAAAATAATTTTTTTTATTTAATTCATCCGTTGGTGAGATATGCGCTTCTAAATTTCAAAAAGCGTGCCTTTTCCTTTAACTTTTCAACTAACGTGTATAAAAGTCTTAAAAAAATGGAGGTAATAAAACTTAAAACAAACTTTCAATGAACATTCGTTTGAATAAGATATTTTGCGTAGTTTTCGAGGATATTCACGGTACCGACTCCAGCAATAATTTTACCTTCGAGAAATACAGATTTCCAAGTTTATATTGTTTGGTGTTTCAGAACTCTTTGGCGCAAGTCCGATTTGCACTTGGCTCTCTTCGATACTTTTTGCTTCTTCTAATGCATCTATCTGTATGTCTATTTCTTTGTGCAACAAAAAGTTATATGCATAAATAAATATGTAAATTATGTATATACGTATAACTTTTTGTTTCAATATTTTCTTCATAAAATTTTACATAGACCATATTTTAAAAGTCTTATATTATTAGGGTTCCGTACCACTGAAAAGTCATTTAAATATAAAGAACTTTAAAATGTTTAAAAAATATATGTCATAGTTTTTGAGATATTCAAAATAATTGAATTGTCTCCCCCTGGTTAATATTATTAAATATTATTGAAAACTGCCATAAAGTCTGTGTTAGTGATGACTTAAGATAAATACAGTAATTTCACTTTCAACGAGGTATGGGGTCTGCAGATTTTTTTCTTTGCACAATGTATTGTAATTTACTACTATACAATTCCTTCTAATGCTTTGAGTGTGGAAGAGGATTGCTCAAATTAATTGCCTGCTTTATGTAAAATACTGAGAGTGAATGGAAATATCTTACGGTCTTATTGGGTTGAATTTTATATTTTTATTTATCCTTGTTGTATAAAAGAAATCTTAGAAAAATAATACACTAATATAGTGCAAGTGATATTAATTAGACCGTAAAACTTTAATTCAAACTCTGCTTTACGCAAATGATGAATATTATATTTTTTTAGGAAAAATGAGGTTATTTTTCATATTAGCATGTATATTTATTTAAAATCCTTTATTCTTTTCGTACTGGAAATTAAATTATCCTCCTGTGCAAATGATAAAGGTAGAACGCGATTGCTACCTTTGCTAGGAATGCAGCGATCTTCAAAATTCATGAAACTCGACCAGTGTCAATGTAAAAATCACAACATATTCACTCGTACAACAAAAATCTCTTGTGTGTGCTTATGACCACGTGGAAGAAGTTTCAATATATACATATATATATATATATATATATATATATATACATTGATGTTATATGTAGGATATTGTTTCGGCCAGTTGCAGAAACGCGAGATATTTATTTTAAATGCCGTCACATACGCGTATTATACTAAACTACTCTCCAATAAAATATTATTCAAAAGTTCGCACGGTGTGCATAAAAAGTAGTTCACTTGACTGATGGCAAAGGAAACCAAGTTTACCCGATTTATTGACCAGGGCGTGACGGCTCACTTTCGTTCACTGCTCTGAAGAGGGACACAGGTGTGCCTAAATAAGTTTTCATTTTAATATGAAACATTTTTTTATTGGGTTTTGACGGGGCATTTTTAATTATTTTCTGCAAATTCTCTACATTTAAAAACCAATCAATATTTTTTATATTTTGCAATCGTCTTTAAAGGGTTATCGTGCACTCTTCTAAGTTTTACTATTTCGTTATTACTTGCTTAAAATTCTTGACGTATTAAAAGCCTATACTGATGTAAAAACCAGAAAAATTTGTTTATTTGTTTGCTTGCGCTAATCTCTAAAACTACACGTCCGCTTCCAGAAAATATTTTGTGTCAGAAAATTGTACTGGCGAAGGTAGAGAAAGACCGATTTATTTATTAACTGATTGTTTCGATTATTTCCGTCAACATAAGTTAACCACGGCAACCTATATCGTTTGGAAAACGGAGCGTATAATGACCACGGAGGTGTTTAGTGACTGCGGAGGAACGAAGAATAATTAGGACAATGCTACGCTTGCAAAGCCGCGGTATGCAGCCGCGTAATAAATGCGCAGAAATGAATACAGGTTGTAATGAATTCGAGCACAAAATATAATTTTACTTTTTGCTGTTTCTTAATTGTATATCGCTGAAATCTTCGCCACATTGTTACAAACATTTTTATTTACATCGCTTTTTAATTACAGTCCTTTTCTGTAACCTTATGCCATTTTCTCCGGATTCCTTATGTTTGTTGTATGTTTTTTTATTATATATATATTATATTATATTTCAGTAATGGGCCGTATATAAATGGACGTACACATAACAATAAATAAATTACTATCAAGGTAAAGGCCGGTCACAATGCTAAATAATTAATTAACTAAATTTGACTTCGAAAGGCGGTACTGCTGAATGTGTCACTGCCGCGAATGAGTCAGTCACTATTCATTCGTTTCAAGCTGCCATGGCGCACAACATCGTGGGCGACAAGTTCAAAGGCAAATTTTGTAGGCAGCACACTTTGTCATCGGCACCCCTGCGCAGCTCTGTATGTTAATACGGTGGAGTGTTTGATATATCAGTAGGGTCTATCGATCGCCAATTACGTATATAATTTCTTTTGGATAGCTCCGAACCAATGTTTTGCTGAAAACTAACCAATACATAACAAAATGTTGGAAAAATAATATTTTTATAATCCCCAAAGATACTTTGAAAATATTTTGTCTTTCATTTTTTTCAGAAGCCGAAAGTCTGTTATATTCGTTTTATCTTAATTAGAAAGGAACTCACTTTCATTCGTTAATGGTCAAGAAATAGCATAATAAAATAAAAATAATTTGTGCTGTCGCTCATTAAAATGAAAAGTTTGAATAATAAATGGAAAAAGCATACCATTATATATAAAATAAAACACAATTCGATAAATGTTGTGAGGACTAGAGAAAGAGACAAAGTATAAAAATAATAAATATAAACAAATAAGTAGAGTAACTAAAGAAAACTTCTAAAATCTTCTTTGAAGAACAGTTTTGAAGAGGTCATCATTTGTATTAATATATGTTACAAAAGAGTTTTCATGATTAAGTGCGTATTTAGTGTAGTTAAATTTCTATGCAGATTTATCTTTTATAATGTTAGAAATTTGTAACAGCAAAACGTAAACCTAACGTATATTTGATTTATATGGGCTGGAAATATGAATTTGGCGTAATGTAAGAACCATAATGCCTTAGTATACGAGCTTTCAAATATCCAAATATTAAAAAAAAACAACCAGTGAAATATTGGTCAGAACCTGCGTAAAGAATTATTATGTCTATATTACGTAAATATTGAGGCAATTCAAAAGAAATTATTTTAGTTGAAAGCCACAAATGTGGGCACTATTTATTGTGGAATTTCTTTTTCAAACACTGCTGAAGGTGAAGATGAATCCCTGTTTCGAAGTGTGCTTTTTTGAGTTCAACAAACTAAACCGTCGTAGCTACGTTAAAATGAGGTTTGATAGAATTTAACAGCACAATAAAATCTATAAACAAACTTTGGAATTCATGGTTATCTATTATACAGCTTATTTAACATAAACGTTTTTATTTCGCAACATTAGGTTTTACAGTTTTATAGTCTATTTAAACATATTCTATGTTCTATCTAACTAAACCACTGAAAATGTATCACATAAAATAAGTTATTGAAAATTATGCAGATATTGTTATTTTTTATTACCGTGCCTTGGTGAAAAATGGTACCAAAAACCAGTGCTAAAAATGCTCTAAATTGACAAAGAATATTTTTTTATCTATTTTGATTAACCTTTTAACGAAAGGAATTTATTGCCGTCCGTATGCTATATAATTACAAGGCAATGAACTTTGATGTGCGGTTCCGTCTTGTCAGCACTTAACATCTCCTAAAATCCTATTAAATCCCATAAAATCAACTTCAAAACCCCCTGAAATCAAATTAAAATCCTCTAAATTTAATGATTAATTTGTGTCGCCTTGAAATTTGAAAACGCCGATATTAACTAACTGCAACATTTTTGGCAATAAAACAATTCTCGGTTTATTTTTTTAAACCAAGAAGGGAGAAAAATGGTCTTCACAGTTGAAATAGGCAGCAATGCAGGCTGTTGCAAATTGCACAAATATTTTCTTTTCAGAGGCGAGGCAATTTTTATACTTCGAATAAATGTATATGGCATTGGATATTTTTTCTGATTATGCAGCCGATGCTAAAGCCTGTATTTTATTATATATTTTCTTATCCCATATATTTATGATGATATATCCTACACAAATTTTGTAACCCTTAAAAAACCCTAGATTATTTTAATTCTAAAACTACCATTGTTACTTTTTATCTCCTAAATTTAGGGCATTGGTTCGGCATACTCGGCTTCATAAAAAGCATGTAATGCATGTAAAAAGCGTGTAACTATTCAGCGCAATCAGTCGGTTAAATATGAAAATATATTCTCCGATACTGAAGTTGCTCCTTTTTGACAATAAAAAATCCAGTACAATGATAACCGACAGTTTTCTTCCACAAACCGCGATCCGCCAGTAGAAATGTAACCATTAATCACACTAGCAACCATAATGGAAATCATTCAAGCCTTAACAACACAACCGACATAATACCGCGAAACATTCCTGATGTTTAGGGCAGCTTTTTCAATTACAATAGCTGCACCATTTATTATTCTATGATGCCAACAACATCAACAAATGATAATCTTCAAGAAGTGTGTTTATATTTGATAATATTCACATTGGTTTCATCAAAATTACATCACCTAAATTAGACATTAGAGCTCGCACAAATATTAAGTGAGCCCCGACAAGACAAGGCTTACTTCAAACTATTCACCACACGACAGACATTACCACATCATTATACCAGAATAAATATAAAGTAGTAAAAAACAGTCAAGTACGCGTAGAACTCATATAATGAGGGTTGCATGCCTATTTCGACACTTATGCTTATGTAATATTTCTACTAAACTATTTACAAATATTAATTTTTCACAATATAAATATATGGTAATTTATTATATATTATAGCTTTCAGAGTTTTACATAGTACACATTTATAAAATTAAAAAATATAAGATAATTGCTATATTTTTCCTACAATTTTTAATTAGATTTATAAACCCGATTTTCTCACGACTGTTAACTTATAAGTTTTGGAAAAAAATGTTGTAAGCTATATTTTTACACATTTTTTGGACTATTTTTAAATAAACAATTTAAAACTATGAAAATATTTATTTCATATTTCTTATAAGAAGTCCTTTCAATTAATTCTCCATATGATATGTAAAATGAGAAAAAAGGTGTTTTTTGAATACTTTTAGTTATCTCCTCTTTAATTGTTACACGAATATTTAAACAGAGTTGGTGGTGTAGAATGTGTGCAAAATATGTGGGTTAATAAGATATATTACTTTGCGAACATTTCAATTTCTAAATCGCATAAGTTTGACAAGGGAAAAATGTAAACGTATTCCCTACCATATGTTTTGCAGGCGCAAAAACATGGAGAAAATTTCAACAATTTTGATATCGGGAATCAACGTTATAGTTTTCTTGCAACCTTTAGATGGGCTTCGACAAATGAATTTTCATAAGATTAGGTTAAGTATTTTAGGAAAAATATATTTTCTAGACTCTTATAATTGAGACTCTTTAGTCATACCACACACTGGAAAAAGAAAACATTCAGCACATTGCAAATTATGCTCTCCCTAAAACTTTCGACTGAGAGTGAAGTGAAAGAAACAGGCCCACAAACGACGCAAATAAAGAAGAGGTTAACTCCGAGTCACCCTGATAACGTCACCGCGCATCGGAACTGTATAAAATAATTTAGAAGATAAGAAAAAATATAAATGGTCTGCGAGACAATACACATTGCTCAGTAATAGTGATTTAAGTAGAACACTTGATACCACTCTTTGAAAAAAAAATTTCTTTTTGATCTACGGAGAGCATATAATTTTAACTGGCGCCCAAAGTCTGGGCAGGCATCAAGAAGACCTCTTCAGAAGCAATTTCTTTATCCGAACTTCGCCTCCAAATCAAATAAAGTGAAGACCTTTCCTTGCAAGGCGAACACCGGTTGATAACAAGACTGTACGCAACAATAAGAACCCATAAGGTTCAATAAGCATACCATTGTCTCAAAGTCATCCTGATGATGTGCATTTTCCTAGTGCTTATAATACAACAGTGAGTACCTGATCATTTATATCGAACATTATCCATAGACTATCAACTGTTCCATACTTAAAATGGCTACCCCAGTATCAGTCCCACTATCCGATAGACTAGACACACGACATATTTCCATCCCCGTCCATAGTAGAGAAAAAGGTAAACGAGTGCTAGCATAATTTATTCGGTCTTCAGAAAACTTCTTATCAGTAACCCCTCAGGATAAACAAACAAAAAATAATATAATACTATCAAAACTGATCGACAAAGTCGCATGGGAAGTATTCGGGAGAACTCAAATCTCTAATGGAAAGGAATAAAAGAACTTTTGACTAAGTTATTCGGAAGATGCAAAATCCAAATTTAAGATTTAATGGGGGAAATACAAAACACACCCGATAGATTCATATTTCTATGCATGAGCTAAATAGTATCATCACATAAAGTGAAATTACCCTAAAAGGAATAAAATTAGTGTTAGAGCCATTAGCCAGACAAACATAATTAAAATGTTCACCATCTGAGTTCAATAATATATTTAGAACGAAAAGTTACGAAGTAGTGTCTGCAAGGGCTAAGAAACTTGATCATGACGGTTATAGAATAATAAAAAGGCAGGATAAACCGCATTATCCTAAAATTATTTCATGTCAAAACCAACAAATATCGCGATACCCACTTTTGCAAAAACCCGTAAAAACACATTTTTAATCACTGTGATACCCGTTGTTTCAAAAATTCGTGCAAACACATTTTAGATCACCGCGTTATCTACAACAGAATAAACCATTAACCTCACCAATTCCACGACAAGATCATTTATACCCAGCATCTCCATTTTAACAAAAATTAAGACAAAGGGATCAAAACACGGGCGTAACTATGAAGGCTGCGCATCAAATTATGTTTAATATAGAGACTAACACGCCGGAAGGACATTTTTCTGAATTTTGTAATCAAATTTATCAAAATTATTACAATCAGAACGACGATGACGAGCATCACTATAAGGAAATAAAATTAAACACCGAAGTCTCTAAAGAAGACGAAAAATTTTAATTAGAGTAGGAAGAAGACCAGTCTATATAACCTTAAATTAAATGAATCACTCTCAACTCAAATATATTGTTTTACCACACGACAGAAACATGTTAATGGACACGGCGAGTGTCCGTTCACTTATCTAATCGCAATTAGTTGAACATTATATTAGGCGAGGGATACCGAAATATTCCAATGAACTATTTAGAGTATAAACGGGCCATAAAGCCACTAAACGCCAAGGAAAGATAACCTTACTGTCATTCGATAATATGTTTGGACCTAATACTACGCCATTAGAATTTTTTATGTTCTGTTTCTCTAGTAAATACTATTATCGGCTTGGTTGAGATGGTCTGTCTAAATTGAATAAAACAATTAAACCACAACAGAAAATAATCGAAACGGACGACTGTAGCACTAAACTAAATACTACATCAACATAGTAATACGTTCGCCGATACAATTCACCAAACAAGCTTTGATAAGATAAAACACAGCACAACCTTATTACAAAATGAGCCGATATATCAACAACCGTATCGACTACCGGAATCTCAACGCCGAGAGATTACGCGAAGAAGTACAAGAAATGTTAAGGAATAAAATTATAAGACCATCAGACTTGCCTTAGTCTTTAGTCTAGGGCATTTAGTTTCAAAACATGTGGAGAAAGGACATGCTTCTAATAGGAAATCAGTAATAGATTATCGCAAATTCAACGGATAAACTAGAAACGGTAAATTCCCTTTGTCAAATTTAGAACACTTTTCTCTAAACTGAACGGAGCCGAATGTTTCACAACTCTCGACTTAACGGTGGGATACCATCAAATTAAAATGCACCCAGAAAGTATAGAATTGACTGTTTTTTCTATACCCGACGGACAATACAAGAAGGTCTTTTGGTCTAAAAACATTCCGACAACAACAAACGTTCCGGCTACCTTTCAGAGGATGATGAACAATATTCTCAGAACGCACTTAGAAGCATTGAGCATATAAGGTCATTGTTTAGTATATTTAAATGACGTTATAATCTACGCTCCAAACGAAAACGAACATCATAAATACTTAAACGCAGTATTAGAAACTTTAAATGAAGAAGGATGAAAACCCTGACCCGAAAAAATAAAAGCAATACAAAACTCTTTTAAGCCAAAAGCCATAAAGGAGATAAGATCTTTCTTTGGATTAATGTCATGCTAATGCAAATTCATATCCGAATTCTCGAAGATAGTAAAACCGATTCACTAGGTAATATTCTAGTAAATCTATATATTCTAGTAAAGCGTCTGATATTATCGTGAATACTTTATCAAAGCCCGGGTATGCTAAAACTGGTGGGTTGGTTATTATTTGCTTAGATCTTTCCAACGCTTTGTCGAATTGCGTATCGTGTTTTATTGATTACCGCATTACCGATAGTATTACCGAAACACGAAGCGCAATTCGACAGAGCGATGGGAAGATCTAAGCAAATGATAACCAACCCACCAGTTTTAGCATACCCGGCCTTTGATAAAGTATTCATGATAATATTAGACGCTAGCAACATTACATTAGGCGCAGTGTTATTGCAGGAAGACAACCGCTTTCTTATAACAAAAATCAAACGAAACAAAGCAAAAATATAATGTCACAGAAAGAGAACTATTAGGAATATTATATGATTTAACACAATGTAGACCATATATATAAGGCAGACACTGCATATTAGAAACGGATCAGCGACCTGTAATATGGATTGCCAAGCTTAAAGAAGCGAACTCTAAACTAAAGTGATGGCGATTAAGACTACAAGAATACGACTATAAGATTACACATCAAAAAGGAAAAATAATTAGGTAGCAGATGCACTGTTACTAATAGAGTTGAATCATAATACAGACTTAGCCATATTACATAGTAATGCTGATGACTCGGTTCATAGTTTCTTCATGGTTTATTTATAGAATCGCGTTTATTTAGAAAAGATAGGTACGACGTAAAACTAATTAAAAAATCGCGAGGAAGTAAGGATTACTACGTTAAGTTAAAAGAACCAATAAAATTCAAAACATTTGTAATTGAACATTATGGAGGAAAACGTAACACTATCATAATAGAACAAACCTTAAGTGAACAAATCTCAGAAGTCTGTAGAAAACATTCAATAATGAAACTCTAGAAATAATATGGTTTAAGTCATCAGGGACAGAAATATCGGACCAAGAATAAATACAAAAAATCATACCAGAAACAAACGAAAAATATAATCGGCACGACCCTGCACTCAACATAAATATCGAAAAAAAATATCATAAAGAAAATATTGAACAGCACACATCGAGTTTTGTTAAAAAATGCCATGTTTGCAATAAAACTAAATATAACAAATACCCTATAAGGGTTATGTTATAAACCTTTGGCGCTAACTCCAACATAAAACAAAGCTATGTCAAAATTGCAAGTAGGCAACATTTTCTTCGGTAATAAAAAAACTTAACCGGTATAGATATATTTTCAAAATGGGGGTTTATAATCCCATAACAAAATAGCACTGGGATTGCAATTACAAAAGAACTAATTAAATTATTTTATTTGGTAGGAAAAGCTGAAATCATGTCAGTCAATAATGAAACAGATCTATGCAGCAAACACATAAAAAAATTCTTCTCTTCTCTAGATATAGAATGTTACATAGCAACACTGCAGAATCATACATTACATGGCGATATAGAAAGCCTATACTGTAAATTAATGGAAAGATTAAGAATCCAACAGGAAATGGCAAAAAGAATTGACATAATTCTAGCTATGTTTGCATATAACGACACAATTCATTCAAGTACACATAAAACACCTGACACAAATTACACTTTCTTCGTGAAATTAACTTACCGATAAATAATAATAGAAAATCTGACTATTTATTAGATATGCAAGAATGATTAGATACTGCAAAAAGAGATAAAGAGAAATCCTCGTAATAAATGAATAAATTTAAAGTTCTCCTAATAAAAGGTAGACGATGAATTTTACATAAGAATAGAAATAAAAAGAAAGACGTTATAATGGACCCTTTAAAATAAAAAATTATATCACAACAAAATAATAAATTATGCCAAAGGTAATGACAAAAAAATATCTAACGCATTACGTGTTCCAGGACCTCTATCAGAATCCAACGCCTCAATGGGGACTTAGCAATAATAGACATAGACGAAGTATGGATAAGTGAAGAAAAGTGTAACATAATTCACCCCATAAAAATAAATGCTTGAGTATCATAAACTCCAAACGGTAATAAATAATATAATCTGAACGAAACGGTACCTCATACACAATACTTAGATAAAAAATTACTCGATTGTCTCAACTGATTGACAACCAAAACTCACGCCAAAACAGGACTAGTTAATGGACTAAGCACAGTAATGAAAGCTCTAATAGGTCACCCAGATAATAATGACTTAATAGACACAGATAATAAATTCAGTATAACCTCTGATATATTGAATGAAATACATCGACAAATTGATAATGTATCACAACAAATTAATACAACTTTGAATGTAATAAATGAAAGGGAAAATAAAACAAATAAAATAAATGAAATAACGTTCACATACGAGAGATTAAATGAAGAATGCCTCAGCATAAACTAAGCATACATATTTGCACAGCATGGTATACTACACCCTTCTATTATATCGTAATTACATTTAGAACGAAGCATTTCTAAAATGCCAGAAACCATAAACTTGCCTAGAAACTTGTTAGCGCACGCAACCCAAATATCCCCAAATGTAGAAATATCCTCTAATATTATAATATTCCAGTTACCTATTTCAATCCTATCAAAAAGTAAATATTACAGAAAATATATTTTCCTATCATCTCTAAATAAAATTATTTTTGCACAACTCCAAACACAGTGAAATGACAATATTTGATACGTTATGATCAGGTATATAAATTCAAAGATTGTACTAAAAACATTTGCACTTCAGAGACATTCAAAATGTCTATACAAGAAAGTGTTATAAAAAGAAAGAACATGTGCGACAAATATTATCGATCGTCCGTGAACATCATCTCAAGGAAAAAATAACCAATCACTAGTGGTATCAATATGAAGAAGAAACGAAGGTACAAGATATATGCGATTATACAGATTCTACAGTCAAAGGATCACTCCTCCACAACTTGCAAGATTGCACATACAGTGAAAATAACACTAATACAGAAGTATTCCAGTATGAAAGAAAAACAGTAGAAAATAATTATCTTGTATTAAAAAAAACTCAGGATAAATTAATGAATAGTCAACAAGCACTAGTAAAAATCCATAACAAGTAATCTTCTAAGCAAGGAATATTAAATTGGATATTAGGAATAATGATGTCCTTGACAAAAAGAATAGCCATCTATAAAGCTCATCTATAAAAAACTCAAGACGCACTTCAGTCTGGGTAGGGGAACTCCGGGATCACCCTGATAATGACACCACGATCGGAACTGCATAAGATAATTTAAGAGATAAGAATATTTTCATAAAAGGCCTGCGAGCCACCATACATTGTTTGGTTATATTCATTTAACTAGGACATATGTACTTGATATTGTAACAGTCTCTGAATTAATTTAATTTCAACTTGCGGATTAATATATTTTATTACTGTGCAAATTTCAAATTTCGACGTTAAGCAGTTTCTGAGAAAAGCAACTGTGGCAGCCGTACGGATAAACACGTGAGTGATTTTATATATTTTACTTTTTAGACAGAGTATCTTAAAAACCCGAGAAACCACAATTATTGCATCTTCATTCTTTAATAAGGAATAAGAAGAAATGTAGAAAGATAAAAGACGTAGATAATAAGAAAAAGAAAGAATTGAATCGAAAAAGGAAATAAAGAGAAAAACTGAAAAAAAATTATTTCTAAATTATAGAAACCGAAAAGGAAAATTACAGGAAAAACGTCAGAAAATTTCATCATCCGAGAGTGGGGAAGCACGCACTTGTATTACCGAAAACTTTCTGAAACTTTCTGAATAATCTTCGTTCTGAACCCACTGAAGGATATATATCTTGTGCGTCATGTGAGAAGTGAGCACACAATGGCTATGTAGTTATTAATGACGATGATGATGATGGCGTTCATGCTTGTGTACGTTGCCGGCCCAACTTGTCACTATTTTGGGTGGTGTGATTCGGAAATTATGTACCCCATCATGTCCTTGGGGAGCATCCCATCTTACCAGCAATATGTTGCAAAATGGGGAGATATCCAATTTTTTAGTTTTTATTTAATTTTATTTTCACTCGAATAATTCGACGAAATCTCGTGAGTCTGAGTTTTGTGGATCCGTGTAATAATAAATATAACCTAAAATGTCATTAAACATCTTAGTTTTATAGACCTTCAAATCTCAGCTACTTTGGTGCATATATAATATTGGTAATATAATAATAGCAAATACCCCGCCTTGCCCGCCCTCATAAATGAGGATTAACCACTGAGATTGGTCGATTTACCCGGCATATACATTCCGTTTAAAACGCTTTATATTATGCAAAATTATAAGTTTCAAGAAAAATGGCAGATTTTGAAGGAAAATATGGTGTTATGAGAGTAAATATATTGAAAAATGGAATAAAAGAAGAAATGCTAATTATACAGGTGTGAAAGGTTTTAATAGAAAATTTGAAAAGATCAAAATAACAAAAATAATATAAAAGCATGAAACTGCAAGCTTTGTATGAAAACTAATATATGATACATTATTTTTATTTATAATGTAACAATCTCAACAACCTCACTTTAAACTTTCATTAGTTTCACTTTGAACTATTATAATTTTTAGTACAAAGGAACTTTGCAAATCAACAACAAACGTATATTCCTGCAAATTATTTCACTTACTGATTTATTGTATCCGCTAAACATCTATATTTTTAACTACTCTTTTCCATCAGAACTGACTGGGTAAAATTTATTTTTCTAAAATAAGTATGACTGAAACATAACTCTTTGCTAGCTTCATTACATTATACTAATTATATAGCTGAAACGAATGAAAATTTACTGAAAAATACAATTCATTCGTTTATAATAACAATTATATAATAAATACTCACATTTTTTTCCGATATGAATCCCTTGGCTACAAATAAAATATATTGTGGAAACGTATTTTTGTGCTCTTAAGAAATATATGGATAGGTAATATTTTTCCCTTTTTAATACAATAGGACCATTTTAAATTGATTTTAATTTTTTTGTAAAAACATATCCTATAAATCTAAATAAACACAGCGGAATTTTAATTTCCAATACGTAGTTTACTTTAATGGTCTGGCTATATTGTTTAATCCATTAATTTCCGCTTACAGTGGTACATTTGCCACCCTAAGCAATGCCATTTTAACATTTTTCCTTTTTCAATTTTATTTTCTTAAACATGTGAAGAACGTAAAAGGCAATATATTTACCTGGTGGAAATGTTGGTAAATATTTTAAAGGAGAAAACATTACATTTATTCCGTTAATATTTAAATTATTTCCGTTAATATTTAAATGTTTATGCATATATATGCATAACTCTTTTCCGTTGATCGATAAATAAACGATATAAATCATGTTTGTGTTTTTAATTTAATCGTTACCATATATAAAATATTTATAAAATTATTGTAACTTTGGTTAAACATATGAGAAATACATTCCTTGATTTTTGACATAAGTTAAATGTGTAATACATTTAACTTATGTCAAAAATCAAGGAATTATTTTCTCATCAAATGGTATTATGGTAAGGGTGTGTAAGTGTGCATTAAATTTTATTAAAATAAATATTACACACGCGTAGGTATCACACCACCCAAAATAGTGACAAGTTGGGCCGGCAACGTACACAAGCATGAACGCCATCATCATCATCGTCATTAATAACTACATAGCCATTGTGTGCTCACTTCTCACATGACGCACAAGATATATATCCTTCAGTGGGTTCAGAACGAAGATTATTCAGAAAGTTTCAGAAAGTTTTCGGTAATACAAGTGCGTGCTTCCCCACTCTCGGATGATGAAATTTTCTGACGTTTTTCCTGTAATTTTCCTTTTCGGTTTCTATAATTTAGAAATAATTTTTTTTCAGTTTTTCTCTTTATTTCCTTTTTCGATTCAATTCTTTCTTTTTCTTATTATCTACGTCTTTTATCTTTCTACATTTCTTCTTATTCCTTATTAAAGAATGAAGATGCAATAATTGTGGTTTCTCGGGTTTTTAAGATACTCTGTCTAAAAAGTAAAATATATAAAATCACTCACGTGTTTATCCGTACGGCTGCCACAGTTGCTTTTCTCAGAAACTGCTTAACGTCGAAATTTGAAATTTGCACAGTAATAAAATATATTAATCCGCAAGTTGAAATTAAATTAATTCAGAGACTGTTACAATATCAAGTACATATGTCCTAGTTAAATGAATATAACCAAACAATGTATGGTGGCTCGCAGGCCTTTTATGAAAATATTCTTATCTCTTAAATTATCTTATGCAGTTCCGATCGTGGTGTCATTATCAGGGTGATCCCGGAGTTCCCCTACCCAGACTGAAGTGCGTCTTGAGTTTTTTATAGATGAGCTTTATAGATGGCTATTCTTTTTGTCAAGGACATCATTATTCCTAATATCCAATTTAATATTCCTTGCTTAGAAGATTACTTGTTATGGATTTTTACTAGTGCTTGTTGACTATTCATTAATTTATCCTGAGTTTTTTTTAATACAAGATAATTATTTTCTACTGTTTTTCTTTCATACTGGAATACTTCTGTATTAGTGTTATTTTCACTGTATGTGCAATCTTGCAAGTTGTGGAGGAGTGATCCTTTGACTGTAGAATCTGTATAATCGCATATATCTTGTACCTTCGTTTCTTCTTCATATTGATACCACTAGTGATTGGTTATTTTTTCCTTGAGATGATGTTCACGGACGATCGATAATATTTGTCGCACATGTTCTTTCTTTTTATAACACTTTCTTGTATAGACATTTTGAATGTCTCTGAAGTGCAAATGTTTTTAGTACAATCTTTGAATTTATATACCTGATCATAACGTATCAAATATTGTCATTTCACTGTGTTTGGAGTTGTGCAAAAATAATTTTATTTAGAGATGATAGGAAAATATATTTTCTGTAATATTTACTTTTTGATAGGATTGAAATAGGTAACTGGAATATTATAATATTAGAGGATATTTCTACATTTGGGGATATTTGGGTTGCGTGCGCTAACAAGTTTCTAGGCAAGTTTATGGTTTCTGGCATTTTAGAAATGCTTCGTTCTAAATGTAATTACGATATAATAGAAGGGTGTAGTATACCATGCTGTGCAAATATGTATGCTTAGTTTATGCTGAGGCATTCTTCATTTAATCTCTCGTATGTGAACGTTATTTCATTTATTTTATTTGTTTTATTTTCCCTTTCATTTATTACATTCAAAGTTGTATTAATTTGTTGTGATACATTATCAATTTGTCGATGTATTTCATTCAATATATCAGAGGTTATACTGAATTTATTATCTGTGTCTATTAAGTCATTATTATCTGGGTGACCTATTAGAGCTTTCATTACTGTGCTTAGTCCATTAACTAGTCCTGTTTTGGCGTGAGTTTTGGTTGTCAATCAGTTGAGACAATCGAGTAATTTTTTATCTAAGTATTGTGTATGAGGTACCGTTTCGTTCAGATTATATTATTTATTACCGTTTGGAGTTTATGATACTCAAGCATTTATTTTTATGGGGTGAATTATGTTACACTTTTCTTCACTTATCCATACTTCGTCTATGTCTATTATTGCTAAGTCCCCATTGAGGCGTTGGATTCTGATAGAGGTCCTGGAACACGTAATGCGTTAGATATTTTTTTGTCATTACCTTTGGCATAATTTATTATTTTGTTGTGATATAATTTTTTATTTTAAAGGGTCCATTATAACGTCTTTCTTTTTATTTCTATTCTTATGTAAAATTCATCGTCTACCTTTTATTAGGAGAACTTTAAATTTATTCATTTATTACGAGGATTTCTCTTTATCTCTTTTTGCAGTATCTAATCATTCTTGCATATCTAATAAATAGTCAGATTTTCTATTATTATTTATCGGTAAGTTAATTTCACGAAGAAAGTGTAATTTGTGTCAGGTGTTTTATGTGTACTTGAATGAATTGTGTCGTTATATGCAAACATAGCTAGAGTTATGTCAATTCTTTTTGCCATTTCCTGTTGGATTCTTAATCTTTCCATTAATTTACAGTATAGGCTTTCTATATCGCCATGTAATGTATGATTCTGCAGTGTTGCTATGTAACATTCTATATCTAGAGAAGAGAAGAATTTTTTTATGTGTTTGCTGCATAGATCTGTTTCATTATTGACTGACATGATTTCAGCTTTTCCTACCAAATAAAATAATTTAATTAGTTCTTTTGTAATTGCAATCCCAGTGCTATTTTGTTATGGGATTATAAACCCCCATTTTGAAAATATATCTATACCGGTTAAGTTTTTTTATTACCGAAGAAAATGTTGCCTACTTGCAATTTTGACATAGCTTTGTTTTATGTTGGAGTTAGCGCCAAAGGTTTATAACATAACCCTTATAGGGTATTTGTTATATTTAGTTTTATTGCAAACATGGCATTTTTTAACAAAACTCGATGTGTGCTGTTCAATATTTTCTTTATGATATTTTTTTTCGATATTTATGTTGAGTGCAGGGTCGTGCCGATTATATTTTTCGTTTGTTTCTGGTATGATTTTTTGTATTTATTCTTGGTCCGATATTTCTGTCCCTGATGACTTAAACCATATTATTTCTAGAGTTTCATTATTGAATGTTTTCTACAGACTTCTGAGATTTGTTCACTTAAGGTTTGTTCTATTATGATAGTGTTACGTTTTCCTCCATAATGTTCAATTACAAATGTTTTGAATTTTATTGGTTCTTTTAACTTAACGTAGTAATCCTTACTTCCTCGCGATTTTTTTAATTAGTTTTACGTCGTACCTATCTTTTCTAAATAAACGCGATTCTATAAATAAACCATGAAGAAACTATGAACCGAGTCATCAGCATTACTATGTAATATGGCTAAGTCTGTATTATGATTCAACTCTATTAGTAACAGTGCATCTGCTACCTAATTATTTTTCCTTTTTGATGTGTAATCTTATAGTCGTATTCTTGTAGTCTTAATCGCCATCACTTTAGTTTAGAGTTCGCTTCTTTAAGCTTGGCAATCCATATTACAGGTCGCTGATCCGTTTCTAATATGCAGTGTCTGCCTTATATATATGGTCTACATTGTGTTAAATCATATAATATTCCTAATAGTTCTCTTTCTGTGACATTATATTTTTGCTTTGTTTCGTTTGATTTTTGTTATAAGAAAGCGGTTGTCTTCCTGCAATAACACTGCGCCTAATGTAATGTTGCTAGCGTCTAATATTATCATGAATACTTTATCAAAGGCCGGGTATGCTAAAACTGGTGGGTTGGTTATCATTTGCTTAGATCTTCCCATCGCTCTGTCGAATTGCGCTTCGTGTTTCGGTAATACTATCGGTAATGCGGTAATCAATAAAACACGATACGCAATTCGACAAAGCGTTGGAAAGATCTAAGCAAATAATAACCAACCCACCAGTTTTAGCATACCCGGGCTTTGATAAAGTATTCACGATAATATCAGACGCTTTACTAGAATATATAGATTTACTAGAATATTACCTAGTGAATCGGTTTTACTATCTTCGAGAATTCGGATATGAATTTGCATTAGCATGACATTAATCCAAAGAAAGATCTTATCTCCTTTATGGCTTTTGGCTTAAAAGAGTTTTGTATTGCTTTTATTTTTTCGGGTCAGGGTTTTCATCCTTCTTCATTTAAAGTTTCTAATACTGCGTTTAAGTATTTATGATGTTCGTTTTCGTTTGGAGCGTAGATTATAACGTCATTTAAATATACTAAACAATGACCTTATATGCTCAATGCTTCTAAGTGCGTTCTGAGAATATTGTTCATCATCCTCTGAAAGGTAGCCGGAACGTTTGTTGTTGTCGGAATGTTTTTAGACCAAAAGACCTTCTTGTATTGTCCGTCGGGTATAGAAAAAACAGTCAATTCTATACTTTCTGGGTGCATTTTAATTTGATGGTATCCCACCGTTAAGTCGAGAGTTGTGAAACATTCGGCTCCGTTCAGTTTAGAGAAAAGTGTTCTAAATTTGACAAAGGGAATTTACCGTTTCTAGTTTGTCCGTTGAATTTGCGATAATCTATTACTGATTTCCTATTAGAAGCATGTCCTTTCTCCACATGTTTTGAAACTAAATGCCCTAGACTAAAGACTAAGGCAAGTCTGATGGTCTTATAATTTTATTCCTTAACATTTCTTGTACTTCTTCGCGTAATCTCTCGGCGTTGAGATTCCGGTAGTCGATACGGTTGTTGATATATCGGCTCATTTTGTAATAAGGTTGTGCTGTGTTTTATCTTATCAAAGCTTGTTTGGTGAATTGTATCGGCGAACGTATTACTATGTTGATGTAGTATTTAGTTTAGTGCTACAGTCGTCCGTTTCGATTATTTTCTGTTGTGGTTTAATTGTTTTATTCAATTTAGACAGACCATCTCAACCAAGCCGATAATAGTATTTACTAGAGAAACAGAACATAAAAAATTCTAATGGCGTAGTATTAGGTCCAAACATATTATCGAATGACAGTAAGGTTATCTTTCCTTGGCGTTTAGTGGCTTTATGGCCCGTTTATACTCTAAATAGTTCATTGGAATATTTCGGTATCCCTCGCCTAATATAATGTTCAACTAATTGCGATTAGATAAGTGAACGGACACTCGCCGTGTCCATTAACATGTTTCTGTCGTGTGGTAAAACAATATATTGGAGTTGAGAGTGATTTAATTAATTTAAGGTTATATAGACTGGTCTTCTTCCTACTCTAATTAAAATTTTTCGTCTTCTTTAGAGACTTCGGTGTTTAATTTTATTTCCTTATAGTGATGCTCGTCATCGTCGTTCTGATTGTAATAATTTTGATAAATTTGATTACAAAATTCAGAAAAATGTCCTTCCGGCGTGTTAGTCTCTATATTAAACATAATTTGATGCGCAGCCTTCATAGTTACGCCCGTGTTTTGATCCATTTGTCTTAATTTTTGTTAAAATGGAGATGCTGGGTATAAATGATCTTGTCGTGGAATTGGTGAGGTTAATGGTTTATTCTGTTGTAGATAACGCGGTGATCTAAAATGTGTTTGCACGAATTTTTGAAACAACGGGTATCACAGTGATTAAAAATGTGTTTTTACGGGTTTTTGCAAAAGTGGGTATCGCGATATTTGTTGGTTTTGACATGAAATAATTTTAGGATAATGCGGTTTATCCTGCCTTTTTATTATTCTATAACCGTCATGATGAAGTTTCTTAGCCCTTGCAGACACTACTTCGTAACTTTTCGTTCTAAATATATTATTGAACTCAGATGGTGAACATTTTAATTATGTTTGTCTGGCTAATGGCTCTAACACTAATTTTATTCCTTTTAGGGTAATTTCACTTTATGTGATGATACTATTTAGCTCATGCATAGAAATATGAATCTATCGGGTGTGTTTTGTATTTCCCCCATTAAATCTTAAATTTGGATTTTGCATCTTCCGAATAACTTAGTCAAAAGTTCTTTTATTCCTTTCCATTAGAGATTTGAGTTCTCCCGAATACTTCCCATGCGACTTTGTCGATCAGTTTTGATAGTATTATATTATTTTTTGTTTGTTTATCCTGAGGGGTTACTGATAAGAAGTTTTCTGAAGACCGAATAAATTATGCTAGCACTCGTTTACCTTTTTCTCTACTATGGACGGGGATGGAAATATGTCGTGTGTCTAGTCTATCGGATAGTGGGACTGATACTGGGGTAGCCATTTTAAGTATGGAACAGTTGATAGTCTATGGATAATGTTCGATATAAATGATCAGGTACTCACTGTTGTATTATAAGCACTAGGAAAATGCACATCATCAGGATGACTTTGAGACAATGGTATGCTTATTGAACCTTATGGGTTCTTATTGTTGCGTACAGTCTTGTTATCAACCGGTGTTCGCCTTGCAAGGAAAGGTCTTCACTTTATTTGATTTGGAGGCGAAGTTCGGATAAAGAAATTGCTTCTGAAGAGGTCTTCTTGATGCCTGCCCAGACTTTGGGCGCCAGTTAAAATTATATGCTCTCCGTAGATCAAAAAGAAATTTTTTTTTCAAAGAGTGGTATCAAGTGTTCTACTTAAATCACTATTACTGAGCAATGTGTATTGTCTCGCAGACCATTTATATTTTTTCTTATCTTCTAAATTATTTTATACAGTTCCGATGCGCGGTGACGTTATCAGGGTGACTCGGAGTTAACCTCTTCTTTATTTGCGTCGTTTGTGGGCCTGTTTCTTTCACTTCACTCTCAGTCGAAAGTTTTAGGGAGAGCATAATTTGCAATGTGCTGAATTTTTTCTTTTTCCAGTGTGTGGTATGACTAAAGAGTCTCAATTATAAGAGTCTAGAAAATATATTTTTCCTAAAATACTTAATCTAATCTTATGAAAATTCATTTGTCGAAGCCCATCTAAAGGTTGCAAGAAAACTATAACGTTGATTCCCGATATCAAAATTGTTGAAATTTTCTCCATGTTTTTGCGCCTGCAAAACATATGGTAGGGAATACGTTTACATTTTTCCTTTGTCAAACTTATGCGATTTAGAAATTGAAATGTTCGCAAAGTAATATATCTTATTAACCCACATATTTTGCACACATTCTACACCACCAACTCTGTTTAAATATTCGTGTAACAATTAAAGAGGAGATAACTAAAAGTATTCAAAAAACACCTTTTTTCTCATTTTACATATCATATGGAGAATTAATTGAAAGGACTTCTTATAAGAAATATGAAATAAATATTTTCATAGTTTTAAATTGTTTATTTAAAAATAGTCCAAAAAATGTGTAAAAATATAGCTTACAACATTTTTTTCCAAAACTTATAAGTTAACAGTCGTGAGAAAATCGGGTTTATAAATCTAATTAAAAATTGTAGGAAAAATATAGCAATTATCTTATATTTTTTAATTTTATAAATGTGTACTATGTAAAACTCTGAAAGCTATAATATATAATAAATTACCATATATTTATATTGTGAAAAATTAATATTTGTAAATAGTTTAGTAGAAATATTACATAAGCATAAGTGTCGAAATAGGCATGCAACCCTCATTATATGAGTTCTACGCGTACTTGACTGTTTTTTACTACTTTATATTTATTCTGGTATAATGATGTGGTAATGTCTGTCGTGTGGTGAATAGTTTGAAGTAAGCCTTGTCTTGTCGGGGCTCACTTAATATTTGTGCGAGCTCTAATGTCTAATTTAGGTGATGTAATTTTGATGAAACCAATGTGAATATTATCAAATATAAACACACTTCTTGAAGATTATCATTTGTTGATGTTGTTGGCATCATAGAATAATAAATGGTGCAGCTATTGTAATTGAAAAAGCTGCCCTAAACATCAGGAATGTTTCGCGGTATTATGTCGGTTGTGTTGTTAAGGCTTGAATGATTTCCATTATGGTTGCTAGTGTGATTAATGGTTACATTTCTACTGGCGGATCGCGGTTTGTGGAAGAAAACTGTCGGTTATCATTGTACTGGATTTTTTATTGTCAAAAAGGAGCAACTTCAGTATCGGAGAATATATTTTCGGAATTCGTACACCGCTGTTTCTGTTTGTTCTTTCAGTCGAAAAAATTACGTCAACTAGCTTACTTTTTTAACTACAATTTTTCATTTTAATTCTGGAACGAAGGATGCTCCAGTCTCATTGAAGCTGTAAACTCTGTGACGGTGTTCCCCACATAGTTCACAAAGTTATGTGAAGAATTTAAGATCTTTATACGTGAGCCCATGTATTATTTCTTCTATTTCCAACAAATAATTAAAATTATTTTCTTCAGCCATAGAAATTTAGATAGCTTTATTCTCTAAAATCATTAGAAAAAGAGGTACGGGCAAGTTTGACTTTCCTTTATAGGGTAAGTTGTGGCAACGAAAACGTTTTTGATACCTTAAAGTGGCACATTATGTCCTTCCTAAATAGCTTCAACTGCATAAAGCATATCCCTTTTCTGAGTTTCGCAACATCCTAGAAAAAAATATACTTCAGTTTTGCACACAATTTTGCAAATTGTTATTCTCGCCATTAACAGAAATGTATTTAATTTTGTATTTATATTATTGAGCAATTTTAAAGAAATATTATAATATTTTGCATTAAATCAGATATGTACGTTTTGTGTCATAGATATGACTTCTTAATTTGATATTAGCGGTACATATAGGCATTTAAGCATGGATTATTTATCCTGGGAACCAAACTACTGGATCGGTTTTGGCAAATGACGTGTTGTATCATTAAATTTGATACTTTAAAATAAAGTGTCCTGAATGAAATAAAACCCAACAAAATCTGTATCAAATAAAAAGGGCCTTAAAGGAATACTTTAAAAATATATAAGTCTCTTACGAAAATATTGAAACATAATAACAAAAATTAAAATAAAGTAACTTATCGGAATCCATCCTAAAGGACATCAATGAAGATGTTTCAAAATACGAATTGAAAAATACCTAGAGGGAACACGTATAAGAAAATTACAAAAATATTAAAAGTAATAAATTTGTTTCGTATTTGCTTTCTAAACTTTGTTGTTGTGGCATATATCTGACGAGTGTACTTGTATTGGATATACATTATTTTCATATTAATACTCATTTGCTATTTTTGTTTCAAACCATCCCATAGTATTTCCAGATGGATATATTATGAATAATGGAAAAATAATACCTTTTTAACATTAACCAGAGGTACGAACAATACACGTAAAATTATTTTTTAAGCAAATTCAAAAAGGAGGAGGTTCTCTATTCGTCGGAATTTTTTATTAGGTTCAGCGGTAATTCTTTACTGGGTGGACCAATTTCGAGAATTATTCTTTAGAGAGTATATTTGGAAGAGGGATGGTCTCATATTAATATGATGATGATCTGATGATGAAGTCGAGAAATTAACGATGTAACTCCATAAAGAATGGTAGTAAATCAAATATGGTTTAAGTTATTTGCTACAGGTAGCTGTTATTTTGTAAAGTAACTACACCACTTTTCAGGTCAAGGTTTAATGATAAGTTTTGGAGAAGAACAATGCAACTCCTTAACCGATGTTAATAAATCAAAAGTGATTAAAGATATTTGCTATTAGAAGTTGTTACTTTGCTAAATAACTACACCGTCGATCAGGCCAGGGTCTGATGATGATTTCTGGGATGAATAAAGTAACTCCATAACACTTTACAAAATGACTAGATGTCACTTTACAAAAACCTGTTGATCATGTCAGAGTTGGGTTATGTGTTCTAGAGATGAACTCTTTTCTGTTAATCTGTTAATGGAACTCTGGTGTCTTTACTATTAATGGAACTCTTTACCGGATGTTTCTATACCGGATGGATGGTAGTAAAATGTATTTCAAGATATTTGCTACTGTCAGTTTCCACTTTGCAAAATAACTGTACCATCGACTAGGTCAATTCAAAAGGATACCTACCTATTCGCAATTAACAACTATGTTACTTATTTTTGAAGTCAGTGCCAGTACCGCCTATCAACTTAAACAAGTGTATAATTTTATATTAGAAATACGCTTTTTATAAATCTATTTCCTGCATATGAATGCAGATAAAGTTAAGGTTTAAAATTTACGTTATAAATTAAATGATATTATTAATTTCTTTAAGTTAGTCAACAGTGCTGGCACCAACTTCAAAATTATACAACATCGTTATTTATTACGAATTAATACATATATATTCTTTTTTTTTTGAAGTCGGTTTTTTAAATGATATTTTATAGTGGTCACTTTTATGAGAGCTGTGAATATTTAAAAAAATAAAAATGTATTTTTTTTACAGTTTAGTGTCCTACTTTAGACGTGCACATATGTTTCGGTCCATTCGCTATATCCACGATTCACTATAGATTTAGAATGCATGAAATATTACATAAACTACGAGAATAAAATGTTTTAGGTATGTGTTTCGGGTAAAGACTTCAATTAATATTGGGTTGGCTAAAATGTAATGAGCGTTTTTTCAAAATTATTTAGAAAATATTAGAACGTTCTGGAAGCTTCTATGATCCAATATGTATAAAGGACGCAGTAAGCTGTCACTGATTCAAAAGCAACTAAGACGCTGCACTGTTTACACACATAAAATATGGACCGTATTAAGACGCACGTGAAACACTGTCTACCCTGGGTGGGTACACAAGAAACAAACTACTTACTAAAGAAGGTACCTAAGGAATTAAAAAATATCAAAAAGTCCTATCCCACCAATCAAAACAAGCACTGGTAGTAAAACTTGGTCTGACATTGGAAAAGCAGCAACATTTGCTGAATATTTTGCCACAGTATTTAAAAAATTTTCAGACTCCTATCCAAACATTAAAACGAGATACTCTCATAGTGTTAAAGGATTATTAGAAGAGATAAAAAACCTAAGAAGGACAATGGCCTGTTATGTTTTTTTGAGACCATGCTCTAAAGCAACTACCAAGAAAGATGTTATGACGCTGGTATAAAATTACAATACCTTGGACAATCAGTACATACTAGTTAGCAAGAAAATGCACAAGTGGTTATGGTACCAATACCATTTAAGCCAGTGTACTATGTTTGTTCATACAGGCCAATCGGCTTACAATATGTCATAGGAAAACTCCTTGAAAATATAATATTGAACAGAATTCAACACCAGTTAAGGGCAGCATTACCTTATAAATCAGTTTGGTTTTAATAAGAAATATGAGGTCATAAAATAAATGCACCGAAAATCAATAAAATAAAGAAAACCCCCCTGCGTTCGTAATGCGACATCCTGGAATCTTATCTTAATAGAAGGTGTTATGAACTGAAATATAATGCTGAAATATTTCCAATGTACGAGACGATATCAGACATCCCCCGAGGCAGCACATTCTATCCAGTATTATCCTTACTATTCACCGCTGATCTCCTAACTTATATATACCAATACATCTCATCAAATGACAAATGAATTAAAACCGATATAAATTGTTATTCACTCTTAGAAATTAGACTTTCACCAGATACATTTTATAACAAAAAAGTTGCACTAGTCGAAGATGTAAAATACCTCACAATTAATAAAGTTCAATTCACAATTCACCTAGTGCAAAAATATAAGGAGCAAACGCGAAAAACTTGACTTGACTTGTTGTTGTAATGGAAATATATAAAACAATTTATATGTAATATAACCTCATTTAACCGCATTGAGAACTAGTTAAAGACACCACTTCTGGCAAATAACCTGAACCGATAACGATTATTTTACTTTAGTAAACTTTCAATATTCGTACCTATTTCATCTTGGGCTCACTAGAAACAGATGCCAAATTATACCTGATACCGTGACATACGATGCTCGTAGAACCATTTACAGTAACTAAAACCCGACTACAAAAAAAATCTAGACGTTTAAAAATGTAGCCACCTAAAAAATAAAAAAAAATAAGATCTAAATGTTTTGCTATCATTTTCCTTTCTTTTCTGTAATCGGATATTTATGTTTGTTACAGGTGGTTCATTTTAATCAGATAGTCAGGGTAGACTAAAATCTGAATTTACATATAGGTGACTTTTATTCCAAAATCAGAAGTGATTCCTGACGGATAACATCTATCTTTTATCCTGTTTTTTAAAAGTTGATCTATAGCAAAAAATGTTTCATGTAATATTATCTATAAATTATATTTCGCAAGTTTTATTTACGCATGTATTAACTTATACCGTGTTCACTGAATTATTAAATTTGAGTATCAGTTTCAGGGTATAGCATACAAAATCCACCCTTTTATATTTCCACCGAGATGTCATCACTGAAACTAAACGATTTATTTTTTAAAAGAAATTTGTCATAGAGATAAATTATAGCCAACATCATATTTCTACATCTACACATTGAAGTAGCTTACAGAAAGTGGTTTCTTAATAGTCATCATGCTTTAAAATTCATAAATTTTCTTTTCAGAAAAAGATATTTTTCAATATCTTACAACATCAATCTTTTACATTAACTCATTTTAATGGAACATTAAAACCAACAAAATAACAGGAAAAAATACTCCTTTTATTAAATACATTTAACATTTTACTTTGAAAAACTCTGCATGATAAAGTTCTCGTAGAATACAAAATTTAAATGGTTTCTTTTAAGAAATTAATTAAAATGAAAGATACCAAATTTCTTACTACACCCGAAGTTTTATTTAAATCTTATTTTATCATACAGCTTCTAGTCTATTCATCATCGAGTACAAAGCTCGGGCGCACGATGAATATATTTCTATTAAGCTCATTGGAGCGAAGATTGTTAACGTAAATTACAAAATGCTGGCCTTTGTGTGGTCGCTAGCTCGTTTAACATAATATTACGATACTGTATCGAAGAAGATATCCAGCCGTATAATATTGGAAGGAAAATATATCTAGACCATTGAAAGTAGATATGATGTCTGTGTATACTGTTTTAAATTTTTGGCGAATATGCTATGGATTTCTTCAAAATAAGATTATATATACTGTACTACGAGGATCAAGTATAAGCTTACGTACATGTAAAAATTTAATTTTGTGAAAGTGTCTATTATTTTTATAAAACATTTATAAATATAATTTTTTCATTATATATGTAACTGCTTTGCATAGTTTGTACTTTATAAGCAGAAACAAATAATCTATTTAAGTTAATATTAATGCAAGTGGACAAAAATAATTTTACAATGATAATTATTACCTGTCTGATTTTTTTTCATATTTGGCAAGTCTTTTTAAAAAGGTGGATGATATAGGAACACCGTTTTAATAAAAGGGGCGTTCCTGTTTTGTTTTTGATTAATTTTTAATGCAGGTAGTTCAAAAGTAAATCTAAATCCTATGGGAAAAAATTATTGCAAAACATTTTGAAGACATATATTTTGCGTAAGAGATCCCAAAAAAAAATAATTATGCATTTTTGATTGAATTTTTAAAGTTCCTTTAATGAAATAAGCCCTGCATGAAAAAGCCTGTGGAATATTTTTTTTTATATAGATATTCTTTATATCGTAATATACGACCTAAATTAAGGTCGGCTAAAGTATTTCAGGAAAATATATAGATTTTTTATTTATGTCGTTAATTCGATATATAGACATTGATATAAAAGTCATGGTAAGGTATTTTAAGTAAATTTATTTATTTTTCCGTTAATTCGATATATTGACGAAATTAAATAATTTGCTGTAACATATGGAAGAACGGACTTATTTGACGAAATTAATAGAATTTTATTTTGATCATTTGTCTACAAAATTGAAAGAAAAACATCATCTATAAACAATAAATGTATACGAAAAATGCAATAACAGATTAGCATCAGTTTTGCAGGAAAAAGTTCTTCCATAGTTGTTTTTTATGTCACCTCTAAATAATATTCGTCACAGAAAACGGTGAACAAACATTAAAATATAGCCGCGTTATGTACAGGTTGTTACTAAATTTATAAAGCGATTCACATTTATATTTCTATATTTTTCGCATCTCATCCCGATTTCGAAATGCACCGTTTCATAGTTAACTTAAATGTTAGCCATCCTGCAATGTACACACACCGAGTGTCACTCAGTAATATGAAAGCGATGAGGTAAACATTTTGGTTGGCTATGAATATTGAGTGATATATATGTTATTTCGCACTGGTATATCAATATTTTTGTAATTTTTCTTATATTTTAATTATAGTTTGCAATGTAATTATGATTGAAAAAATGTTGGAAATAAATGATATTTTGTTAACGAAAAATACATTATTCCCTTCTTACATAATCCGAAATCAAAAAACGTTATGAAATATTTTGGTATTTACATTCGAGAAAAAATTCCCACTACAAATTATCCAACATCTTGTATAGGCAAAAAAATAACTGAAATTTTTTTTTAACAAAGTAAACATAATCTTAAAACAGCTTTTTTCCTCTTTACCTTTTCTGTTCAATTTTCATGTTTTAATGAATTTGTTTAATAAACAAATTCATTAAATTTTTTTGAAATTAAATATTACTGGATTATAGTGTACGATTCGTCAAGAATATACGTGACATTTCTTTCATAATTTACATTTATAGAGTAATTAATCACATTATAGATTGAAAAAAACTTAGATTTTTAAATGCACATATTAAATTTTTCCCTTCTTTTTATTATTGGAAATAATAGTACAGATGGCTCTGTGGAAATATATTATTTATAAGTACGACACTTTATTACTGATTTAGAAAAAGGCCCCAAACAATGTAACGAGCTCTTAATGTAAAAAAAGTTGCTAAGTACAAAATTAAATGTGTATTTTAGCGATTTTTAAGCTCAAGCATTCAAAGGATAGAAAAAGCACAAAGAATATTTTAATCGAATAATGAAATAATTTTTTAACAGGATGTAGAAATTCAACTCCTCACAATGTGAAAGCGGGTGTCAAATACTGTACAGACAATATAAAATAGCATACCTGTTAATCTACAATATGGCATAAATAATTAACTAATCATAATAATAATCGTTGATTTTCAGGCAGATGAATCAAAATAAAATAAATATATTATATTGAGTTACTCGGCAAAATTCTATGAATTTAGTTTGCTGGAAGCAAAACCAAAGGTTCCTGTGTCTTGTGTAGATATGTTTAAAAAATAATTACATAACACATAATTTATATGAGGCCACGTCCCATATTATTATAAAGACGCAACTATTTTTAATTTTTATGTGTCTTCATTGTCAATATTCTTTCTTAATTGTCCTTCAAATCTGTATTACAATGTAATATTTCTTCGAATAAATAACTCATACACTCATAAAATAACTCATTTAGCGCTAAGGTGTTAAAATGAGTCAAATAAATTTAGTTATCTGGCGGTGTGAGTTCGTAGTGGGAAGCTAATCACACATATTCCCGAAATTCTATTGTAATAAAGAGTTTTTAATGTAAATATTCGCGGTGTTGAGTAACAACGTTTGAATCGATGCGAGTCTCGAGTAATTTAATAAATCATCGATGTTTCGCAGCGAGTCGTGCCGCGTAATAGCTTAGTAATACAATGAGCGATGCCATGAAGCCAAAGGTTGGAATCCATACTTTTCATGGATATGTTAAAGAAATGTGGACAAACCCGATAGGCAAACTTCCTTTAGGTACACGTCGTTTTACGGTTGGAAACTCTCGCAATTAGTGAAATTCTCTGGAAAAAAGTTCTTTGGTTCAATGGAGAGAGAAAAGCGATAGGTCTTTGCTACTGCCGTGCTTATACTAGTCATAAGTTAGAAAAATCGACCTAGCTTTTATTAGATTGGTGCATGCTAAGGAGGCGTGCTTATTATCACCATTTTGTCCAACATAAAAAATTAATGTTCGAAAAATCCATTGTACTAGATATCAAATCAAAGTTGTTGACGAGCACATTTCAAAAATGTTTATAATCTCGTATAGAAATAGACAGGATATATAAAAAACAACTATAATTAAAAAAACGCATTGAGCGGCGATTTGATTTTTGATTTTAAAATTTTTTATACTGCATTCCGTAATAAGTCGAAAAAAAAAAGAAATAAAAAAATATTAAAAATCCCACCACAAAAGCAAATAAAAAACAATTTAAAAGATAATAATCGATACCATAAAAAAATATGCTTCAAATTAATTTATCGATCTGACCCCGTTTGCGTTTTAAAACCATTTCATGGTGTCATATATATATATATATATATATATATATATATATATATATATATATATATATACATATATATATATATATATATATATATATATTTATATATATATTTGTATATATATATAAATATATATATATATATATATTTATATATATATATATATATATATATATATATACATATCGGAAATAATTTAATTTCCCGTTACCTATCTACTAAGATAAGTAAATCACTTTTATTGATTGTTTTTTCTTTTATTTTTGACAGACGCCTTTTTCAGATTTCATACCTCAAAAGGAGAATTGAGATAATTATAAGATTACTCACATATCTCTCCATTCATCGCAGCTGTTTTTCTCAGTAACCACTTGAGGCAGAAACTTGAAATTTGACATAGTATAAAACATATTAACTTCCACGTTGCTATAACTTTAAAGTTAGCGGGAGGAGCAAATGGAATACTCGAAATTTTTTTTTTTCATTATAGTTTCCGATAAGGCTTAAAAGAGCTTATAAATATTTTTTATACCTATTAAAAATTTAGAATTGTAATTTTTGTTATACATATGTATTAGAAAACATATAAACAATATGTTCTCCCCATATATTTTCAATATTACTCAACCTTAAATTATGAAAAATATGAGTTTATGGACAATTTTGCAAGAAAACTATCGCGATGATTTTACATGCCATAAGTTTTTAAATATACTCCTTTCTTTTACGCCTGTGAATAACATTATAGACAATTTATTAACGGTTTTCCGTATTCATAATCTATTTCTTCTGAAACGTTGTGGCAATTCAAATTTGGCATAGTAATCTATCTTATTAACCCACTAAATTTGCTTTAGCTAACTTTTTTTAAATTAAACATATAAGAATTAAAGAGAGGGTAATTAAAGGTCTTGAATTTCTTTTTTTCAATTGCATGTATTAAATCACTTGAAATGATTATCATAAAGAATAAAATAACATTTTCTTTCATAATTTTAAACTGCATATTTAAAAAATATTCCAATAAATATGCAAACTTAGACCCACACTTTGTTTTTGAAACTTTAGATTCAAAAATTATAAATAAAACAAAGCTGGTTAAACCTGATCAGAAGATTATAGGAAAATTATAGCGATTATTTTAAATCTTCTAATTTTTCAAATGTGTTCAATGATTTTATGTACGTAAAAGGTGTAGTATTCAATATATTTAGATTATAAAAAATGTATATTTTTAAATAATTGAATAGAAACACAACGTACCCTTAAATTTTATAAGTAACTAAATATGCATGAAACTCTCGTAGTGCCAATTCTACTTAAATTTGACAGGTTATTTGTCTTTTAGAATTTCACTTTTTTTCCGTATGTAACATGTGAATTTTTAATGTTGTACAATGGGGAAATTTTAAAAAGCAAAAGAACAAAAGATACAATGTCGCTCTTTTTATGTAACCTATCAGAGATATGCAAGAAGCTTTTGTGTCACTGTAGAAAGCGTTGGAAAAAGTTAAATTTTCAACTTATTGTAAAATTTTAATCTCCTACGCTTGTTTATATTCAAGAATCTCTTTTGTTCAAGTTACAAATATTAAAAAAAAATAAGCTATACAAAAATTACAAATCATAATTGTTTTTGAAACACAAAGCTTTGTTTAAATAGATGTTAGTTTTAACTACAACTATTTAAAATCATTACAACACTACAATCATTTATTACAGGTGGGTAAGCTACAAGTAGGTTAGTATTATCAAATCTAAATAAAAATGTTACTTTAATTACAAAAATAGTTACGATAGCGGAAGAAGCAGCGGTTAAAGCAACATGAGTTTAATATATATATATATATATTCTTATTTTTTTTTTCTTTTCAACCTATATAATATGTTCTGTATTGTAAGACACCATATATTCTTCATTCTCGCTGACAGTAAAACGAAACGAAAAACATTTTTCAAATTATTGATGCCCTAAAAGTGCAAAATTAAAATTATAATGGAAACATTATTCGAATTTTAGAAAATTGTTGGTTGTACTCATATTTTTGTCAAACATCGGTGTTCGATAAGTATAAATCAAGTTTACATCGCTAGTCTTAGATGTATGTAGTTTACACCCACAATATCTTTGCGAGACATTAATGTAATTAATGTAAGATTTTGGAGATTGCCAGGTTTCGCCAACGACGTTAGAATGTTAAAATAAGTTCTTGATATATCTAGGTAATTAGGTCTATTTATAATTTTTTTTAAGAAAGAGATATTTATTCTATTAGATTATCGACTCAGTCTCAATAATTAGTGTGAAATTAATACATATTGTAAAGGACATAACCGTATTTATAATATTTTGCTTCAAAATATCTGCAGGTTAACACGACGGGTAAGTCTTTGAACTAACAAGTTTACAATAAAAACATATATACAACATGAATAATAAAGATATATCATGGTGGAAAGACGTATCAGTGGATTAAGAAGAAAACGGAAAATTATGGTATTTATTCAATAAATTGCTGATATATTAATATACATATTATAAAATAAATAAAGTTAGGAATAACCCCCAAAGGGTCATTGACGAATATGTTCTCACACACAAAGTTGGATTACTCCGAAATTTAATGAAAATTAACTGTAGAATATCTAAAAAAATATCGTAATATTTATTAAACATAGTTTGGAAATAACTCGTCGTAGGCTTAACATATTGCTGGTAACCGGACTTCCATTCACGTAAAAACCTATGGTTATAGTAGAAGGAGACACAAAAATTCCAATTACTATGAATTTTCTAAGTACCTGAACTTTGGAATTAGCAAGAAATAAGTAATAGAGAATATAAAAGAGCATTAATAAAAAGTTTTTTTACTAAAACTACCTGTAAATATTATAATTTTAATTTCACCTTAAATAATTAAGTTGTTTATAACAAAATATATGGTGACTTTGGAAGGATACCTATAGTTTCTTTCGATGTTAACCCCATCTAAGCATGTACCAGCCTAGTCTGTATGGCTGTACTATACACATTATATTTCAAGCCATATTTTTTTCCTTTGGAGCTATACATATCAAACTGACTGATATTAGTATCAAAATTATCCTGCGAAAAAATTCACACCTTCAACTTTAAGTACTTTAAAAATATAATCATGAAAGCATAACATTTTGAAAATTTACTGGCTATCTATATGATTTTCAAGCCAGTTTTTAACATATAATGGTTATTAGGGTGAGCGGAGCGAGCTATATCACTATCCCACAACCATAAAGTTTTGTGGTACACTTTATGACAAAACTATCATACCTCTAGATTTCAAATTTAACATAATAATTTAAAGTCATGTCTAGGTTTGTTACCTGTAGTTATTTTTTTATATTTAAACTTTGTACTAAATTATGAAAAAATACGAAACAACGACGCGTAATACTAGTGTACGGTTACTAGCGCCATCTGTTATAAGATTACGGAATTAATAGAGCATGCATGCAGATGTTCCATATTTCTAGAATGTTTAATAACGAAATCGAAAGATTATGTGTGAATATTTTTATTAACTAGACTGTTACTAAAGTCATCTCTTAGAAAATTACAGAATTAATAGGGCATGCAGATGTGTAATATTTCGAGAAAGAATGTTTACTAACAAAATCGAAACGTCATACGTGGTTGTTTTTATATTGTAAATTAATGGATAGTAAATTGTGGACGTTAAACAACCTACATAAATCGAATAAAACAAGATATAGAAAGGTACTGAATTACGAAATTTTGGATGTAAGTACCTATTTAAGATAGATGATATATAATAATATCGGAAGTTAGGTTAATATTTTTCACTTAATTTTTAATGAGATTAGTTTTAAAATTAACAAATACTTTAAGCTTTAATAAGCTTCATCTTTTAATCTAAAATCCATCTCAATTACGTATTAACAAATACAATTTGTATTGGCCCTGTTTTTTTACCTGTTTCTATTGTTCAGATTTATTAATTCTATACCCACAATAATATGATCATTACGTGAAACTGAATCGACTTACATTTAAAAAAATCAAAGTTAGTTTTTTTACTTTTTTTGGACCATACAAAACAAATTATGATTAAATTTAATCACCTTCCACTGCTGAGATTTTTTTAAACATCTGTAATGAAATAGTATTAAACATTTTATATTTGTTGTTTTCAAAGCGAAATACAACGAAGGCTTACTTTATCTGGTCGTAAAGAATGAGATAATAACCGTTCTTTGATGTCTGATTCAAAAAAACGTCAGAAAAGAATTCGAGGTGCTGAATTGTATTCTTATCGAGAAAATGCAATTTTTTTTAATATGCCGCTAACTTGCAACCAAAAAAAAATAAAATTGACACATTCCAACTTATATCATCGTCGTTTGTTTGATATCGAAAAAAATGGACTTTGTACTCTTTGTCACAAATTTCAAGCAAAATTGAAATCAATGACTTTCCGTAGATAATAATATAGATCTTGGACCACAACATGGTGTTTTAAAAAACATACTAATTACAATTCGTAAGTCGCAAGATTTAACATCAAAGAAGTTGTGGATATTGGAGAAAAATAAATTTTTGTTGGTTTAACATATGTCGCGTTTTCAAGAATAAAAACATCAGAAGGATTAGCATTAAATAGAAGATTTTCCTATGAAACATTATGTAATATTACAAACTCGCATATGTTAAAATGTAGGAGGCGAGAAGAAATTCGTATGCGAAATATAAGGTGTTACTTAAATGAAAATTGTTGAAGGAGTAACTATTGTTTCTTTAACAGTTACTAATGTATCATAATTTTACCCAACTGTATTGTAAAAAGAATATTTAAATATTTCTAAAATTTTAGTTTCTTTTGTTTTTATAATTGTTACATGACAAATTACCCGAATTTGCAATATTTACAATTAGTATATATTAATATAGTGATTTCCATAGTTGTATCTACGTACTTATAATTTTATGCATATTAAACTAACTGGTTATATGAACATGCATTTAAATGAGTAATCAACCACAGATCATGCTTCGGATGGTGTTGGAACCGTCGCACATCCTAGGCTGTGTAATAGAGATATCGTGCACATGAACATCTGCAAATATGTCCAAAGCACTACAGAAGCGCGGCAGTCGCAACTGCATCCTGAAAGCATTATTGTAATAGACGCGTATTAATTAACTCGCGAGCCCTCACAAAGCCATGCTTTTGCTAGTTTAAATATTATAGAAAATTAAAATATTTCTTAAATAAAAATAAAAATTGGCTAGAGAGGTTCATTTCTTGACCAAATCTAAATGAAGCTTCATGTTTTTTATATGTTAAAATATCTAAGATATGTGCCCTGCGATCTAAGCGTGTTTTAAATATTGACCCAGAACAAACAAATGAAAAGTCATAAAATTATAAATTTAATTATAAATCAGCATTTAAGTGAAATTTCAAATAAAATTCTTTTTTCGACGAAACAAATATAATAACTATAAGCTTAGTTTCTCATTTATATTCATGTTTTTGTACGATGTTACATTTTCAATTTTTTAAAAATTTTTTCTAGTATTATATTAAAAGGTAACGGGGTGATATAATCAATTTTGTGCAATATTTTATTTTGTGTTTAGTAATTAATTTTCCTTTTTTCACGTATAAAAGAAGTAAAATTCTATACCAATGGATAGTATATTATCTTAGTTGTTATCATATGCAAGCTCTATAAACCTGCTTTTGAAACACATTAAATGAAAAATTAACATAATTTCATTTACCAAAACATGTTTTATGCATTACATTCTGTAATCAAATACCTTAGAAGACTGACAGAAAAAAAAGACATATGGACAATTAAATAATACCATGAATGAGTTTTTCTAATTCCTGAAGTATAGACCATTTTACGAATTTATTCTGACAACCATTTAATAGTTAACGTAAAGGATTTTATATTCACAGCTTAAATAATTTTGATATTACGACTTTATAAAGATGCATACATAATACATGTCGAAATAATGTTATTGAAATGACAAGGGAATATTATGTACATAGTAAACCCACTTAGTAACTTGGTAATACTGTACTCTACACAATTTTATTATGGGGAAATTTCTGTTTCTTGATTTTCATATATTTCGCTCAGACTAATTGTCAGGTTAACAAAAAACTGAGTTTAAATTAACGTAGGATACAAAAATACGTTTTAAAGAATGTGTGATTAGCAGCGATTTAACTGAAGCGAGTTTAAGTGCGCCAGGTATCATCCAAATCATTGAAATCGACAAAAATGTGTGAACGAGATGTGGTTTATTCTGCCATCACTCCACACAATGCAATGAAGTTAGCTCGCCAAGAATTTATGCTAAAAATTTAAATTTATTATTATATTATACTGTAAGAAACTTTCCTAGGTAAAAAACTCTTTAATATATATATTTATATATATATATATATATATATATATATATATATATATATGTATATATATATATATATATATATATGTATATGTATATAAACATTACTAAATTATAAAGAAATCACTAAAAATGAAAGAAATATCGCCATCTAGCGCGGAGTTAAAAAACTACATATATAACTATTGTTGATAAAAGAAACTGATATTGTGATCTATTAAGTGACAGTATATTAATTAATTGTGTAGTAATATAGTTATGTCAACCATGTTTCCAAGGTATACAATAGCATAGTTTTTGCATTATGCTCGCATGGACACGGCCTCAGAAAATGTTGTTACAAGTGTTGTGAAATATAAATCTATCCATATAACATTATCAAGCTAAGATGTCATGGTTTTTGACAAAATAATGTTAAATTAAAGGATCGCAAGATTATTTAAGATGCGACTGAGTGAGATCGAAAGATTTTTATATGGTAATCTCAGTAATCAATAAAACAAAGTAGCCTGTTGAGAAAAGAGAATTTTAACGAGAAAGCCGAGCAAAACTATAGCAAAACCTCAGATACTTCATAAACCCGTTCCCACTTGCACCGCACCGCTATTGTAATAAAATAAATATCAGAATGAACTCTAATTTTTACTACCCTTGTCTAATTAAATATTAATATGTTACTATTTGCAACAGTATTTGTCTATTTTAATATCAGTCAGAGTTTGTATAGTTTTAAAACAAGAAAGATTATAAACAATGATTTCATTAATTATATTAAATTTTACATCTTATATTTCCGTGAAGCAATAATAAAAATACCTGGACTTCTTTCATTTGTAATTCAGCAAGTTATTGATTAATTCATAGAGGAAGAAATATATTCGAATTTCTCTCTAAAATACAAATATTTGTAGCGGGGAAACAAATAATTTTCCAATTAAATATTATAATTTATTTTCAATATTTTTTTAATTCTAATTACTTTGAAACGTTTAATTACAATGCAAAAAATCTTACAAAAAATACTAAATTACCAGTATAAACGATTTTTCTTTCAACAAAATAATAAATAATAATATTGAAGAGCCCTATTGAAATACAATCGAAAATGCTTAATAGTAGTTTTTCATTTGGCATTTCTTACAAAATATTCATCTAAGAAATTTTGATCCAAGTCATCGTCCTAATGAGTTGAGTTGATCACAAAGTACGGGCTCTTTGACAGCACGGCACAGTGCGGGGAATTGGATTAGATTCCTGGTCGTATATACACACACACGTATATATGTATATATATATATATATATATATATATATATATATATATATGTATGTATATATATATATATATATATATATATATTTACACAAAAGTTTTGATGGATGGATGATTATAGGGACAGATACATGTTTGTTACTCTATAATCCTTATTTTTTTCTATTTTGTTTAACATATAGCCAATTTCTTTTAAAAATTTGAAATAGTTTCTTAGCGATCGCATCCAACTTTTATGTTATTTATTAGACTTCTATTTAATCAAATAACAATTGAGAAACATGTGTTGTGGTATCATAATATCAGAGACAAATCTTGGCAGGCAACATAATCGAAAGTGTACGATAGGACTGAAGCTTATAATGCATAGAACCGATATCGCATAATAGCAAATATGCTCCTGAAAGCAGAAAAGTAATATTTTAATTTTTTTCTGTTTTTCTCGTTTGTTATTCGTGAACCTACAATAATTTAAAATTATTTCCTGCGACCCTCTCAGTTACTAGTATTTAATAACGAAATAACACCTACTAATAACCTTTGCTATTTAACATTTGAATTATGTGTTCTGAAATTGCATTATAGTCAGAGAATTTTCCAAGTTAAGCTACACTTGCTAATTAACTATGAACCTTAGTATTTGCAACATTATTTTAATGAAATGCATAAGGTATTTGCCGGAAATATAAAAGAGTAAAAGCAGACATCATAATGATTTAAAACTCTTTATGATGTCTGTATTTTAGGCAAAGAGAAGTGTCAATATTAAATATAAAATCTCAGTAATCCAGGAGAAATATTTTCTTTTCAAAATTATAAAGAAGGAAATCTTCTCCAATATTATGTAAAGTTATTGTATTAAATGATCTAGAGACCACGGAAAGGGTGGCTTTTCATAATTTACTTCAACAATCTTCGGTCGAGCGAGCTTAATAAAAAGATATTCACCATGCCACCGAGTTTCGGGTTCGATAATGAATTGAATAGAAGCTCTATGATAAAATGAGCTTAAGATAAAGCATTCGTCGTGGGAGATTTGTTTCTTCCATTGTGTTAAATTTCTCACATGAAAAAATTTAAATTTTGTGTTTTACAGAAATATTGTTATACAAAAAAGTTCTAGGTACAACGTAAAATGTGTTTCACAAAAGTAATAATTATGTCTCCTATTTTGTTTATTTCAATATTCTTGTAAACTAGAACTAATTAATGTAAAGGGTTGGTCCGATGAAATGAATAATATATTTCTGATAGGTGAAAACTCGTTCCTACAAGCGACTTTTTCGCGTGAACTGTAATAATGTAGCGTAAGTATCATTCCAGACCATAATTTATCTGTGTTAAATTTTTTTTTCTAAATTCGCTTATTTTCAGTATTAATTAAAATCGAGATAAAAATATAAAGGAGAGAAAACGTTGTATTATCCCACGGCAACCAAGCTCGGATTTGGGAATTAGGGGTACACAGTTTGAGTTAATACATGCTTAAATTAAATATACAGAATTTAATTTACAGAATAAACTATGGCACAGGAGCCTAATGAACGTCATAAAATATGGATACTCTTCTTCATTAACCACTTCATATTTTGAGATAAAAATAGCTTGTAGTTTAATCCACACTATAATTTATTGTGACATCATGTGTAATAAAAAATAGGCGCCCGACTACGAAAAAACAACATGGTCATGAGAAATATTTTCGTTTTATGGTTTTTAATATTTCTAGTCTATATTTTTAGAATTTTTTCGCAGTTGAATATTAATTTTTTAAATTACTATTTCATTAAATTATTGTATTAGTGTAAATTGCTTAACGAATTTCGCTAGTCACGGAATCAGGTACAAGTTTGTAAGCCAATATTAAAAACGTGTAATTATGTAACGTTCACATCTGATAGCCACTTTATAAGCTTTAACAAACTAGTCGTTATCATCTCTAGGTTTTTGCTAAAAGGGATCTTCTTTATCCAATTCTCAAAGCGGTAAAATGAAGTCATGCTGAAAACAACTAAATTTATTCGAGAGTATCAGATAAAATGGTATAGACTTGAAATAAAATAATATAGATTATACTGGCATATTTTCCTGGGCATTTTAATACGCCTCCAGGAGCATTCAATTTAGTTTGTCTACCCTTGACAAAATGCATGACTCTTCTAATATATTAATTCACCTGCGATGATTGTCATTCATTGAATTATGGAATCAAAGCACATTATGTTTTCACTTGTAAATTTAGGTTTCCATTTGTGTCTCGTATTGTATTGATAAGGTGGTATCTATTTAATGACATACTTTTAGTCAAATTTATTCATAAGAAACTATGTTTCTTCTTTGATTATACCCCAATACATAAATTAAAAAATACACACCGTAAATTTTTTTTAATGAATCAAATACGAAACGTTTTCGAAACAAGTTTTGCCCCAGAAGTAGAATGTAAACTATTTTTGGACGCGTATTTTCTCCTTTCGATTTAAAACTACTTTTTTAAACAGATTAGTTCGTACTTAAAGAGCCATTAATAGATCAATTGAACCAGTGAGCAATTAATTGACGAGCGAGCGATGCGAGCGCTTAGTGGCTGAGCTAACGAATACACACTGAAGTAACAAATTAAGGTCGGCATCGAACTAGTTTCTAAATAACAAATACTTGCCAGAGAGCTTATTCGAACTAAATCTTTTGTGAAGTAACTAATACTACTCCTTATCTCCTGCAGTTTGCACACACTGATCGATGGATAACATACCTCCCTTTTTGTAGCAATAACCGATGTTAGTTCTAAAAAACCACTAACATCAGTTTTAAGTACTACCCGGGAAATTTTGGCGATCAATTATAAGTCATAGTTTAATCCTTAATCAATGGTGAGTTTGGTTGTAACTTTATATTGGACGCGTGCGAGTTACAAACTGGGGGTTACTAAATCGATCGAAGCGTTTGCTTTTGCCAAAATGGAAAAGTCGAAAGTCGAAAGTCAAATATTTTCGTATATAATATTACTGATTTATGCGTATTGACATTTTTATTTTTGCGCTAATACGGATATAAAATAACCAAAGTTCGTTGTGTAATAAATCGTAAAAATACTTCAAGAAAAAGCAAATATAAATTTGACTCATTTTCAATATCGAATCGTAAATTAGACCAAAGAAATAAATAGATATTTGCTACGGAAAGAAAGTAATAAATAACATAAGCTATAGCTGAATGAAACGTGAATCGTGGATCTAACCATTGAAATAATTTAAACAATATTTTCAGAAGAGAGTATTAAATATTCAAATTAATTTGTTCAAATAAAAACGAAACGATATTATACATTCCCTGCTCGAAGAATTATATATTTTTTATTTTTATTATTAAGTAAGGCATTTATTTAGATATTGCTTTTTTCCATTCCACAAGGTAAGAAGACAAAAAACCTAATATTTTGGCAGTTAATTACTACGTTAATCATTAAACGTTAAAATATTAATAAATTACGACTGCCGGTACTATTATTTTTAAATTATTAATACCTTTTGGAAGAAACGTGGATAATTCTTGATTAATTTGACAAAGAATTATGGGGAAAATTAACCACTATTAACCAAGATTCGTGATCTCAGCAGAAAAAATAAGTGTCGTGGTTGAGTCACGTATATTATGATAAGCAATAAAGATACATAGAAAAGGGCTTGAATTATACATCATATGTGTGATGCTAACATTTCAACAATTTTTATACGTAAATGTTATGTATATATTTGCGTCGGTAAGTACCCAAATATGGAAAAAAAATTAAAAAGTATCTTATTCTGTAGACACCAGGAGCGGCTCTGGAATATCAGGTTTATTTATTACCTTCCTATGAACTTATTATGGATGAATTCGTAACGATGTAAATACTGAAGATAATTTTTCTTTTTGTGAAATCAATTTATTTTAGAGTTTTATACGATTTAGCGATTTTGATGATATTTTTTCTAAGAGACATCTCATTGGTATGTTAATTGATATAACCCGAGAGGAAGGTCTTCGATTAAATCAATTAGCCGGGGAGGAGTTTGAAATGTTCGTGCCGCCGTAAATTGTATATGGAACGTAATTCAATGAGAAAACTTGTTCAAGGTTTCCTTTTGCGATTACACTGGCTTTTCATCAGCATGCTTATTATATACACGTGTACGCAATTACAGAAGTTTTTGCTATAAAGCTACTATAGGCACGAATGAGGAAGCCGATAAGAATTAAATGGTTAATTACAAGCATTTTCATAAACAAAATATTTTAGTCCCTTTTGAAAATAGGGTGGGGAAATTTTCACTTAATTTTCACACATTTTCTGTAGCCTCGAGCTTAAATTTCACCTCAAAACAAAATAAATTATTAATTTCTTAAATACATATCTATCTATCGCTCCAAGCCACTCTTCTAGAAAAATTTTTTGCCAAATAGCTCCGGCTAAAGGTTATCATTTTCCCTTAACTTCTTAAAAAGTGAATGATTATAGAATGGATAATTAGAAATTGTATAGCGTTTTTTTCGCTGACTTTAAAGTTTTGTTCCTTACAGTTCTAAAATTGATCAAGTATGCAAAATAATTTAATTTCAAAATTTATCTTAAAACTGTTTTTGAAATTACATAGTTTTATTTAAAAGAGAAAAAAGACGCAGTTAATTTTGACGGCAGACGTACCGATGCACACGCGCAAAACCCAATTGTGAGAACACCGTGTGACTGAACGCCTAAAAATTCATACTTTCTCATAAAAATATATTTATAATCCTCGTAAGTGCGACCTCAAAAATAATTTTGCATACACTACTCGTACTTATGGTTAATATTAAAAAGATTGGACGTTTTACCATATCATCATCATATCACATCATATGGGAAATGCTATGGGATAATTTCAAGCAAAACTGACAGAATTACATAAAAATACTTTATATGTAAATAAATTTCCTGCAAAAATGTATTGGAAATAATAAATGCAAGTACCCTTATCAAAGATATGTAATACCAAAAAAGTTTCGAAAGCCGATTCGAAAGAAATTTTATCTAGGTATTTTTTCATTTGTCCTTTGGAGCCAATTAAATGGCATTCCTAATCATTACGATGGTTTCAGGGAAATTATTTCTTCCCTTCATTATCTCTTCCTTTCATTGACCTTTAACTAGCGGGAACTCGCGCTATGAGCATTTTGCTCACGATATATTTATAAACGGCGCCATTTTGTCAAAAATCTATCTAATAATCTCGTGTGATAAGTAATCGAATTTTACACCTTCCCCGCTCTACTCAATCACCCTGGCTCGGCCTAGTGTACTTCAATCGCTTCTAGAGGTAGATTTGTTCGGTCAGTAACCATCGCGCGGCATTTTGCTCACCGTGCGAGTATCGACGTAAGTACTTTTTTGTAATTACCGGTTTTTTTAAACGTTGATTTTGAATGTTCTACGTGTTTTAAAGTCATTTTTTTATGAAAACTGTTTATAATGAATAAACAATAGTGGTAAAACATGTCCTTTGTTTTTTTTTCGTAAAAGGTAAAAGAAATGAACAAGTTTCGGCGTGATTACTGGAAGATGATACTTCAGATAAAGAAAGTCAGTGAGCAATCGGTTTATATTATTTAGGCAAAGATAAGGTCACTAAATGGAATAAACATCCACAGCACACCAACGCTAGGACTAGATCGTATAATATAGTTGACTGTAGATCAGAATTGAAACCAGTAACCCAAGATACCAAAGAGATAATGAAACATTTTCTCCTTGTTGTTACGGAAAACATGTCATCTGGTGATCACTTGGAGTGAATACTGGAAAAAATTATTTCTCATGTCCACCCAGTCACAAATCAATCGTATAAGTACTTTTCAGAATATATTATACTCTTTTCAACAAATTATAAAATATTAAGAAGTTTTTAAAATGAAAGAGAGGTCTCAGGCACCGAGACACCGAATATTATGTGTGCAGTGTGCTCATGACGTAAAAACCTCAAAATAAAAAAGGCTTATGTTTACTGTCTTGTTACTTGTGTTCTGAACATGCTATCATATTATGTGATACATATAAATCAAGCATATATGATTAAGATTAAGATGTTGTAACTAAATTATTTTAAACTTCTTTTTTTTTCTAAGACTAAGAAGACTGGCAAATTTAAATACCTCAATATTATTATTATAAAAGAAGTTTATAAATAAATTGTTTTCTTAAAAAAATATTTTGTTAATATTATCACAAGTATTTTGTTACATATATAATAAAAAAAATAAACTATCAAGTATGTTTCATGTGTAGATATGATGGTTTTTAAAATCTGAGCAAAATGCTGTGTACGCGAGTGCTCCCGTAACTTTTAAGGGCGCGAGTTTTGGCGGATAAGTTGGATCAAGATATATTTTAATTTTTGTTACTAATTTTCAGCATTGGTTTACATTTTTGGAATAGCCTTTCAATTCCTTTTTACTTAATTTATATTTTGATTTAGTTTTAATGTAATTATAATTTCATCAGAGATACGTTAATTTTTAACTTCATGACAGATCTAACAATACACTATTTGCCAAAATTGATTTAGTAGTTTTTTTGGCTCTGTTATCAGCAAGTAAAGAAACAATTTTTACGGCATGTTTATGATATTATATGTAAATACCTGATTTATTTCAAAATATATTAGCTTTGCTACAATATTCCTGTAATATAAATTAAAAATAAAATAAAAACTCTCTCTATTACAAGCATAACTTTTTAACAGAATTGTAAACGAAACTGAAGTTTATTTTTTTAGGATGATGCAGACCTATAAATGTAAGTTGAATAACCAATGTGTCAAGAAGTAAAAGTTATTTTTGAGGAGATAATGGGCCACTTGAAAGCAGCAAAAACATTTTCAGGCCCACAAGCCACCTTAGCAAGAAGAGCCAAAGCTACCTATATAAAATCCAATAATACTTTCAACAAGAACAAAGCTATTAAAGTAATTTCGAGCTGTAAAGCCCTACTATTTCTGTGATTGAAGGAAATAAACTTTAAATTATTTATGAGGAATGGAAAAATATTATGTGGATTTATGAATAAAGATATTAAGGGGTTGAGCTCTCATACAGCTGTGTCCAATAATAAGGCCAATTATATGCGTCCTTTGCTTGTTTTTCCTAAAAAGAGGATAAATCTAAAGGTAATAAAAAGTTTTCAAGCTAGATGTTGGGTAAACGTAGCATATTGGACTTGATGACATCGAATCTACTCCTCAACTAGTTCGAAAAATTTATATCTTTTAATTAGTCATCATTCAAGAAACAAAAATGGTTTATGGATTTAATATGTGTGCCCTATGAAACAGATTTTTCTTCTTTCTGGACAATAGAGATACACTTAAACGATAATCAACCCCTTTCTTTCTCTATGAGTGATCCACAAGTTGAAATTTAACTACTAACTAACCAGACTAGCAACCATAACGAAAGTTATGCCACAATTAATGTAATACCATATATACACGATAATAAGGCATATCCTTCAATTAAACAGATGCACTATTAATTGATAATCTTCAACAACAAACGTCTATATTGATAATCTTATCAAAACAGTGTTCACTTGATAATGTCCATACTGCTTTGAAGAAAATGATGTCACCTCAGTTAGTTAATGACCGGGATACAAGAGTTTCTATAAATGCTAAAAAAGTTCATATGTAACAATACTTCAAGCTAATTAGCCCAGAAGAGGGGAACGGACTACATGGAGGAAAAAGAATAAGTCGCACAGAAAGATGAAGACGCGGAGAATAAAAAGAGGGAATTGTAATTGAGAAAGGAAAAAGCTGAATTAAAGTATAAAGAACAAAATTCAGGAATTCAAGAGGGAAAATTATAGCAATACATTCGTAAAACTCATCGTCCGATAGTGGGAGAGAAGAATACACTTCTTGATTTTGCTGGGAAATTTATTCCGAATCCACTTAAGTATTTATATTTTGCATGTTTAGAGGAAATGGAAACACTATGACTGTGCAGGTATTAATGATTATGATGACGGGGGTGTTCATGTCTGTGCACTTTGCCAGCCAGACTGGTCAGCGTTTTTGGTAGAATATCATTCAAAAATAGTACACTCCGTCTTAGTCAGAGGTTTATTATCATAGCCACAATATGGGACAAGATGGAGAGATATATTTTTCAGTTTTTAGTTTTTACCGAATTTAAATATCACTCGATAGTCCTTAATATGACGAAATTTGATACGAACGAATATTGTAAGCTCGTGTAATAACAAATGAGCGTAAATCGCTTTAAAATCTTGAGGTTTACATAGCTTTATTAGATCTTAGAACTTTCTAAGCAAATTATGCTAGTAAATTAAAAACAAGCGAATACCCTGCTTTACTCCCTGTCCTCTATGCAAATGTACCATTAAGGTTTATATTTTAAGATTTTCTGATTGAAGAGAAACGGCAGAAAAGAAATAACGGCAGCATAGAAAGTACAGCATTATGGCAATAAAAATATTAACCCTTAACCACCTAGCGTCGGTCATAGTGACTCCAGACGATATATTTTTTCAAATATTTCCGTTATTACGCGGGCCACGGACCTGTGACTCTATGTACTTTTCCCCCTCCTTCTCCAGTTTGTGCCCTGCGCTCGACTAAGCGACACGTGCGTGCAGTAAAAAAATACAGGTAAATATATTTTGCATGCAGTCATGGTAACCGACGTTAGGTTGTTACGTTACTTTTAGTGTTAACATTTTCTTGTTGTTTTTCAGGTTTATCATGTCTGAACATGATCTAAATATCAGTAGATGGTTAGAAAAGTGTGACTCAGATTCCGAGGATCAAAGGGACGTACCGGAATTACCAAATGAAGACTGCAGTGACGTAGAAGATGTACCATTAGACCACGTCATTGATGGTGAGTGTCAATTGGACTCTGAAATTGATGTTGACGAGTTAAATGAAGATGACGATAATGATGATCTGCCAGTTGATAACGCATTTTCCGATGATGAAGTTCCATTGGCAAGATACCGGAGGTATTTCGAAAAAAATCGGTTACGTTGGTAATCTCAACCTCCGGTTTCGCGATCAAGGACTTTGCAACACAACATCGTTCAACAACCTCCAGGATTGAAAAGGAATTTCAGAGATGTTTTGAACAGAAATACACCATCCAATTTATGGCAGTTATTTTTTACTGCTGTTATGTTAGAAGAAATCGTAAAGCATACAAACGAAAAAATTAGAAAGATAAGACCTAACTATCGAAACCAGACATGTGTTCAAGATCTCGACGTAATGGACCTAAAGGCTTTTATCGGTATGTTTTACTATACCGCAATTTTCAAAGAGAACCACACACATTACACATGTTGGTACAGCACAGATGGCACAGGAAGAGAGATTTATCGTTGTATAATGAGCATATTGCACAGGTTCGAAATATTGCTGAATTGCCTTCGTTTTGATGATGCGAGCACCAGAGATAAACGCCGTAGCACTGATAAAGCTGCACCAATGTCTCAGGTATTTGATAAGCGGATACAAAACTGCAAAGAAATTTGTTCAAAAGGCAGTTACGCTTGTATTGACCAGATGTTGGTGGCTTTCCGTGGGAGGTGCAGCTTCAAAATGTATATGCCGAAAAAACGCAACAAATATGGGTTAAAAGTTATGTGCATGACTGACGCCAAAAACCGATACCTTGTGGATGGCTACCTATACTTGGGAAAAGACTCAGATGGCCAAGGCTTGCCTGTTGAATACCAAAGACTGAACAAACCCACGGAAGCAGTTTTAAGATTGGTTGCGTCGATTAAAGGAACCCACAGAAATTTTACGACTGATATCTGGTTTACTTCTGTGGAGCTAATGAACATCCTTAAGCAAAAATAGCTGACACTTGTGAGTACCCTTAAAAAAAATAAAAGGGAAGTACCTCCTTAATTTATGCCTGGCCGTCATCGGGACGTTGGCTTTTCAATTTTTGGATTCACGTCAGATGCAACATTGTCATCTTTTGTACCAAAGCAAAACAAATCCGTGTCTGTTCTCTCCAGCATGCATCACTCACCAACCATCGATCCACAAAAGCAAAAGCCAGAAATTATAACTTTTTGTAATAGCACCAAAGGTGGCGTCGATACATCAGAAATGTGCCATTTACTCAACTTCACGACGCACACAGCGCTGACCAATGGTTGTCTTCTACAGAATGCTGGATGTATCTGTAGCAAATCAGAAAAAGGTGCCCAGACTTCATTTCATGAAACGACTGGCTGGAGATCTTATCAAAGCCCATTTAAGAAATCGAGCGAACCAGTTTGGATTGCAAAGGGAACTTCAGAGCGCTATTCGCCGGGTTATCAAAATAGAAGAAGAACCCATAACATCTTCGGCAGACTGCTATGACAAATCAGAAACATGTAAAACTTGCTCAACGTGTGACCGAAAAAAAAGCGTAAAACATTTTATTTGTGTTTTCAGTGCAAAAATCCAATTTGCGTTGAATGTTCTCAAAAAGTGTGTTTTGGCTGCCGCGAGAAATTGTGAATGTTAGGGGGCTGTAATGATTGTGATTTAATTGTGCCAATCATAGTTTTATATAAGAGGTTATATCTTTAACTTACTAAAAATAATTAAAAATAAGTAGTTTCATTGATTGTTATTGCTTAGATCTCACCTTAATTAGAAAACCTATAATTTGCTAAAATATTTGTAAGTCAACTTTTATTAACGGTAATATGAAGTAAGAAGTGTTAATTTGAAGAGTTTATTCAAACAATTTCAAATAAAAACAACTGAAGAAAATTATGTAGTTTACATTTTTGCCAATTTATCAACCCGTCACCATGACCGACGTTAGGTGGATGTGTTACTAGAATATACGTTAGGTGGCTAAGGGTTAAACAAGGATCTAAAAAGGCTTAGTAAATGGGCATGAAAGGTTGTAACAATAGCTTTAGATAAAAGCTAATACGTGATACATTAATATATCTAAATTTTAATAGGCTGTAACAACTTCATTTCCAAATTGAATTAGTTCCATTTTTAACAATTTTAATTTTCAGAACAAAGCAACTTCTTGAATCGGCAACAAGCATAAACCCTTGAATATATTTCGCTCATCTTGTCTTTCAAGCCTTTTAGCTTCTCGTTTTTAGCTACTTTTGTCCGTAGTAACTGACTGGGCACGATTTCTTCGTAAAATAAGTATAACTGAAATATAAAATCCTGTTAGTTTTATTACACTAAATATATATCTGACCAATGAAATTGTACTAAAAAAGAAAATGTCTAATGCATGAGAGTAGTTTAATGAGAAATACTAACGACTTTTCCGAAATGAATCCCTTGCCAACACATAATCTAAGTATCAAAAATATATTTTTTTTGCTTTAAAAAAAATTTTTATGCTTCTTGTTTGTCTCTCTTTATTTCATTACGTTACTTTTACTTCCGTTTTAAGTTTTTCTGAAAAAATATCCTGCATACCTAAATAATAACACGGTTAGAATACAGCACTGAGATTTTTATTTTCAAAACGAAGTATTTTATTTATTCCAATAGTCTGGTTATGAGGTTCGATCAATTGATTTCAATTTATAATGGCATCCTACTAGCAACAGTTTTTTAAATCACACTCAAATACTCCTCATTAAGAAATGTCTTCATTATGAACGTTATCGTGAGAAAATTGTATTACATTTTTTTTACATTTCTTAATCAATTTCAATGATCTGGAAGCTCACTTAGAGACATTCACCATCATCAGCTATACCGTCTTCATTTCAATATTTACCTTTTCTAACTTATATTTACGCTAGTCAAAAATATTATACACAATATATTTAAAAAAGTAAATAATTTAACAGAAATTGTATAAACCTTTAACTAAGGTCAATCATAAGAAAGGATCTATCACTTCTCTTATATCTACACTATGTGGTGTATACGTAGCACCCAAACACAGACATAGATTTTTATTACATTTAACTTTGTATCAAAGCAACAAATCTCTAGCAGTGGCAGTATTTTGCAGACTCATTTGTGTTCAGAAACAAAATTGCATTGCTAAAGTTCTAAGAAAGTATTCGTGTTTACATTATTTTATAGATTGTAATGCTATTCTTATTCGCCTGTTATTTGAAGTTTTTAATTTTTTTTGCAAACATTTTATTTTTCCATTTTTACTTCCTATGATACTTCTTATGTTACTTAGAACATTAAGACCTCACAATAAGTGCAATAATGAAGGTATAAGTGCAATAAGAATAATATCAATAATATCTCATATATTGAAATTGAAAGAGACTATTGCGCCGTTTAATGCATTCATAAAGATCGACATACTTACATAATACTATACATATACATACATAAATAAATACGGATATACATAAATCACATTCCCTCTTTTGGCTTCGAAGTAGACAGTACTTCGAGCCTGTACGTTCCTGTACATACTATGTATCTATCTACTAGTATTCTAGTTGACGTATTTCTTTGTTCATACCTGTAGTCACTTTCCTCTTTATTTACATACTAGTGTTTAGTCACTTATTTTTTTATTTTTCTCTGCCTGTTAATAAATGAATTGTTTCATATCTTTACATGCACTTGAATGTATTTATATTCCTATTTATTTTGCTATTTTCTTTTTTACTTCAAGACAAGTAAAATGAATTCAATCGCCACCCACAGTCGTATAAATAATTCATAGTATATTATTAAATTATCATGAGACTCATATCACATAAACTCGGTTACGACACTTATGCTGTCTATCGTTGAGGAATTCTATAGTGTATCTTCAATTTCCATTGTCAAATACTAATTTAAAAAGAGCAGACCCTCGAGTTTCACGATTTAAGCAGGCAGTACCTCCATAGCGTCAAAATTGAGGAGTTGGAACTCGGAGTCCAACGGCATAGTTTCCAGTTGAGACCCATAATATTAAATTGAAAACAGCATGTCTTCAAGACTTAAAGGTTATTTAGGTAGCACGCCTGCAGCATCAATTCTGAAAAATTGAACCCCAAAGTTTAACGAAGCGAGTGGGAAATTTCAGGGGAATCGATTCAACGCAAACAGTTGGAAAATTTATAACATGTGTTGAGTCAACATCAATATATGTATATATATGTATATTTTTCTACACTATTCCTGCTTGCCCTTGACAGGTTGATGCGGAAAGTTAAAAATGGCAGAAGACAAGGAATCCAGTGGGGAATGACGGACAAGCTGGAGGACCTCGACTTCGCGGATGACATTTGTCTTCTGGCCGGGTGCTTCAGAGATATTGACGACAAGCTGAAGAGGGTGCAGGCGAAAGCAGAAAGATCGGGCCTCAAAATCAACGTTTGCAAGACGAAAGAGATGCGCTTCAATACCACCGTTGATACACCCCTGAAGCTGGGCGACAAGAATGTCGAGAAGGTGGAGAGCTTTCAGTACCTCGGAAGTATGGTGATGAGGGACGGAGGAGCCGAGGAGGACGTGAAGAGCAGGGTGAGAAAGGCAAATGGAGCGTTCGTCCAGCTATACCCGGTGTGGAGAAGTGGATCCATTTCCAAATGGACGAAGATCCGACTCTTCAACACCAACGTCAAATCCGTCCTGATGTACGAATGTGAGACGTGGGGGGGGGCTCTCCAAAGGTCTCACCCACCAACTACAGGTCTTCGTGAACAGATAATATTGTAAAAAATAAAAACAGACTGGTTCATTTTACATTCAATATGATGAACAAACGGGACATAAAACTTTAATTGAAGGAAAATATGTATTCTTTGTGTTTTGATTCAGTGAATTTTTTTTGTCAGTGGAATTGTATGTCAAATCATATCTAAATCTTGCGTTCGATAAATTGTTATATGATCATTTTTGGTAAGATTTCTGGCGTATTATTAATGTGAAAACCGCAAAAATAAAAAAAAAATATTGTTAGAATATTTCATCGTAAATATTAGGAATGAAAGACATGGTATTTCAAATCATGTTTTTAGGATTTCATACTTCAAAATGATAAAATGGATCGCATAGAAGGTCACTAACGTATATGTAATTTTTTCCGTCTATTTGTCTGTCATAGCCGTTTTTCTCACAAACTGTTTGTCATAGAAGCTTCGCATAGCGACCGCCTATTTTCAATTACTAACTCCGTAACGAATTTGTATGACAATTTTTGACAATGTTTAAAAGAGCAAACTACGAGTGTTCGAAAACTATTTTCAAGAGTTTTAAGCAAAATAGTTTCAGAAATGTTGTTTAAAAGGTCAATAAAAATATTCCTCCTCCTTTCCTTTATTTCAAAACTTGCTGAAATTGAATTTTTGGTAAATATAGATTTCCAGAAAGTTATAGTTGACTTAAACTATAGCGATGATTCTAAATTTCAGAGTATTTCAGATACCCATGATATTTTTAAAAATATAGGTAACCTTTTTTAAATCTTAATTTTATGCCTGTGAAAGACATATTATTCATTTATTAATATGGTAAAAAATGATACTAGTATTTGTAAATAGTTTAATAGAAATGTGATATACTCTTATAAAGGCTTATATATACGTAAATGCTTACTTACGTAACACTTGTAGTGCTAGTTTTACCCATTCTTAATTCATTTATTTACTGCAGACCGAAAAAGTCTTTTAAGCAATCAGTTCAAAATTTTTAAAACGTTTTCGAAAAGCTACTTTGAATCATCACTCCTTTTATTTTGATCACTACATTTACAGACAAAAAGTTTAATTAGAAGATATGACGATTTGAAAAGCAATAAGAAGACGTCATACTCCCCATTGTCTAGGGTATATATTTTCCAAATTTTAAGAAACCGGAAAAAAATTGTATAAATTGCAGGCCCAAATACCTACGGGTCACAGGAATATAAACGGCAGACTTGTAAAAAATAAAATAAAAGCAGTGCAAGCAAACTTTAAAAGCATTTATTTATTTAAAAAAAATGTTACTCCACTCAAAAATCAGATAAATTAAATATATCCTATTTTTTTATAAGAGTGAGATTAGTTTTAGGTAGACATATTTCATATATTTGTCCGCATGTTCGTAACAGTCATTCTTCTCAAAAACTATTTTATATAGAAACTGGAAATTTATCAGAGTAATAAAACATATTAACGCGCATATATCGCAGTGCATATAATACAAAAATGTTCATTTGGAACTTATAGAGGTGCCCCCTCTTTAAGTTAAGAGATTGAAAACTTTTTTTAGTTTCCTATATAGAACAAAGTGTCGTTTGAAATATATATATATACATATATATATATATATATATATATATATATATATATATATATATTTATATATATATATATAATCTCATAAAAGATAAAATGTATGAAAGAAGACAACTGAGAAAAAAATGGCATACTACTCAATATCCCAGCTATAAAAAAGCATTTAACAAGGCTTTAGAAGAACTCAAACACATGATCCGTATAACTGACAACGAACGTCTCCAAAATCAGCTGGCTCTCCTGTCTCCTAACAAAGATAGCAACTACTCACTTTGGAAGACAACAAAAATGCTAAAACGACCAAAAGTTCACATACCACCTATAAAAATCTCTCAATCGAAATGGGCAAGAACTGACAGTGAAAAGGCTCAGGTATTTTCGGAACACCTAAAAACTGTGTTCCACCCTTTACCTAGCAAAGACCTGGAACACGATTAGGAAGTCTTAGAGTATCTTCATTCGCCAATGCAAATGTGCCTACGGCTAAACTGTGTCAGTCCTAAAGAAGTGTGGAGAGAAATATGGAAACTACCAGAGGGTAAAACGCCAGGTTACGATTCAATCGACGCAAAACTACTGAAACAATTACCTAGAAAAGGAGTAGTTCTTATAACTGCACTCTTTAACGCCTGTTTAAGACTTGCTTTCTATTCCACCCAATGGAAAATTGCGCAAATAATAATGATCCCAAAACCAGGTAAACCTATCCACGAAGCGAGTTCCTACTTTCCTTGCTGGGTAAACTGATGGAGAAGATATTGCTGACCAGGATGCGTAACTACCTACCAAATGCCGTTCCTACTCATCAATTCCGTTTCCGGGAACATCACGGCACCGTGGAGCAGATACATCATATCACAGATACCATAAGCCGTACTTTAGAACATAAACAGTACTGCTTTGCTATCTTCTTAGACATTAGTCAAGCTTTTGACAGAGTGTGATATGAGGGACTCCTCTACAAGCTTAAAAAATTGTTACCACACTCCTTCTTCCAGATCTTGAAATCATATCTCGATGGAAGGTGCTTCCAGGTAAAATATAACAATGAAACCTCACTCTTCAATATAGTCCAATCAGGAGTGCCACAAGGAAGCATACTGGGTCCCTTGATGTATCTGATCTTTACTGCAGATCTACCAACGCACGCTGATACTCTAACAGCGACTTATGCAGATGACACAGCGATTTTATCAGTTCACGAGGATCCAACAGTAGCCTCAGCTAAACTACAAGACCATATTCACGAGGTAGAGAAGTGGCTAGACAATTGGCGTATCAAAGTTAATCAGGGAAAATCTATCCGCGGGAAAGCAAACTAGCCATCTACAAGTATATCCTAAAACCAATCTGGACATACGGGATTCAGCTATGGGGTACAGCCCAGATTCCAGAGTAAAGCACTTAGAGCAATGATAAATGCCCCTTACTGCGTGAGCAACAAATATATACACGAGGACCTAAAAATCAACACTGTTAAGCAGGAGATTGCCAGATATAGCGAAAAGTATCAGAAAAGAATAGCAACACATGTCAATGAGCTGACAACACAGCTTGAGGGCACAGGAAGTGTCACATACTCTCGTCTCAAACGACATAGTGTACCTGCACTATCCGCGAGATTTGACAGAAAATGACAGGAACTCGCCTAAACGGCGTCCTTCTGACCACAACGGATTTACCCATTGTGTCAACACACAGATTGCCAAGTTGCAGACAGATGAAAAAAAAAATTATATATATAATGTTTTTATTGGATTCTGTTTCGAACTTGTTGAAATAAAGACGTAATTGCGTTTCTGTGGATAAAAGATTTATTTACTTGTAAAACGTTCCTTCTACAATTTGCTAGTAACATTATCTTATAAACTAAACATTTACTCACCTGTGGATAAAAGAAACAACATTTAAAGCCCTTATTTCGGGTTTATCATCTGAATTCGACAGGTAAGCTTTTTACAATAAAATACTGAATCAAAAACAAATCTAACCTCTCAAAATCTTTTGACGTTTGATACGAAAGCTAACAGCGACCTCTATGGAACTTATCATAGATAACGCGGCAAAGTTTAAATGAAAGGATACCTATAGGTTTTCTTCACATATATATATATATATATATATATATATATATATATATATATATATATATATATATATATATATATATATATGGGTCTCAAGAATATCTTTTTCACTACTTTAAGTATTATATCTGGAGATATTCTGAAATATAGGCGAAAAAATATTTCCCTTCATTCTAATTTTGGAATCTACTCAACCTAAAATTACAAAAAAAATTGGGGTTTTAGAACCCATGATTCTGAATTTTATAATTTTTAAATTCATTTTCGGCCTACGAAAGATATAGTGAGTAACACATTTACATTTTTCTATGTTCAGAGACCATTTTCTCAGACACTATGCGGTGTAGAAACTTGAAAGTTGGAATAACAATATACCATATAAACCCACATATTGTATACTACCAACTTTTTTTTAAATATTCCTATAACAAATAAAGTTAAAATTGAATATGTTTTTCTCGTATTATATATTATGAGTATCCGACTGATTTGATTAAGAACACTATAAAACTATTTTTTTTCAGTTTTAAAATGCATATTTAAAAATATTTCCTAAAAATAGGCAAAAATGTAAGATTTCACCCCCTTATTTCTGAAAATATTGAGCCACAATCATGAACAAAACAGGATTGATAAAACCCGACTTGAAGATATAAACTCATAATTTTTAAAATGCGCATCATCTTTTCAGCTTGTGAAAGTTACGGCATATAATACCTTGCAGTGTATTTACGTGTTGAAAAATTAATATTTGTAAATATTTTAATAAAAATAATATATTTTATTAAAATGTTTACGCTAAAATGTTCATAAGTGCCGAAATGAGTACGAAACCTTTTTAACAGCTTATAAATAGGTTTACTTATCTATTTATTATCTATATTTACTGTAAGTGAGATTCTCTTCTATCTGCAAACATTATAATGTCATCATTTCTTTGAAGATGACCATATAAATTATAATGTTGTGGAAAACACATTCACTCATAACAGCTGATTCTGTTTGTTTTGAAAATGTAAATACAAAAAAAGCAAATTATTGCATGGATAGATACATAAAATTCTTTATTAACTTTTCCGTTAGGTATTTTTAATCTTTGTTAAAAAAAATTTATACATTCAAATAACAAGTGTTATTATCTCACATTATATAAGTACATTTAATAAGGTAAGGTTTTCTGTGATTTATTTTCTGAACATAAAGTGTTTAATATTATTTTAAGTATATATCAATAATAAAATCAGTTTAAACTATATTCTGTTTCCACGACACAAAGCCTATTTTTGACTGTCTCCTTTTTAATATATTTCGTCACTTCTTAATATATTTACTGAACTATTCGAAAAAATATGAATATTTTCACCATTCAGGAGACCATAATATTGTTCCAAGTGAATTTGAAAAATACGCTTAAATAATTAGGTGACGTCGTCATGGAATAACTAAATTATTTTACCTCCAAAAATGCGCGTCAAAATTTAGTGCTTTTTTTTAATAAGTTCCGAGACGTAAATTGGGGCAAACCTCGAGTTAGATATTGTCTTCTACTTCACCACCGACGTGGTTGTATTTGAAACACAAACGAATGGGAAGAATGAAACTCTATCGAGCTGATTGTTCGATTTTAAGTGCATTTGATCAATGACTGGTAAACGCCAACAACAGCGACCGAACGCCTCGCTTTCGATGAACTTATTTCATAACATATATAAGAATACAAGTTTTTGACTAGAGAGAGATTCAATGTTGATACAGAAAATTTTTTAAGTACACGGAAATTCAAAGCGAATGCAGGGAAATTTGTCAGTAAGGAATTCGAATATAGATATAGTGTACTTTGTAAACAGAAGATCTTGTAACGAAAAGCTCAGTGTGAATACACAGGACTTGGTTATTACAAAGAATGCTCTGAGAAAAGACGAAATTTGTAAGCATAAAAAAGTTCAGAACGTACTAAAAAGCTTTTCACTAAAACTTTTGCGTGTGGGTTCATAAATAGAGAAAAATAAACGTTGTACAAAGAAGTAGTTTTTCGTATATTTGTTCTGAAAGAAACATTGAAAAAATGTTGCGTATTCAATGTTCCCTTTTAAATAAAATGGATAATAATGGATATATATATATATATATATGAATCCGGGTCGTGGGATAAATATCTATATATTTAAAATAAAGATGTAAAGGAAAATTTTGGATGTAAAAATTACCACTATAAATTTTCAAAAATTACGTGAAAAAATCGGCTCATTCCCAGGGAACGTCGGACTTTGTTTCAGTGTAACGTAAAATCGCTTAGTTGCCAAATTATTTATTTAATTATAACAATAAAAGTGTAAAAAATATTTCGGACGTTTTAGTTTATGTAAAATTAAAAATTATAGATTCTAGGTATTACAAGATTGCAAAGTTAGACAAAAGCATTAGTGGTGGCAGACAATACACCTTATCACTGTGTGTAATCACGATTGAATTTATTAGCAGTATATACTAGTAAGTTACTCACGTGACAAAGTGTGTTGTTTCTTACAGACAAATCGTACAAAAATAATGAGCGACACGCAGGTGAATGACCGTTAGTATCTCTTCTTGCGGGTTGCACAACACTAGTGTGCGTTAAATGATATATTCTTTTTCGCATTTTTTGTGGAAGGATAATAAGAAAATAATCCATAATATTTCTTTGATGACAAAATATTTTTATCTTCAAATTTTTCTTAATCATAATTACATTTAAAACATTCATTATCATAAATAAGACATTCAGTAAAATAATAAACGGCTGAATTACCAGTATAATCAATTTTTATTTCTACGAAATAGTAGTCGCATCGCTTACTATTCTAGGCCGAATAAGGTGCTCGGTTTGCTGCACCCTGTATCGATTTAACAATACTATGCGGCGCCCGGCGAACTGAAATTCAATTAGAGAGCGGTAGCCAAAATTAGAATTCAGTGTGATATTTATTTACGAATATATGTTTCTTTTCTTATTCCTAATTTTTTTAGAAGTATTGGTGTGGTTTAAACTGCAACAATTTAATGAAATATTTGTTATTCTTCAACTATTTTCATAGTTTTCTTAAGAGATATAGCTTGCAGACACGAGTTTGTTTTTTTATTACTCCGGTTACATGTATAACACAATCCTTCAATTTGCCTCAAACGAATCTTAATTAATCTTGTCGTCCTTTAAAATATTGTCTTTTCATTGAGACTCATACTGCCTAATGGTGATAATCTTATGTCTGTAAATTCACATTTCTCCACATTTACACCAGAAAATTTTCTCAAACTATTTCTATGCGCTTATAAGACAGAAAATTTGCTTTTTTATCTTAAAAGCTTAATTAACATTTATATGACAATATGAAATGAATGATTTGACTGTCATTTAATTAATTAAAAGCGACCTCTGATTTTTTTGTGAACAACCAATCTTAAAGTAGTTTTATAATTCTAACCTAAACGGCAGAAATTATTTAATTTTTAATAATGTTTTTTGGTCTAGTAACGATTTTATACTACCATATTAAAAACTGTAGAATCATCAATTTTTATTAGGTTTAAAGCACTTTTATGTGTGCACTTCAGACAAAGAAAATTTTATTTTCTAGAAAATTACGATATGGTACAATGTAAATTCTTATTGAGCAAATTCTACTACATCGTATTAAGCGTTACTAAAATAAAATTTATATTGCTTCGCGAGTACATAATTTCTATGTAACTTAGGCCTTATAAAATTTATTTGGGCATATTATGGAGAACCGTTCGCCTAATATTGAACTGCAATACTACAGTCAATATTCTTCTTAAAATATTATAAATGTAGTCAGCATTTATTGCCTAGCGTCACTAAAATTTACCAAAGTTTTCAGTGACCTGTGCAATAAATAACTTATCCTTCTACCAAAGGAATGGGTCTAAGCTTGATGCTATTTTTGTACAAGTCACAGGACATAAATTATAATGGACTCTGGTCGGTAGAGCGTTTGTAGCCCTCTTCACTAATCCGACAGTGTATGGTCTGCTAACAATATGGAATATTAAAACGTGCCGATGTTACTAACCAACCACTTCAATACAAATGGATTGATAGATTAATTAGGAATAATGACCATAATGATAGAACAGCTTACTTTCGCCGAATTCGGCAGGAAACTATTTTCTTATTACTCGTCAATTTCAGTGTACACTGAGAATCTTTCAGTATTGTCAAGAATTATATAAATAAAATATCGAATTAATAACAAAGTAAATGGGATATTTTCGTAGTTAAAGTTAGTATTCCTAGCTCAGAAGAGAAAAAATAATGAGTGTTGTAGGTATGGCTTTTAATTTTTCGTATGAATACATACAGAACGTGTAACTGCGCGAACTGGGCTGACACATGTGTAGATAAAGTTAACATCGAAGTGAACTATAGGCAATATAAACACAACGATTATTAAAATCGAAATAAAAATTAAAATATTTCCAGCAGTGAAAAGACAATGAACGATTACTTCAAATAAAATACGGAAAAACCTATGAATCTTTTTGTTGTATTTTTGTATTTATCCAATTGTTACAACGTTAACACACCACAGTTTATTCAAACGACGTAGACCGAAAGGTTGTGTGCGCACGATGCGACTGGTTCGCAATTCACGTGTGAGTAAAAATTGTCTTTTGAAAATTGAGCAATGCGCACCTTGAGTTGTGTCAAAAGTCTACAAGAGCATATTTTTATGCGAAAAACTAATTCGCTAAAATAAATTCACTCTTGAATCAAACTACTCTTTTATTTACATCTGTTACGCCAAAATCGGTACGCCAATCCAGAGTTTGGAGTCTCACAGCCGGAGGTCAAAAGCAAAACCTTTATAATTTTGTCAAGTTCATCTGTCTGTCCATATGTCATAACATAAGACTCTTTCTCTTTATCAGACATTGATTACAAAAAGTCGGAAACTTTACAAAATTGTTCTTGTTTTCATCTGTCAATAATAGACGATTTTCTCAGAAACTTGGTAACGTAGAAATTTCTTTTGGCGTGAGGTAAAATATATAGCTTTAACCATTTAAGAGCAAATTATAATGATTTCAAAAGTATATATTTTGAATATGTTATAAAAAATATGTATGCCATTGCTAAAAAAAATGTGTTGTCTCTTCCTCTATTATTCAGACTGTAAATATCTAATTTATTCTGAAATTCAAAAATTCTTTACTTTATATATAAATTCGTTATACCTTCATATATCTATTCAATTCAGAATTTGGTGGTGTTTCGATTTTTGGCTTACCTGACATGAGCAAAAGAATTAGATTAATATAATATTTAAATATTTAATAAAATTATTTCCAAAAAAATCGTTCCCACTGACCGACTTACTTAATAATCGACTGACTTATCTACTAAAATTATTTCCAAGAAAGTCATTCATCAAGTTAATGCTTCGAAAATTGAACTGGATTTAATCTTTTTTCTAATCACTCACCGCTTCATTGCCACTTCCGTAAGTAAAGTAACTTGATATCGATCTTATATAGATGCCACGAAACTTGGAGATCTTTGTAAACGAGATATTTTTAATGCAATGAAGCTCGATCTAAACACACTGGTAAGATAGTAAAAAGTCCCTGCGTAGGCGGAGAATTGTTGGAATATTACAAAGCTCAACGAGCTTTGACAGAGAACTGTTGGTATTTTCAGATCGGTTCATCAAAAAGCGACAATATACTGAGATAAATTATTGTTTTCTTGCCCAGTTGCTACAATGCTGCATTTAATTGTTTACTCATGAAATATTGTAATATATTTCTCCTCAAATGATTAATAAGTTTCCGTAGCGTTATGTACTATGAATATACTATGTGAAAGTTTATAGTTATGAAAACGGAAGTGTAAACTTATAATAAGTTCATACTTCCGTTGTGGCATACTACTACAATGAATACAATAGTTATGAAATATATTTAAATAGTAACGTGATAAATAAATAAAACACGTAAACTACCAACAGCACTTGTACTACGATGGTTCAGTACACAGAAGCCCACATCTAAAAATTAAGGATATGTATCATTTGTGCGATTGAAATTGCCTATTAATGGATGTGTATATATATATAATTAATGGATGTGAATATATATATATATATATATATATATATATATATATATATATATATATATATACATATTGAAAATAATTTTGTACAAGGTGTGTAGTGATTATATCAGAATTTGTAGAAAAGCCATATTTGATCTTCAGTCTGTTGTACTATAAACATTTTTCTAATTTTTCAACATTATATATTGATAACAATTATTGTCAAAAACTTTACAATAATTGACAAAAATCCTACTTAGATTATGAAAAAAATTTTATAAAACTTTTGTCCAAAATTCACAAAACATGAATTTGGGACAATTGAGAGGTTTAGAGAGAGTAGAGAATTTAGATAGGATAAAACTTAATAGTTACTAAAGATATGTTAAAATCGGAAATACACTTAAATGACAAATATTTAATAATAACATTAACGATATCTTGGTACCTATATGTTCTTCCCAACCTAACGACTCAGATAAAATTTGCGGCTTGCGTAAAATCCACACCATCTATGTTCAACTCCTACGGTCAACATTAAATATGTGCGAGTAAAACTAATGGTACTGGTAAATATTTACTTGAGCAATATAAAAATATTGAAAAATATGGACTATATTCCAAGCTAATTTTTCATTATTTGATGTTCCTTACTTCATATGAATTGCTATTTTGTCGAAAAGAAGTATTATTTTTTTTTGTAAAATCGTGTTATAATAGGTTATTTGTGTTTTTATTTTGAAAAAAAATATCTAAGAAAGGGCTTTTATTAACGAAAATAAAAAGATAACAATTTTTGGAGCATAGAATATATAATGTCCTTTCGTTTTCATCAAAGATCTACGCAATTTTTATATATTCTCTTATGAAAACATTGTTTAAACTAATTCCTTAAGTAGGTACTTGATTTGACTATAGGTTATGTAACTTCCTTTTTTTTCTACGGCCATCCATTTATTTCTTCGATTTAATTTCCGATTCTTCAAGTAATTTTAAAGTTAATACAATTACTGTCATTTCCCTTTTCAAAAACTCCTTATTAAAGTGTGAAAAGTGAAAATGACAATAAATAGATATCAGTTTTATTATCTACGACAATATTTCACTAGATCTTATCAACTACAGCTAGTACTGTGTCGATTTCGTTACACCCACTTCGTTATTCGCACTCAATCAATAATGGAGTAGTATTAAAAATAATTTATTATTGATACCTAAAGTTTCCCGGGAAGTATTTTTGAACCTATGTAAGATGCCACAAAATGAGTGCTACAGGAGATAATGAGTAGCATTAATTACTTTATGAATAAATTAGTTAGAATGAGCACTCCACTGAGTTGTCGATGTTTGGGAACCAATTTGGTGCCAGTCACAATCTTAATTTATTAGTTTTGTGTACATGCGTTACCTGTCTCTGCCAAGCGCTCGTGTTGCTCAAAAACATACTAAACTTAGAAAAATATTATAAAAATTATATATTATAATTTTATTATGTATAAAATATTATATAACTTAACATTTAAAAATTCAATCGTGACGTTCTTCATTTCTTGAAAGAGAAATTAATTATAATAATATTTTTTTCGTATAACAAACTAACAAATTTGATTTTAATAGACTTCCTGCATTTTCATAAGGTTTTTCTATTCTTTTGAACAAGATTATGCTGTACATATTTACGCGGTTGTCTGCGAGTCGGTCTAAAGTATATAAAATTTTATATATGCAGGGCAGAATGAGAAATATTGGAAAAGTTTTTTTGCTACAAATATCACGGTGTGAGGTAGAATACCATGACGAAGTAGAATAGAATGAAAAAAATTGAACTTTTTAGTAAATTTCAAATCTTAAATTTTTCAGGATTCGTGACAAAGTTGAAAAAAAAGAATATGGTATATTGCTAAAAAAAATATTAATATATTTTTACTTGCAATTATCACTTATTTAAAAATTAACGACTACGCAAGAAAAGAAACGGCAAGAAAACATTTATTAATAAGGTCAAAATTTTTTCAACGTTGATTTGCACACAGGATTCTGGTAGAAGTAACTTGGTGAATATGCTTTTTAACTTTCAATTTTGGGGGTTGAACTTGGTGATGCCAAAAAGGAATATGTCGACATGAACGGGAGATATTAATTCTGTGCTAAAGAAGCTAAAATAAACCTCTTAAGCCAAAAATATTACTCGTATGAAATTAAAGAACATCTCCAAAAAACTCCCTGACACCATTATTCTACCAAAAAAAAAGTGATAAAATAAGATATTTAAATATAAAAAGGTAACTTTGTCGATTACTTTAAAAATGCATATTTTAATATCCCATTCTACCACTATGGTATAAAGTAGAGGAGCCATCTTTCTAAAGCCTGCCGTGATATTAATAATATTGTAATACCAAACATCTGATAGCTTTAATGACACGACTAAATCCATAATCGCCGTCATAACCTTTAAATCTGATCTAAAGAAACATCGTCCCCATTGGTTCAGTTAACTTTAACCTACCTCCCACCAAGGCAGAGTTTCCGGCAGCATGTGTGGTAGGCCAAAGAAATTATGTGATTAATAAAATAATCAAGTGATGTCGGTGAATATAATACAAATTTGTTTGCTTTAATATCGGTAACCAAATTGCAATCAATATGAGTAAAAATGGTGAATTTCACAAGCGACGTAAGTGTTTGGATATTAAAGAAAATTGGCATTAATTTAAAAAAATTATACTAAAACAATGAGAATGCTCCAATGTGTTTTACAAAGATCTTGCCTACAATTAAATTTCCATTAGACTAAGTTTGAAATGTTAAATTTTAATGCTGCACTTTAATATGACATTCCACCGATAGCTTATTATCTGTTATGTGTTGTGTTGATGGTTTTATTTCAATTTCATAAGTTACATTTATTATTGTCATATTTAAATTTAGTACAAAAATATGATGCGTTCGTTTACATAAATTCACAGTTTTATAATTTCAGCTATCTTTATTGAAGTAAACTGATATGCTTATAATATACATAATAGCAACAATGATTTTATTATTATGGATAGAATACTATCAATAGATAAAATAAACAATTTTCACTTTCGCATTAAATTTTTATGTTTCTAATTTAACTAAACACGCTGTATTTTAAAAATTTGTTATTTGTATTTTTAGAAAGATATACATTTTTTATTTTTCTTTCTCATTTTTACCCGCTAATTAAAAACCAAATAATAAAACAATATTCTGAGATATTCTTATAGCCAAATAATGAACAAATGTTCATATGTTTAGTCTGATTAAGTTATAAATAGTATCCGTACCCTGCACCTCATACGTACGTAATGTCTTCAATCGGACAAAACAAACGTATGGCAGAGATTCCATTATCTATCTACGGTTACCAGATATTTTTAGAGAAATCTAATCTAAGCAAAATATGAAAATCGTAACAGATTTCAACCCTATCCCTAAAGGTTTTTTAAGGCTTGAGAATAGATATAAAAACTCAATCTTTTCTTACAATTTCATGTCACAGACCTTTTTTCCTTAACATTCACTCAACACCAACAAGCTGTCACTTTACGATATAAAGTTCGGTATTGTCTACAATACGTAGTTAATTTGGTTAGCAGCTGGTTTTACTCTAAATTTTGAAATACCTTTTAGGTTAACAAATGGAGCTATTGTAGAATTAGAATAATAAATAAATTGTAAAGCCTTTTATTTATTGGTTGTAATACTCTCGTAGTTTCCTGCTTTAGTTGTTTACACACTTTATTTGACTGTGGCGTAGCGCGTTACCCTCATTCACGCCATGTTTATTTCGTTGCACACTTTCGTGGAGGTGTTCTCACGAATTTATTTTAAATTTGTAGACTATTAATTCTATAAGCTGATTCAATACTAAACTGGAATTATTATCTCAGTTAAATATTCAATATATTTGAAAATAAGTTACACATCGGCAAAGCGATTGGATATTATTGAAATTGTGAATCAATGAAATGAAAATTTAAGTTCATCATTTAACAAATTAGTTGAAGATGACCTAAAGATAAAGATAATTCTATAGATAATTATATATTATTAATCGGTATAAAAGTCCAAACTTCAACATGACATAACTTAATAAGTTTTTCATTTTTCACAATATCTATAAAATCAATTAATCGAAACCTAATATAACCTAATACCTTTCGTTTGTAGGCTACTTTTCTTCACCAGTTCTTCATTTAATCATTTAATTTGTATTAAAGCTTAAGTTTGTCATTCTCAATGAGTATCTGTTTTCCTTTCGAAGTATTCAATATAAGTAATTATACAACTAAATAAGATATTCAACACCTACGCTATGCCTAAATAAGATATTCAAAGTGCTTTGCCAAAATTGATGCGAAAACTAATGCAAACCTTTATTAAATAGACACTGCAACAAAATATGACTTTCTCCAAAACAAAAGTGAAAGAGACAACAAGAGATTTGACATAGAGGAAAATATGAATTGACATATATGGCTGTAAAAATGAAATATTGGTAATATAATCTTCTTTTTCACAAATTAATTTTAGGAATCTGGTTACTTTCAAAATCTAACTTTATGAAAGAACCGTGAAACCAAGTTTTCTACCTTTTTTAAACTATACACCCAAGTGATCTAAACGCTATTACTATCGCTACATTATCCGTCCATCTGTCCGTCTGTCACCACCCTTCCTGTTGGAATCTGCCGGTTCTAAATTATAAATGCTAGAAGCAATATATTTACCAAGTTTAAATAAAAAGTAAATGCAAACCCAAAATGAATTTAAATTTCCCAAAAAATTCAAGGCGTCTTTGTTGCATACAAAAAGGCTTCTTTATTGCATACAAAAGGGAAGACGAGAAAGTTCTAACGTGAAATGCACGTGATACATTGGAGATGCATTGGAAAGAGCGTCTTGCGGAAATTTAAAAATTGTTCTAAATTAAAAAGTTTAACCTATTTTATTCGAAAATAGTGAAAGTTATATAATTTAGAGTAATTTTCACATAATTTGTGTGGCTTCCCATTATAATTTTCTTAATTATACAAAATAAAAAGTTAAGAATTCATATGAAATATTCCCTTCAGGAACTTATTTTTTTTCTAATTTATCAGTTATAATTTCATCCCTTGATCCCCGAAAATAGTAAAAATTACTTGATTTTATGTATTTTCCAATATAACTTCTGCCTTCTGAATTATATCAAATAAAATATGTTAAAATGTTCACATAAATGTTCGATTTAGGAAATGTAAAAATCAAATAATTTTGAGTAGTTTTCCTGTAACCTTCCCATTCGTACATTCTGAAGTGTATGAAATAAAAAAAAATTAAAAACATTAATACAAATATTCGAGTTAGAACTATATATAATTTTACGAGACAAATAATTTTATTTTGGAACTTAACATCGCTTGAGAGTCACGTTTTTTTCTTTTTTTTTCTTTACGTGACTACGTACTAGATAATATATTTATACGGTAACAAATATTTAATACAGCTAAATCAAATTCAAGCGCCTGTCGATGATTTTCAAATTTCCAGCTTTTAAACAGTTTTTCCGTTTGCTTGTCTTTTCACTGAAACGAATTTAACACTAAAATAATTATTTACGTTAAAAAATTAATTTACCATGTTTTTAAAACGAATTATTCTCGTTTCTCCATGAAAATTTATAAACCGATACAGATTTATAAGCAATACAATTTGTGATTGTGAATTTTTAATACCTTTGAAAATACTTGTAAGATTTAAAATGAAAAACGTGAGACGTATGTAGCAGATAATAGTAAAGAGAGTATCTGTCGTTGAGAAAACTCACAGAACAGTTCTGATCATTTGTGGTGCAATAACATTTTTAGTGACTTAGGTGAAATTGCGCCCCACGGTTTTCATTTTAGATCCGAATAGTTTTTTTACGGCTTCAAAAAATTCCATCACCAATTTCCAGGATAATATATGTGTGTTTATAAATCTGTTTCAGGTTATAAATCTTTATGAGGCAAGGAGAAGTTATTTAGAACTAAATTTTTAAATTTGTTAACTTTCGAATGGTTTAAAAATGTGGTGAACGAAAATGTGTTGTATTTGTGAAAATTTGCAATTAATTTTAAATATCTTGAAAATTATAATAAGTTCTTTATTTCAAACATGTTACGTTATGCATATTAACAGTCCATATATTGGTAGTAAATTAAATATTCATTTTACAAGCGTTAGTAACACTTATAATAAAACGCATAAGAGTCATTAAAATGTTTTCATTTCTGTTCCGAATAAACAAACAAATACACAGACAAGAAAGCAAATTAATATTGCACTTTCAATCAGTTCTGAGCTATGTTTAAAATGTCAAGTCTCTAGCTCAACGGGAAGTTAGTATAACACCATTTCCAAATTTGCACCGGACAAATAAACAGACAGAAAAATACGTACTGGATAAAGCAATGAACAGATAAAGAAGCGAGCTAATAAAAACGTAACGCTATAATAATAACATAGTGACGAAATTTTATTACGACACAGAATTCGCCGTGCGCCATAAAAAACTTAACCTATGCCAGGTTAGGTTAGTGGCGTTTCCATTGTCCTTTGTTTAGTACAAGACAAATAGACAGACAAGAAAGCAAGTTGATATTTCATTGTCACCCAGTTAGTTTTGACCTATATTTGAAATTTCAAGTCTCTGGCTCAACAAGAAGTTAGTATAAAACCGTTCACAAAATTTATTGGCGGAAAACAGACAAAAAAGCGAGCTAATAAAAACGTGGTAAAATATATATATCGATTTATATAAATGGATTTAGAAATTGTATTTAGGATCAACTTATTTCCTTTGAAGTTACGATGGTGTTCATATTGAATTTCATAAAGAATCTCCAGTGTCTACAAACTCCTACTTTTTGAAGCTATGGTACTTATACTAATGAAGGAAAGCTATTTGACTGTCGCCTCGGTTATCAATTATTATTTCGGTTTTCGAGCAGTTTTTGCTCAATATAAGTATTGATGTTTATCTATTTACGTATATATATATATATATATATATATATATATATATATATATATACTTACATATATACTGTTATTTTTTAAAATTATAAAATTTAATAATTTGAAACTATTTAAAATTTCATAAGGTCAAATTTATACGTTATTTAATTTTAGTTTTATATAAAAGTCAACGAAATTGGACAAAAATACTAGGTTCATTTTATTAAAAGGATTTAGCATTGTATTTGAAAATTAAATTTTAAAACAACTTTTCTTAGACCAAAAAAATTAAACCATTTTATACAAGGACTTTAAGAAAATTGAAGATTCCAAACTTCTTGCAATAACCAAAGCTTTATTTACAGTAAAGGAAAAAGTTAATAAAATAGAAGATGTCAAACTTCTTCCTGCGACCAAAGCTTTATCTATAGTATATTTTAGGACCATGCTTCCAATCAATTCAAAATCGAGCCCAAAGCTCAAGACCACGATGAACATATTTCTATTTAGGTCATTCGTGCGAGACTCTTAACATAAATTATGAAAAGTTGCTATTTTAGTTACATAAAATATTGACGTTGTCTCTAAGAAGACATCTTCCCTTACTTACTGAAAGAACAGTGGATCTACTAGATTATTGACTTTCTAGATTTGAGTTATTTGATTAGATATTGACATTGCTTTCAACCCACATGTCAATCTTAAAGAGGCTTTACTTGATATAATATCTATGCTTTTTGATTTATATATCCGAAAACGCGATATAAAATTTTGTAAAATTGGGTCGTACATGCTGATGATCGTAATTCCATGCTAGGTGTTTTATAATTTTCTATATCATTAAATACACTTTGAGTATAATTCAGTCTTAAAATACCATTAAATACAGCTAGCAATAATTACAAGATAAAAATTTGACCTGATTTTGCTCCAGGATATAATAACGTCAAGTATGTGAAAAACATAACAGGAAAATAAAAATTTTAGTTTTCTATTTTCGCAAACATATGTGTTATTGCATAATATTGTCGACAAGGTTGTCAAATTGAAGTTGCCACATTTTCCGCGTGTCTAATTAATATCAAGTATTTAGAAATTGGTATTTTAAAAAAAATTTTGATGAAAAATTTTCTTTGAAATTCTAGGACTATAAAGTGGTCTTTTAAATTAAAATTAAAAATACTTATTATTTTTGCACGCCTTGCTTTGCAAGATTTTTACCTTCAAAGCTACTGTCCCGCTCCATTTTATTTTAGCGTTGTTGTAGAACAGAATGTCAATCGAAAAAGAACGTAAAGTTGACGCAGAATATCGAATGTGTTCAGCAGAATTTTGCGCATAGCCATTTCTAAAATATCATCTGACATAAATGCACTGCACAAACAAAAAAAACGTCAGTTCTCTCATCGGTGCCATAGTTTCTAAACGTGAGCCTTTTTAAATTAATTATTAATGTTGAAAAATTAAAATTACTGTTTTCTTTACATTTAAAGTTCGCTATGTTCCAAAAACAATAAATCTTGGCCCTCCACAAGATTATCTTGAACACTCCTAAATTCGACATGATAATAATATAAAAATAAATAGCTTGGAAGGTCTAATCTTGTCTCCAATAATCCACTTCGTTAAATGCTCTCATATAAAGGAAAATTAAACTTTTTTTCGAGAAGTTACCACGAATTAGTTAATTTTGTGAATTATTTGTAACTCCGTGGTGGCACATACATATATTTCACGGTAAGCTTAGGCGAGTTGAATAATTGTTTTTTTTTATTTCTCAACATATAAGTATAAATGAAATGAAGTAATATTCTTTCCATGTTATTCACGAAATAATAAGTACTCATAAAATTTTAATTTTTATGTGTATTCAAGCCAAATCCAAAATTATATGTCTAGTTATTCAAGTACAATGAACATTATTATAACAAAGATATTAAATTATAAATAAGCATTAATTCTAAACCATAAGGTGTTGCCCCATACTATTATTAAAGATCAATAGATAATCTTTGGACAAATCCAAAATGGAGCTTTCCCTACAGGAGAAGGCTAACCAATAGCATCCAGTTTTAGATTTCATCCGATTATAGGCCCTTTTGGTAAATACAATTGTAGCGATTACAAAAAATTGTGAAAAGTCATGGTTCTTAATGTTACCTTTATATGCAATAACAATATATTTTACAAAAATATATTGTTCATAAAAAAACTGATTTTTTCCTCAATTTCAGTATGTTTCGATATGATAATTGGATTGATAAATTATCGTTTGTAACTATAGGATAAAAAAATGTTTGTTATTAACTTTCCCTTCCATAATTAATAATTTTAAATAAGGTTCTTTATCTGGAAACAAAAAAAGTAGATTCTTTAACTTTTTCTCAGCTACCAGTTCGTAACCCACCTTTTTTTTGGTTTATGATCAAAAAGAGTTACAAAAAAATTGAAAACGGTGTAAATAAGGTAATCCATTTTTTTAAAACTTCTTTTATCGTATGGCTTGAAAATAAATTAATATAATAATTGGTAATCATTCCAAAACTGTTCCCTTCCAAATTTTATATAATTCCAAAAATATTGCTGAAAATATCCAATAATTTCTCATACCCTATTTTCTAAAATCTTTGAAATTGCAACAACAAAAAAAACCTAAATAACGTTAAATTTTTTCAGTGTATTAATAAGTAATTTTTGAAACATATACTTTATACATTACGTATATAGTACGTAATACTATAGAATTATTGATTAATATCAGTAGGGACAAAGTTTTTACAACATATAATGAGTGAACCACTCATGACCAGTTTTTAAAGATAATAAATTACCTTCTCATAGCGATTAATTCTTGAAATTTATTGGTTCGATATATTAAACATAACTATAAATGCGTACAAATTTGAACACTTTAAATTCTATTGATAAATATTGATTCAATAAGCCTTTGTCCTATGCACCTAAAAGTTCACTAACGAGATTCCATAAGAATATAAAGATACATACGAAAAACTATTAACATATTCACGGTCAACAGATGCATGGTACTATAACTAGCGTCACCCGCAGGTTGCTATATCTGCACCTAAAACTATATATGGACAGACATATTATGTATTCTAAGCTTTAAAATTATATAATGGACTAACCGAAGAAAAACCGGAGATACGTGACAAAATACTTGAGGTTTTTAAAAGAACATAGTCACGAGCTGGCTGATGCAGAGGTAGGAAAATGGCTAAATCTCTGATCGATGAATGAAATAAACACGGCGGATGCAAGCTGCGAATATAGCTGAACATATTGGCGTTTTTGAGGGTGGATGTGCGTGTACGCGAATGATGGAGTACATGTAGATATGAGAGCTGTTAGTAGCTAGTATTTTTGTCTAATAGTACATGTACATAAATGAATAATCAGTATACATGGCTGAAAATATGTAAGTGATATGTATGTTAGTGTGGATATATGTATATGTATATAAATATGTTTGTATCAATATTATTCTCAACATTATACGGAAAATAACAATTTTATTTGATTCTTTGAAAAACTAACATAGACGCATGGAACCTGCGCGACACATCCAATAATAAATATCAAGTTCTCAACGAAGAAGAGGCTCTGTTTGATTTGGATTTATGGATATATTAAATAAAAGATTTAATTGAAATTTTAAAGGAGTACTGAAATAAGCGAAAAATTAACATAAATATTTCATTTCCAAATTGCCGATCAGTTAGATATGTAAAAAGAATAGAATTAAAACATATAAAAAAATTTTCTAGAGTTTCATACTCGAAAGTCTTTTTTGTTTATTATATTTAGTTTTCAAGAATAATTCCAAAACCACGACTAACAGATATCTATAAAATTTAACTTTATATAAATAAGAAAAATCTATTTTAACATAAAGACATATAGCGGGCTCAGTGCCCGTCATTAAATCATATTTTTGTAAACTTTTAACCGACTTTAAAAAAAGGAAGAGGTTCCCTGTTAGATTGATTTTTTACGTATGTCACCTCATATCTCTGTCAGTTGTCAGCTGACTTGTTGGATATTTTTTTATTCGGAAGGATATATACTTAGTAAAGTCACATAAAAATTTAGTTAATTGGCTATGGAAATCGAATGTTTACCGTAGAATTCCTTAACGATGATCATCATAGGTACTTTATTTTCATTTAGGTAGGTTTAATATTAATATCTCTAACGTCCAGAAACGACTTAGAACAACGTAAGTTTGCTCTCTAGAGGAACCATTCATTGATGAAATGTAAACACATTGTGTTTTAATTCATTAGAATTACCTTGAGGTAGGCAAAAAGAAAAATTTTAGTTAATTGACCACAGAAAAGGAATGAATACCGTAGAGTTATTCAACAATGAATATCATAGATAATAAACTAATCGAATTTAGATTCATTGGAATATCTGGCCGTAAGCCAGAAAGAATCAAGGTGAAAAACTATTAGTTTGACCAGGGAAGATATACCATAGGGTCTATCAATAATGAATAATTTAGGTACCCGAATTGAGTTTGAACTATATAGGTCTAATGAAAATCTTGTAACAATATCTCTAAGTTTAGAAACGACAAAGAACGACGTAAATTTAATCTTTACAGGAATTATTCAGTGATGAGGCTTAAACTCATTTGATTGGGATTGGTAGGATTTATCTTGCCGTAAGCAAAAACTAAGAATATAAAAATTTAGTTATGGAAATTGAACGTTCACCACAGAGTTCCTCAATATTTAACAACCGGGGTTGAGTTTGAATAATATTGATAATTTAATTAACAAGTCTTTAAAATTGATATGCAATTAAAGGCGACCTAAATCTATCCTTTTTTAAAATAAAAGTACAATGATAAAACTGAAAGATCCTTTAGCGATGAAGAGTAAACTGATCAGGTTTGGACTATGTGACTTTTCTTGACGGAAGTAAGAAAGTAGGTAATAAACATATACAGGTACATACAGAGGCGTAAATCAACTAAGATTAGTGTATATATATATATATGTATATATATATATATATATATATATATATATATTTATATATATATGAAGCCCATAAGTAACTACAATATTAGTAGGCAGGTAGGGAGAATACAAAGAATAAATATAGGCATGAAGCACTGAATACGGAGAAATTAAAATTCATTAAATACAATAAACGCTTGCTTTAATTTTAATCAATAAGATGTCATTGCTTTCATTGTAACTTCGTGACATTTTAGGTAACATAGGATATCACAGGCACCGAAAATATAAAAACAAATCTTTTTTACAGAAGAATGGAACCGATTATAAATAACTGAAAATTAGTAGCGCACTAAAAAGCATAAAATAATTAAAATACGAGTGCTTGGTTGATACTTTTGCTGTACAATATCGTGTTCGAACATAAATAAATTTGCAAAATAGTGACTTCTATTATTAAAGATTTTTCTAGTCAGTACCAAGAGAATTGCGATACTCAGCAGTGTGTATGTAGGTATAGGTACGGTGATCTTAGTTATTCGTGTAAGGATGACTAATTGTTTTATTAACTTTCAAATAAACAGATCACAAAGAATTTTAGTTTATGGCTAATAATTTACCTTCTTGCTAGCAACCTACACCTCTACGTACGTCTACGTATTTTGAAACAAATTATCCTAACGCCAACCGAATTAAAAAAAAATTCCCTTTATAAATATAAAAACCACTAAATTTATTTTGATCGTACTTGTATTGTCATATAAATATTTTAGAAATTTTCAACAAAACACGAATTATATTTATTTATTACTACATAAAATACTTTATTACTACATAAATTTTAAAAGATTTATGCACAAATGTTAGAAATAATAAAGACGTCCTTCTCCGTCCGTCTCTTTAAAAATGGTAATAAAATTGTCTTCTCGTTTTTGATCACGACCTGAGAGATTAATAGTTTTATCAAAGTGTAAATATTAAGGAGTCACTAAGTACGAAGCATACTATACGTATAACGCCACTGAAAAAATGAAAAGGAATATATGTAAAACTTTATTTATTACTTCTTTGCATACAAGAAAATAATTATTAATTATGTTTTTTTACATAAGTTAATCGGCAATATAAATAAAATAACAAATATTAAAAGAATAAACTTGAAATGTTTAAATTTATTCATCTTGAGAAAAGTTGTAATGCATATCAGAAAGCAGTATTTTTTATCATTTTGAATAACACTGATTAATTAATAAAAAATATTATTAATTTTTTTTATATATTTAATAGAACAATAAATAAAGTGCTATTTACAATTTACTTTCATTTTAAATCCCCTCTAAAAATTGTTTAAAACCCTTAAAAAGGCATTTAGGAAGCGGAATGTTCATGGATACTGTGGACGACACATTTACTATTCGATTGAGATGAAATTTAATTGAAGCCCCAAAAATTATTTAGATCAAAATCTAGGCCAGTTCATAAATGAACTGAATTGGTCCAATTTTCTCAAAAGGGTGGTGGTTCATACTGTCAGAAAGTCACCAAAAAATCCTCGTTTAAATAAACACACAAATGAATAACAATTATAAAGAGTTGTAATTACTATCAAGTTTTTGCTTTCACTCATTGGGAAAGGTAAAGTCAGGCTAAAGATTATTTAAACCTATATCTGTCCCCATCCACTTTTCCAAAACTTATAGTATACAACGTCATTTTACTATAATAATAATAATTTTGAAATATTACTAAAAAAATAGAATAATTACTTATCGTCGAAGTTAAGAAAACACACCATCCTGAATATTTCATGTAAGAAGTAAACCAGAAATTGTGCTTTATTTCAAAAACACAAAAAAAGTAAAAATTACACTATAGCTTAATATGTTTAGGTTTAAAAAAACCTAATCGAAAAAGATAGACATAACAAACTAAACTGCACATTAATTGACAATGATCCCGTTATTTTCCAAATTAGAAGCGATAAGGTCTGAAGCACAAAGGTCGAAATTTTGTCCTTAAGGATTATGTCGATTTATTGAAAATATTTGTCAGTCCTATGTAAAATAAACAATAGACAGTTTCACGATAGCGTTATGAATATTATATTATTCACCGTTACATCAATCAATGAAAAAAAATTATTTTCAAAACTGGCAGTTACGTGCTCTAACGGACAGTTTAATAAGTTTGAGGTTTATCAAAATGAAAACATACTTCTTCCTTTAGATCAAAGTTGCAATTTAATTTAACTTATAAACAGAAACTTTGAAAATATTTGTCCAACATTTGAAATCATTAAGAGGAAATGGAATATGGAAGAAGAGCAAGTGATCGATAATTTTACTTTTGCGTACATTCATACCCAAACACCAACAGGAAAAGGAATGGTAATGTTTTTTTAATGTAATATGAGTTTGGAACAAAAAACATGGAAACGCAATTTTCACAATATTTACAAGAAGTCAAAATAAAAGTTTAATGAACCATTAGATTAGCTATCATAAAAAAAAGATTATATTCCATTTACTTCATTTATTTTACAGTTTTTGCTGCTTATTCGATTATTATAACATTTTAGTAATAAGCCGCATGGTTTTTTCATTAACGTTTCATTAAGATTTAAGTGAAGGAAGTCGAAGTGTACGACAAATATTTCTAAGGTGTACTTTTAATCATAATAGCTACATTAAAATAATTTATAAACAAATTAATTTTATGTACGGAAGATTTAGTATTACGCTTCAATTTTGTGATCAGCACAAAGAGAGAAAAAATTGTGAAATCATGTCAGTATCTGTCCTACCATCTGGGTTTCGCGGATATTTTTTTGTATGTTAAGAAGGTTTAGTGTAGACATTTGTTTTTTTAATTGTAAGGACCGATAACCTTCTAATACAAGTCGAATTTTTATACCGCAAATCAGTTTTCGGGGATGACCAAGGGACAAAAAACTGTTTCCAAAAATATTTAATTTGGGTTCTTTCGACTTTAGAAGCGACTTAGAAAATATACAATCAATAAAATATAGATCGAAGAAAAATTGGGAATACTGGTTTTTCTACAAAAAAAATTATCATTAACAATGCTTTGTTTTAAATCTACACGCACGTAGGCACGCACTCTCGCACGCACGCATGCACGCAAGGACGCACTCACGCACGGAAGCGCTCACGCACTCACGCACGCGTCACCCTTTCTGATACTGATGGAACAATTTCATCATATTTATAAAAGTACGAAAGGTGCTGTGACTGCATTTTGCTTTCAATCAATTTTATTAATTTAATTTTTAAATATTTACAGTAGTGCCAATGGCTATTGCATCGTTTCTTTAATCGAGTACAGTAACATCAGACACATTTTTGTTGGTTTTTTCAGGATGTCGCAGTGAAACAAGGTATTCTTTCATGTTGTTAAATACGTCCGCCTGTTATAACATACTAGTTTTTAGAGCTTTAGATCAATATGAGCTCATATTTCGACCACAGATTAAAAAATCGAAAAATACCCGCATTTAATTTGAATTTTTAATTGAAATAAATGGAAATAATTATTTAAATCGACAATTTCGAATAATAGATATAACTGAAGAAGCTCAATTTACGAATAATCCTGGGCAGGTTTTCAAAATTTATTAACACATGATGAGAGCTACATAAAACTCCGGTTCGAAATTCCTAAATTTATGAAAAGTGGTAGTGTATATATAAATATATATATATATATATATATATATATATATATATATATATATATATATATATATATGTGTGTGTGTGTGTGTGTACTAACAACAGCTGTTAGACAATTAAATTAATAAAAATTTAAAAAACCTACTGGAGTTGTAATTTTAAAGTAAAGGTTGGGTAACATTTTTGTGTTTAATTTTGTTTTGAATAATATAAATGTAATTGAAATTTATAAATAATTATAAAATCCTGGTCTTCTGATAATTAAATTTATGTACCCAGAAAAAAACATAAAAGAAATCTTTGGACATTACCATTATTACTGTTTCTGTCTCTTTAGTAATTCGTCCTCGACAAATACACGATATCTTGAAGAATTGCAGAAAAATCTTTGTAATATGCTGTATAGTGCGGTTGCAGATTTATTCAATCAAGCAACTTCTTAATTTGTTCACCTCTTATTTACCTTTTTTATATTTCCACAATATTATTCCGATTATTGTAAAATATTATACACGGAATATGAAATTTGACTATAAATCCGTTTTTGTGCGAACAAAATTTCGGCTAATGCCCAGTCATTAATGTGATAATGGCATATTTTTAATAAATTATAAAAGAAATTGCTCTCAATATCATCGCTCCAAACTAAAATTGAAAATGGGACACTCGTATTCTCGTGTCAGAATTCATCTGTCCCAACCTTCACAAACATAAAAAAATTAACTTAGAAAACTGGAATTTGTGGACGCAAAACTATTTTGAGAGAACCTTTTTTCCTCTTTTAAATTTTGAAAAATTACATTTTGTTTAAAAATAAGGTTAAAAGAGGAATAAAAAAAAGGGAAGTACAAAATAAAACAATTTATTCAAATATAAAACGATACACAGATGCACGTATTGACCTCTCTAGAAAAAGTAATAAAACAAGCTGAAAATTTTATAGCTAGTACACAAGTATTGATTAAATTACATAGCAAGATTTTTTACCGCTTTCTCTCAAAAATATGTAAAGGAAATAATGTGTCATTTTGTTATTTTAATTTGGGCATTTAAAACGAAAAAATAAAAAATACTTTTTATTTGAAACATTTTCTCTAGCGTAATTACATTTCACGGTTTCATTATTACAAAAGAAACCTCCATAATAACCACATTAAATAAATTATATAAGAAATATTAGAACCAAATTAGAGTTCCCCACATAAAAGTGTTTTGAAATGAACCTGGTGATAAAATTTAGTCAAGAATGGAAAATTTAAAGGGTTATCCTACTCTTATTCTTCAGTGAAAAAAAAATAAAAAAGAGATCGGTGTTCGAGTTGAACAAGATTTGAGGTAATCTTAAACACCATTTTCAATTATGAGCCAAGAAACTATGCATGTAATAAGTGAATTTATTGTTTCTATCTTATTTCGTTTAGAAGTTAGAAGCGTCTAATAACTTAAAAAAACAGACCACCTAGCCACAGCAGCACAGTTCCATTCGGATCCCCATAAACACTCCTTCGTTCCTCTCATAAGATAATAAACCTTCTCGGCGTAGGTGGAAGGTTAAAAGACTATTATATACTTAACGAGTTTGAGCGGGGAGATGTTCGTATTGGTTACAAACTGGTTAGACGTTTTGCTGCTTCATTCAATAGTTTCATTGCATATAGTGTAAATTATTACTTACTTAGTATATTATAATATTGTTTCACAACTAGTATGTAATTTTACACAGTATAATTGGTCACAATATACATAGTAGGTAAAGATTTATATTAAGTTTTTATTTATTTCATTATTCTTATATTAACAATAAAATGCAACTGAAATATTTGTTTAGCAGGAACGTGACAAATAAAAAATCAAATGTAAGAGTATCCATTTTTACTTAAGGATGTTTTTAAAATTTGCTTTACATAGGATATTTTTAATAACTATTTTTCTCATTAACTTTATACATTAAATTAAAAAAACGCGTAGAGCTTGCACACATTTAGACAATTTTAATATCAAAGTATATATAGGATTTCCATTAAATTATTGAGAAATATTATTCTTTTTACAGGTGTGAAAAAATTGTGAAGGTCTAAAATCCGTGAGATATAATTTAAATGCCATAGTTTTCCTCTATTTTTTCATCAGATTATGCCAACGTTCTTTTCTTCATGATTTTAGTCCAGTTCTCTTGGACATTTTGGTTAATGTCCCTAAGGGTATTCCATTTAAATTTTGAAAATTTTTTGGATCCCTTGTAACTGACTATACGATTGTATTTCCAAAAATTAAACATCCTCCACTCCCTAAATGATTGTCACATCGATCATTTTATATTAGCTACTGCAAAATATATGATATATCACTTAGCCAAATTTCTAATACAAAAGGTTTTTCTAAAAAACTTTGTGACAAACAAATAAAAAAATGAGTGATCTTATTATGGTTCCAGTACCACAAAAATTTATAAACAAAAAATTTTTGAAATTGTATAAACCCTAAAAGCGTATTTACCACATGGTCAAAAGTTAATCGGACAAAATCGAAACTTAGATGATATTGGCTCACTTTCTACTGTAATAAAATGTTATAAATTCTCACTTTGGCTGAATCTTAGTAATTGCAGAACGATTTACATAGTTTTTTCGAAATATAAAGTAGTCGAGTATATTTATAATTTATTAAAATCTCGTTATTAATAAACTTAATTAAATTTATTTTACAAAAAATAAACATGTATATAATCTTAAACATAATGCGACAGAAAAATGAAAACTTTATTTTTTCCTTTCAAAAATAGACGCCGGAATGGGTTATTTGATTCATGTAAAACTTGGAAACACTATAAGCACATTGGAATTAAGCCTAGTTTTGTAATGTGAGTTATTTTAGTTTACGCTTTACAAAATATGGCCCAAATAAGACTCAAAAAAACATAAGAAAACAAGTTTCTAGACGATTATTATACGGTCGGTAACTAAAATCGCCACCTTAATTTATAAGTGTCGCCTCGTGAGTTATCCAAACAGTTCTCAGTCCTTCTATTAATCATGAAGTTTTTTCTATAATACTATGATGAAATGAGAAAAGATCTTTCCGTTAATGGCAATTTAATCCGAAGTCGATCTCAATAACGCTTTTTAACTTTTCGGAAAGTGGACCTGGATAAAGATTGATAGAGAGATAAAAATTCCACCTTTGAATGTTTTGGGGCCAAAGTTTGGCATCTCATAGGAAAGTACCTATTTAATTATAATTGTGTATATACAACGCGATGCTTCGCTCATCTCGTTTCTGTCCTCTTCTAGAATTTTCTATATTGGGTTTATTTATTACTCGCCGAGGCTTGGTAGTTAACTGAATCCAAGATCACACGTCGCGCTTTTTATATGTCCAAAAATAAATGTTCGAAAATGTTTATTCATAAAACATTGCAACACATTTGTGAGTTTATTAGTTGCCAAAATAATATTAAATATAATGTAAAGCCTAAACCCTTAGGAATATCAACATTTGAGTTATTAAATAAATATATAACATGTAAGAGTTTAACTGCAGTCCTGTGTAGCACTGCAAGAGCGAAAAGCAGACTTTCCTTCTACGAGAGCTTAAACACGGTGTAATCAGATAATGAGATATATAAACTTATAAAAATACTTCAGAATCATACAAAAGACATAAATCGGAGCAAGTATACATAAGTTATATCTGGCAAACTAGCCCAGAACGAGGATGTGAACGAAAGTTGTCAGGAATACTGCCAAGAACTACTAAATTAGGAGTTTCCACATGACTACTAAACCCAAACTATATTCAAAATAAAGAATGAGAAGGTCTGACGAGATACCAAAGAATGTGCGGAAAGGAGCTGGGAGTATCGAAGAGGCCTGGCATACAAACTTCATCAATAATTATGACCAAGGGAAAGTGCTCGTTCTGTTAAAGACAAAGGGAATGTGGAAAATTGCAGCAGTATTAAACTGACGGTACCTACACTAAACAATTGGGAAATCATCCTTCAAACCGATTATACAAAATTATCAATGTTTCACCTAACTAATGCGGATTCACCAGCGGAATGGGAACGAGAGATGCAATACACAGCCACTATAAAGATATTAAAAGTATAGACTTGCAGTCAATTACAAGAAATGACCGACTATTGTGGAGAAAATCTAAGAAGTGGACTGACTCCAAATGAGATATGGATCCGTAACCAGGAGAAAGAAGGAGACTTAAGAGCAATCCAAAATTTAACACTTTGAATTAAAATTTAAAAAAAAATAACGTATTTTTATTAACATTATAAAGAAAATAGCAACATAATCTTAGCTACCAGGCCGTATTTTCTTAACTAGGAGCAAAACTATCTTACACGGCCGGTTAAATATTATCTCACTTACTAATAACAAAGAACTTAAAAATGTCATGTTAAAAAACGAGATTGTAAAATTTAAATAAATTGAAAACGTTTTTACGAAAAACACAATTTAAAATTAAACGTAGATAATTTAAGAAAAAAAATAGGAAATAATCACTGACCCTTCACAAGGAATCAAGCAGTGAATATATTTACTTTCACGATATTTTTTACGTGGAATATTATATAAAATATTTTTATTAAAAATGCAATTGTTATTTCCTTTTCTAATCTTCATATTTTATAATAGGCTAAGAAGAATGTATTTTGTTCTCAACCCCAGCATATATTTCTTTAAAGCACCATAGAAATATAAACTACATTTACATAACATAAGAACAAGAACATCTGCATGAACGTACTAATTATAATTTAACAATTCTTATTTAAACACGTTTCTCAGTTGCGACTTACTGGTCTAATATAAATGCATCTTTTGTAGGAATTTCTGAAAGTTTGTTTCCTATATTACTTTACATATTTAAATATTCCGCATAATAATATCTCCTTCTTAGCGACATAGCTAACTCCAAAAAAATAATCCTAGAAAAAGAAATACTTCTTTCATATCTCAAAAAGAATGGCGATCAAAACGTACTACAATTACATATTTTCTTATTTCAATGATTTACCTTTCTTTTATTTATTTTATATTAATTTTTGTTTATTTTATTTTTTCTTATTTCAATGATTTATTTTAAAGACACAGACGAAACGACACGAGGAAACTAAAGTAATGGTATAATCAATAATATATGTTGTAATTAACATTTTTATCTTGCCTGAATGGGATTTGAACTCGCATTCTAAATTCAAGTGTACAGTTATTTATAGCTACGGAACCACCAAATACGCACTTGGAGCATTGTTTCCTGTTACGACCGTTTGTCCATCTTAACCATCAAAATTTTGCAACTGCAATAAGGTTTCCCTAATATAATATGCGTGTGCATTATATATATCTTAAGTACAAGAGTACGCGACTGCAAAAGACAGCCCCTTCTGTCATCAGTAACCACATTAGACGCTGAAGACGTACTCTCTTTCCTGAGCTAATATACGAGACCGGTGAAAGTGGGACATACGTACGAGATAAGGACCCGACACCCATCTCGTTTTACGGTAATTTAACCTTATAAAATACAGGTGTAAATTTACGGCACAAACATTTTAGCAAAAGTATTTCTATTATCGCTTTGATATATATTTTTTTTATTTAAGTTTATATGTTTAATTTTTGCATCGAAACGTTTTTGTCTCAAATTTTACCACTGTCAGTTGCAGGAAAATAAAATATACATATTGAAGAACATATAACTAGGGGTCAAGATTTAGGTAAAATTAAATCATACAAAATCATTAGATTTATCTGCAACTTTTCCGGCGATGGCGACTATTTTTGTGTAATTAAATAATCGTTTTCATAAATTTCATAATAATTGTACGGCTTACTCAACTATGGTGTCATTATATTAAAAACTCAAATAGCCCTACTTCCACCTCTTGGAATAAAATATTCTACTTGAAAAAAAATTGTGACAATATTTTTATACATATTTGCAATTAACGAAAAAATATCTCTATTAACGATAACAATTATACAATTTATTTTACAAAAATATGTCTCTATGACTACCAATAGTAAAACATTATATATTATTTATTATAAATAATATATAATGTTTTAGATATTTAAACTTAAAATAAATATTTTTTCAACCGACCACTTCATTCCACCGATTTCGGGAATATCGCACAACATTTTCGAACTTCTCTGGTAGGGTAGGCAAATGGGGCGGAATTCAATTTTCTGTTAAAATTAATCAAGCAACAGGCAATATATACACAACTATGGATGAATGTGAACTTTTCTATGACAGGGCAATAGTAATAGGGCAATGGCAGAGATTCCAAAAAGGAAATTTTTAGATTTCCAAATTTCCACATCCTTTCACTAGGATAACCTCTGCTTTCTCATCCACTATACTTTCTTGACCCTAGGTTCTTTTACTGTTTTGCTCCCTGTCCAATTATTTAGATGATAATAAATTGACCACGCCGACCCTTTTAAACCATTTTTTTTTAAATTTTAATTTGATACAACGTGAAGATTAAATTGATATTTTTAACTTACAAGAATATCGCCGAAAATAATAAAGTTAATTAATTTTTTGTGACGAAGGCAACAAATGATTACATTTTACCGACGAATGTGCTGCGGCAATTTTAAAGGAAGATCGCCTATCTCATAGAATGGAAGATCGCCTATCTCATAAAATGGAACAATTTCACTTTTAATACAAATATGTTTTACCTCTATAATATGTTGTTACAATGATTTCTACATTTCCTAAAAAAAATTGAAGATCATAATTATGCACCGCACACAGAGCAATAAAGCACGTTTAGTCATATTAATTTCCCACTAAATAACTAACACAGCATAAAGAACTTGTCATTCATCATCATTAAAGAAAACAAATTATTTATTTAAGTAAGAAACTTGAAAATAAAGAAGAAACCGCAAAAAATTGTGTACGATACAACATGGCCTCGATTATATCGTTCTTGTCCACATATTTTTAAGAAGTCCACGCGACCTATCGATTCATACATTTAGCTCGAAGTCACCATACATTACGTTACGGAGCTATTACGTGCCGCAGGTTGCTCCGAGACATCGATGTTCTATTAAATTACTGGAACCTCGTATCGATATTACTTGAACTATGTTATGTGCCGCAGGCATTTACAAAATGTTTATTACAATAGAATTTTACGCATCGCGTGTGTAATTGACGTCTCCATCTCGAACTCGTACCGCTAAATGTTAACTTGATGATTATTGTTAAAGCCTAATAGTTAATGAGTAATTGCAAATCTATTTTATGACGTCCGGTAAAATCTTCAAAACCAAAATCTGTGTCGCTCCGTCGAGTTAGGAATTTTTAAAAAATGTTCCATTCAAAAATACATTTAACCATTTGCGACATGCTTCATATGATGTACGCCTTGTGCGGGAAAAGTTAGCCTTAAACAATTGACTACATAAAATAGCGAAAATTATGTCTATTTGTTGACGCGGTGTGTTAAATTGATCACAAGGCAAACAGTCTTTGATGACACGGTGCACCCCAGGGACCCGGGTCTGATTCCCGGTCGCACATCACACGGGGCTGAACTGGTGTTATGATTGATTGCCCGTAACAAGAAAATTTATATATATATATATATATACATATTTATTTATATATATATATATATATATATATATATATATATATATATATTGTACATTAAAGTACGCAAACAAATACCCCGACACCCATCTCGTTTTACGTTAATTTAACCTTATAAAATACAGGTGTAAATTTACGGCACAAACATTTTAGCAAAAGTATTTCTATTATCGTTTTGATATATATTTTTTTTATTTAAGTTTATATGTTTAATTTTTGCATCGAAACGTTTTTGTCTCAAATTTTACCACTGTCAGTTGCAGGAAAATAAAATATACATATTGAAGAACATATAACTAGGGGTCAAGATTTAGGTAAAATTAAATCATACAAAATCAATAGATTTATCTGCAACTTTTCCGGCGATGGCGACTGTTTTTGTGTAATTAAATAATCGTTTTCATAAATTTCATAATAATTGTACGGCTTACTCAACTATGGTGTCATTATATTAAAAACTCAAATAGCCCTACTTCCACCTCTTGGAATAAAATATTCTACTTGAAAAAAAATTGTGACAATATTTTTATTCATATTTGCAATTAACGAAAAAATATCTCTATTAACGATAAAAATTATACAATTTATTTTACAAAAATATGTCTCTATGACTACCAATAGTAAAACATTTATAATAAATAATATATAATGTTTTAGATATTTAAACTTAAAATAAATATATAAATACATACGGATAGATAACCTCAATTATATCTTGAAAAAGCCTATAAACACAATTTTTTCACTAATGTTTACGAATAGTAAATATATTAATCAAAATATTGAATTTAAATCACTACTGAATATAATTTATCAGCACATATATAAATCGCACTTATATGAAACTAAAACACGTGTGTGAATGTAGACACTAGAAACATGTGGAAACTATGAATATAAAAACAGTGAACAGAGGCGACGATGTTGCCAATAGCTTTTGTTTCGAGACTGCAACCGCTGCAACTTCATACTGTAACTTTTTTGTGACGAATCTTAAAATTTCACTCTCATCATTTTTTCATAACGCGCCTAAAGAAGTATAACTTCAATAAATGTAACTTAAAACAGTGTAATATTATTATAATATGTTAAAAATGTTGCCAGTTAACTTAACATCGGCTGAATTTCCTTATTGTTTTTCTTCTAACGGACATAACATGGAAGTAACATTTTTTGCTAAAAGGTTTTTAACCACAACTTCCAGATGTATATAGAAATGTAGTAGACAATTCAAGAATATTTTATTACATCAATTAATAAAATTTACTTCGGCTTACTTAACGTATAAGCAAACGTTAAGTAAGCCAAAGTGAATTCGATTAATGTACCGAACCCTAAGTATATTACATCAAGCAAATATTAAAAAAACATTTATATTTATGAATTAAATCTGAGTCACAATATGAAGACTGTCACAAATAATATATGCACTCATTTTGCTATAGGGCAAATTTATTTCATCATCTATGGTAATCGACATAGAAATACAAACTATTCTTATATGGAAACCGTCACACGCACAGGTATATTCATTAATTTTGCTAAACAACAAATTGGACTGATATCACCATTAGTCGTATTAGATTTAAACTAGACTTTTTCATCCAAACTCATTCGTGCATCTGTTTTTTATTAATTCTACAGTGTTTCAGTGTTGAAGAACTCTATGTTGTACGTATAATTTAAATTTAAATATTTAAACCAAATGCATGGTGCTAAACTAGGATTACACTTTCCAAACAAGAAATAAAATCTTCTGAATCAGTTAATAAATGCCGGAGGTACAAGGTAAACTTACACAAAAAGAAAAATATAATCAAATTCTTCTCTTGACCTCGTCTTTTCTTAACAGCTTGGTATAAAATCAGCCGGTGGTGAATTTGACTTGTACATCGAGATTTCTGTACCTTTTTTAAAATTATCCGTATTTCCTACTGAGGTCTATATCTAATAGTTCCTCAAGTAAATAAGTAGTGGAAATATGTATATCATGGTGAAAGTCGTAAAAACTATATTTCCAGAATTATGGTTATATTTTTCCTGCAAACTGCGTAGGCTTCTTCACTATAGTTTGAAAAACATTAATTGAACATTATTTTATATTATACAGTTTAATAAGTAAAAGGACATTACTATAAATTATAAAATCAAATAATCTTGGAACATTCATGCAAAAAAAGAAACTTCTTTACGCAAGAAATTTATCATATACACATTATTAGTTTACACGAGTATTATTATAGTTTAGAAGATAAAAATTTCAATATAAAAAATTGTATGTAGCAAATATTGTAAGAAACGTTGAAAACTGTCCTTCTAAAAGAAAAAATTATATATATATATATATATATATATATATATATATATATATATATATATATATATATATATATATATATATATATATATATATATATATATATATATATATATTACGGTTACGCAGCGTTATAACAAACTTTACTTCCGTGTCAAGTCCTTATTAAATTTTCACTTGGTATTTTATCTCTTAGCGTCAGGAATAGGCTTGTTAGGCTTGTTTTAGTCGTACTACTTACAGGAACTTATTTTAGTAAAATATTTCAAGCAGTTCTTGAGTTAAATCCGTGAGTATAGAGATACATACAATTAATACCTAGAAGAGTTATAGTTCCACAATTGAATACCCGTAATTTTGTTATTTTCTTCTATGCGTTCGTCTGTCCATTACAACCTTATATTTTCTGCAATTTCATTAGACTTATGAGTACAAACTCTGTTAAGTAACTGCTTCAATAATGTACATTGCGAATTTTATATTGTGTAGAACGCGAAGTAATATGATGTAAGTACAGATAGTGAATACTGAATGCTTTTGTTGATTCCGACACGCTCTTTTACACACCACAAGTGTGGCCAAAACTGGAGAAGGCAATATACACAACTTAAGGCAGTGCACTGCGGCAGAGATGGATGATCACCGACCGAGACAACGCATGCCCCGGAATACCCCGTGCGCCACGGTGGGTGATGACTCCGCACTCAAACCGAAATATTGCCATGCGTAGGGCTGTAGGCTTGCCATTTCGCCGCCGAAGGTTGTACAGGGTGATGGTTCCACCGCTCAAACCGAGGCACTGCGCTTGTGATACCCGGATTACAGCCATTATTTACTGAACACTGGGTTGCTGTTAATTGGCATTATCTTAATTTCTATTATTTGATATTTATCTCTGCGCTATACAATCTGCAGCCGCCGCCGTTTGGTAGGCAAGTTAAGTGCATCTACAACAGCATGTATAATTTGAACAGGTAAAAAAGTCTTAGTATTTGTGCTTAGTGAGAATGATTATTTTTTTGGGCATATCCCTTTTTTATTTCTTCAATATTTTATATTTTAAATTCCACGTTTTATGATTTAATTTCCAGTATTTGAAAATTTAAACATCTTTTTTATTTATTATTATAATCGACATTTTTTTAAGTAATCTGTCAGATTTTGGTTTTCATTTTATAGGTACAACCACAATTATAATTATATACAATAAAAAAAAGATATATTCAAAGAATGCTCTTTAACACTAACAAAAGAATTCCACACAACCCAGTATTTCTAGGTGGCCAAATACTAATGATTTAATTCCAATTGTCGAGACACAATTAAATAATCCCTCTAAGGACCAAAACAAATTTTACGATGCGATTTATTTTCAATCGCTGGTACAAAGATACATGGCTTCAAAAAAATAAAAACTATTTTAGAGATGCACAATTAAATGAAATAACTTGATGTAGCATTATTTCTACAATGAATTCCTACAAAATTAATGCCAAATATATTCAATATTTTAGAGATGATCAAAGCGTACAAAGTACTAAAGGTTATATGACTTTAAGTTACTTCCGCCTAATGTATGGATACTTCTGCTTTATGAATAGAACCCATCCGCTCCAGCTCCCAACAAACGTTTCAAGACCGGAATATTAACTCTTTCCACAAGCAGTGTCGTCAATTACAGCTGCGGGCTACGTGAAAAGGGCGTGACTTGCAATGAGCTAGGTAACGGTCTAGCATAACGCGTGGTGCATATAAAAGTCGTGATTGTCAGTGATTTGTCCTCATTCATCAGCGGGCTTTTGGAATGCAAATAATCATTATATATATATATATATATATATATATATATATATATATATATACATATATATATATATATATATATATATATATATATATATATATATATATATATAAACATATATTACGGTTACGCAGCGTTATAACAAACTTTACTTCCGTGTCAAGTCCTTATTTAAATTTTGTCTCTTCGGTTATCGTCAAAATTGTCTACATACTTAAACATTTTTTTACTTGTAATGAAAATTGTAATTATGGTTAAATTTACTTATTTATTTTATTGTAATCTTCTGTAACATATTGATAATAATATCAATTATTAATAAAAATGTCTGAAATGAAACACCATTAGATGAAATGATAATGATATGTGAAAATTATATGAAAGTAGCTTTTTGCTCGCAGCTTCGTTCATTTCTACTTTTAATTAAGACGCTCGATATTTTGAAAGGAGACTATCACAATACGACATAGGTATATATTATGAAGTTAACTAACATATTACAAAACTAAATTGTTATATATACAAAACAACTTCGAGTTTCATTACGACTATGTCTGTGCTAAGTTTCATGAAAACATATTCAGCCATTTATTCGTAATTGACTAAAAAACATTCAAATGTATTTTTCTTGATATTATTTCCTACACATGCAAGTAACGTACACATGCGAAATTTGGTAGCAAGTAGCTCGTTGCCTATTTATAGAGTTAGTAAGTAACGATTACAATAATTTTTTTGCATATTAGTTATAATAAAAAAACGTAACACAGACTACCTACAAAATGTAAAATAAATTACGAAATTCGGAATGAAAATGTGCTAACGAAGAAAAATATAAAACACGCGACTAAATATTCGCTGGTGGAGACATTTAGTCAACAGCGTCCATTTAGCCGATGGATAGTCGGCCAGTGAGCGTGACCGCTTACATGGTCTTTTTCTTGCGTTGCGCGTAGTTACTATCAAGTTGCAGGTATTCTTAAAATGGATAGTAAGGTGTCAATGCTATTCTGAAGCCAAAAAAGGGGGAAAAGTGTAAAGTAAACAATCCACCTTGTAAATGTAATAAAACTCCTTCGTACAGGGGTGCGTTTGCTGTATCAAAAGATTATCGTCAAAGCAATTTCCGATATATAAAGTTCTCCTGTTTTGGCAATTTGCTCAAATTGTACCAATTTATTATTAGGATTAATAAATATGTTTATAACAATTATTACATAGTAGCGTCTTTTTGTTGAACTTTAGGCGTCCGACGATTTAATTTTGTATTAAAAATTATATCTATATATAAAATAGCAACAGTTATAAATTATTGTTTCATTGATAGTGCAATATTTGGTGCTTAATTAAATACCTTTTACTCCAAAAAAGTATAAGTAAAATTTGCAATATGAGAATTTCTTACACATTTCAGCACTTGTGACCATTTGAGGGTACATAGTATTTCTATTAAACAATTTACAAAACGATCTTTTCATTACGTAAATATATTGCATACCACAATATTTACAATCGTAAAGCCACAGTGTATATTTAAAAAATGATGAAATTAAAAATCACCGTTTTAGTTTTTGTATAAACTTTATGTAGACTACGTCACTACAAATCCGATTTTTGTTAAAATGTTAGCCGAATATAATAAAAAACTTTTTCAAAACTACCAGACACCACATAGAGAATTTAATTTTTTTCGACTGTTTAATTTCGTCTCCAAAAATTTCATAAATGAATATTTCTTCTGTATTAACTATTAAGATATGTACTTATTAATATGCATTACTATGTGCCAAATTTTAATTTTCTAGGTTGTGACAAAAATATTATCGACGGATGGATGAACTCGGGAGTAATCTTGTGAGGTTTCCATTTTTTCTGTCGATTTACGGAACCCTAAAAAAATCTATCAAGCACTCTGGCTGGTGCAACGATATTTCTTTACCACATTTGAAGCGAATGTCTCTGAAACTATGATATCTAGAATTATTGCTATAATTTTCTTACAAATTTTGCGTAGACTTCTGAGAATTCTCTTTTTTTAATACTGTTTTGTCCATCCCTTTCTAAAATAGAGCAGGAGAATATTATTTAGAACATTTTTTAGTATTTTTCTTAAGATATCCAAAGTAAAATATAAAAAAATTTCTTTCTATCCTCTATTTTTAAGGCACCCTTTCACGTACACTCTTTTGTTTACACAGCTCCTTATATTACCATCTCTTAAACACACCGAAATTAAATTAATTATCAGATCATCACGCCTTTCCATACCCCCTGCTTTCTTCCTCACTTACTTCTATTACTTAAAACTTTTTGTTAGATTTTTCCTGTCCTTTCTATATTACATTCCTTCGCCATCGCACCACGTTAACTAAAGCTGTATGCGCTCTGCCCTTATCTTAATTCAGCCATAATTCATTTTCTTCTTTTGTAATGTTAGAGACTCGCTATTACTAGATGCAAACCCGATTAGGCCATTTTCCACAGCCAGTCTCTTCTGTTTTTTTTCATAACCATGTATCATTCCATACTTTCAAAAGTCCGCCATTAATTTACAAACAAAATTCGTACTCGCAATTTCAACCCTTTTCTTATCTTTAAGATATAAACTGGGCCGCACATTAAAAATTACTCAAAGAAAATAAATTTTCTGTAACAAATATTCTACTTTCTGTGTAAAATATACGATACTAATTTGTCACAAAATTCTCACATTGTTATATTATTCAATCATCTTCGGTGTAATTGCAGCAATCATCTGTTTTCCTTCAGTCATGTTTGTTATTGCTGGCTCAATAAAACCTGTAACGGATACTCCACCTATAAATAGGATATATGAAAATCGCCAACCCAACTCGTACGATAACATATTTTAAATTTATTGGGGTAGGTTATAATAGCGGTCAGTCGTTACAACTTGCACGCCCAGTATGTTTAGTAAAGTTTGATAATAGGCTAGCTTATAGGCCTGCAGGGAAACCTTTTTAAATTATTAATGTCTTCCATCTACGAAGCTTTCACAGTGTCGGAGTTAGTTCTGACGAACATTAATCAATATTGAATATTCAATGGTTTAAAGACCCAAACTAACATACGGACCGATGCAGGGTTACCATCAGTTTGCTTCATAATATGCAAAGTATTCACAACAATTAAATGAAATCATATTAATACAGTGCAAGTATTGGCAACGCGTCATTCAATTCAGTTAAATATTAAAATGAGCAATTTGAAAGTCACCGAGTTGTTTTAATTTTGCAATAAAATCCCATTTGAATGTTTTCCTATAAATAAATCTTGACTGAACAAATTTGTAGACATACTGAGACTCACAAAGATTGGATTTAATAAATTCTACAATATTATATTGTTTTTTAATGTGAATATTTTGCTTAGTAAAAATATATTTAATTTTTTGCAAGTATTTTATTGCCCCCTTTACAATTTTCATATTATTATTTTCTAATGTAATATATGTGGTTTAATATGCTTCAACACCGTATCAAATTTTCATTTTCCACATCAAAAAGGATTCAGAGAAACCGGCTGGACCAGACTAATGGAAGCGAACGTATGCAATATTATAAGTGTTTCGTTTCTTTTTCTTCAAAAAAAACGGAACTATAAAAATTAAATTATAAGACATCTTTGATGGTCTTCGATACTTAAAAAAAACTGCTCCTTCAAATGTCTCATTATAGAAGTAAAACTTCCATTCGTTTTGTTCATTTAATGCGCTGTATTTACAGAACGATGGCGAGAAATTTACGTGTTAGGTCTGTCGAGAAAATGGTTCAATCAAGAGTATACTTGTGCTAAGCTTTGAGATTTCAGACTGTTCATTCGGTCGTCTACGTAGATTATATTTTTCTACTGGTTTTAGTATAATATATAATATCCGAGAGTAATCCGAAGAGGTAATATAAATTTTGAAAGGTGTTACTAAATTAAATGAAAAATATCGACCAGTTAATAGGAATAATTAAAAAAGCACACAGAACACCAATATCTAACGAATCAATTCACTTTAAAATATCCGACGTCTCATGAAAAAGACACATTGTTATTAAAACATTTTCGAATATCTTTCATAATAGTTTTCATGTCTTACGTATGTTAAAATGTCATATCTAGAGCCACTAGTTCAAATAAAAAAAAATTAGGGTTTTGGTGCACAAGTAAAATTGTTGACAGTGATTGCACTAACAATTTCCTTATCTACAGTTTTGTAAAAACTTAAAAAGAGATAATTTACTTTTCATTTTTCAAAAACAATACATGTTAGAGAAAAGTTTTATTACACAAAAATTTATTATTTTTTTCAAAATTGATATTAATTTTAACAAAACAAAATTATATACTAGGTAATATTTTTTTTTCTTTATGTCCCTTTGCTCCGTATATTGAACATTTCAATATTGCACTATCTTTACCATTTTTTCCTATTTTTGCAAATTTGCGATTTTTACAAAATAAAACTCTAGATCCACCGTTTTAGTTGTAACTCCATTCGAAAAAATCACAGTCATATTTGCGCTCATAAAAATAATGCATCAAATTTTCTCCTTAATTTTCAAAAATAAATGATAATCGCTAAGTGGAAAGCCTGAATACAATAATGGAATAAAAGAATTGGTCATAACTTTTTGAAAAAAAATTAAACATACAGTAACATACAAATATGACATTTTTTTTATATGGATAGTACCGTAACGATTTTTTTATTCGTCTTTTATATTGGGCTTGAGCGACAGATTCAAATGAAATTTTGAGAAAATTGTTAGTCAAAGCCTATCCTATTCATAAGAAAAATAATTGCACAAAAATGATCTATTATCAAAGTCTTTAACCACGAACACACATATTTCAAGTTGCCTTAAAAAAAATCGTAACCAAAAAGTATTGTTTGCGAAATTACAAAATAGTTACTCGTGGATTAAGGTATAATCGTCAGTTCTCATTACCTTTAAAGTCACCTGATGTGCCATGGTAACTACTGCTAATAGGCAGATTACAATTAATTCTTCCATAAAAATGCACCAATAACATAGACTCCAGAGATATATTAGAAAAAAATATCTAATAGAGTACTTACGTGGATACAAGTTCAGCACAGGCAAAACCAGGTATCAGCTATTAGTAAATTATGAAAGAAAGTAAATTTGTCATCATCCATTTTCTCATCAAGTATTTTAATGTCAAGTATTAAAGAAACTATATAATTACGTAAATTGCGCCAACCCTACTTCAGGAACAAAGGACGCAGATGCAGACCTTGCTAGGAAGATATGAATGCTCCTCCTGCGAATTATGCCTCCAGTTGATGTCGATGTCGTATCAATATCAATTTGTTATTAATAGTCGGTTAAACTCATTCAATATAGTTGGGGAGCATCATGTAAACGTCTCGCTTAACGCGCTTTTAGTGGCTTCAGTATTATCGGTAGTGCGAAGGGTAGGTTAGATTGATTCGGTGTGGCTTTAGCGAGGATTCGGCAGATTATAATGGAATTAGGCCTATCAAAAAAAAATAAACCATTATAGACGGTTTGTATTTCACAACATAAATGTATTCAATTTAAAGCGAAATGTGAACGTTTCTAGTAACGGTAAAATATATATGTAAAAAAGGTTTGAAAATTTGGCATTAACAACAGAGTTGCTCAAACGTTTTTATCACCATTTACCATTCCGCCTGTCTATATATCGAGTGGTACTACATATGTATATATATATATATATATATATATATATTTTTTTTTTTTTCTTTTCTTTTTTTTTTCCCGTCAAATGTTGATCAATCGCGACTGTACGCCAGTCAAATGTTGCTCGCTTCCCAAATGTTGATGAAGGATAGTAGATGTTGGTCAAATGCCTTAAATTCCATATTTTGTTGATCAATGTCATCAACATTTGCCGAGGCCGTTTTATATTCTGTTATGCCGCTCTTTATTTATTTTATTTTATGCATTTTACTCTTTAGTTAAATGTTTATCAATTTCAAATAGACGAATTACAGAGCAGCAAACCTCTGATTGGTTTATGAAAAATATCGTAAGCGAATAACATGACTCATCAATGTGCGTAGGTACATTTGAGATCCGCGAGTGCTTACGACGATTTGTGGTTCCCACAGACATATATTTTTATTTAATAATTGCCATTTTTTAATATCATTTTTTAAAAATATAAATTTTACTCATTTCAATGGCTAGAAACTGCACATGTACGCAATTCTGATGATATTTTGTTGTCTCAAATTTTATAACGGAGCCTTGAATAAAAGGAGTTATTAGAGGAACCCGTTAACGGTTACAATTGGAAACGCCACGATTGGGCTTATCTAATTTCAACAATTAGTTTAAACTTGACTGATGTCGGAGGGTGCTTACTAAAAAAGTACTAGGGAATTGCAAACGCTAGAGATATCGTGAGTGGTCTCATTTTATGAATCCCAGAAGGCCATAAACTGAGCCCCCTCCCCAAGTTTCCATATGAATGATACCGTGCACCTGTTAAAGAAATCAGGAACGAGTCCACTGAGAGGTATTCCCCGCTGGTTATATTAGCCGGTAATAAAGACATTGTAATTGAGGTTACGATTTGTAAGTTCAGTAAATAAATAACATATTGATGACGCCATGCACCTAAAGAAGGAACCATGGTGTTCGAATATATAATTAGAGGAACTAGTAGAAACGGATGAATACTAGAAACATCATAATTTGCTTAAGTTTTAGGGTTCTGTGCGTTAAAAGGAAAAGCTGAACCCTTGTAATATGACTCGCGTGTCTGCCTACCTGTCTATATTTTTCCAGCTCGCAATTAACAATTTTTTTATTCTTAATATTAAACTATATATTTGAGATATTATAAGAAATATGCAAAAAAAAACCATACCACTTCCCCCGAAACCCCGTCCTTCTCCACCTTTTTTTTCGAAACAACTGGGTTTGTAGAGGCTTATTTGAAAATTATAGGAAACATTTAGTAAATAACCTAAGTTTCAGAGTTTCTAAGAAATTTGTAATTCTCTATTAACGATAGAGTTTCTCAAAAACTTACAATACTCCATTACGAAAATGCTTTAAAGTTATGGTCGGTGGAACAAAAAATAGTGGTGTGGCACTCTCTATGTGTGAGTCGAACTCGCATTTGACTGGTTTTTTTCCTAACCCTGTAGCATATAACACTGATGCCTGAAAAAAAATATTGCTATTCGTAATACAATACGAGCATGGCCAAGAATCTATGCCAGGACAGTCGTCAGACAACAGGGCCTTAGTTCAAAATTAAATGATACTACATGATGTAGTATTATTTCTACTTTATTTAAGTTCTTTACCGCGACCTAGGTTTCGTTGCATTATATTTTCAGGTGGGCTGTTAGCAAATATAAAGGAATTAGAAAGAGCTGTTAGCAAATAGAATGGGCTGTTAGCAAATATACTACGTCATTTCTACAATCGTCTACAAACGTCGTTTCTACAAATTTAACGCCAAATATATTTAAAATAATGGCCATATTTGTTTAAAAAGTGTTATGAAAAATAGTGGAGGGCTATTTCGTAAACGTATTTAAAACTACGACCATCATTTCCTGTTTATAACTTACTTTATATTTTCGAAAAAAAAAAATTAAATATTGTTTGATGTATCCTTTTTAAATCTATTTGATGTAGTGTAAGAGTAAATGTCCTTACTAGTTATGGTTGAAAATATATTTATATATATAGCCTTTGTTTACTTTTTTCGATATTACAATCAACGTATGATGGTTTATCATGAATATATATATATATATATATATATATACACACATACATACATATATTTATATATATGTATATATATATATATATATATATATATATATATATATATATACATACATACATACATTAATACCGTTTTCAATTTCCTGTAAGCTATTTATTGCTAAAGTTTTATTGTTATATTAATTTACATGTTTAGATTACAGAACTGCATAAATATTTTTGCAGTATGCCTTAAGTTTTCGCACAACTCACTTACACGGGCAGGTATCTACGCAATGCATGCTTAATATGGCTCATTTAGATTATAGGCGAATAATTAGCCGAACAACTAGCCGAATAATTCGTGCACCAATATGACCGTTTATATATTCGTAGCGAGTACCGAATTGGCCCGATTAAGTTGTTTACATACTTCTATTCGTGTCCATTCGTCTGTACTTGGCGAGTATCTAAATAAGGAATTACCGTAACTGCTTCATTGCAGTCATAACGTTTCAATTTCAATTGGTCTTGCGTTAAATTGCTGCATATTAAAATAATATTTGACTGAAAATAAAAAAAAGGAAGCAAGGAAGCGTGAAAGTTTTTTATTAAAATTTATGTATTTTTCTTTATCCGCTAAACTTCAACTCCCACGGGAGCAAAACTGGATCAAAAGTCAGTGATATATGTACATACTTTTAACAACAGTATGAATCGTAAAATAATTTCAAGGTTTAATCAAAACAAAAAACCCCATTAACTAAACATGACTCTTTTTCCCTTTGGTAATTTTACTTTAAATGCTGCAAAATCGCAAGCTAAAATTTAATTTTTTTACGTAAACATAAAAATTTCTTCTCAAATAACATTTCCCGGTAGGCTTGCTTCAGAAATATTTATTATATTACGGAAGAAAACTTTCATGTCATTTTGACGTTTAATATTTTGTGAACGGTTCCAATAGATAATAAACAGTGAACGAGATTTATTTTTCTTTAAATACCTATCCAATGATACTCCATGCAATGGGGTGTACAAATAAAATAGCCCCGCTTTGATTGTATGCGGAAGTATCTCAAATGTGTTTTTCAATATTTTGCTACATATGAAAAAAATATTTATAGCGTTTTTACAGTCTCCTAAATTGATTTTTACAATTTTTTCTCAACGTAGTCTTTTTTTATCTTATTTTCAGGTTTCCGTAAAAAATAATAATAAATAACTCGTTTCTGTCCTTCTGTTCATCAATTACAAACGTTTTTCCCGGAAATCGTTTTACAAAGACTTGTTAAATTCTTACATAAATTTATCTCAGTAATAAATTATACTAATTCGCATACGTTTCAAGTTAATACTTAAAAATATACAAGTTAACCCTTAAAAATATTCATATGAAAAATTTTAAGGGGGCAAATGAAGTAACAAAATATTTTTAATTTCATATATGTACCATCGCAGTTGATCTTTCCTCGTATTCGCATGTAGAGTAAATAATTGGAGGGTGCAGTAGCATATATCGTATTACGGTTTTTACACGACTGGATGTATGCAACAATATATTTTCACAGAGTGATTACGGTTTTTTATATCTATGTTAAAGCCTACAAAGAAAAATAATTATTGCTAATTTTAATTATATACCAAGAACATTGACACGATTGAATTACCATGTTGTGAAGGTATCATTAGTCGACGCTTACCACCTCTCTGCACCCACTGCTTCTAACCTTTAGATTTTGAATTTTTTTGACCGGTAAGTAAATTTTACTCACAAAATTACAATAGTGGCCGGAAAATCATTCAGGTGGTTCAGATATGAATGATACTATATGCTTTCTTTAAAGAAACTTAATGAAAACCTTGTTAATTATGAGTAAAATTCTCATTACGAAGGATATTTATAGAGGAATCATTGTAGTAGGAAATATTGACGGGAAGGTTAGAAGAAAATATCAAGGACTGGAAAGTTAGTAGAAAATGTTAAGGATCTGTATTATAATGTTTCTGAAAAAATCGCTGTCAAAATTATAATTTCCAACGTAGAAAATAAAATTTCATACAAAAACACGTTTCACACACATAATATATTTATATTCCGTTTCCTTCACAGAACCCCTTGAGTAATTTATAGATACATTTATTTTAGACCTACGTATTTAGGTATATACAAGAAAACTTGAACAATCTAGCATGTTATTTAGTTCATTTAAATACGATTTTTCCTAAACAACCTGAAAAATCAAAATCAAAATATTATTTAGCATATTAAGACTGAAATGGATTAATTGTGAGATTTTCTTTCAGTTTCATATAATATAGGTGACAATAAAAGGCTAGTATCGGTTCGGCTGCACAACTGAATCTGCCTTTAAAATAAACACCTATCCCAGATATCCTTTAGAGAACTCCGATATTTGAATTCCTGTAAAGTAGCAAAGCTTCGCTGTGTGCTGTGAAATGGTGCAAAAATTACTCCTTGAACATAAAAGTGAAAAGTAATGGTGCAACATTTCATATATAAATATATTTTCTAACATCAGTTCCATTAAGTTTTGAATGAAAATATTCGGCGAAATCGGCGACTATTTTCATATTTTTTTTATCTGATGATGTAAAATTTAGAAATGGTTGCTTGTTTATCGATAATCTGTGCTCTTGTGAGAATTACATAAACATATATATATATATATATATATATATATATATATATAAACAAATTTAAAAAAGAACTAATTTTCTATGACCATAATAAGCAAACAGCTTTTGCACCATAATTATAATTCGATTTGGTTCCAGCTCTCCAAAGAATTTCGGAACGAAGAAACTTTGGATTGAGTCTGTGCAAAGAGAAAGTGAATGGTATCCCAATGCCCGTACTGCCACATTCATTCAGAGTCAAGAAAGGGTTTAGAGCATTTTGAGGACAAGTTTAGCCACTTTCATTAAAATTGTGGTTACTTTTTAACTAAATCGTTCTGCAAATCGTGTGACCATGTGTTCAAAAACAGAGCAAATTTATGATCTTATATTTTTAATGATTGTGTCAAATCTAGATATGAGAAATTTTTTTCTTTTTAATTTCTTTTACGAGGTCGTTCATCGGGAAGAATATTTTCCAATCTTTATATTAACATTGAATTTGATTAACCACCTATTGAAAATAATTTTATAAATTTAAGCATATTTATTACTAAAGTATATTTAAATTTTCTGAAAAAATAGGGGACATGAATCCCCATACAAACATTTGTTATATGCTTATAATTTTTAAAGGACAATGATAATACAAGAACAGCTATTGAGTCAAGAATGGGTATATGTTTAACTTATATGTTATATGAATTTATAAATGAATTATGGCGTTGCTACAAAAATAAGTACTTATACTAAATGTAGTTTGGGAACAAATATGATGGCGGGGAAGATGTTGGTGAGGTTGCTGTTTAGTTGGTATGTGACACATGTACAATGCAAGACATTCCCACTTTGCTCTCGACTTACAACTTAAACTCTCAAAATAGTATTTGTGTTAACCGATTACGAGGAACTCAACCTCGTTAATTTTGTTTGACGATAATGAAAGATAAATAAACTAAGCAAATATAACCAAAACAATCTTACAAAAACCAAAGAGGTGATAAGACCTAATCGAAATTAATTTCAGATATGATTATGAAAATGTACCATTCTGAAATACTTTTCTGTTTGTATATTTTTTTAACGTGGTCGACAATAAAATTATGTAAAAAAAAATTTAACGAAAATATTTAAACTTCACCTTTCTCGAGCGTCGTCTTGGAGGGAAAACTCGGTTAAATTTTATGCGTTTTCGTAATTTCTCCAAGGAACTTTCATAATTTCATTCTGAACGCTCGTCGCTTCGTCTCTCGCTCTCTCAAGTGAATAAAGTTTAGAATGTTAGGAAATTGCATTTCTCCAACGGTATTCAGGTTTATTTTGCCAAGTCAACGCAAGCGAAAAAGTTACGTAGCAAAATATCAAGAACTTCTTCAATCCCGCAATGCACATGTAATTACCAGTTTCCTGAAAAGTAACTATAATTAATTTAGGTTTTATATAGATATTCACACAAAATTTAGGTTTTATAAATAATTACCATAAAGGTTTAGTAATTCGAAAACAATACAATGCCGGGTCATTTAATATCAAGCTTAATAGCAGTAACCCGCGGCGTCACTCGTGATAATTTGAATAAGATGATGAAATTTACATGTGCAACAGATTACATATACGCATTGTGCCATCTATTGACCTGTCATAGAACTAAATTTGGACACATTTAAATTTAATCCTGAAAGATATACGCTATTTCCCGGATCTTAAATATAGCATATGTGTCAAACATATGATAAACATAAACTTTATCATATCATTACGTATTTAAGAGTAATGAATCATCAACTATTTAGATTTCATGGAAATCACCTAGCCGTTTTTATGTTATTGAGCAACAAACATACTTCATAGTATTAATATTTTAAGTGGAAGAATCTGCAAGTGATATGAAATTCGTTATTCCACCACACGAACTATACCAAATCCAAATGATGACAATTCATTGTTTGGTTGCAATAAAGCAAAATGTTTTGGTAACAAATAAAAATTGTTTTTTGTATATAAAATATATATCCAGGCCATAGATCGTAAGTAGATTTTTCTCAGTGATACTTACCTTATTTGTTATATTCGATCAATGTGTTGAATGAAAATATTGCTACTCTAAAACTTAGGGATATTTAAATATTGACGACTAAATTCAAACGTACTCATTGCAGCTAAATCACTGATTTTTAAAAATTGTTTAAAATATCTATCATGTAATTAACAAAATGTCTAAAAATCACCATTATGGAACACGTCTCCTACACTGAATGATAACTACAATTCTTTCAAAATATCGAATAATTCATACTCCTTTAGTTCGTTTATTCAATTCGGGATGAGCCGTTGTCAAGATCGTTGAGACTTATGAGGAATAATATTATGAGAAATAAAAACCGATACATACAACATATAGTGTAACCGTATATTATTTGTAAATATACAATTGTAAATATCACTAAACATAATATACTTAACACTAACTTCATATCTTTGGGAATTTGTTTTTGATGACATTCTTGATTCTCTCTGTTTTATTTTCTACATTCTTTAGGCTATACTAGCAAACAAGTCGCATCGGTTTTATTTATATTCATCGATATAAAAACAATTTTTCATTTAATATTCATCGATATCAAAACAATTCAAATAAATAGGTCATTCTAAAGTAAAAAATTACAAACGCAGTATTCACAACGTAAACTATCAGAACAAATATTGCTGTGACGCTACGGCCATATTGCGTTGCGCTATTTGTTTACGGCACCGTATTATTTATTATATTCCCATATCAAATTTAATCTCAAAAAAGGGGGGTAAATTATATTAAGTATGATATTTGACGTTTACTAGAAGGAAACTTACCATAAATAACAATGATTTGTAGTGAAAATAAGTTCACGAGGATTCGACCAAAACTTTTGTTATTAAATTCCACCTCCAAGCTTTATCGACATAATTCGGAATGATTAATATGATTAAAAAAAAATATGGCTGGTATTGATTTAATGGGTATTGTATATATTTGAGTATGGTATTTATTTAAGACGTCTTAAATCAAGGTATACACATATATATATATATATATATATATATATATATATATATATATATATGTGTGTGTATATATATATGTATATATATATGTATATATATATATATATATATGTACATATATATACATATACATATACGTGTATGAATTGTGACTGGAAAAAGATATTTTATTTCGCGGTAAAGGTTTCGTAAGTTCATTTATGGAAGAAAAACTACTTGTGTAGAAAAATGACGTGAAACCAATTGATTTATTCAATTATAATATAAGCCAGACTATTTTGTTAATTGTGAGTTTTACTTACAAATGTCATGTTTTCTAACTAGCATATAAATAATGTATAAATTAAAATTCTCGGTATTTACATTCTATTTTTTATAACTAGAAATTAACTCATACATCAAAACATACAGGCAGTGGTCATCGAGCATTGTATTATATAGTACAGTACCACATATGACACATATGCAGAAAATACGTTCCGTTTCATGTTTTGATTGAAACTGAAGGCTACGTATAACAATGTTACATTTTGTAATATTAAAAGGATATTTATGATTATTTGTAATTATATTTATTATGTTAATATTTATTAAACAATGATCGCACAATAATAATAAAACAATATATATACTCGCATAAAATGCGTATAGTCAAATTTAATCGTTGTGATATAACATAGGAAGTTACAAATATATTTACTTGGTAATTTATACTGTACGAGCTATCCTTGCAGTGGTTTATCTATTCATTATTTTTCGTTCCTCATCGCATGTCACTTTCGTTATAGGGTCTGATGACCCTATAATTTAATGTTCCGCTTTCACGTTTTCCACTTTCCGTTGGTAGAAGCGACAAACGTACTTCTATTGCACATTCGTCACTTACGCAAATATAATTCGGATTTTAAAACAAGGACTTATTTAAGATAAATTACACTCTAAAATTTATTTACTTTTAAGATTTCAATCTCTTGCTAATAAAGAAAATATTTTTTTTTATTTAACCATCGTCTACCATTCTAACTTATACGATATCTTTACCAGGCAATAGTGATAACATGCATAAGTTAAAAAAAAAGATAATGAAATGCGCAGATAAGAGGTGAAATTAAGATCAATGGAAATTTTATTATATAAACAGGAATAAATATTTTATTTTATGTAAATACGATTCTACTTCTAAAATTATTATAAAATTCTATGTGATCGATCCAGCCGATCTTGTCAGTACATATTGCGCTGCCCACGCTGTCTCGTGCCCTGAAAATTATTTATTAGCAAACAGCATGTAAAGTAAAATTTTATTGAAATAAAAATTATTGGTTTATAAACAATCTACACAGAAGGTTTGCTTGTCAAAGTGACAATTAAGAGTAATAAATCCAGTTCTAAAAGTATAGAATAATGTCTAACTCCAGTTGCCCACTCTGATAGTAGGCGACTGAACTTCTTATTTCAAACGTTTTTGAAATGAAAAGAAGATGATTTATTATCAAATGATTTCTAACCACTGTCTAATATAGATCTTTTTGTTGTTTATAAATTTATGCTGTTCAAATATCCATATTAAGGTTAAAATTTTGGCAAAACTGTAATATATTTTATGTACAGTACAATAGTTACCGATACCAATTTACAAATCGATCGTGAAAATATTGAATGCATATTATATATAATGTGTCATTGGTAATATAAATTTAACGAAGGAACTGAAAATTTATAAATACATCTGTATCCTTTTCCACTTATCACAAATCGGTTAGTTGTGAAATGTTGAGAGCAATTGGTATTGTTTCATGTTGGTAACCAATTGTAATTAGGATCACACTTCAAAATATTTATACATTGTTCTCTAAGTACTTTATTTTTTTAAAATATTTAAAATAAATAATAAAAGAAACAAATTTTAATAAATATAGGGATTATATTAAGCTACCAATAAAAGGGTTAAAAAAATATCATTCTAGGATGTAAGTCAGAAAATATTGAAGTAACAATAGATTTAATATATTAAAAAGAACGTAATTTAATAGCCCTAAAGTGAAGAAAGAAAAGTTTATTATTTAATAGCCCTGAAGTGAAGAAGAAAGAAAAGAAAGAAATTCACAATTGAAAAAAATAAAAGCATTGACAGCGTGGTGAAACAAGAGATACATTCCATACTTTTAATTAATATTTTGCTTATCATAAATTAAACCCTTAAACGTCAAAATGTTTCACTTAAAATATATCACCATTTAAAATTTAATTCACTAGTATATAGTCATCCAAATTATATCCAAAATGTGGCGGTGAACAGTACGGGTAGACGTATTTATGATAACTAACATGGTTTTTAACTTCACACGCCTAGTGCTATGGTTTTCTACTTTTCGATGGATCAGTTCAACTAACTTTAAAACGTGCGACGTGTGTTCGGTTACACGAAACATGTCAACATACGCGCAGTTTTTACGCGAAATTAGCACTTGCTGATCTTTAAAATATTAATAATTCTAAACTTGTTTCAAAACGTCCTTGATAATTTCCATGTTGTAAAGTTTGCTCCAAAGGGATAAAATATTTTAACTAAGAGTAAGATTTTAAATAAACAAATGGAAAAAAGCATTACTTGTTACATTCTTGACACTCACAGTCAAAAACAATAAAATATGCCGTGACAATTTTTGTCAAAATAAAAGGGCCACAATAAATCTTGACCTCGCTAATAGAATGATAGAACGTTAACGCTTTTAGCTCTCGTTAAAGTAATAACAAATATTATGATACTGGTAGAGCACATTTTATCCTTTAGCAAGGTTTCTATCCCATTTTCCCGTCGCGACCTTCTCTCAGGCTTGATCCTGACGACAGCGTTATATCATTTGGAGCAATGCGTCTTTGTATGTGTGTAGTCTTAATATTGTTGTATACGTGTACATATGAGGGAATAAACTCACTAGTCATCTGATATTCAGCATTCATTGAAAGATGAGCTAATATTGAACACATTTGAGGCTGCATATTCAGAGATTCATAATTCCATTGATTTCATTCCTTTAACTGTTCCTTAGACCCCGTTATGTCTCTTGCTCTTAGCGAACTGACAGTCAACCTTTTATTTGGAGTATGCCGCTAAGCAATGTAGATGAATTAAGGAACATCATACATAATTATGAAGTTGTGAATAAAATTAGAGAATTTTCGAAATATTAAAAAATTTTCGAAATATTTCACCTCAGTTAATTGGTTTTCGTCATGGTGTGATTTTATTAGTCTGAATTATTTTTGCGTTTTAAACATTTGTATAAGGGTTGAGGTTATGCAGCTATGTTAGTATGTATGAATCGTGTCTAGAAATTTGGGCAAGCATGAAGCAATATAAATGGAAAACTTAGTAGCGGCACTAAATCCGGGAAGGAGTCTTTCTCACTAAAGTATCAAAATTTACACGCTAATGAAGCTGTAGGCAAAACCTACAGATTTACATAGAAGTGAAAATCTGCAAAATTATTTGTTACCTATTAATTTGGTAAGTACCAGACCAATCACTAAAAATGCATTAGTAATGACTGTGCCACAGAATACCATGTAAACTTTCCATCCCAAATCCATTTCCATCCAAAACTATGTTTTCTAACCGATAAATGGCATTACAATGTCGGTAAATGTTTGCTTCCAATATCCAACAAGTTCTGAGAGGATCCTTACAGCTAACACTGGTTCCGATCTCCATTTAGATATTAAGCCCATGTGTAATATTCATAGATCAAGAATAAGTATTAAAAGTTTCTAATTTCATATGAGCAAAGTCACGGGTGATAGTGGAAATGAAATAATTCCCATATTTAAATGTTAATTATCCCGGCACTGAACTGTTTCAGTTGATCGTATTGAAGAATTACTTGTAGCTAAATGAATGGGTAAATATTGCAACTTACACTACCTATAAAATTAGTGTACACCCATCACACTTGGCCAATTTTGGCTACTAAAATTGAGTATGAAGATGTGTGTAGACCAAGCTAGACAGAGAAAAAAGAATTACTGCAGATGTCACTAACTCAAATTATAACTAAATAAATTAATCCAATGGTATAAGTTCTACTAACCAACATGTCGGCCTTGTTTAGGAATGATAGAGCGACAACCACCAGATAACGGCCATTAATTATGGAAGCGGTCAGGTAACGAATCGTTTGCCGGCCCCTAAGTGACTTCACCAGCGATATCATCCATGAATAATTAGGTCTGCTCTAGAAATAATTAGATTGTTTATGGTCAATTAGGTTCATATGCTGTTCTATTTATGGAGAGCGTTAAATATAACGCGGAAAAAATTTACTCTTTATGTGGTTGTAGAGATATGGCAAAGATTTATTTCGATTAACTGTTGATTAAAAACCAACATTTTTGTAATGCCATTAAAATAAATATTAATATGTAAATGTAGTACGTTAATAGCAAAATGCTAAAAATTGTTCGAGAATCTAAATGAAACAAAATTTACACACAATACGAATTACTGTATAAAATACTTATTCAAATTGGAGAGATAAATATACTTGTTCATAAAGTTGAAAGTGCGATTGATATTCAAATTTTAAAGTCATTATAAATTGACTTACGTGTAATTAAATTAAATCGACACGACATACATTACAAGAAAATGAAAAGCAAATAATCAACGCCGTTTACACTTATAAACCGAAAAACCACAAAAACCAAAACTGTAACATCCCAAAAGATGCATTTATTAAAAACTCATCCATGGAGAATTCGTGACAAAAGACATACGAATATAAAAACAAATAGATATCAAAATATATCCGTACATTACAAATATATACCTGCACGTAACAAAACACATGTGAGTAGATAACAGATACAAAGAAATAAATAACAAAATACATCCAAATATACAAAAAACATATACAAAGATACTAATGAATACTTGTATCTTGTTCAAAACCTTTTAAAATATTATTGTCCGATTATATAAGCCTTGAAAATATTTCACCTATTGTTATATCCATCAGTATAATTTTCATATCCTTCATCATGGCTGACTACCTTCTTATTTTTCACAAACTCACAATCCCATAACAATGAACTCAGTAAGAACTATAAATCCCGACATCTAGTGAGAACCGCGATCGATGCTCCGCGTCAAGGGTGATCGCCCGCATCTCCACTGAGGGCAGAAGCCTTTCAAGATATGTACCTTTTATCACGGTAAATCTCAGTATGGTTGTAGTGGACACATGCATATCGTAATAAATGCGGTGAATAAAATTATATTTTCGATGCTTTTGTGTTTTATTGTCTACAGTACTTAACGAATATTTATTTTAGAAAATTTGAATCTTTGGTATTCGAAGTTAATGGAAATTTGATTGACGAGACAAAAAGCAAAAAAGTATTTAGCTCGACATAAGGTATGATTTTTTATCTTTTAGAAACCATAACTAATATTCATCTTAGTTTCAGAGTTGAATAGAATATACACAAAAATAAAGACTTTACCTATTTAAAATTAATTATAGGGCGTTATTAAGTATCAAGTTAAAATACAGTGCGTTATAAAAATATAATTAAAGGCTGGTAATCAGAAAAACCCATGTCATTGTTAATTACATAAGACACCAGAATAATTAGTGTTATATTTTATAGCTTAGAAGATTATATAGAAAACACAAAGTTTACCTGTCACCAAGCTACAAAACGTAGCTAACAAAAATTGAGTTCGTATGTCTATTATGAATTTGTAATAAATATTTCAAATAAGAGAAACCGCAGGCAAATAAAAAGTATTATATGCTTAATTTACTTAAATATAAAGATCAATACTTAAACGGCTGATATGGTACTCTTTCTCTGTACACTTGGATGATATTTAATAACAGCACTTTATCAAAGTTAAGTACGCCGAACAATCCATGCAAAGAAGACGCTTATTCCTCTCATTGCATTATTAGTCATCAGGAATAAGAGATATCTGCGTAAAAATGAATATTCCAAGTTCAGACCTACATAGTCCCGAATATATCAAAAGTTTGTTCCCGAATTAATCTGCAGATTAATTCGGGAACAAACTTCTGATATGCTAAACAGAACTTTGTTTTGTTTCAATACAGATTATGCAAATAATTGAGCTCGGCTTTTAGTTTGAAAAAGAAGGATGAACATATAAATATACAACTGTTACAAAAACAAGACTGTGGATTATAAAGCAGTACAAGAATTTACGAATACGGTAATCTGATCCGTCGCTACCTGATCGAAGACACGTGAAAACGTGGACTTATTCTAATTAAGTAACATATTTTAGAAAGAATATTCAAAATTACGGATTTAAAAATAATACACATGAAAAAAAAAGTGTTTTATTATTTTCATCCCATCTGGACAACATTCGTAGTACATACACACTTTATAAATATCAACTATCGTCCAAATTATATCTTTTCAGAATAATAGGATGGGCAGAATTAAAAATTGTTTTCATTTCATCGCTTTCAATAAATATCCATGAATATATCGTGAGAATACAATTAAAAAATATAATTAAGAATGAAGAAGGAAGTGAATAAAGACTTTAAAAGCTCGAAAATACATACTTTAAGAGCATAGTGAAGTATATTTAAATTTTTTGGTTTATATTTGAAATAAAAACTTTAAGAGCATAGTGAATTGAAAAAAAATTGAATTATATTTTAAATAAAGACTTTAAGAGCATAGTGAATTATATTTAAAATGTTTGGTATACAATATTAAAAAAGTGTATAATATTACAATTTTCAGTGTTATATTGTTTGATATCGATAAACATATATAAAAATCCTTAAATTTTGTGAAATGCCTCCGTTAATAAATCTACATAATTAAATCACTTCCGTTTGAAGGTGAAACATTTGACACCAATAGCAACAAAGTTAAAAAAATAATCGTCATACAGCGAGTGATTGAATTGTTATAATATTGAGTTGAATATATCGCTGAAGAAATAGAATGCAGTTAAAATATGAGCCTTACCTTTGACCACATAAACTGACATAATTATAGTCGGTCAATAACATTCGATCATAGTTCCAGAAAATCGTACTTATAATCTTTCTGGCAGATTAATTCACTATTTATTGCTAGAATATCATTAAATATATTCACCTTGGGTGATATTCCAGCGATAAATAATCGGTGTCAAATCTTCGAGAATGTAAATATTTTCACTTGGTCGCATAATACCCAGAATGTATTAGAAGTTATATAAATCCGGCTGTTGTATCAAGTAACTTTTTTTTAAGTGTTCTTCCCCTTAATTATTGAAGGAAAAGCATACAGCATTATACTAATCGTTATTATACATAATCTTACATTCTCTTGTAAAATTATAGTTAAAAAAAATTATATGCTTATTTTTTACTTAATTATTGCGATCAAAGAAGAAGTTAGTATTGAATTTGCGTATTTATGGAGAAAAAAATGCAGTGTTATGTAGATATACTATTTATAGAGAAAAAAATGTAGTGATATAGACTGTGTGGGATTTTGTATGAAAAAGATAGTTATAAATTACAGCATAATAATAAAAAAAAACCATAGCATAAAAATGCAATCGATTTTTTAAGGGTAAAAAGAATAAAGATTTGGATGTTCTGCAGCCGCGGTGTAGTCAATTCGTTATGGTTTTTATTACTGGACTATTTTAGTAACTGTAAGAACGATATAAATAAACTTAACTAAACCCATAATTAAATAAGTTAATTTAAGGCGCCCAACGAATAAATGACCTAACTGCGGTCTTTGTGACGAACGATGAAGCGATAAAGGCAGGGTAAAGGCCATTAATAACGAAAACCTGACTGCTCCCGAAATCATCCGTCTACCTCTAAACGACTTGACTAGCGATTGTTATCCATAGACTATTATATCTTCTATTAGATAATAAGACGTGGTACATACTGTTAGGTGAGCATCGTGACATGGTATAATATTTAAATGACGATTAAAAAAAATTAAAAGATTTGTTATTAGAAAGATGATCGTGAAAATTACTTGTAAGGTCTGTGGAAAAACTATACCTTTGAATTACGTTGTGTTAGGTGTTTAATGTAAATGGTAAATAAGAAAAACTAAGTGATGTAGAAACTTCTAAAAAAATGTCTAAAAAATTAATAGTCTCATATATTCTAAGAAATTCATTCAAGAAAGGAGACTAATTAAATTTATACAAAAGACAGAATTGCTATACAAAAAATCACTTGAACTTAGATGGGAAATAGAATAGGCAAAATCAGAGAAATATTAAAAATTAGGCGAGGAAAACCTTTTTACAAGATCTTCAAAAGTGCTCCAATACTGTGGAGAAATATTTATGTAGACACCTGAATTGTAGCCTGAATTGTAAATACATTAAGAATTAAAATTTAAAAAAAGATTAAAATATAATTCAAGGTAGACAAGGTATTGAATATGTTAATAATACTGTTGAATGCGTAAGTTATTGAAAACGTGCATAGACATGTGAAGACATTATTTATTTCACATATTCAACTAATCAAGATCTAAAGAGTAGCATTTAAATCCTTCCTTTCCTTCAAAAACACATGTAAATCCTTCCTGTCCTTCAAAAACACATAAAAAATACATATACGTATGTAACAAAATACAAATGAACACATAAAAAATACTTATAAATATAAGCAAAAACAGAATGAAATATATAAGTATTGACAACTCTCAATAACAATTAAAGCAAATGAACGGCTACAAATATTCGCCCTTTTGAAGGTTTAATGGCTTCATGTATTCTACGTCACTGGCTACAAATTGTAACCAGCCTTATGACTCCCGAACAACAAAATTCAGATAGTTTTTAAATTTATAGGTGGTTTAAAATGTCACATACAAGTACTCACCCAAATACAATAAAAACATTACTTTCCCGCTATCAATTTAATATGATTCTAATTTAAAACACAACAATTTTTGGAAGAGAAATTACTAATCAATAGAAATTACCGTCTCGTCTCTTTGAGGCACAAATAGACTCAAAGACATTATTTGTGTTTAGCTAGAGAAATAATGCTTTTCATCATTATATCAACTACAGATTATGAATTAAGACCAATGATCAAGCTGACAGTAATTCATGCTGACGTTTTCAACAGTGTACCTAATTACAATTAACGACGTGATATTTTGCTTCCTCTGAGTTGAATTCTAATTCTATAATCGAATGAACGAAATCTTTCATTATGATTTTGTTCCCTAAAACGTAGGGAGCACGTGGTCTCGTTTATTTCAAAATATTTTGATTGAGAAGAACCATTTAGAAATATTTAAATATACATTCTCAGTTTTCATTACTGTCATTTATCATGCGATATTATTACAAAAATCATTCACAATAATATTGAAGAATATTTTTTTACCACATTCTTTAAAAAAAAATTATAGGCAAACAATTTTTCACAAATTATTTTTCTGATCCCGGGAATTTTCTGCAATTTCACTGATCTTTACAACTAAAAGCATAATTTAACATCATAATAATACTTGCAAGTTTGTGAAATTTTGCAATAATCGAATTATAGGCTCGTGTTATCGATGTAACTTTGAAATCTTAATAGTTGTTAATTTATACAGTTGCTCTAAGAGTTTGCTTAACGAATACATTTCTTATAAATTATTTTCACCATCTCTTTCTGATTGAGTTCCTCACCTTGTAAAAAAATATTCCGTTAAAAGATAAACAGAAATTCGTTAAGTTAAATTTGTATTTGAAATTTCCAGATATTGAATTTTACAAACAAGTCTTTTTCGCACGAATAATTTGTTTCTGTTCTGCATGATATCTCTATGCTTCCCTGTACATAGATTTTTTTATTAAATTTTGGATGATCTTGGGACGCAGATGTGTACCGCAAACCATTTGCGAAATTACTGTTCTATTTGAATATTTTATGCAGGACAATCAGTCCGGATATGATGCAGAAACTAACACATAACAAAAGGTTATACAACTATAGTTAATGTTAAACAATTTTTAGAAACTTCTTTTTTTCCTGTACAAGTTGTTTTTGTTGAATTTTTTTATCAATCCAATTTGTCAATTTCAGAATATTTCTGCACAATATTTCAATTTTATTCATATATTATTTCCTTATCAGCTTAAAGAATCAGATACGATGTTCTGCTTATGTTTTTGGAATATATTTCTAGATATTTTCTTTTTATGGACATTTGGGAAAAAGAAGAAAGAACTTTCGTCTATTGAATTTAATTTTCTTTTGAATCAACATCGTTTTTGAATAAGATTTTCATCTGTTGAATCAAGTCTATTAACTGAACAGTAATTCGATAAAGTTTTATGCTTCTTTAATTCTATGCCGATTGGTTGAAAATTGACACATAAATTCTGTAAACGGAGCCTCCGTTAATACATGAACGATCTGTTTTTTTAAATTTAAATCGAGGGTGACAATTTTTTTTTCATCCACCTTTATCAAGTAAAATGCAAGTAAAAGTAGAAGCCTGTATTCTTCGAAATATACTGCCAAGGATACACGTTAGCAAGGTTTGGATAGGATGACAGAAAAGTAATCATTTCAAGAATTGAAAACAGTTACTTTTTGGCGTAAAAACATCAACAAGTAAGTGATCTCAATTCGTCAGTTTGCTTGTTAGTTTAATACGATAACCGGTCGAAATTTCTTGTTACAAAATACCGCCAGATTTAAATCATTAATAACTACGAAATTAATAATACATTAACAATGCTTGAGCCCACAACGAATAGGGCATATCTGTACGTGTTTGTCGTGTAGCATTTTTTTTGTTTGATACCATCGGTCTAGTGTAGGAGCATACGCGTGATTGTTGCGAATTAACGTTGTTTAAAGTTATAAATTAGTGTAAAAACATATTTATCTAGAATGTTAACTTTTTACGCGTCAATGTGAAGAGATTGCAAAGAACTACTTGGACCCATAATGAGACATTAAGAAAATTTGCAGAAATATAAGTATAAATCGGTATTAATTAAAAAAATCGGAAAATTACGGAAAATGGAAAATGTCATCTCATATGAGTCGTAAGTCTCATAAAACGTAAGTTGTTGTTATTGTTGTCGTGTCCTCATGAGATGAAGAATATCTCATATGGAAAAATCGCCAGAGCCTCGAAAGGTTGGACTTCTACCAGAACGGAAATCGAACCCGGGTTTTCGCGGTGCGCGGTCTAGCGCTCAACCCAACATACCACGGTGACTACATAAAACGTAAGTCTCACGTCAAAAAGAACCTAAGAAGCCTAAAATCTCTAGTACCGAATTAGCAAGAACGGTTTTTTACAACAAGAGCTACAAAAACCTCGAAAATAAAATGAAACAAAGACCCAAAGCCATTAAGTAGCTGGTCATACAGCGTCCAGTGACAGTCCCCATTATAGAATAGTATTAAATAAATTGGTAATTAAATTACATAGTAATACGAAACATTTGTTATGATTTTCTCCCGAAGTTTTTACATAAAATCTACGGCGCGACCCCGAATTGCGTCTTTTGGTTTCTCTTTTTTCCTTCTCCACTGTTACTTTACGACAGCACTCGGTCGCACTCTGCAAAATGAGTCGTATAAAGTTATAGAAACTGTGTGGAAATTTCAAATACAAATTTAACTTAACGAATTTCCGTTTATCTTTTAACGGAATATTTTTTTACAAGGTGAGGAACTCAATCAGAAAGAGATGGTGAAAATAATTTATAAGAAATGTATTCGTTAAGCAAACTCTTAGAGCAACTGTATAAATTAACAACTATTAAGATTTCAAAGTTACATCGATAACACGAGCCTATAATTCGATTATTGCAAAATTTCACAAACTTGCAAGTATTATTATGATGTTAAATTATGCTTTTAGTTGTAAAGATCAGTGAAATTTAATCAAAATTTATCATAATGCAATTTTTATTGAAATAAACTAGCATATTTGCTCTGAAATGCATATTTCTATGTAAATATATATTATTAGAAAATACATCCTTGACAATATTCTAATAATAAATATTCGGTTTCAAATCTTTAAGAATTATGCAGGTATTTTGACTCGGCGGCATAATACCCAAAACATGCAAAAGAATATATAGATACCGCCGTTGCATTAGTTAATTTTTTTACTAAGTTATTCAAGGAATGTCCAACAACACAGAAATTTAAGTAAGAGAAAACTGCTTGGTAGGATAAGGAGAAATATATATATATATATATATATATATATATATATATATATATATATGTATGTATATATATATATATATATATATATGTATATATATATATATATATATATATATATATATATATATATATACATTCACATTATTTCTCACCCTCTCCCTTCGTATGCCAATAATATAAAAAGCATTATTACATGTTTGTTACTAAATTAAGCCTTGATAAATTTTCATAACAATTAGCTTGTGATTCCAGTTATCACGTAACCTGTTTGTAACTCGATAAAAGGCATAATTTCCCTAATACGTAGCTCATTGTTTTTATTACATAATAAAAATTATATACTACCACCTATTTGTAGCTGGCGCAGTGTGTATTTTAAAAACTCATTGCCTCAATCGAAAATCCGCATAGATGATAGCTGGTTGGTTTTTAAATGTAATGAAAATATAATTTGTTTTATTACTTCTGTTTCAAGCAACAGGGAATGTAATTCCAAATAAAAACATGAGAACATGTAATATTATCCACATTGAATAACAATTTCTAGTACGTTACATATTTTATTACGGTCAATAAAAATACGATTCACTTATCGCTTGAGTTTAATTCACACGTCAGTTCTTTTATTAACTGACTGGCTTTTATTAACCATGGAATTTTCTGGCATTTATCATTTCTAAATAATGAATTAGTAACTTTCGGCGATTCGTCAATTCGTAGTTTCTTTTTGCTGTGCTTTCCCATAATTTACTCTTGTAACAAATGTACGGAATCGAAATAACGACATATTATCTATAAAAAATAATAATATGTAATATAATCAGTACACAAAGGTGAAAATTTAGGTGCAGGAAGATACATTACAACTTACATAAACATATTTTATTCCTGAAAATACTGTGACGTCTCAAAACCTCTTACAAACACCCGCCGTATAAAGTTGATTACGAAACCGACCAGTATTTTAAATAAAGAGTGAAATTGAGGATAAATAAATCACTTCCTTGCACTCACCGTCGGAGATAATTGGGTATGCCGTTACAGTTATTGGTGAAATAAAAGAATCTCATTAAATCTTGACCCTGATAATTGGACGATACAACGTAACAGCCTTTCACTCACGTTGGAGCATCAAAAAATATTATTGTCCTGGTAGTGGCACGTACTTATCCCTTAGCGACGACATTATTTGCTTCGCTTCACGACCTTTCATTGACCTTGATGCCGACCTCATATCGTTAAGGATCATTCATCTTTATATGCTTACAGTATTGTTACTACTGTGTACATATATACTGTAAAGCCACGGACAAACTCGTCAACCGAGATATATTCAGCATCGCTTGAGTGATGGGTAAATATTTAACACTTTTAGGGCTGCCTATCCGAAGACCGAACATTTTATGGATTTCTCAATTTTGTTTTACCCTCCTCTCGATAACAGATGTGAATATTTTAAACGAATGAATATAAAAACTTCCGAAATGTAGATACTGGTGTGTCTAATTTCTTTTGAACTTTACATTTTGCTTGTTTCCAAAGTTAGTCCCTCACAACTAATTATCTCTACAGATCCGATTCAAATATTAAGCGCGTGTACGACACCTACATATGGAGAATAGAAGTTAAACATTTCTAATTTCACCTCAGTAAAGCCGGAGGTAACAGCTAGTATAAAATAATTCTTATATTTAATAAATGGATAGTTCAAGAAACTATAAAAAAACGGTTTTAAATATATTGCATATATATATATATATTTATATATATATACATATATATATATATATATATATATATATATATATATATATGTATATATACATATATATATATATATATATATATATATATATATATATATATATATATATAAAGCAAATAAATTATTATTGAACCTATTATATCTGTCTGCCCAGTAAGTACTTTAGTGTAAGCCGTGTGTGTTACGGATTATAATACCCGAGTGTCAACCGTGGGGTGCTTTGTTTTGTAATTTAACTGAAATGTCAAGTAATTTGAATAACGTGATAATGATTTGAGAAGTAAATCACTTGATTTATAGTCTAAGATCCGAAATAAGAACGACCTTCACCGATTTGATAACCAGGTGAAAATTATATTTTAAAGAATAAAATATGTTTGTGAACGTGTATCAATAAGGTTGCTATAAAAAAAATGTTCATGGCTATGATTAATTAAAATTATAAAAAAGTATTATTTTTTCAAATTTGACTGTCTTGGTTGCCAAATGACTCATAGTCTAATTGAAAGTATACAACATTGCTATATGCAGTTGATCGGTTGCCTACCTTTTTCTGTTCCCTTTTACCTGGTAGCCGCATGCAAACAGGTAAATTGATATTAGTAATTGCGCTCATCTGCTTACCACGATATTTATATATCAAAATGTAGGTAAATTTATTATGAGTAGAGTAGTATAAGGTTGCTCAAGAAAATCTGTTCATAGATTACGGTAGCTAGGCTTTGAAGTTGCGAAAATTGGAGCATGTAAATATGTGTGACAGAGAAGCGTTACTCGTACTGTACCATGCGATAAAGGAGGACGTAGTATAGCAGCTGTGCGATACTTGCCGGTAGAATATAAGAGAGTGCGCATGCTTCCTATTCGTAGTATAGACAAGGAAAAAATAGTATACTATAGAGGATCATTTTGGAGCATAATAAAATAAATAAGAGAAATAAAAAAATTGAGCGTAATAAAAAAACGTTCTCAAAATATGAAAAAAAATGTTTTTTTAAATTAATGTTTTTTATAAAACTAGATGAACATGTAAACCACTTTCAAAACGTATGAATAATAACAAAAATGAAATTCCACTTAAACATTGTAGCTTCTGCTTATTTCCATAAACTAGTGGTCGCCCAGTGGTCGAAATTCGACCATAATAAATTTAAATTATAAGTTATTTAATATAAATTATTAAAATATAATGTTCAAACATTATTAAGGTTCTATTGTCAAAGACTATATACTACTATAACCACAGATTTCGCCAACGCTGTTATTTTCCTATTTAAAAAAAATAAATTATATGGAATTCAAAAAGGAGAAAAATGAAGATTCCCTATTTTAAAAAAAAATTATTGAAACAGAACATGCTGTAAGATGATGCGAAATAAAAAAAATATGCGGTAAAAAATGCTCTCCATTGAATAGCATTTTTATCGCATATTGCGATAATATAATTAACGATTTAAAACTTCTCTGAAAACAATGTTTTTTGTAAAAACTCTTTCATCGTTTGCTAAACGTCATTGACGTTTAGCAAACGATGAAAGAGTTTTTGATATTGATATTCGGAAATATAAAACCTTAAACCATCGAATGAACGGACTCTACTTGCTGCGACATACAATTGCCCATGTGTGAAAACTGGCCGAATCAATAAAGTTCCAACCTTTTGGAACGTTTGTACTTGAGACTTATTTATTGTCATCACAAATGCAGGTATTATAGGAAATTGTGTTCGTTGAAAGTTAAACGGTAAAATAGTTCCAGAGTACGTTAAAGTTATAGGTGGAATCAAAATTCTCTTACTGCGTGCGGCCCCAGGTAAAACTTCACAATCTATTGAATTTCGATGCATAAATTTGATGCGCATTCTTGTTCCATTGACTAATGCGTCCTTAGTATTTAGGTTTCTGATCAATAAAACTATGCAATTAACTTTCCATACTAACATATGCGGTGGTAAACCACTAATAGACAAAGAATTTTAAAACTCTACCGGATAGTTATTGATGTCATTGTCATTATCACAAATTATTTTATCATAGCAATGATATGTTCACTGTTCACCAGGAATTTGATTAAGTATATCAGTATTAACCAAAGTACAATCGTCATTTATAGGTGCTAAAATAACAGAGTTCAATATATTTTCTGAGAGTATGTTATTGGAAATATTTCCATACACCTCATCAATAATATTGTTTTTATCTCCTATTAATTGATGAGGTATTTCAATAACATTTTTACCAAACTGAGGGAATTGTGGGGCCTCATAATTATAATTTTTTTTCAAGGATTCTACAAATTCTATTTCATTTGGTAAAGCTCTTTCTAAAATGAGTATAGGCAATTTAAACACATTGTGTAAAAACCTACCTCCAAGTAATAAAGTTGAAGCTATGCCACTGAACCAACTGGGTTAGAATGGGGAATACAACTGGGGAATACAACGAAGATTAAGCGAATTTAATTTGTGAATTAATTCTGTTTGAGTGAATGTTTTGCCACAACCAGCGTAAGCGGTTAAACGGAAAACATTGGATCCAGTATCATGATACAAAATGTCACGAATAACTTGATCAATGAGAATATGCTGTTCAATATTTGCACTTTCATAATACTCACAAAACAGCATCTCTTTTTCTATTATATCAATAGTATTTTCTTCTTCTATTCTCTGCAAGTATGTGGGAACTGGTAAACCAAGAATTTGACAGGACAAATTATGAACATTCAAAATATCATCAATTTCTAATAGAGCTCTATTAAAGGATACTTCTTCGTTGTAAAGTCTTAAAAAATCTTCACTAAGATATACTTTAAATTCATTCCATAACGCTAATGTATTGGCTGGCACAGTTATTGCACAAACGTAACCAAATAAATTCCGCATTTGTTTTGGTGAATGTAATTCTTTTGATTCATTTAAACATTCCCGCCATTCATTATCATTTGAAGCTATTCAGCGAGCATTGCACGCTTCAACAAAAGAAGGGTATAAAAATTCATTGTATGTTCTAACATCCTCGAATGATTTCGGATCACAGACATGTAAAATAAGCAATCGTAAGTGAAAAAGTTTGATGTCTTTGGTGACACTACATAATCCTTGTAATGATTTTATCACCTCCACGGCTTCTCTTCTTCCATTTATTTCGGGAATCTTCCCACACATAATGCATAGGAATTTCAGTATATTTATACTCTCGTGTGATGGATCTGATCGATTCAACTCAAAAAATGCTAATAATTTTGTCTGTCTTTCATTATCAATTACTTGACGTTCTTACCCTTCTCGGAAGTAAACATACTGTCGACGCGGTAAATGAATATCAAGTCTGATTATGTGTGTGACTGCAAATGCATTGGTAATTCATAGATGCGCAATATGGCTTCTGTTGATCCGACATAACGACCAATTAAAAAAATGGTAACTTCATTAATTTCTATATTTTGACCTTGTTCATTTCCACCAGACTCTCGTTCAACAGATGCACTGTCATAGCCTTTATACACATATTTATAAACGTATTTGACACTTTTGACTGTAGTAAATACTTCAACATTTATATGGCAATTAAATTTAGCAAGTAAATATGGATTGTATGGTACAACATACCGATTGTCAAGCAACTACCACGAACTTCTGCATTAGTACCATTATCAAGTCTTCTGCATACCCGTTTAACGATTCACATGTAGTTTCATTAAATCGTTTTGGATACTCTTTTATACATTTTCCATCTCTCATACACACAGAATTAGGATTAAGTACTCCGCTTGGACCACATAAACATACATCATATGTTTTACAACATATTTATGTAATGTTGGATGTGTTTCAATGTGAGGAATCTCCGCAGATACAACTTTATCAATATCTTTAGCATTAACAATTTTATCTTGCTCGTTTAAAGTGAGTAAAATGTGAGAATGAGGCAATCCTCTTTTTGAAAATTCCATTGTATAAATGAGTTCTTCAACTTTACCAAAGATATTATTTTTTATAAGGCCCTCTATGAATGCTTTCAACTTTGACTTGAATACACGCACAATAATATCAGGTCTAAAATTAGCAGCTTCACCTACACCAATATTGTTAACTATTTCTTGCCAACTTGGATTGCAAGTCATTGTAATAAATAAAGATGGTTTTCTGAAATGTTTTACAATTGATATTGCATCTAAATAATTCTGATACATAATTCTTGGAGATCCATTGAATGAAGATGGTAAAATTACTCTACGACCCACATTCCTGGCATTCATGTTCAATACTGAGTAGTCTGTTAAATTGTTGTAAACTTCAGACCTAAGAATTATTTGATTTTGTCGAATGAAATGTAATCTTGAGCCCTCTATTCTCACATACATATCAACTATCCACTGCAGAAATAATTTTTTGTGAATGGTGCTACATGCTGAAATCTTCTCTAATCGCAAGGCTGCATACTGAAGCATGGCTAATTTTTTTCTGGGTGCTCTTGATTTAGATACGTTAGTGGGTACGTTATGAGGAATATTGATATGCCACCCAGTATCACCATTTGGAAAAAGTAATGGATGTCCTCAAGGGTCTAGTGATGAATTTAAAATTGAGATATGTTTGATGATACTATTAACTTTTGAAAATGAAATCATATTTCGTTCAAAGGTGGCTGACCATCAACTGTACTAAATATTACAGCTACATCAGTTTGAACTGCATCATTGAAATGGCGTTGATTTAAATCATGATTTACTTTAATGAGCATACAAATTTCTGTTTTTTATTTTCAACTCTGTGACAATGATGTTTCATTGCAATCAACCAAAGGATTACTGCGTTCCAATTCAAGAAATATTTTGCGCATTATATTGTTATTGCATGTTTGATTAAAATGTTGTAATCTATAATTGATAATATATAATTGATAATGTCCACATCATAAAAATCGAATTGCGCACAACATGATGAGCGACCATACGCCTCATTCATTGAACCTGATCTGTGATAAAAACATCATGTTTTTGAAATGATACACTCCACTTGTAACTGCCCCGCAAATTTTAGCTTCTGAGCTAACCATAGCAAATGATGAATTATATTTGCGAATGTTTTCAAAATAATTTTTTGCCTTACTTTTGATTGAAGGTTCGTTTGAAATAAGTCCATAATACAATGATTTAAAATAGTCATTTTGACTTAAGGGCGGTAATATTGCTTTACCCTTATGACAACATTAAGTGAATTCAGTCCTGTCACTTAAAGTCACTTCAGATTCAAAACTATTATAATTATTTAAATTTGCGTTTGGTCTATTAATATGTGTATGCGAAACAAACTATGAATATGACATTATCATAATTATGATTATTTTTGACATTCAGTAAGACTATGGACAAATAATATTAATCTCGGTTTGACCATAGACTTCAACTATAAACAAAATAGTACATATGTGTGTGTCAAACGAATGTATTTCTATTAAAAATCTATATTTCTCTTTCTATGTAAAAATATTAGCTTTCAGCACTCTTCTCCATATAAACTTTAACTGTGCCAAATTCAAATTCAAATCCTCCGGACGCGTAATTTTTGTAAAAAGGAGTATAAAGGTTTTGCTTCGCATATTAATATTTTGGTTATTATTAACCTTTAAATTATGGTTATTATTAACCTTTAAAAAACTGAATAATATTTTATTAAATTGTAATAACTCTAATTTCAGATAAAAGGTAAAATTTGTTACTACTATATATGTGAAAATAACAAAGTTAAAGCACAATAACTTAGAAACTGTCTGGCAGATAAACTACAATGGAAAGCCAGCGGAAAAATAAAGTTATGAACAACTCATATGTCAATATGTGTGTATATACATGTGTGTGTGTGTGTCAAACGCATGATAGTATGTGTAATGTTTTTTTTATTAATTTAATGTGTTTCTAATGCATTATTATATAAAAATTTTAGCTTTCCGTACTCCTCCATACAAACTTTAACTGTACCAAATTTCATACTCCTTCGTCCGCGTAATTTTCGTAAAAGAGGTACAACGTTTTTGCTTCACGTATTAATATTATGATTATTATTAATAATATTAAATTAAATGATAACAACTGTAATTCTAGATAAAGGATCAAATTTTTTACTATTATATATGAGAAAATAACAAAGTTGAAGCACAATAACTTGCGAACTGTCTGGCAGATAAACTACAATGGAAAGCCAGCGGGAAAATAAAACTATAGGCTACTCATATGTCAATTGTATGTATATACATGTGTGTGTCAAATGCATGGTAGTGTGTGTAATGTTTTATTTATTGATTTAATGTACTTTATAAGCATTATTATTGAAAAATATTAAGCGTTCTGCACTTCTCCTACATATAAACTATAAATATGCCAAATTTCATACTCCTCCGTCCGCGCAATTTTCGTAAAAAGGGGTCCAAAGTTTTTGCTTTACGTATTAATATATAGTTTAAAATTAATTTTCACTTAATTTTAAAGTTAAACTCATTCAATTCGCAATATTTTAATATTTTTGTTTTACTACCTTACGTAATGTGCTAAGTGAAAATAATTTTATTTCTCTCGTTTTGTTTCCCAAAATTGTTCTAATTTGTTCCCCAAAGTGTTTTTCTGATCCATATATGACAAAATAAGTATTAAAGTATCAACTAGGCGAATATAACAAATTCATAATTTTATACCAATTACTTACGTATAGTAAGCCGAAGATGAAAGATTCTTAGGCACTCTAAATTTTCAGTCTTGTATAAACACGGTCAATCCCTAATAAATATTTTTATGAAACTTGAACAATTTAACAAATGATCAAAAGCTTTGGCCGCGTCGTCTCAAAATGAGGTAAAAACAATGGCCACGACACTTTAAACGGATCCTGTTCAACGGAATAGCCTCGAGCGTCTAAATTAATTTCTTTAACTGTTTGCTTATTTTTAACTTTCGTTCCACTGCCGCGGATAAATTTTCTCTCTAAACTTTCTTTACAGAACTGATATATTAACCATTATTGAACTATACTTCAGTATTTGGACATAGCGTGAACATCTACATGGCTTTCAACTCTATTATATATAAATCTACTATAAAATTTGGAAAAATTGTTCGGAGTTAAATAAATAGTTAAACACGAATATTACAAGTTGACTCTTACTCATATTGAAGTCCAAGTATAATATATTATGTCATTTATATCTTGAAACCAGATATAAATTTGATCAGCCAGTAAACCAGACTAGATTTTCTGATTAATCTTTCTAAATAATAAAATATTATTACGGACATTTAAAAGACTTGTAATAATAGTAGAATGCATAACAAAATTATATATTGCAATTAATCATTGAAATCTGTTACCCCCTTTGGCATTATCAGGTTATTGACCTTAACTTTATTCTTTTCTTCATTAATTTTTTTTTAAATGTCCTTAATAATCTTCTCACTCAAAAGTCTCGGTCACATCAAAGGATGTATTTGCAAAACTCAGTTTCTAGTTGATCTTTATTGTGTAAGCCAAAAATTCAATATATTCACTTCATTTTTCATGTCACAAAATACAATCATAGATAATAACTATAGATTTTAATATAAATAAAATGTGATGTAATGGGTGCAAGGTAAACTTTTGCTTTTTTATTTAATATCTTCAATACTTACACTGCATTTTGTTTTTGATATTAATAAACCAACGTTTAGCAGCCTGTGGTCTTGCTTACATCACAATTCTAAAAAAATATCCAGAAGTGAAGTCTCCACAAGGTTAATTGAAATAATTTACCTCTTTTTTTGTGGAAAAATTGGGTTTCGTCTCATTAAAGTCTATTAAGAAAATTGAAATATTTTGCGAAAAAAATGTTACAAAAATAAGGAAATGAAATTAGCATAGACTTTCAGCAAAAAAGTTTCCAAAAAAGGGATAACAAAAGTCTAGAAAACAGGTATGTTCAATTACCATCGCTTATTTCATTATCGTACTGCAGCCCACGCCCAAGATGCAGATAGAAAAATCGATGATTTTCAGATGGTTTCCAGCAAAGGTCTGTGTCGCAACATCGTCCACACAATAATGAAAAATATTTTTAAATTGTTAATAAAGTTAATATTCACTAAAAATATACTTATTTGCAAAATTTAATAACTGTATGGAAAAAGTATGGGAAATTTACCCTTGTATTAACATATCTTAATATTAATGTATGTTAAACGATCGGAAATGATGACTTTACCGTATATTGAATGTTTTATGAAAATTCTGTATTTAGATTCATTATATATATTTACCTGTATGGCTCTGTGTTTATCAGTCTGTTTGTGTTTGTTGGAGCAGCCCCAAACCATCATTGGGGTTTACACTGGGATGATACTGGAACTCGGGTTAAAATCTTTATTCAGATTGAATACTGGCTAAATGCCTATCTTTCTGCTCCTTTTTTTATTCGAGTGTTTTTTTACGCATGTTCAGCTGTAATTCTTTACCGAGTAGACCAATTTTGATTATTATTTTTTTCATTTAAAAGAGGGCACTATAGGGGTGGTCCCATATAAATATGATGATGATCTGATGATGAAGTCGGGAAATGAACGATGGAACTCCTTTAAGAATAGCAGGCATCCGTAGCAAATATCTTAAATCAATTATGATTCAAGATACTTGCTACGGTTATTTTGCAAAATAACTACACTAGTTACCAGGCCAGGGTATGATGATAAGTTCTGGAGATGAGCAATGGAACTACTTAAAGGATGGTAGTAAATTAAACGTGATTCAAGATCTTTGCTACTGGTAATTTTTACTTTGAAAAATAAATGTAACATCGAATATGTCAGAGTTTGATGATAGTATCTGATGATTAGTTTTTAAGATGAATAATGTAACTTCTTAAAGGATGATAATAAATCAATCATGATTCAATACATTTGCTGCGGCTTAGTTGTTACTTCAGTTATTACTTGGAAAAATTAGTTATTGGATTTCGGATATGGAGAACGGAATTCTTTAAGTGTAGTATCTTTTTTAAAATTGTATATTGGACTTTGGATATGGAGAACGGAACTCCTCTATAACTAACAGCTAACCACTGGCGACGACTATTGTGACTTTGTTTCTGTGTGTTAGTCTGGGCTGTAAATGACCAACACACAGAAACTAAGTGGCAATCGAAAATAAGCGAGGGTCTAATGGTTTGGGCTGTAAATGAACAAATTTTGATCCAACTCGCGAACACGCAACATAAAATTGGCCGTGTGAAAAGCATGTTTTCCATAGTTTGTCGTCGCAATATTGGAATGTTAGACCCTGTGCTTTGTTGATAGTCATGCTGTAAGCTAACTTTATTGAACACTGTATTCGCTTAAAAGGGAAGGGCAAGCCGGTTTATATTAAAGGTATTTGCGTTATAAATATCGTCTGCCCTTTTCCTTTACCAGTCAATATATTGGCTTCAGTGATTTTGTAATTACTTGATGCAAAGTTTTGTACCATTACACAGTTTTGGTAAATTTAAATTCCGCAGTAAAATAACTGGTGAGCCAACTTCCAATTGAGGCAACGTAATGATATTCCTAAAACATTCACTGAATTTAAAAACTCAGTAGGAAAGTTGATACTCTCGTCTTCATCTACCATGGTATCTATCGACATTTAAGTTTTTTCTTCGTCCGGAGTCATCACTTGGACAGGCCTTTTGATGTAGTTAGCAATGTCATTTTTCGTCGCAAGAATAACTCGGTCGCATAACCATTGTGAATTGATATAATTTTCGACGATGTTCGGATATATTCCGGTTATGAGTTGTTCAGGTATTTCAACAATATTGCACAATTCATTTGTCAGTATGATTTGGCAAGGATAGATGCTTTCTCCTATTTGTAAAAGCTTTTCAGAAAATTGTAGTGCTTTTTCGTCTCTTGAAATTTGTGCTCTCATATTTGTTATTAATTTCCTTGTTATTACATGTTGCCATACGACTGACTTTTTCAAGTAAGCATTAATTTCATCCAAAACATTTGACGAAAATCACCTGATAATTTTATCAATACACCTCCCATTAAACTCGTGTTACTTCGTAGATCCTAAAGTGTTCTATTCAATGCTTCCAAAGACTTTCTATGGCCATTATGCTTTCATCTCATATAATATAATCTTTTTCAATATTTGTCCATGTGCTGATGATTTTGTAATATATAAAAAATTCATGATCAGCTACATTTAATGGAAATTTTAATGCAGAATGTGCTGTTCGTCCGCCATCCATAAGTGTAGCCGCTCTTTCCGATGAAGCCGGGCGAGTACTACATCTTTGTTTACACGAATTTCAGCTAGAATCAAATTAATTAAAAATGTCTTCCCAGTATCGCCAGGTGCATCCAGAAATATCATGCCTCCTTGTTGTTATTCATTATAATCCATTATCATATTACATGCCTGTTTTTGATTATGATTTAATAAGGGTTTGTTATGTTGAATATAGTTCTGCAATTCATCGTTAATAAAACTTGTTGCCTTTAATAATTCGCTGTTCATAGCATCAAATTCACTTTGTTGAGATGGTTGAACACCCAGTTGCATTAGTGTTTGATTGGATATCTCCAAACATCTATCTTCAAGCAATATAAGAGTTTTGTTAAAAACTTCCTCATTACAATTGATTTCCAAATCCGGGTTTTATCGTCGTAGTTCAGCCAGTATATTATCACTTATATTTTCTAGATATTTCAGCCATAGTAGATTTGAAATTGATGAATTACACGTAGTTAATATAATTGTAAACAGTTAACGAATTTGATTTGCTGTTGCCACTTGTACTGGTTCGTTTATAGCTAGTTCCCGGTGATTGTCGTTTTCTAATAGACCTAATCGTTGACATGCCTCTCGATATATTTCACAAACATAATTATCGAGAGTTTTTAAGTCTTCAAAACGTGTTGGGTCACGAATATAGCAAAGCAATAGACTCAAATAGAAACCTTCAACGTTTTTTGAATGCACCGCATAGACTCGTCCTATGGCATTTCCTTTAAATACTCCGTCATGTCCTTGCACTGGAGTTCCTCGATTTTGTCGGTAAAGTTTTGTATTTGATGCATCCCATGTATAAGACCTTAGTACTTCTGAGTAAAGCAAAATCTTTGCAAAGGGATTTTACAATTTCTCATTGTAGCCCCTGAATATGAGTGCAATGCTGATATGTTTCAATTTCTTCATTACCAACAAAGCATACTTGAAGGAATTTCGGAATTTCGTAACGGCATTAGTAAGCCTATTAGGTGATAAATTTGCCCTTGAACCTTAAAAACTGGACTGAAATTTTCTTCTTTGCATATTGATGAAGATTCGTATGAAGTCATTTGAAATGAAGAATTGTATTGACGTATATTGTGTAAAAAATGTTTTCATTCCGGTATCGTACCGACCATATAAGCAAAAAGTTCTAGTTGTGGTATTTATAATGCTGATAATTTGACTTTACCATTCAAACAACCCATATTTTCAGTTTCTCCTTTAAATTTTTTGGCGTTGCAATATTTGCATAGTTCGCTCATTTTTCCGGCAACAATATTGGGATGTTCATCATATGTTTTCATATGATCATCATTAAAAACTCGTAATTTTGTATTGTAGTTGTTACGTTTTTGGCATAGATACCTGGTTTGTTTATTTCGTTTATTTACGATTTGATGTTGGTTAACTAATTGACGATTTCTAATTGATCGTACTCTAATTCGCGTTTCTCCGTTAATGTTTGCTCTTTGCTCTTAACTTTGAATTTATCTTAATCGTTGCACTCCTTTTCGAATTCTTATAAGTTGTTCTGTTCTTCTTTGTTCTTCTGTTTAATTTTTAAGTGCTACTTTTCTTTTTTGTGATTCTACACAAAAAAATTTAAGCACTTTCTTACGTTTAGTCACTTAAATAAAAAATTATTATTAAAAAAAGAACATCCTCTCTTGACTTTTAGAAATATTTCTCGTTAATTTCTCTTGACCGCTGCTGAGAAAATACTGTGACGGAAACACGCTGAGCTCAAACTGATATACCATCGACGATCGAAATTTCTGGTTTCAGAATAATTTCTGATTCCAGAGTATTTGGACGTATTCGAGTCTAAACTGTTGACACTCACTTTAATTCACTGATAGAATATTCAATCTTGACTTTTAGAAAGATTTCTCATTGATCTTATCTTGACTGCAGCGGAGAAAACACTGCGACGGAAACACGCTGAGTTCCAAGTTATATAGTATCAACGATAGAAATTTCTAGTTACAGAATAATTTCTGATTCCAGAATATTCTGATTAATATTCAAACTATTTCCAAATAATTTACGACATTTCAAAATATTTTAAGACTTTCCAGAACGTTTTCAAATTTTTTGAAACATCTCAGAGCATTTTAAAACGATCAGATACAATTTTAAGTGATTCACAACATTTAGAACTTTTCAGAACGTTCTTGTATTTTTTTAAATATTGCAGAGCATTTTAGAATGATCAGATTAAATTCAAGTGATTCACAACATTTAAGAATAATTTAGAAATTTTCAGAACGTTTTCGAATTTTTATTATATTCCAAAAAATCTTAGAACGATCAAAATCAATTTAAAGTGATTCACATCATTTGAAAGTAATTTAGAACGTTTCCAACATTTTTACTTTTCATCATTTTGGATTTATTATTCTAGATCATTCTGGAATATAAAAGAATATTCTAGACCATATTAGAACATTCTACTCCACAGCAGACCATCGTGGAATATTTTAGGAATATGAGATTTTAGTAGGTCTTTCTAGAATATTCTAGAATATTCAAGATCGTTCTCGAACATTCTAGAAAGCAATATGTTAGAAAAGGAAAGAAATATTCCATTACATTTTTGCAACCCACGCCCACCCTTTTCCATCCACCGGGACCAAAATTTTGCTTGGCTTGAACTACAACAATTATAGATTAAGCAGAAAGAATTTACTGGATAAGCTGAGTTGAATATACATTATAGAAGCTGCAACAGTAATTATATTTATTTTTTTATAATTTATAATTCAAGCTAAGAAATATCACTTTTATTCCTGTAATTATATTTATAATTTATAATTAAAGCTAAGAGACATCACTTTTATTCTTGTCAATAATATTTTTGGCATGCAAACATTGTTACTGGACAAAAACGCCGCGGCTCAACTAAAAAATCTATTCGGTTCATGCTGCGAAAAAGCTGATATATCAAAAATATGGAAAGTAATAATGATTTTCGAAATATTAATTTGGGAAATGAATAAATTGCGGGAATGAAATCTACCATTTCCAAAATACTGACAAGAATTTGTGAAATAAAGACAAAGATTATCAACCTAAAGATAAAATGTTATTATGTCTATTGTCACTTAATTTTGACTTTTACTGCCTATTTTGTCATTAGCCATGCAGTAGAAATTTAAAAATAATGTAAAATAATGAAAAGTGTTACTGAATTGGTTTCTTAATATCAGTAGCAACACGAATGGATGGTGCTATAGGTTTTTGATAAAAAATTTTGTGAATCAATTAATTTATTTAGATGCAATCATAGTAATTTGAATAATAGTACATATGCAAAAATAAAAGAATAGTCGCCTGTATTTAAAAATTATTATTTAAGATTTGTAAAATGTTCACGTACGAATACATTTGAAAACACTACGTGAACCAGGAAGAAAGTTATTTGTAAAAATATATAATTAGTAAAATAATAAAAATGTTACCAGTATAAACATATTTAAAATAGGAACTTGTCCAACATTTTCATATTAACTTGGAGAGAATATAAAAGTGAGATCCGGAAAGTCTTTGTCAGTCCAGATTTAATCTTTTTTTGGTGTCAAAAAATATATAAGAAGGTGCAATATTTTGATCAATTATTTTTGTGGATATGATACCACAAAGTATAAAAATGAAAATGTTGTGTATTTGTTAATCTTAACTCATCAATATTAAAACAATCAATAAAATGGCCTATAGCAATTGAGAAGATTACTTTTGAAACATGAGCATTATTTATAACTGAATCCCTTATACTCGATTATATTTCATCCTAGTCACGGAAAACCGTGGTGAAAACATTTCCAGTAGAGTGCGTCATATTGAATATTTTAGGGTGATGTGTGCCATTAAAGTGTTATTTAATCGATTCTTCTTTGCTTTCTTAGTCGCATTAATGAACACACATTTAATTTCCCATAACAATTTTTTAAATATTACTGAACTGATATTGTAACATAATTTTATCTTTTCGTATTTTTCATCACACAGTACCAAAAAGTTTAAACAACGGGACATATTAATTCTTGAGGTGGTTTATACATAAACAATTTTAAGTAGACGGTCAGAAATAACGTTATGTATGGAGAAGTCGATTAATTACGCCGCTCTGGTTAATCTCACTTAAAAGCATTACAATACAATTCTCTTGGCTTAAGCGACATGCCTTCAGCAATGCCTTTGACTGACTAATACAACGATATAGTCATTTATATGAGATATTAAGGTAGGACTGAATGCAAAATAATACACAAAAAAGTATTTCCAAACTACAACACAAGAGACTAGACCTTCACCCAAAACACGTCGCAGTTATTTTAATACACCAATAATGTAGTTTCAGGGAATGCTGAGAACCTGATTTTTAGCATATGAAAAAACTAGTACTTGAGATGAGACGTGAATTTCATTAATGTTATCTCTTTAGGTTTTTCTATCTAAAAGTATATTTAAAACCGATAGGTTTTTCTCTTTGCATAACTTTGATCTTCAAAGCTCGAAATGGCTGTAAATTATCACGGAAATCAAATTCAATATGCCAAGAAATTGATTTTGTCGTATTACTTTTTGCGACTGACTTTCAGACTGACCTTTTACACGAAAAATTCGTAAGATAAATAGGGCAGAATTTAAATGTGAATTTCACTTCGTTTCAAAATATCAATTATTATGTATATTTCACAATTCCTACAGTTATCTTAATTGGTTGACAGACTAAAACTTTAATATCGAATATGATAGCGCACAAGATAATTATGAAACGACCGTATTACAGACAAATTGTGCCGTCACTTGATCAAATAAATGTCAAATGGCACGTCCAAAAGTCAACTGGCACGTTCGAGAAAAGTGGCGCTAACGAGTTGAAGCGTGAATTAGTTATAGGAAAATTCATTTTTTCGTTAAAAGGAGATCCTCAGCTGCGGTGCATGTCGAGTTCGAAGTATTCTTTTTAGCTTTGAGGAGATTATGAGAGAATAAGATCCGATGAATATATATATATATATATATATATATATATATATATATATATATATATATATATATATATACAATGAGTTGTTATTTCCAGCCAACGTATTCCAGTATATGTTGGGATACATTATGTATTTTATTTCTGAACCAATAATAATATTGACAAACAGTTGTGCATTCTGTAAATATCTTATTTATTTGTCGATAATTTGTCATAATTTAGTTACTTTTACAACAAAATCGTCCTTTTTAACCCTAAAATCTATATATTTGTGTAAATATATATTTTATGTTAAGAAATCTCTACTGATAAATAATAGGCTTTAAATCTTAAAGAATTTCACTGTTATTTCTACTGGACAATAGAATGTGCTAGAAAATACGTACATATCGTTTTTGTATCAGTTAATTTTTTTTAAGTAGTCTTCTATATATTATTCAATAAATCGCACAAGTCAAGAAATTTGCAAAGCAATTTTTCATTCAAATATTGCTGATGGAGAATATGATTAAATGTTACCTAATATCTTTGTGAACAAAGAGGAAATTAGTATTTTAGGGATATACAAATCAGAAATCAGTATATTTTTGGATAAAGAACGCATTGTAATAAGACCGAATTAGAATGCGTTCTGTAGTCTACCTACATTGCTAAGTGTAATAATCACATGCGTAGGAGAACTTAAAAGTGTATCGTCCTTTTTTAATTAACTAAGGAAAAGACGTCTAATGTACCTGGGCATTTCCAATACCTATGTGGTGAAATTTCATTTGTTTCCATTGTCAACTGTTCAAAATTTACAGACTTGTAAAAGACGGATGGACGGAAGAATGATTGAAATCAACGGGGCTCTGAATTTTGGGGTTATGCAACTTTATTAGCGTTTAATATTTGTCCATCGGTTAATCAACTTGACTAAATGTCTGATGATCTTTCTCTTTATAAAACCTATACGCTCTGCAATAAAAATACTGCCGTATGCAAGTACGCATTATCCCTATCGTTGCCATCAGGGTCAAAGTCGAGGGAATGAGAGAGGGAAACGAGCGACCTCGATAAAAGATAAAATGTGTCCCCTGACCAGGATAATAACACTTGTTATTACTCTAACGAGAGATATAGGCGTTAAGATGGTAGCACTCTGTTGTTACCGGAAACAAGATATATTATGAACATTTGATTTTATAAACAGTTATCACGGTGTACTCATCTTCAACAGTGAGTGTCAGGACTATTTTTTTCTATATATTTATCTCAAATATCACCTTTTGTTAAGACATTTTACCAGTTTGCAGTAAATCTCACACGGCAGAATTATTCTAGCACATTAAACAAAATTCAATACTACAAATATTTTGATGATTAAAATATACCTACGCTAGATATTATCGGTCTTGTAATTTACATTATCTGATAATAATGTTTCTTACTGAAACTATATTTCACACTATTAATGGTGAAATCGATTTTAAAAATAAATGTTAAATTAATGGAAATTTCAACAAAAATAAGTAATATAATAAGTACACTCCGAAATAAGTAAATCACCAAAGTGACTAATTCATTACTTATAAATGACAAATGTTAAAAAGTCCGTCCGTGTTAATTGATATCAGTGATCAGGTGCGAGCTGAACTCGATAAAAGTGTCCCGTATATTCATTAAAATAATAAAGCAAATGTGTGACTGATAATTTTTATTCAAAGTAGCATTATATATTTGCATGATGGTTTCCCAACTTTTATTAATATCGATTTAAAATATCACGAAATGTGACAAAATGTTTTTGGTTTATTGAAAACCTGATTATCCTTTATGTGTAGATTTTTTATTGAAGCGGTGGGATTTACCTTCAGAACGGGATTTAATTGTGTTATCAATATACTTAAGCAATAGATTTACACATTAACTACAACTATATGTACTCGTATATCGTATTACTATATTTTTAGCTAATGAAAACACCAATATGCTACACGTTATAAAGTTTACAAAAATACCAATTTCCTCTTTGGATACGAAGTTATTAGGTAACATTTAATTATTTTCTCAATCAACAATATTTAAATGAAAGTTTGCGTTGCAAATTTAGTTGGCTTGTGCGGTTCTTTAAATGATATTTAGAAGACTACTTGACAAAAACTAACTGACACAAAAACGGTATATACATATTTTCTATCACATTCTATAGTCAAGTGGAACTAATGGCAATTTTTTTTAAGATATGAGGCCGATTATTTATCCATAGAGATTTGTTGATTTAAAACATATATTTATTTAAATATGTCGATTTTAGGGTTAAACGCTTCGTCGTAAAAGTTACTAAATTATTACAAATTATTGACAAATATTTGAGATGTTTAAAAAATACACAACATTTTAACAATTGTTATTGTTATTAGTAATACGAATAAAATACATAAAATATCCCAACTGATACTGGAAGACGCTCGCTACATTTCTCTCATATACATTTCACTATATTTCTCTCTCATAATCAACTCAAAGCTAAAAAGAATACTTCGAACACGGATCAAAAGGAGATCCTCGAGTGCAGTATACGCACTGCACTCTCGTATACTGCACTCGAGGATCTCCTTTTAACAAAAAAATTAATTTGCATATAACTAATTCACGCTTGAAACCGATAGAGCCACCTCTTTTGCACGTGCCACATGACTTTGGGCGTGCAACTTGACATTTATTTGATCGAGTGTGGGCGCCATTTGTCTGGAGTAGGGTTGTTTCATAATTATCCAGTGCATATTGGATACATCATATCATGTCGTGTACTAGAATTTAAATATGTCAACCATTAAAGAAATGTCCAAGTTCATACTTATTATTTTACATATTGAAACTAAGTGTTATGTACGTTTCGATCCTGCCCTATTTATTTTACGAATTTTTTCTTGTGTAAAAGGCCAGTCTTTGAAAGTTAGTTCCAAAAAGTAATACGTCAAAAATTTCGGTGATAATTTACTGATATTTATAGCTTTAACAATCAAAATTATGCGGGGAGAAAAATCTATCACTTTTATAGATGCTTTCATGTAGCATTGAGAGAAACCACTGAAATTTCACCACATGGGTATCATGCCCAGGTCCATTAGACGTCACTTATTGTCAGTTAATTAAAAAAGGACGATACTCTTTTAAGTCCTCTTACGCATGTGCTTATTACACTAAGCAATGTAGATAGCTTTCTAATATATATGTATGTGTGTATATATATATATATATATATATATATATATATATATATATATATATGTATATATATATATATGTCAAGGAATATTTATATATATATATATATATATACATATATATATAAAATAATGAACAAGCAAAATCCGTATTACACGCACAAGATTACCCTACCCGTATATAAATTTAGACTCATTATATCTTGGTTAAGAAATTAACCGACATTTATCGCAAATAATCCCAAGGTAGTACCGTAATAATTACTAAAATCTAATTTCCAAACTAATTTATAGTTATACCTATTTACGTAGCAATACTACTAACATAGTTAATGTTCATAAAGGAAGCAACAAGTACAGAATAAATAATAAAAAGAAGAAACTTACTGCGTGACGCTCTTTGCACCTATACGCCAGAATTGCACATATCTTAAAAACGCTTGCGGATGCCCGCCAATGGGTTACTATTGCTCATAGCCAATAGTCGATCAAATGCATATTTTTGAGTTTTAGCTATTGAGGTGCATGCGGGTTTATATGTTTTATTACTTGCCAAATTTAAAATTTCTGCGTCAATCTGTTTCTGAGTAAAATGGCTGTGACGAACACGCAGGCAGATAAGTGAATGATATAATAAAAGTTCATTTCTCTTCTTGAGGCACGAAAACCTAAATAATAATTCAAGAAGAAAAATAAATCAATATTGAGGCAATTTACATAGAATTTAGAATCAATGTGCATAATATTGACTTTAATTGAAGAAATAAATATATTGCGCTAACGTCAATTATCAATTTGCCACCATTTGGGACGGTATTTGTAAAATCTCCTTTGAAATGGAATTACTTTAATAGTAACCAATAAGGTGAATTTTGTAGTGCAGCATATATTTAATGCCTACCACCTACCACCACTAATTAGAACATATGTATTATCCCAAATATCTCAAAATCATAATGTCTTCACATTTTCTCTACAAACTTTGCGTTAATTTATGAAATCACTATTTTTTATATGAATTTAGATTCAATAATTTTGGTATTAAGGCAGACACATAGCTTTTCTTCATTTTTCTTTCCGCTATCTAAAATAATTATAAAATATTTGAGACCTTTATAACTAGCCCTTTCAATCTATATCATATACTATACATCCAATTTGAAAAAAATCCCGGCAATATTTCCATTTAAATATTTTTGAGCGTATTAGCTTTCAATACACGGGTATAATACGGTATAATAAGCTTTATTATTTTGCCAAATTTTAAGGTTTACGTCAAGCCGTTTCCAAGAAAATCGTCAATAAAAGAGATAAACCAAATTTGGACGATGTTCTATGTGGTCCATTTTTCCTTTCGAGGTATGGAACCCTAAAAATAAATAATCGTACTTAATATAAAAATTATATAATAAAATGTGTGCAGGTGCACAATAAAATACCCAAATTTAGTGTTAAAACAAGCTTCTTATTCGAAGTTATTTAATATGCTACTATTGAACTACGAAAGTATTTCGAATGTTGAAGACATTTTCATCACCTTTGTCAACATAAACATGAATTTTTTTTCTATTTTTGCAGATCTCCGATATATCTAATGACAGTAAAATATAGTAACACTTTATACTTGAGTAGCAAAACAGCCTCTCAAAATCTGAAAAACGGTGTAGCCGGTCTCTCCACCGAGGGATGAGAGGTTTTAAATATGCATGCCCTCTGTCAAGAGCAGATATCCGTATGATTATATCTGACGTATGTATATCGTATAAAATGGGGTGGATTAATTTATGTTGTTATTATATTTATGCGCTATTGACTCGGTTACCCCAAAATGCAACAGGAAATAGATTGGGGAGACAGAGGACAAGGAAAGTATTAAGGGTGACATAACATCAGATTTAATAGTCCTCAGAAACAATCATATAACTTATGGAAAAGACACGTAAGTCAAAACCATCCATATAGTTATCCTAAAATGTTGACGCCGCTGAAAACTTAATTATTACTTGAAAGTATCCACGCTAAACATTTCTTAAAACCATGTTCACGTTCATTATCGCTTAAAATTGCTATACGTTCATATTAAATACTTGGTTAAATTAAATATTTATATAAGATATATGACATCATTTTGTACATTTTTATTAAAGTTTGCTCCATGTCAGGGAGTTAGGAACACTCATAATAATGTATGTCATAATAAGAAAATAGAATCATTTGTACTATTTTTTTTGTATTCTGGAAGAACATTTAGAATATAAAAAATATCTATCATCAAGGTAGATTGAATAATTAAACCCAACAAATTTTGTATATTTATGTAGAATTTGCAATAAATATTTCAAACAAGTATACTGCAGGAAAGAAATAATGTTATGCTATAATCTGCTTAAACCAAGGATTCAATCTCTAAAGTTTAAAAAAAATCACTGTTTCTCTGTAAATTACACTTGGGTTGCACTTAACACAAGTATTTTGCTAAAATTAAATATACCGTATAAACTTTGTTCAGAAATAAGATACTTCCTTTCCATGATGATGATCCATTCCGTTGAGGCGAAAAGGTTACAGCTATTCTTTAGGTTAGTTACGAAAAAAAACTTCTAATATAAATATATATTAAACAGAACTTAGCTTCATTGTGGCTTGGTTGTTTCAATATACATTATGAAAATAATGACGTGAGTGATGAAAAATATTTGCCAATAGATTTAACCCTGCTTTTAGTTTTAAATGAGTAAAATGAACACATTGGAAAATTTCTGTTATAAAAACTAGACTTTGCTGATTATAAGGGAGAACAACACTTAAAGGCCAGCATAGATTTTATGTAGATTAATACAACGGAGATACCATGTATAGATGGGGTAGAAATTTTGACAAATATAAGTTCGAAATATTTATAGCTAATTATGTATTTTCCTCAGTCCGGAAAATAAAAACATACCCAATGCCCTCAACTTCATCAATTTGTTACCCCAATTTTTTAAATCTCTACCTACCGCACCTACCTGTAAACAATCTAAAACTGTGGAAAGGGTATCACTGTGGTGAATTACATTCAGTTTATAAATATCAATGTAATCCGCTTCAAACATGAAATCTTTTATAACTCTCTTCTAACACTACAAACTTGGAAAATAAACAGAAATAAATTTTCAGAAATTCAGATAGAATGCCCTAGCTCTTCTAAATTGATTCAATTTCATAATCTGTTAAAACAACTGAAATAATGTGGATAAAAATTGTGATATTAAGAAAATGATAATGGAATAAAAGTTCAACAAAAAAGAATTCGAAATAAGATAAAAGATTCTGGAAAACTGATTAACTCTCACCGAACATTTTTTATAGGTATTCAGACCACGCATCAATCTGACAGCGGGCGTATGACATGCTAGGAGAAAATTAATTTTCTAGATTGTTTGCAGCGAATATCTATATTACGGAATCATCCATAAAATCGTGAGCAATCGATTTAAATGTTAGAAAAGGGGCAATCGTAGATCATTAGCATAAAGCAAGCATTTTTGTAAAATTAAAAATAATTAGAGCGTCAGTTGCTCCAAGTAATAAATTTTCCAGGGAAAAAATATTCACCTTTGTTTGAATTTAAATAAACATTATTCTTGGGAAATTCTGTGTCTTGACAAGAAATTGTGTATCTGTAATTAACTAGAACACTCATTTTCAGAATTTTTTCTAGTATAAATCAAGCCTCCTTACTAACTTTTTTTTGTCTCTCTATCTGTACGTTGGAAGATTAAAATCGCAGCTACCATAGGATCAGCAACATGATTAAAATTCCCGGAAATACCCTTTATCTGTTTCTCTTTATGTTTTACATTTATTGCAATTAGGTAATCACAACAAAAATTACTTATTTATACCATAGAATACTAACGACGTTCGTGGGCTTAATATTTTACTTTTGAGGATATTACAGCAATTAAACTACAGGTCAAGCAAAAGTATAAATTTCTATAAACGTAATTGAGGATACATCTTGCTATTATTTTTCTTACTTTTTATTCCTTTTTAATGGTTTCATATGAAAAATATTTTTACGGTACAAATTCTTTAAAAAAATCTAGGCGACCAAGGCTATGGGTAAAAGTTAGTATACAATCAAAGATCAGAGACAGAGAATACATGAAAATATTCTTATGTAATTGAAAAAAAACTTGCATGACAAATATTTAAAAAAATGTTCGGGGTCTTTAAATAAAATATAGAGAAGAAATTTACCATTATTTAAAATTTGTGTGGCTCTTTACATGCGCCTCACGTAAATCTACTCGGGGGGATCTTATTGAATTTTCAAAACTCTACAATTATCTTCCTTTTGTCAGAAGTTTATTAATTGCTCTAATTTTAGCTTCATAAACATCGAAGAGTTGCTGATGATACTTATGTTTTGTTATTGATTCAAACGAGGCTAATGACTCAACAATTGGAAGTATTAAAATTTATGTTATTAGTGAGTAATTTTATACAAAATAGTTAAGACATGTTTTTGTAATTATTAATAACACTGGTATCTTAGTTTGTCGAAAATGTATTAAACGCCTCTCCAGTACAAATTAATGTATAAGTGTTAATTATAATAATTATGATTGAATTGAAATTAATGTTGCTTCTTGGTGAATTTTGTTGTTACTCTACCAAATAAATGTTCAAATGGTGGGCTTCGCAACGTCAAGTAATACGTTATACGTCAAGTGACGAGTGGAAGCTATCATACTGTTAGTGGTTTAAAGCACGAACTCGTTATCTGTTAATACATTATTTCATTACAAGAGGTCCTTGATTGTGATAAATTATAAGTTCTTAGTAACCTTTTTCATCTTAAGATGAGTGTGAGAAACAAAAATATACGATACAATTTAATACAGTACAAATTATACTTGCCAACGTAATCGTAACCTTAGGGGTATACGAGATTAAATAAATGAACGATTCTACAGAATTAACCATTCCAATAATGTAACAGACTTTTCGTAAAAGGTACGTATTAACCGTGAACATGTAAATTAGAAATATGATCAAGGTTTTTTTGTGAATAACTTTTATTGCATAAGGAATCTACCAAGATACAGTTTTTTATCTTTCGGAATTTATTTTTAAATAATGGAGAAAACATTTTAGTTACTTATTTCGTTATAGTGTAATTTTTTTATTTTTGTGTTTGAAAAACTACAGTTAATACAGTAATCATTGTTCGTAAAAGTTACTCATTTCCTAGGTGAAAACAGTTGTAATTTTGGGTATAGTAGCGTAATTAAAAACCAGAAATATCTTTCATACTTGCTTTAACATTTCATCTATATGAAAAAATAAAAAAGTCATTAAAAATTGGGCATCACTTGAAAATAAACTTATTTATTCATATATTCTAGAGTTTTAAACCCAAAATATGTATCATTAAACAAATTTGACTGAGATCTGAATTTCATGGGGATATTAAATTTGTTTCTGCTTTCTCGAGTATTACTTTCAACAAAGAGGTTTTTATTTATTCTTTAAGTTAAAAATTAAGCACATTCTATTAATTTGATTATACGATTATAATCTAAATATACAGGGTATAACAAGTGTATTTATAAACGAAAATTTAGCTACAAAAGGAAAGGCGTTATTAAAAAGAAAAATGTTGTAATCAAAATGTATTAAACATTAAGAGTTATTTTTGTTGGCAATAGATTCATTATGGATTCACTCTGGTAGTTTAATTCACGCAAATACAAATCTCGTATATTCTACAGTAAATAAAGCAAAGTTATTAAAGTTGTTCTTATTAATCTTTCCTTCATCTTCTTCAAACACACTTTTGCTCAAATATATTATTTTCATTGAAGTTTTCACACTTTTACTCCCGCAGTTAAATAAAATTCTACACCGATATCCAGTAGAAGAAGATTCCGTATCTCTCGCACTCAACATTCGACCGAGTCATTTACGAAAAGAAATATTCGTAATTTCTAATAATAGGAATCGAATAATGAACCAGATTTATTAAAATTTATTTAAAAAACATGATAGTGTATCTCTGTAATTTTATCACTTATATTAAAACTTATATATATATATATATATATATATATATATATATATATATATATATACACATATTGCTATTGCTTGTAGAAAGCCAAATATTTATAGCATTTCCCAAATGACATATTGTCAAAATACGGCCGAGGTCTCCTTGCATGTGAAGCAATAAAACCAGTTTCGTATAGTGATTTTCAGTTTTGATACACACTATCGATAAAAAAACACTTGGTCAGTGACTGGCTTTCTATTATTTACTACTCTTCCAAAAAACCTCAATGAAGAAAATTTTGAAAGAGTTGGGTCACAAGTACAAAGCAACTTCGGATGGAAGAAAGCATCTGATGAGGAAACGTGATATTGTCTGTGATTGACTCAAATTTCAAGAAAGTTGACGAAGTTAAAAGAGACCGGAAACATGCGCCCGAGAATTGATCTCCACTAAACTTGGATTAATCAAGATCATTCACCTAACTGAGCTTGATAAAAACAATGAAGGTGGTCTAAATAATAATATTGGAAAATTAAACAGACTTATACTTTTCCGTGCAATTTTTATCAAACATAGAATTTAAAAAAATGCAAAATGGATTTTTCAAGCAGTAAGAACGACTATTATTCTAAAAGGAACGCCTAAGAGTTTACTGAATGATTTCAGTGATTGCTATTGACCTTGGAAGAGCCCGTCCGTAATCATTATCGATAATGGCAGTTACCACTCGTGATAAAATAATCGAGGACCTACATCAGACCATGTAGACTAAATACAAAAATGTCTTCAGGAAAATAAAATTGCATATTTTAACACTGATCTAAAACCTAAATAGGTTTATTATTTGCCTTAATTGGCAAACAAATATTGTCATGGATTTTTTCGTTTGCCACTTTATCGAAGCTAATGTAACCCCATAGAATTGGTGTGGACGCGCATAAAGGCCGATGTGGCAGTTAAGAACCACACGTTTAAACTGCATACGTCGGAAAATTACTCCATCAGGCCATATATAGCTAAATATCTGAAAGGAAAATTGAGAAAACTTTGTTCGATATGCTGAAGGTCTACCAGATGAAGTCTTGAGAAAGTCACACGTCTCACAGCATTTCGTTATTAATTTAAATAACGGTTCCGATAAAAACGATTCTGATGACAATTTTTGATATAATCTAAATTATTAGTAATTAATCCTTTGGCGTATATAACTCTCTCAAATCTTCATCTTGTAGACCATTGAGACATTAGCAATAGCCTGATGTGGTAAATTCACTTCTATATTTACTTGCGCCCGCACTAAGTTGTTGTGTTGTCAGTAATAATTAGTAACTAATTAAATGTAAATACAATTAACAATTAAATGAAACTACGTGATGTGCTATTAGCAAAGATCAACTTTGCTAATAGCCTACCTGAAGATGTTGTAATATTAGCATCTTTGCTAATAGCCCACCCGAAGACGTTGTGATACAACGAAACTTAGGTCGTGGTAAAGAACTTAAAGAAACTAGAAACAATACTACATCACGTAGTTTCATTTAATTCGGAATAATGAATTTCTACGAAATTAACGCCAAACATATTCAATAAATGTCAATATTTACGACTTAATTTATTACAGTCTATTAATTAATTAATTATTAATATTTACTCAGACTAATGTTAATTAAACTATTTATATTTTAATTTAGAATGTTTATGATTATCTATTTATAATTTTACTTTGTCTATACGCGAATAAAAAAACGTATTTCAATTATATTTTTTGAGTTAAACTTTATACATAGCTTTCGATAACATCACGACACGAGCTTTACGCATCACTAACCTTTGCCGTAAGACATGTAAATGTAAGTGATCATGCAATATGCTCCGTTTTACTCATACGTTTTATTGCTTTGCATGCAAGGATACCGTGACCTTAGTATAGGTATAAGAGATTGATCTTGCAGCAATATTGTTAATGATAGTACGTCCTTAATTTTCCAAGTCTTTGTAAAATGTATGCCGAAAATAAATCTAATATAGCTATTACATACCTTACAATTGACGAGCATTTAATTATTTTCTGGTAATAATCGTTTGTAATATTCATCCAAGCTACCATTTTCTTAAACCATTTTTTTTCTTAATTTTAACGCCTTTATATAAATTCGCCACTTACAAGTATTCAAAAACCATATTATATTATTTTCTCAATAAGACATTAATGTGTTTTATGAGTAAAAACGTAAAGTATTCGTTCATTTATTGTTTTGAATAGAGCCATATATTATATTACAATAATTAAAACGTGTTGGATATTTTGAATCACGCAGAAAGAAGGACTTTGGAAAACAAAATAAATTAATTGAATAATAAAAAGTACAATTCCATACAATTCAAGTATTAAAACAGTGTGTGCTTATGAAACTACAGATGTGCGACTTCTGGGAGAGTTTTATTAAACATTATTAAATGTTGTGAAAAATATTGCATAAAAAAAAGTAATTGAACCAAGAGTAAAAAATATTATTCTAAAGTACTTTTTTTATTTCGATTTTTTCCCAATTTCTTTAACAATATTTTATCCATATTAATTGTTAGCAAATAGTATTGATGGCCATTCGAAAACTTGATATCACTGGTAATACAAAAATAAATTCGAAATTTGCTTGAAACAAATAGTCACATATTTGGCAACGAATAGTTTTAAGCTACACTAGGAAATATATATTTCAAAACATGTCAGCAAATCCCGAAATTTGAAAGTTTCGTTGTCAATAATCTCTTTTGCCGATGTAAATAATAATTTACTAGACTTATGCACTAATCACAGTTATAATTTCGGGAGTTTGAAAACTTTTTTTACTCCATTAAACCTATCTTGTTTAGTGAAACAAGAATAGATGAGAGCAATTGTTAACAAAAATCTTTGAAAAATTATAATAAAAGTGGTCCATTTATCTTAGTATCCTACAGTACATAATAATGAATGAAGGATGTTTTTCGCCGGTTTTTGTGTTATCTATGAATAATAAATGGTTTATGTGGTATCTATGAATGTTAAAATTGGCAACTAGTAGTTCTTTTTAATACATTTAAATTTTTTTGTAACGGTAACACTGCGGATTCTACAAATTGTATTTTTGATAAATTCAGGCTGTATTGAAATTTCTTGTAATATCTTTGTTTTTCAATGTTTAATTGTTGTTGTTTTAATTGTTTTCTTTTACAAGACCTCTACGAGATGCGATTCCGGTAGATTTTTTAACCAGGTAGGTTAAATTTTGTAAAGAAATTAAGATTAAGTACATCAAATATTTGATAAGTATTTTAATGATGAACAAAGCCTAAAATATAATGTAAAATTAAGGAACTCTAGCACAGTTTAATTTAGTAAGTCATGAAGGAATAAGTATCTAAGGTGACATCTTTCCAAAACTGACTGGATATCATATCAAAAAAAATTAAAAGTCAATTGAAATAATATTAAATATTTTAGTAGACAATGTATTAAACAACAAAAAAATTATTATTTTCTTAAATAACTTGCTTATGTTCCTTTAAATGTTTAAATTTTATATTTAACTGACTGTTTAAAGAACCAGAGTGCGGCTTTTACTAATATGCAGGTATTACGACATACGAGTAAATTCTGCACAATAAAAATATACGCTAAAATTTTCTTTTTTAACATTTTCTCGCACTCAAACACAAATCTTAAAAGAATGTTCCATCTCGACCGCAAACTGCACTCGAGTACCTCTTCATGGTAAAACATTGAGTTATTCCAAAACGTACACTCACATTTCCGCAGTAAAAATAATTGATAAAAATATGGTGCCGTCTATTTTATATTCGCCATTTCAGTATTCAGATAGGCAGCATGTACCCCTTCAATATATAATCAAGTGGCGGCCGGCCTTTCATAGAAAGTTATTCTCCCATGAAATAATCTAAAGAGTTCTAATTTCACAAGTTTAATATCGTGGGATGAAGCTAAACGTAAACCCAAATTTTATGACAAATTATAATTAAACTGGTCCGTTAAGATTAGATATTGTTTATAGATAAGGGGAAGGGGAAGGGGAAGGGGAAGGGGGAGGGGAAGGGGAAGGGGAAGGGGAAGGGGAAGGGGAAGGGGAAGGGGAAGGGGAAGGGGAAGGGGAAGGGGAAGGGGAAGGGGAAGGGGAAGGGGAAGGGGAAGGGGAAGGGAAGGGGAAGGGGAAGGGGAAGGGGAAGGGGAAGGGGAAGGGGAAGGGGAAGGGGAAGGGGAAGGGGAAGGGGAAGGGGAAGGGGAAGGGGAAGGGGAAGGGGAAGGGGAAGGGGAAGGGGAAGGGGAAGGGGAAGGGGAAGGGGAAGGGGAAGGGGAAGGGGAAGGGGAAGGGGAAGGGGAAGGGGAAGGGGAAGGGGAAGGGGAAGGGGAAGGGGAAGGGGAAGGGGAAGGGGAAGGGGAAGGGAAGGGGAAGGGGAAGGGGAAGGGGAAGGGGAAGGGGAAGGGGAAGGGGAAGGGGAAGGGGAAGGGGGAAGGGGAAGGGGAAGGGGAAGGGGAAGGGGAAGGGGAAGGGAAGGGGAAGGGGAAGGGGAAGGGGAAGGGGAAGGGGAAGGGGAAGGGGAAGGGGAAGGGGAAGGGGAAGGGGAAGGGGAAGGGGAAGGGGAAGGGGAAGGGGAAGGGGAAGGGGAAGGGGAAGGGGAAGGGGAAGGGGAAGGGGAAGGGGAAGGGGAAGGGGAAGGGGAAGGGGAAGGGGAAGGGGAAGGGGAAGGGGAAGGGGAAGGGGAAGGGGAAGGGGAATTATAAAAACTTTTCTAATTATTTTAGTTTTTATCAAAATTAAAAATCGATATTAAACTTAGAAATTAAAATTTAAAATTTTTGGAGGTTTCACTTCTACCACGTGTGAATTGCACACATGATTTTTTTTTATCATAATTTAAAATTGATATTAAACTTAAAAATAAAATTAAAAATTTTTGAAGGTTTCACTTCTACCACGAGTGAATTGCACACATAATTCTTTTATTTCTTATGTTGGGTTGAGTATTATTTGAAAATGCTAGTTATAAGGTGCCCAGGAATATTATTTTCATAATGTATTATATTTTCAAATATATTCCGACAAATATGCAAAAAAATATGTTTAGTCCCCTATTATTTTTACCCTCCGAAATTTTTCAATTTTTTTCCTATTTTTATATCATGAACGTATATTTTTTTTTCATAATTTTATATTGCTTATTTCAATAGGTGTTCTAAAAAATAATGGAAAATATAAAATTTCACCCTTTATTTCGAAAACTACTAAGCCAGAAATTTTGAAAAAGACAATGTTGGTAAAGTCTAATTGGAAGATAATAAGAAACCTGCAATGATTATCCAACATCCTATAATTTTTGGATTGTGCACAATGTTTTTTGACGCCAGTGAAATTTATAGTATATAATACGTTGCAATATTCGTTATGGAAAATTAATATTAGTAAATATTTTAGTAGAAATAATATGTACGCTCAAACGTTTATAAATGCCAAAATATGTACGGAACCCTCGTAGTGCAAATTTTACTTACGTTTCGCCTGTTTTCTGAAGTTATTAATAGGTATTTTAACCTTTTTATGGTACATTAAAGACAGTTGGACCTATTCTAAGAGAAAACATAAATTTTAGCTTTAAAAACAGGGTAATACAGATTTAATTTTACGAAGAAATATAAAATTAATACAACGTAACTTTAAAATTAAAAAACGCAATAAGTATTAAAATATTCTAAAATCTTGTTATTAAATTTTCATCCTAAAACAATTCACAAACAATATCCGAAAAAGTTAAGGACAAACAAAAATTACAGGCTAATGGCCTACAGGTGACAGGGTATTTAAAATTAACAAACCAAAAAATATATAATAAAATATTTTACGAATCCGCTCCTTCTTGACTTTTTTATTATTGAGAGACATACATTCAAATTCCTTTCATAAAAATATAGAAAGTTATCAAAAGGATTTGAAGTAACTTGACAAGCTATTTTTATTATATTTTCAGTAAATAATTTAAGGGTTATACACACAATACATTAGACAGTACTTGTCAGGAAAATTGCTTTCATTTACAATAATATCATCTGGCTATTATTTCGTAAACATTAGAAAATGACTCGTTATAACATGAATTACAGATAATTAAGAAAATGCTTTAAGTCTTAATGATAAGAACCGAGTAATTAACTCAAGAGGGTAATTATTTACAGCATTTAACTTCACTTTCGCTTTGATTATTTTGACAATGAGATATTACCCTTTAAGACCATTTTCATTAAATTCGACTTGTTTTATGCGAGGACGTTTTAGCTCAATAACTCTATTAGCGGTATATTAATCGTCTTTTGTTCCCAAATTTAAAACTGCAAACTATGTAAGAGAATTGACGTATCTATGCTCTTAATTAAAGAAAAGAACTTTTTTTAATGGAAATCGAATTACATACATTTTATAATATGGAGACAAGATGATGACGGAAAGAGTCAGGAATAAATAGCTTGCCATAAAAAAATTATAATAATATTTTTTAAATTATTCATTACAATGGACTTAATTTATTTTTATTTTAATGGTCAATTTTCTCAGAAACCATATGACGTAGAAACGTAAACGTTGACACAGTAATGCCTCATTAACACACATATTTACATCACAAACTTTTTTAAAATATAATATATTTATGACAAGCAAAGAGATCCATCATTAGTTTTAAAGGAAATATTTGTTTCCCATTTTATATAGTATGTAAATTATCATTACAAAAATTGTTATCAGGAATACGAAAATATTTTTCTCAAATATCTAAATAAATATGCAAGCATAATATAGAAGCTTGTTAAAATCTGATTAGAAAATTATAGGAAAACCACAGCAAATATTGTAGTTATTTTAATTTTTTAAGTTTGCCCCATATTTATACGCCTGTAAAAGATATATTACTATATCTATTGGGAATATATTTATTTGGTTAGAAATTAATATTTGTAAATAGATATACTTTGTATTCTTCTATGTTTAGAAGTGATAATATGTATACGGAAGCTCTTGTAATACGATATCCACTCGCGTTTTAATGTATTTGATATTTTTATCTTGTTTCTTACAACCAACGTCCGCACAGGCGGCATTTTTTCTTAATTCACTAAAATTTCATAAAACATCAAATACCTGCATATCATACTTTATACGAATTGGCAGTTCACATATCACTTCAATCAATTCAACAATAAAAGATACTGCATAATCGCTGCAGTTTACTTATAATCTTCCAGTTGAACTTTACGAACGTCGTTTTTTTCATGATCTGCGCGGGCTTTTAAAAACTCGTACGTTTTTCACAATTTCAGGTTGATAAACTTTCGAGGAATTAAAATGACGAAATATTTTGAAATTTTTATATGACATTATCGACTCACTTTATAAATTTGGTTCTTTATGAATAGACTATAATTCATTGGGACCACTATTCCTTGTCTACGATCACTGTAGGTTTAGAGATGCGTGCAGCAAATGTCGATATAAAGAAAGTCCTGCAATATAATACATTGAATACAAACGTGCATAAGCGTTTAAAAGTTAACCTACAATACAACTTGCACTTCATGCATTTATCTTATATAATTTACTTCCAATTAAAAAATAAAGGGTATTATTATGTAGTTAAACTGGTAAAGCAGAAAAATAAATTAAGTATGTGGTGAGTTTGTGACCAACAATTGCCGATTTATGTCGGAGAAGGTCGGTGGATGATATTTTATCGACTAAATACATACATAAAAAGACGTGTATTCTCGAATAATAACCTTCAGGTACGTCCGTGCTCCGTCTCGTCCGTTGTCATTCTGCATTCTAATTTCTCAACTCTCCGTTGACACGTGTTCACTCGTATGTTTTATTCCTGCCGCAGTTGATACGTTTTAACTTGTAATGTTTAAATCGGCGAGCATTAGTCGGGAATGATTTACTGCAGAGCCATTTTTTTAAGACCTATGAGTTGAAGTCTTAAATGAAATATATTTTAATTTATCCAATTATCTTGATCGTCTACATTGAAATTTAAAGTCACTTTTCCATATTCTGAAGAAGGTTCTTGATATAACATGTCCATTTATATTTATACAAATTATGATGTATTTTTTTCTTTGTTTAAGATTCCATTTCTTTAAGTAATATACTCAATTTAAAAAACTGTTGCAAATCGATGCCTTAACTTTTGTAAAAATAAATACTGTCTTTTATATTATGCCAGTAGCTTGAAAAACGTTATCTTCTTTCTATCAATTTCCGAGAAATCATGTCTTTATCATAGTTGTATTTCAGTGATATGCATATCCATACAAATATTATAAATTCAGAAGTGAGCTATTATATTTGTTACGTTTTCGCGCCTTAAATACTAAATAAATGTTAACTAAAATTGGCATGCACATAGCTTGAAAATTTTAAGAAGACTGTGCATTCAATGTATCGACTATACCAAGATAGTAGATTATTTTTCTTATTTTTTGATAATTGATTATTTTATATATATTTATATATATATATATATATATATATATATATATATATATGTGTATATATATATATATATATATATATATATATATATATATATATATATATGCGTATATATATATATATATATATATATATATATATATATATATATAATTTATATAACACAATATAACATTATAGATAGAAACGTGCGTTAATCTGTCAGTTGTTACGTCTTCGTGGATAAATTATCAAACAAATTCCCAAAACCATAAACTAAGAAATTACACAGAATATGTGACTTTCTAAGACAAGGAGAATACACAAATACTCTCGACCGTACATAAAAATTTAATATATTAATGTGGCTTTTTGCGAAGTACTCATACCGATAGATTTTTTGAAAAGGCCTGACAAAACAGTGGACTTAATAGTAAATTCGCACCCAGGGATCGTGTACGCGCAGATATCATTTTCACAGTGCGATGAAGCAAGCACACCTCGTTTACGGATCTCTGCTCTTACTAAGAATTTTGAAATTATTTGTAATCACTTATCAAATTCTATCATAAGTCAATTTAAATGCGCACGAATTTGCGGATAAAAACTGGTATGAAAATAAATCATTCATTTCTATCAATCCAATCAAACAAGGAAACTCTTATTATGAAGGTAAAGTTAAAAATTACTTAAAGACTTATTTGAATATTTCAATAATAAAACAACGTCCCAAACTCGCTCACACTTTGTTCAAGCAGGTATTGAACCTAAATATGCTATCACAAATCCTAACGATTTTTGTACAATCTGCTAAACTCGTCCAGCACTTCAGATAAATGAGGATTTAGCATTAATAAAATACTGTATTAGATAAATTATATAACGTTCACGTTCACCGAATTACATGAGAGAAATACTATACAATAAAAATAGGCGTAACAACTCCAGAAATACTGTTTAAGCAGTGGTGGTATTTTTATGTAAAATTTGGTGCAGTAATTTTTATTTATGTTTGTAAGGAATTGTTCAATCAGATTATCCAGCTTTTTGGTTTATTTCCTTTTTAAATTTATAAGATAAACCTAAATTATTGGGAATAGATGCCCAAAACAGGGTTGAATTTAAAATAAAGCATTATAGTGATAATGTTCAAACCCAATGCACTGTAAAATCTATGACAGATAGTCAAATATCTAAACTTGTAGTTGACAAAAAATATCAAGAGTATACGGTTTAGATTATATAATATGGTGATCGGTCATTCATTACATTACCATCATGATACGAATATATAAATTGACGCCCATAAAATATCTAGATAGATCTCTTTAAACATATATTTTTGATGTGAAATATCATAGATAAACTATTTCACTGCATATCGAACGTAATAACTGCATATCGCGTTTGATCAATTTTATATTTACTCTGTTCATCATGCACTTCTCTCAGCATTCTATGTAAATTGTTTCGTTAAAAATTTGGTTGGGAAAAAATATTTTTCCTCCGGTATTTTTATTTTATAAATTAAATTGGTTTTGAAGACAAAATACATCTCGTACCTAAAATACAATATTTCCCCTTCATTAACCTCTGACCCATGACGGAAGGGAAACTTAGTGCTTTTTACTCCCATTGCATGGAAAACCTACACTTAGAAAGTTTGTATTATACAATAAAAAACTAAATCACATAATTAAGACAAATTAACTAATCTAGGCAAATTATGAAACAATAATTCGAAATAATTGAAATTCAATTGGTCAAGGTGAACGAGTGAAGTACACTTTGAAACCCATTTTTGAGAACGCAATGCACTCACTGACGATATGTCGGCATCCTCGGTCGTGTCTACTTGTTATTAATATTTACATAAATTTATGCTCAAACTCAATTTTAAGCCCAATTCTTCAGTAATTTTTTATCCAACAATGGATAAACCTACATGTACTAAAACAATATACAGGTTGTTATTCCTGGTAGATCTAGAAGAGTTATTAATAACATATGAATTTGACCGTTCGAAGTTAAATGAAAACCCAAATGTTACTATATGTCATAAATACTTTAAAATAGTGAAATATACAATTACTTCAACAGTGAAAAAATTATTTAAAACAAATTAAAGAGCATTTTAATATAAATAAAACAAAAAGAATTTTCAACTTTCATGTTACGCGATAATAGCGACGGCGACAGCGCACGGTTATTGTTTTTGTTGGTATCTGTAGCAAAGCCGTGGGACGTGTTTGAAGTTGCATACATAGTGTTGGAAATTACAAACCATTTAAACTATTCCTGTTACTAAACTACTGAATTTTGTAAATTGATTTTTAGTGTACGTTTGAGTAACACCATATGATTTATATATCATATGGTGATGGATTCATTTTATGTCCAACGGTCAAATCAACATTGTATATTGGAATAAAAGAATAACGGTAAAATCCATTATGATAAAACTTGTTTCGATATACAATAACAGTGAAGATGTACTGATGAAGTTCGGATGTCAAATCGTCTTCAGTGACGGCATATGTAGGTACATCGTGATTGCATTTCTTTATTTGAACTCAACTACTTTAAAGTGGTGAAACAAGTTTGACATAGACTGGCGACAAAATATCGATATCAGCAACTGTTTTCTTTAACCGTTAACAGCAATAGTGTCAAAATTAGGTTAATTCAATAAAGCTCATGAACAACTTCCTTTAAATCCACGCAACCTAAAAATGTAAAATATATTATAATGAAATAAATTATTAATATTAATAAATTATATTACGAATATAGCCTGCTTGAAGTTTTTAATTACTATATAATAGACGAATTAAAAGACAAATTATTTGAATTTGGGGCTATGAGGCGCTCGAGTTAATTGCGTTAGCCAAATTGTCTACTGTCAGCTGGCTCACATAATTATCACGATTCTCTCGAACAATTGTTTTGCATTATAAAACTAAAAGAAACTACGTGATGTATTATTATTTATACTTTATTTAAATTCGTTACTACGACCTAGGTTTCGTTCTATTTCAACATCTTCAGGTGCGCAATTAGCCAGGATCTTTTGTAATAGCCCACCTGAAGATGTTGTAATACATGAAAACCTAGGTCGTGGTAAAGAATTTAAATAAAGTAGAAATAATACTTCATCACGTAGTTTCATTTCACTTTAAATAAATAATTTCTACAAAATTAACGCTAAATATATTCAATATATTTATCTTTTAGACTATATTCCATATGGAGTCATCTTCGAGTATCAAAACTTATTCCAAGGAGTGTTGTATATATTGTAGTAGCGTGATCTTTGATTATAAAAAGCTTTTAGATGAAATTCCATAGGGCGCAATACATGATGCAGTAGCAATACTCTTGAATAACCATTCATTTTATTTCGATTATTTCATATTAATAACCTAATTTTATATTTTTTTAAATAAGTTAAATAGATCCAGAAGTCCTTGCCAGCATAAACGTGGACACATGCAGTGTATATAATTAATTTACGTTAATTCGTTAACAATATAACCTCAACGGTTCAGTTAGTTATTCCGCTCTTTATCAGAATGAGTAAATTACTGTACGTCCATATTTTATAACCCGAAAACGGTTATAATAAACAATATATCATAATTAGCCGTATGTACGTTTTTGTATATTATCTTTACATAAATGTAACGGTTTAGTTAAATATTCTACGCTTTACCCCAGTAATTAAACAACTATACGGCCACATCTTACAACATAAAAATGGGTATAATAAATAATATGTAATAATTAGCCACATACATGCCTTTTGTATATTATCTCTGTGTTACTATGACGGTTCAATTAGTTATTCTGCACTTTAGTAGAATGAGTAAACACTTATACGACTACACCTTATAACACAAAAACGGTTGTACGAGTAATAAACAATATAAAATAATTGGCCGTGTACATGGTCTTTTGCATCTATAATTGTCAACGGTTATAATAAACAATATATAATAATTAGCCATATACATTTTTTTGCATATTTAATAGACGCGTTCAATTCCTTTAAATATTATCTTTACATGGCGGTTTAGTTTAGGCAACCCAAAAATTCTTATATAGACTTATATAGAGCTTTGTTTCTTTGTAGATGTTAATAGTATGAGATCATCAATGGTGTATTATTATGGTGTTTATTATTATTGTGTTAAAAATGTTAACTATAAAACATATTCGACACACTTTGACTTCTTTCATTTTAATGATTATTCCTTATTGACTCTCTGTGTGAGTATTTTCTAAATATGTTATACACTATATGTTTATTTGTATACCAAACTATACGATGATAAAATTTTCACGTCAGTCGGATACATTTTTTTGAACTAAATCCTCAAAATAAACAAAACTTCCTTCTCTAATAAAATAAATACGAATAAACTTTACAGAAAATTAGCAAAATGTGCAATCTCTTATAGCCCTGCTGCAAATGAGAAATGTTAGTGTAGATGTAAAATATAAATAGAGGCAGGTTTATGTTAGTAAAACCTGTCAAACATAAGTGGAGCGTTTCATAAACCTTTGGGCATTTATAAACATTTAATGTTACATAAAATTCCCAATAAATTACTTACAAAATTTTAATTTATTATAACCAAAATACGTTGTACCTCCTGAATCTTTCAGAGGCGAATATTTATAACTATTAATTAATCATTTTCGGTTTTTAGAAGCGCACGCAAAAGCTATAGGGAAAATATAACTATGGTTCTATATTTCAGGATTTTTGAAACATACCCCATATTTTCACACCTACGAAAGATATAAAAGGCTGCATATTTATATTTATCTATTTTCGTAGCTGATTTTTTTTCAGAAACCATAGTTTTAAAGAAATATTTTTAATATTTTCATAATCATGTTGAGAGCCATTTGAAACGTCTTGTTACGAGAAATACGAACTTTTTTCACAATTTTAATTGCATGATTAAAAGGACATACTAAAAATTTGTCTAGAAAATTACAGATATTATAGTATACCTTTAAATATATCTTTAAATCTATATCTTTAAATTTTAAAAATATGAACCATATTTTTACACCTGCAGTTTAAGGTATAGTATATAATAGGTTCCAACATATTTACGTTGTGAAAAATTATTATAATGTGAAAAATTTTAATAGAAATACTATGTAAGCTTTAACATTGATATAGTGACGATTTGTGCACCAAAGCTTCGTTGAGGGAATTTTACTCGTGCTTGAAAGATTTCTTCTTGCTATTCTAATTAAAACATTTTCTTTAATTTATTATATACTTAGTAAATTTTTATTCGAAGTGATTGAATCAATTGTGCACGACTAAAAATACTAAAATCCGTGGCCCAGCCGATTTTATCGCCTTTTAAATGACGTTGGGCATTTGTTTTCTCAAGCATTATATGCTTTTTATGGATAACGAAATTATGCTCCGTAGCACTTTTATATTTATATAACGTAGAGCAAGCGAGATACTTGCCTAATTAAGCTGAAATTACATTTTTATGTGTATGTCGATATTATCATAAAATATAAACATTTCTGTAATAATTCACACGCGACTAGTTCGACCGTCGCACTCTCACAACTCAAAGTGATTAGCTTTAACCCCGAACACATAGGGTGTTTAGCGCCACCGCTCATTAACTATTCATAGACTGAAACATTATTGACAGCTGTGACGGGCCACCCGGAACTTGTATGAACAGCACTTGCATGGCGTTAAACCCGCTGTATCGCTGTCTTAATATAGTGAAAGAAAATTTGTTCGCTTATCTTATTTTTACAATATTTTTGTAATTACGTACCATATTTCTTTGAAAAGTAAAACAATACCGATTCCATGAGAATAAAGGGGCACCTTTTTTTATTTATGTGTATAATTATTTGCAAGGCAGAGAGATAATTGTTGCAATTGCAAAACACCTGGTTTATGTGGCAACATTTCAATCTCCAATTTAACATATAACTTATCGACAATTATTCGTCATTTAAGTGCTCTGCAGTAAAAAAAGGAATTCTTATAATTTTGTCGTGGTTTCTATACTTTTATCAGTTGGTCTGCCACAACATAAAACAATTTTTTTACAGTGTATGATATTTTGCAAGTAAATAGCCCATAGTACAAGTCTCATTTGCAAAATACTAAACTTAAAACGAAAAATTAGAGGAAGAAGGGCATGTCGCTTAAGTGTCAGTATATAAGCATGTCTTTCCTCCTCTAATTTTCTAAACATGGGTTTGCAAAAAATGTAGATACTAGCTGCAAGATGATAATTTTATTGATTTCAAATCGACGATTAAACGTTAAGAACCTAACCAAAGTTTGGCCGACGAGTTAAAATTTATATCGTCAAATTAAAATAACTTATTGCAAAGGAAATCAGGCTTTTGCTACTCAAATGGTCTCCCAGTATTTGTGAACTATGCACAAATATTTCACAAGGTAGACAAAGTATACAAATATGGTATGCTCATTAGTTAGTTTAGACAAGATTAAACCACTTTATCGCTGAGGAAGTGGGTTGTGCATGTGAATTATACTCGCAAGCAACCCACTTCTTTAACAATGAAAGATAATATCGAAGATAATTGACCTCATAACAAACAATAATATTAAGAGTTAGGTAAGATATTCATGGAATCACTTTTTTCAATAATGTTGAAAACTTCCAAAACACAAAATTTTCTTTCGACATAATAATACATGACCACAAATTGCAAGAATTACTCGACTAAAATTATTGCAGTGGGGATGGGAAACGAGTCTAATCTTATTTTCAACAGACCTAGTGCCATCTGATTTTTGTTTATTTAAGACATTAATAAACCGTCGTGAAAAAAAACTTTGATAATACGAGCCATTTCCGAGATTTGACTCATAATTTTTTCATTTCAAAACCTATGCGTTTCTGTTTTAATGCCTTCCATTCTTGTCCAAAAATAGAAGATGAATAATTGATAGTAATTTTGCATGTATCAATTTAGATAGGTTAAAGTATATTGAGGTATATTTATACATTTTTCCTCCCATAACGGTTGTTATTTACAACCGACCAAATATGCTTTTAGAAAATGCGGTTCTAACCACCCACATATGGTATATTACATATGTGGTACATGTATTCAATATTGCAAAATTATCAATATGGTGAAATTTATCAAGAGATTTTAGATTTTCTGCCAATTACCCTAATTTTTACCCTGCTAGATGTGGCTAAATTATCCAGCATGATTAAATCTAACTTAATTTACAAATCTAAGTCAATTTTTCCAAAGCTTCACGTTTTTGTTTTTCTAAAATGTTAAGTAGGATAAGTATTTGACGATTAATTGGTTAATGTTAATTACTTTAATAAAACATTTAAGAAAATTGGACTGATTGTTTCTGCAAAAAAATGTGAAGAAAATATTTTTTATTTCTTACCAAATTCTATTTTCGTCATATATTTTTTTAAAAATTTAAGAATTTTTTTAATAAATTTTATTAAAATTTCATTAAATTTATTTCACTACCAAAATTAATAAAATGAGAAACGATAACTTTTCACAGTGTGTTAATGTACTCATTCCAACTTCACTCGGATGATAATAGTTTTATCACATTAAAAACCCCAATTAAACAAAAAAAAACCAAAAAAGTGAGAAACAGATTAGTCTATTTTTAGTAAAAGGTCTCATTGTTTTCTAGGCTCATTAATTAACAGTAAATATACACAATCGGAGTTCTACATTGAGGTTTAGAAAAGGAATTTCTTTTGCGTTGCCTATCTTGAGTTATTTTTACAAGATAGATATTTTTATTTTTGTTATGTATAATATTTATTCTATCTCGAGATCGAGAAGAATCAAACGACATCCCATAAATTAAAATCTATTAAGTCGTTGGACATCTATGAAGAAAAGAAACTGTGATATACAACCGCAAAAAAAACATAACGTCCCTTTGCTTACAGGCAGCCATGTAGAAGGATATTTAAGTTACGGTCATCTATGGACGTTTCCACAGTTCATTAATTAATGACAAATAGTAAATTGAAAACTGCTAAGAATCCAAACCCAATCCATATCATGAGGACACTTCAAAATTTATTTAAATTAAGTACACTTCCTGCCAATCGGCAAATTATTGCATTTTTAACTTTTTTTATGATGCAAGGTTAATTATTAATTCATAAATTATATAAATATAATAGTAGCTTTGCTTAAAATTAGAGATATATAAGGTCAGTAATCTGATTGCTCTGTCCAACTCGTTAACTGATTTTGGTTTAAGTCTCATCCACAACTAGAACTTCAACACATGACTTAATATTTGTTATTCCCTTTCTAGCGATCTTCTCGCAGCACTTAAATCTGACGCAAATCACAGCACGCGGTCTGACAAGCAATGTGTTTTTTGATATACGTTTTCAATATTATTGTGCGATGACAATTTCTGTCTACGTGAAATTCTAAAAACTGTGAATGTACTTATTTCCATATTGACTAATTTATTCAATATTGTTAAGTTCTGGAGTTATTCTTTAAATTTCGTTTGTAATTTTTTATGAGTTGTTTGAAACTAATATAATGCACTACTCTTACAGGATTGATATAGAGCATCACAATTTTTTGTATATTTTTTTCAAATAAAACAATATTGCCATACACTGTTTTCATATATTTCTAACAGTTTTCATTAGTAAAAAAATCGGAATTTATCTAGCTGTTTCTTACGTATTTTCTTCGCACAAATATGAAAATAACTCTTTAATGTAGATTAAGTTAACGTTTTGACACAGACTGGAATATGAAATCAATGAAACTACTTTTTTTAGAATTGGTTAAAAATTCAATCCAATTCAGAATCGGTATACGTAGGCGGATTTGTTCAGCTAGTTTAAATTCAGTTCATCAAAATGGGAGGGCTTTACGCCTCCCTGTTCCGTCACGTTTACCTTCATGAATGATTCAGTTTATACACAATGCGTCCTATGTTTAGATACGTGTACATGTTTCATATTTAACCTCGTCCAATATCAGTAGTATTAGGGTTAATACTCTATATTACCTTTAATATTCGGTACCGATAATTATCCGCTGTTATTTTATTATAAATTTATAATAAAATAATAGCGGGTGTGCATGCTTGCCTCTTGGATAATCTTCTTTTCACCATAGATGAATACGTTTATTTTATTTATTTTCAACGAGCTATGATTACATTTATTAACCCATAGATGAATATGGGACTGTTGTTATGCTTTTCCCCAATTTTTTTCATAAAATTTATGAAGTCGGTATTCACCTGCATTATGCCGACTAGACCGTTAACCTTTTAAAATGCAGGTGTGTATAATGCTAGCATCTCGTATCATATCTGTATTCTACGTGACTATATTTCATTCACTTTCAAACGAAAATCTCTGTAAACAAACCGCTGCGAAATCGCTTTGAGAAAAATAATAAACGGTTCGAGGTAAACGGCAAAAGTCGAGCATATTTTAAATTTCAATACCCTGACATATCAGTGCGTCTCGCGGATTAATCGCCATTACACTGGTAAATGTGGCATACAATCGTTGTTTATATGGTATAAGTTTAGTTGGTATACGTAGGCATACAGTCAACAAAAAGTAAAATATAATTGATCTCCTGAATATACATGCCTTAAGACGTAGGTAGTGTGAACCTTGTGAACACAAACAATGATTGTCGCAAGTAATTATACTAGCTGTGCGCTCAGATTAATTCATATTTGTTAGCCCTACGTACATTTATATATGGCTACGTTAATACAATTGTTAAGTTTTTAATTCATGTGTCAAATACGATTTCAAGCCTGAAACGAACTAAATACTCAATATATAAATTTAATAGTCTGTAGGTTGTTAAACCCGTTGTTACATTTTTATGTTGATTTCAAAAAATTGTTATGAAAAGTTGGAAAAATTATAATAAATATATAAAAATAATTTTGTTAAGGAAGTTGAAAGTGTTTATGTTTTGCGAAGAAATTTGTCTCAGTAATACAAATTGTTCAATATTAATTTTAGTAAAGATTATGAGAAGCGAAGGAATAATTTTTTAGGTTTTGCGAAGAAATTTGTCTCAGTAATACAAATTGTTCAATATTAATTTTAGTAAAGATTATGATAAGCGAAGGAATAATTTTTTAGGTTTTGCGAAGAAATTTGTCTCAGTAATACAAATTGTTCAATATTAATTTTAGTAAAGATTATGATAAGCGAAGGAATAATTTTTTATTTTTCATTCGGACATGGAACACATTTTACCCTTTGAAATTGGGGAATATGGAGAAATAGCAAGGAAATTATTTTAAACATCATGAGTTTGAAAAATTGTCCGATATTTGTTTTGAAAAAACTAATATCACCATCCTCAGGTATGACAATAAAATGTTACTTGTCATTTTGTCGTATAAATATACAATAAAAATTATGATCGGTCAAAGTCAATAAAATATAAAACGGGGCGTTTTTGTGGAAATATATATTTATGTTAAAATGGTTATCATGCCTTGTGCCACTTGCATACTAATTGTGTCTAATTACAACTTTATGCTACTAAATTTTGATTGTTGGTGCCAAAACATTAGATTTAATTTAGAAAATAAAACGTTTTAAACGAAAGTATTCTAGTAATATCTGATTTATTTTAAATCGCAGGATGAGATTGATTCCTATTGACTTCCTTAGTAGCATTACTACGAATGTTGACAACATTAAAAATAGGTTACAATTAAATTAGATATTAACTGTTGCATTAAATGAGTAAAAAAGGGGAGAATTGTCGTTAAAGGCCAAAAGGCTTTCATATGTTCAATTTTATTTACTTATTTTGATGGAAATAACTCCTTACAAGTTTCTTTAATATTTTTTCACAATTACCAACATTAAAATTGATATCGTTCTACATACATAAATGTTTCCGTTTAGTACATTTATTTTATTTTTTTTACAGTATATTGGAAGAAATTAAATTATTAACAATATAACTTAGGGTTGAACGCTCTACTTAATATTTTACGAAAATTAAAATAATTTGTAACACGCTTCGTAAATACCAACAATGCTGATTTAATTTCCCACTGCGTGATATGGTACATCAAGCATTAAATCATTCGCCACGTTAATACGACTACTTAGGAGTAGACTACAAGTACACACATACACACACACACACACACACGCATATATATATATATATATATATATATATATATATATATATATATACATATGAATATTGAACAATGCAAATGTCAGCTTGCGGAAATAATTATTTTTACGTTGACGTGAACTACAAATTCACTGATGAGTTGAAGCTTTATATCAATCGTGGTAATCTTTCTGTACATTTTGGTAAAAAAGGAAATATCAAATTCCTGGGTATTTATGAAGATTCCAGGAATATAAGCCAAGTTACCATAAGAAAATATATGAATTTAAGTAGACAATTTTAAGTTTCTCATTACATTTCTCGGATATCAAATATATATTATTTCGCTTCAGTCCTCCTTCGAAACCTCCATAAGGGAATTTTAAGGTCTATAAATTCTTAAAACCCTCGAAGATTTTATAAATCTCGAAGTCTTTATAAAAGTGTCAGTAATATGTTTTGTATCAAGTAGATGTCGATCTCTCAGAATATGTACGGATTTTGCCATCATCATTCAGTGACCTGCTCAATCTCTCATAGTTCATTAATAATCGTCATAAAATTTCACCCAATTATGCAAACTTACTCCTTGTTATCCTCTAATAGATACGCATAAGAATATATTTATTACATACAACATGTAAACATACAACAGATTGGAGTCTATTTCATTATAATGGGTATTCATTTCAAATATTTTGATTCACTCAAAAAATATTACTGTGAAGCGTAAGGTAACTTATTAAGGTATTTTATTAAATTATAATTTATATCTTTAAATAATTTTACCTAAGGTACTAACTAAATTTTATCCGCAGGGGTGTCTCTGAAAATGGCTTCATCGTATATTTGCAAGTGGTGCAGTTATTATTTTAGGGCTAGTAATATTACAATTTTTGTATTTTTGTATGCCAGACCTTTACATGAGCTCACTTTTCCTTCTGCATGGAGAGCTCGCCACCATTTAATTAAATATTCAAGTGGCACACGCCGCGTATCAAAAACGTCAAGTGGTGGGTATAAAAGAGGCCACAGGATCTCTTTATTAATTATTTCACCCGTGGAAACTTGAATGTTGGGTTCGGACAAGCTCAATGTTTCATGATGAAGTGGTGCTCGAATGCGGTTTTGCTGTTGATGCAGATTTTTTTTTTAAGAGAGCCTACGTGGGTACGTAAAAACATTATAAGAGAAAATAATTATGTCGTAATAGCGTTGCTGTATGTATTGAAATATGTAATTATGTATTTTTAATATTCAAGTATTACTCATCATATTAAATATTAGTAAAACACGCATTCGGGGTTTGTACACACTTAAGTACTAATAAAAATTGGAACATTAAAGCGTACATTGCATTTCTATTAAATTATTTGAAAAATTAATATATACTCTTTTTTATTATGTAAATATATCGCCTAGTATATAGCGCCTAAAAATATTTTTGTGGTTGTATTTTTTAGCTTATAATAGCTGACTCTTTCAAAATAGCGAACAGCTCGGACTCTTGATCCACCGAGCTAAAACGTCGGTCATGATCACAGTAAAGGATGGCCAAGTTTCACGGACAAAAGAGCTCTATGACCTAGAGTTTGTCAGCGATTTTTATACCTGGGATCGCTACTCACTGACTAAGGTCTAAGCGATAAAGAAATTCAAAGAAGAACGCAAAAGACCTAATTTGCTATAACAAACTAACACGGTTATGGTAAAACAAAAAGATCTCCAATAATATCAAAATGAGAATAGTAGGACATTAGTATTCTTGATATTCCTGTACGGCCCCCTGGAGCGCAAGAAGATAGACGCAATCACACTGTCCACCATCTGCTACTATGATACTGTTATCCTCAGCTATTTCGGTCACATTATACGCAGGGAAACAGAGTTTAGAAAAGCTAATGATTGTCAGGAAAGTCGTCCTCTTTACAAAGTTGTCGTAGAAAGTAGTAAGTTAAAATCAATTACGTTCATGCAGAACTTCACTAATGATAAATCGATGAGTGGGGCGGAGCTGTGTGTTTACCCATATTAAATATTACATCTAACAATTAGTACAAAAGTTATTAGACAGTGTGGAAATATGAGTAACGTAAGGGTCTATTGGTAAAACAACGGCCTTATTTATACCAAGCACACATTTAACTAATTTGAGGTTTGCGAGGAATATAACACTGTTTACTAGTAATTCATATAAATTATAGATTACGGCCTAGAAACTGCACGAAACCTCATTGTATAACACGAAATGAATCTGCACCAAATAAAAGTAATGAACTCGAATATCAAAAGCTTTACAATCTTAAAGGATAGGTACAGTTGTACCTTCCTTTGTCCTTACCCAGTACCTTGGCCAAGAACAATAAATGTTTAAAAATATTAAAACGTTATTTGGTGAAAAGTACTTTTACCAAGATCTGACGTCTAAAAATTAAAGACAAAATACTCCACGGTAAGTAGAAATCACTTTTTCATTATAGACCTAACTTATAAATCGAATTCGAATCGAAATAAAACTAATTGGTTTTTTTAAATACAAAACACGTCCAAGGAATTTAAAGTTTTTGTGAATTTTAAGCAAAAACATAAAATATAAATTTTCCACGTGCTTGCAAAATAAATCCTGTTTTTCAAAGTCAAAGAGATAGTCATAAAACTGTACGAGGACCAAGATGATCAATTGGCGTGAAAAAATTGTCTATGACCAATAATATAAAATGAAATTAGAACAATTTTTATATTCATAACTGTATAAGAGAATCTGTAAACATAAATACGTATAGCTATGGTTTACTTACTTATTTAATATCTAATCGTTGCTCTTGCCACAATATATATATATATATATATACATATATATATATATATATACATATATATATATATATATATATATATATATATATATATATAGTTTTGTCTGGCTACTGCGATTGCTACAATACATGTATACAGCCGTAAAAGCCTACTACATATGCATAAAACTTGATGGCATATTAATATAAACATTACCTTTGTCCACAATTAAATGAAACATTTTGCATATTTTCCTGTATGTTGAGCAGCATAGTCCTATTTTTATATAGTTTGATCATGTCTGGCCTACCACTAGTGTGCATAATGTAGTATATATTATTTCTATTTCTTTAATTTCTTTACCACGACCTAGGTTTCGTTGTATTACAACATAAAAGCAAAGCAAAGAGCTTCGCTAACAGCTCACCTGAAGAAGTTGTAATAAAACGAAACTATATATTTATAGAAAGTAGAAATAATACTATATCACGTAGTTTCGTTTAATTGTGTATAATGAATTTCTACAAAATTAATCCAAATATACTCTATATTACCTTTGTCGGAAAGAAAGATATCAATTTCCTAAATTCTCAGTTATTTTTTTAAAAGTTTCTTTTTTACTATATATTTATCAAACACCAAAGCTCTAGCTTTTCGAGAATTGATTTATAAGATAATTTATGGCTGAGTGAGTGTACAAGCTATTAAATTGGGGATTTTTAAGTCAAATATCTAAAAAAATACTTACCGATTCTAACTTTCAAACTTGAAATTCAAAATATTTTGTAATCTGGCATTCCTCCTTTAAAAAATTAATCTTCCATAATGTGCTGGAAATTACTTACGGGAACACCACGGTATTGCAGGCAAACAGTAGAGTAGAGCTACTCGGATCATGATATAGCACTGCCGTACTTCCAGATGTAATATGTGACCTATATCCTTACGCTATTTTGGTGGTGATTAAAATGAGCAAAAGAAATAGAGCCTTGTTATTACTTTATTATACGTTGATGATTCTTATAATCTGAGAATGCGTGGGGTGATTTCAGAAAAAAAAACAGAATCTATTGAAAAATTACGTAAGACTATAAACCTCTGAAAAAAAGACAATATTGTGTATTATATTGTATAGTATAGTTTATTATGGGTAGTTAGAGATTTGTGTTCGACTCGATTCACGTAAATATACTTCAATATTGTAAAAATCCAAACATTTGAACCCATCACAGAGACGGATCCAATGCCTTGTTTATACGTCTCCGCTGTTTTTTCTTTAAAATCTGCTCATTATAATGCTCAACATGTTATTTTATTCCACGGGAAGTAGTTTCCTGTCCACACACAAGTGTAGTAATTCAATCTAGAGACTAGGAATTTTCCAAAAACGTGCCTTTCGTAATATCTCATTCTTTTCGTCTCTTGTATTCTTAATTTTTGAATGGCATTCAATCATTATCTAGCATATTTTTATTTTTGTAAGTCCTAAAATATTTTATTTTAATTTTAACAAAAAAAATTTGCCGTCTTCAAAGAAATCTATTTTATGTTTATTAAATTTTATCAAATTTTATATTATTGTTCACTAATATATACAATTTTATATGCCCATAATCTAATATAATAACACTTTATATGAATAAACAATGCACAAAAACATGTTAAATGATTATCCATTAAAAAACGTAATGGATAATTCTTTAACGTGTCTTTGTGCATTGCTCAATATCTTATTAACTTACTTACATATTATAATGGAACAGACCATTAAAAGTTTTTAAAGTCATCCATAGTAAGCCAGACCGGTCATACATTTCTTTGAAACAATATTACTGTATTGCAAGAAAATTCGAGTTCTGTAAAGGAATGATATTTCTAGCTAAATTGCACTTGTAACGGCGAAACACAGTCGCCTTATTTGAGAAAGAGGACTTAAGTGTCTTCATGAAATGAGTGTTTTATTTTATTGTGCCTATAAAATGTATACGTTGTTTATTACTTGCTTCCAAAGCTAAAGAAGGGTGGCATGAAGCTATATAAATATTTCATCCTTAACGTTGAAAATGAAGTGGAAGACTAGACAACTACGGAACCAGTAGTGTACCGAGGAACCACCAAGTTTTTGCAAAACTTAATTCCAAAATTTTAAAAAAATTCCTTTAAATTATGTGTTTACGTCTGCCATTGAATAATTTTCCAATGAATGCATTCTCTATTACCCATAAATTTTAAGAGCATACTCATGCTTCTCTTATTTAGGAATTCATTTTATAGCTATAAAAAAGCTTTTTAAATAATCTGATTATCGTTATTTTTTTTTAGGTTTGATCATAACATTTACAACTCAAAAATTCAGGTGCTAAAATAAACAGTAAAGACGCAATCATGCTTATATAATTTTTATCAAATTTAAAAATTGTAAAAAAAGTTCTGTTAAAAATCTGTTCTTTGTTAATTTCTTTTAAATGTTTTTGTCATAATCTCTTCAATCAATACGGAAATAGTGTGGTAAACTAATATGTTGCTAATTTTACACAGGAATACCATCTGCATAATACTGTGGACCTGAACCATAAAGAGATTTTAAGATTGCAAAAAAGTTCTATTAAATAATTTTCTGCCCGTTAAATTGTTAAATATCTTTTAACATAATTCCTGGAGGACATGAGTATCGTCGGCCAATTTTATGCGATCACTATTTTATACAACCTAATAACGTCTCTCCGTACAAAATGAAATATGTTTGCCTTTTAAATTTTTATATATTAATACGTATTTGAGGTATTTCAACCCAATATAATTTAACGGTACATTGTCCTGTACTAATTCAGATTGACGTTTTACGATCCCGAATCAAATGTTATACTTCTGAATCAATATATTTTGATATTTAATTGCTAAACTAATATCAACAATTAGATTATAAAAATCATTGTATTACTGATTTCACAAAAAAATCGATTATTTACTGAAATTCAGACTCAATTTTCAACTAATTTCAATATAGTTTCTAACTTAATAATTGTACGATCGACAATCCCTTTCCCATTTGTTGATTATGTGTCAGTCTCATGGTGTCTGTGTCAGTCAGTCAGATGGAGACAAAAGAAGCTAGTTATGTTTATTCTGTGCTGATTTTAAAAAAAGGTTTTGATCGAAATGGTAATAACATTCTCTTAATAAAATTACTTGGAACAAGATTCTTCCCCAATTTGCAATAGTTTTTCACTTACGAGCGTGGATCAAATGTTATTCTAATGGAGGGGAGGGCAAGGAGTGGGCATACTTTACTCACATAATTACTATAAAAGACTCATTACGAATACATATATCAAGTTTCCGCTTAAATGTGTTATTTATCTCTAAGCTATCATCGGTCAAGTATCTCATTCTGAAAGAAAACGTTAACTATGAAGAAAATGAAATTTCGAGCCATGGTGAAATTTCTAAAAAGTAAGAAAACATCACAAATTATATTGAATGGGATATCAACGGTCTACGAGAACTGTTGCCCTAGTAAAACATTTACAAGTTGCATAACCTCTTCAAATAAGGTATAAATTCGATCGAAGACGACCAGGCGAGAAAGAAGAAGCAGTTGGAAGAAAGGGTTAGAGTATTTTCTACGACCATTTTCAAAATTCTTCATTACCATGTTGCCATGTTAAATGTAAGCGTAAATTGGGTGTTGAGGATGCTCATGTCGCTGCAAAAGCAAAAACGTTTTATGCAACTTTTTGAATCTCTATAGAAAATTATGGCTGCTATCCTGGAGTAAACGCTTCACGTCTCATTTTAGGCATAGCTGGATATAACTCTTTTCAAATGAAAAAATAATTGCATCTATCTCTATATTTAATAAAAATGGTAATAACATATGTTTACAACCAATCAGTACAGGGTTCGGTGTAACTTTTTGCACCGGACTATTTCGAGTATTTTTTGCCTTTTCATAATTTTCAATATGAATATTTTTGTGTTTAATCATTTATTTATATTTATGTTATTATGAAATTTTTTGGAATATTTCCGGAACCAAATCCAGGGCAATTAAAAAAACACATGTTATTTTCTGAACTACCAAAAATTCCAAGCAACCAATCTTATAAACCTGTATGAATGACTATCTTTTAATAGATCCATAGAGCTTTAGGGGCTTAAGGAACCTTATATAAAATCTTAGTTAGGCCTGTATCTGTGTATTAGTATTTGGACGGTTAATCTTTATAAATTTAAGAGGAGTCATTTTACATAAATAAACTAGGGAAGAGACATGCGTCACAGCATTTTTTATTCTGGGATTCCTCCCAGAATAAAAAATGCTGTGACGCATCAGATGCAAAAGTCATTATGAAACGTTATATATAACAAAACGTCTTAATTATTTTTAGCGAAAATTAACTGATTCTAACAAAAAGACCTAACAATCTAACATATAAATACGAAACATTCAACGTCATCAGCTAATAATACTTTTACTTTTAATAATCAGAAATATGCAAGAAACCAAAACATCTAAAAGTTTCTTCTGCCTTTTACTTTACTAAAAAAATTATGAAGTTATTCAGTTTCTACTGAGTTTTAAAAATAACGGAATTATGGGAAAAAAGTCAATTACAACAAATTGCGACTTACCATCGGAGACACCGGGATACCGGGACACCGGGATAGCACAGCACCGCTTCTCTCCCAACGACTAATGAGGAATATTTAATGATTAACCCGTCTCTCATAACTAACTTTATATTATTATCTAAACCTTTACCGACTTGTGCGTGTGTGTGAATATAATTTTTTTTTAAATTTATTAAGGGATCAATATAAGGCAGGGTACGTGACGTGAAATGGCAGCAAAAACTAATTCGAAAATATTTGACTATTAAATAATTTGTACATATTAGGATTTCTCAGTACGATTATTTAATCACTAAAGAAGTGTAAGTTGTGTTATTATAATATTTTATGGAATAATATATATTCAATATTCACGTTTTTAGGAGATTACCGGTGGGAAGACAGACCAAGGGATATACTTTCTTCTTACATTACGATCAGATTTTAAATGATTCACGTAAATATAATTACGAAATAAGAAGCGTAATCGTTAAAAAAACAGTATATGTTACATTAAGTCACAAAGAACGTAGTTAAAAATAAAGCATAATAATTTTTAAAACAATATCACTTGGATGTCGTTTGAGAATATAATTAAACTATTTGGCCCGGGCGAATAATTCGCAACTCACAGAATGGTAATATAATGTAAAAATAAATAATACGAGTATATATATATATATATATATATATATATATATATGTGTGTGTGTGTGTGTACATATAGTAATGTTGTGCATGTAACCTTTTATAAATAATCTTTGAGAAATGATGTATAGAGATTTTAGGAAAAATTCGCTAACGAAGATTGTATGTGGAAATGAAGATAATTGGCAAACAATGGATTCAGTTAATAGGCATCAATTTGTAGCCGCTCACTACTCTAATTATAATGATTATCTAAAATTTGTCCATAATCTAAAGCTTTTTCCGACAAGTGGCAGTTCCTTGAATACTACCGCCTCTACTAATCGTAAATTGTGGATCATCGTTTCTGCTCTTATGATTTTTTTTTCCTTGAAAAACAATAATTTTTTAAACGTTTAAAATTAATCTGTTTTATCACTGCTTATGAGCAGACTTAATGAAAACTTCACCTAATATAACAGCAACCATAATTTACAATAAGCAATTACTCACTAAATATTTCATTTTAATCACATCTTCGATAAGCTCCTTATTCACATATTGTATGCGCTCAGATAATATAATCTTTTACACTAAATCTGCAAGTAATTTCTGTCATATTTTGAATATTTTACTATCGAGTACAAACAGACTACATCCTCAAAGCTTTGAGACTGAAAGTTCACCAAGTAGTATTTCCAGTTAAGCCGGAACATTTTATGTAAAAATGCATGTAAATAATAAAAATGAAAGCAAATAATGAAAATTGGGACACCGTACAATTTTATTAAAAATATAATACATATAACAGGATAATAACGAATAAATTCTGGAAATATTTCCACTGGCATCAGATTACGTTGGCAAGTAAAATATGTACATTGTATTTAATTTCGTTCTATCAATTTTGCTCTCACTCTTAATATGATAAAGGATACTTTGAATTTACAACGCTCCGCACTGACCTCTTGTAACACGGATCTCTTGTAACGAAATAATCAATCAGCACTTAACGAATTAGCGCTTCAAACCAGTAACCGTATGATAGTTCTGACTCTTTCGCGCTTGCCACTTGAAGTTTCGGGGCGGTGGCAACAAAGGCTATTAAACATTTTGTAGAAAAGCAGTCACTAATAATATTAATGTTAAAATTTATTTACTTATTTGTTATTAATCGTAATGCGACCAACGGCGAAATATGGACGATTTAGAAACTGCTACCAGATAAGTTAATAAATTCCTAATAAAACAGAAGAAAAGTTTTATTTTAAAGTTTTACTAAAATAAATTCAGTGGTGCTTTTGCCCAATACGCGTACCATGAAACAGATATACACAAAATGTTTAATAACGATGGACTTCTTCCCTATAATTTCTATCAAAAATTCATTTTTCTCGCATTTTCAACGTGCAAATGCTTTTTCTGTAAAAAAAAATATTTATTCCTTAAAATAGATATTTCATTCTATCTTCTAATCTAAGTGGATATTTTCCACAAAACATCCCGGAAATTACCATCCTATTTTCATGTTGTACGTAGCTAGCAGTCAGGTTATGATGCATGGGCTGATGTACAATGAAGGAATGTACCATAACAATTAATGTTTTGGAAGTTCATTTTTCCCTTGTCGGATACTTTTTTATTGAGCAACTAGTCTAATATAATTTTCACTATTTCGCATTTGTTTTCATAAAGTTTTTTAGTTGCGTTAATAAAAAAAGGTTCACCATTCTACTTGAGTTTCTAGGGACTATATCAAGTTATAGTGTTATGAGAAGGGGGAATAAGGGATTTCGCGAATTGAGGCAAATTGCCTCAATGCCTATAGAATTGAATTATGATTCTTCCTAGTCTTCGGTTTCTTCAATTTCTACAAGCTGATTTGTATGAAAGTATGTGTGTAGATGTGGTAGCTAAAGATTTCAATTAATACTATATTTGGCAAAGATAACGTTTTTTCCATGCATTTCATCGAGTGAAATGACATTGAACATTTGTTTTGAACTGAAGTTGCTACCAGAATTTTTTTTAAAATTTGAAGTTTTATTGTCAAAATATAAAGCTTCCAGGAACTTTTAAATTGTTCTTAATAGTATTTTCTAAATAACCAATAAATCGAAAAAAGGCTCAATAAATAAATAGCGCTAAAAAAAGGAATTTTCCTAAACGGATCAATTTTATAGCTTTGAACGAAAAATATTTTTGTTTTTAAAAATATAATTGTTTTTATATTTAAATAATTTTATTTCTTATAAAAAAAGATCACAAAATGAATTAAATTAAGGACTTATAACTAACAGCAAAGAGTGAGTCCACGAATTATTCGATTAGTACAGTTTGAATTCGGCGCAAGTCTATCAAGTAAACTAAATTTATTTTACTTTTTGAACTATTGTTTTTAATGCCAATGGAAAGAATATCATGTATTTAATTCCAAGTCATGTTCTGTAAACGTTAGTATATATGTGTATTGTCTTATTGTGTTTATTTTTAACATTTTTTATTTCAATTTACATTACTACTTTGTGTGACATATCCGAAAACAATTCCTTTTACTCCTGAAGCGCAGATATATTTCAGATTTTATACATTAAACCCAGGTTTACCGTTAGAAGTTAACCTTTACCACATTGTGACTTCCTACTTTTAATCGTATTCTCTGATATTGTCAAAGGTTTTATACAGTATTTTAAGAACACATGTAATCTCATCGTCGGTCATCGCTTTGGTTTTTCAGTTATAGAACTATTCAAATACATTTTGCTCCTTCTTTTGGAGCTTATAAATACGGAGTTTAGACTGATTTTATAATAAAAATAATTTACTTCCTCCCATACTACTGTTATGTAAGCGTACTAAGTATTCGAAATATGAATCTACTTTTTGCCTATTCTTCTAAAATGTATCGAACCAATTTGCTACCCTTCATTGTCCATTAATTTAAGCACAATTACATTTTTAGTATGACTTCTTTCTTCTTCCCGGTTTCTTCGCTCCTTCTTAGTCTGTAAGAAGTACTGGAGTTCCAAATCTCTCTAGTCTTATGATACTTCCAGTATATATTTCTGGTTCACGAAGATACTTTATTTTGTTAAAGGCATTTTTGACAGGTAATGGTCAAAGAGAGTAGCCAGATTTATTTGCTTCATAATATAATTGTAATAGATAAGTAGCAGATGTATCATATTTCAATAAATCAAATTTATGTAGATTTGTGAGAGCACTTTGGTATAAAATAAAATTATAGACTAAATGCGCCTTACCACAAACTATATATAAATATCTCATCAACATCTCATAGCGTCTAATTTTAACGGTTGCAGTAAATTATCGATATCCTTTTTTTAAAACAACTTAAGTAATATGTGTAACTAAGTAATAGTCGATACCTACAATGCAGGAAACGTTATACACTTTTATCGGGATCTCATCTCTATCTGAATTAGATATTGAAAATAATTAAATGTTTTCTGAGATCTAAAGGGAAAATTTAATTATTTCTGTTCTTATGCAATTATAAAAACATTATAAAATAGGGGAAAAAATAATTCATAACTATAAATAATTTCTTATAATAATAATTCATAACTGTAAATCTTTTGTTTCGGTTATATAATTACGAGATACGCCATAAAGTAATTCTGTATTTATATTTAGTGTTGAGCTACATTGACTTAATATAAAAAAACTTTAAACACTTGTCGATTGCAATGGTCGCCTAGTCTGAAGGTGTAACATTGCCAAACTTTTTAATGTGACATAATTACTGAAGCATTGACTATTAATTGCAATAAATCAGCTCTATGTACTACTATCATTAGTTTTTTCATTATTTTTTTCTTATTCGTAATAATAATTTATGATTCAGTAAGATTAATCGGAAGAATTTTAATAATCTCCAGTTGAGTAAATTTATATCTGAACTTCAGTGTCCGTAAAAAAATATTATACTTGGACTTCAATATGAGCAAGAGGCAAAGAACACGAACTTATGGTATTACACCGGTAGTATCGATTCATTTCGAAAATGTTTTCTAGACCTTTACAACACACTGATATTGTACATTAACGGGGTTGAGAGGGGCTTTGTCTAAATATTGAAATTAATTATTTCAAATTCATAAAATTGTGTAAATGGGCAACCAGAGGTCCTCATTATAATCTTTATTCATTCAGTAACTTTATTGTAGTCGAAGATCCACTAGTATTTTTAAAAAAGTTTAAAAGAAAATCTCTCCCTTTAAGCAGTGGCATGGGAGTTAAAAACTTTAAAGGAAAATAATTTGGATATATGGAATGAATAAGTAACGATACGTTAATGATTTAAGTTGTAATACTTGAAGCTGTCCTGATAAAAAAGGTCCAATTATAGATAGATAAGTTGCCTTCCTTATACGTATTACTTCAATTTTTGATAGTTTGGCAAGCATTTTTGATCTTTTGTTAAAAATATTCAAGGTTTATAAACATATCTATCAGAACACGAAAATTTAAAGTACCTGAGGTTCTTAGTTAATTAAGGGTAGCAACTATATATTGCTGTTCGAAAACTATTTCATGCTATTTATTTTCCTAAGAATACCAGAAAGATTGAAGTTAAAGCATCTTGAATTTGATTTTACCCACCAAGTTTACATAGTATAGATACTTGGTATTTATTTATGTTGTATTTCATACCTATAAAACGCAATTTATGAAGACACAGAACAAGTATAATAATTTTGAGGGTCAAAATGAGTGATTTAAAATTGTTCGTTTCTAAACACATTTTGTGAAACATTAAATTAAAACTAATAAAGCTATTCAAAAATATGTTTTCTCACGTTAATTATATTGTAAAAGTGGTTATGTAGCAGAAAGATATTGCATCCGAAAGGGTTTTGCATTTATACAACGAGAACCATGTTAGTAAAACACAAATAAATGATTGTATAAAAATGAAACACATAAAATACCTTTCCATATAACAAATGTTTATTACACAAACTCCAACTGCATTATTATGTTATCGGTTGTGACACTGGATACAAAGAAACTTTTTTAAAAAGAAAAATATTCAGGTAATATCATTTTTTTTTGTATGAAATTTCAAAATCAGGAAACGTTTTAATTTTTCCAAATGAGGGAATTAATGGTTTTAAATTTTATAGGTTTTATTTAAAAAACAGAATATTTAATAAAAAGCAAATATATTACAAGAAGCAACAAAAAGATGGAAAACGCGATGAGACGTGGAACGGACAAATTTTCTAAGATAGTTACAAAGATTTCCCTAAATTTCAATTAAGTTGATTTCATAATCCAGTTGTCTGCACAGTAAATTTTATGAATAAACTTTGGTTTTATATCAAACGACAAAACTTTATTAGAGATACATATTGAATATATTTTGCGATAATTTTGTATAAAATCATTTTCACTTAATTTTTATTTCCAACCAATTAAAACTACCTGATGTAGTATTATTTTTACTTTATTTTAATACTTCACCTTGGCCTAAGTTTCCTTGTATGAAAACATTTTCAAGTGGGCAATTTGTAAAGATAATCTTTACAAATTGCTTCGAGACACAATTAAGGATTTATTATCCATATGTTGGAAACGGGTCAAAATTTTGATAAATTGCAAAGATGATTTTAGGTTATCCTTCTATTATTAACCCTATAAACATGATTTTTCGGGATTCATAAATTATGTACTGAAAACTGTAACCGAAAGCGGACCTTTTGAAATTTTGATACTAAGCCTTGTAGAAAGAAGAACGTATGATTTCTATAAATTTAATAATTCTGTCCATTCCAGTGGTCTGTAAAACATGTAATTCTGACGACAGTTTGCTTTTCTAAAGTAGATATTCATTACGAGTATCTTTCAAATGGGATGAATGTAATGAAATACATTTCTGTCCATAATATTTTTTTCGTAATTCAAATTTTAAGTCATTCTTTCTAAAAGACACTTGTTTACTTGAATAAATCCACCTTTCCGAATAATTGGAATAGACTTAAATCAAATAACTTTTATACACCAGTAATTAAGGTTAATTATTACATTGAAATAATTATCAGAGTAAATAAATATTATCCTTAATTTTAATAAACATAATGTTTCCATAATAGACCAGAGAGATGCAGGGCTTAACCTATTGGTAAATACTCTAAATTCCTCACAGCAACATTTGCATAATCTATAGTCAAATAACCAATCTGCGTTCTATTTAACATACATATTTACATCACAAGTTTTTTCCTTAAGTAATCTATTTTTATTTATATAAGTCATAGTTCGAAAAAGTATTTTCATAAAGAACTATCTTTTTTCAAATAAATATTAATATAATGGAAATGATAAACCTTATCTTAGCATTGATGGTTTGGTATGCTTATGTTTGATAAAGTGCTAGTATTAGTTGGTACTTGAGTGGAATTTACAGGAAAATTGTGACTTTTTTTTTGATGTATTGGATCTTTAGATTTAAGTCGATAAAATCATAATAAACTATTTTTGTTTATTTGTTTACTGGAGTTTATCTACAGTTTCACTTACGTAGAGTATTGATTACAAATTCTGTGTAAATATACAAATTGTTTGGCGAATACCTATCTACTGTAACTTAAAGGAAGGGGGCCTTATTAGCTTCCTAGCATCCTAAATATTTTCTAAAATATCAATTGATAATACTAATTCATAGTTATTTATTTATCTACTTTAATATATCTAATTGATACATGTGGCGGACTTATTGCTACGAAAGCAGTCTCTTACAGCCAACCATAACACCCGGCCAGTCCCGCTCGACGACCGGTCGAGAATCGAACTCGGGTCACCGCGGTGCGCCGCGTAGTTAAAGACGGTATGCTTTGTGATCAACTCCACGCGCCACTGCAACGACCATTCTCCTATTTTCTTTAATGATGTGCTCATTGTATACGAAGTTTCCTAATTTGAAAATTTTTAACAATTTTTGATTTTATTAATATAATGAAATGACATGTAACTTATCTATATACGTTATATGTCATACATGTATAATATACATGCACACACACATACACTGGTATTGTTTTTCAAATTTTAAACGAGTTGACAGCAAATATAAAGAAAAGTCATAAAAGAAACGGCGATAGCCATAAATAACACTTCTGTTTCGAATTTTAGTGGCATTCTTAGGTAAAGTATATGTATGGGTATTTCGAAGATCAATTTTCTCAGAAAACTGCAAAAACTTCTCTAAAAAAAGGACGTAGTTATGTGTTTGTCACTAAATGCAAAAAATCTGACACTTTTCAATCCAATTACTTTTTTTACTTGCTTCAGACACCTGCTACAGATTGCGGTTTTCCGCAATTATAAGACTTCGGATATTTATCAAATAAATTTTGGAAATTAACCAAGACGATATGTATAAATAGAGTGAAATTCCTTAACGTATTCATCACATTTTATACAAAAGGCATTCATTTTTAATGCATCGTATATTTATTAAAGTCCTTCTATTTTCAGTGAAGGTGTTTGCGCGTCGCAAAATAAGATATCAAAATAAGATAACTATCAAAATAAGATAACTATCTATCTAAAATAAGATAACTATCAAAATAAGATAACTATCAAAATAAGATAACTATTCTAGCAAAATAAGATAACTATCCAGACTATAAAAGTGGCAGACGACAAATCGCGTTCAGTGAAGTGCTATGTCCAAGAGGGCCTCAACATATGTAACGATAAAAATCAGGGCAATGAAATATTACTTAGAAATGTGTTGTATATTTTAGATTTAGCAACAAACTTATTGTCGAATTGCTAAGTAATTAAAAACGCCGTTTTTAATGATACACGAAAAATTTAACAAAAAATAAATTATATTTTATTCATATTTATATAACTTTACAATAAACAGAAGCTAACTTTGCAATAAACAGATACTGCTAGTTTGATCAGCATTACAATAAATTGAAAATTTATTGCTATATTGCCTTCACAGTGGATGTTAAAAAAACGGGATATTTTTATTTAGAACCAGCATCTATTTAGCTAGAAAAAATTTTGGGTGTTTGTAGTGTAATGGAAACTGCATCATTCGTTGGAACGAGATACTTCCTAACAATCATGGATGACTGTTCTGAAAAAGTTTTTATTTACTTAAATACTAAAAAAAATTGAGGAATTCGAAAACCAAGCATTAGATATATCCACACAGCAACCGATTTGAAGAGGTATTACAAAAACTTCTCTGAGTTCGTAAAAAATATTAAGATCATACCTTAAAGGATTGACTCACATGCAGTCGAACAAAATGAAGTAGCGGGAAAACGAACGAAAAATCGAATCGATTTTGGAGGGAGAAACTCATACATTCGTTAAAACTACCCAGAAAAGATTTTTGTTTCCTTATATTTCAGAAAAAATTTAAAAGTTCAAGTAAAAGTGTTCATTGTTCGATACCACTCTCTGAAATTAGTATTGAAATAAAGCAATGTATATAGCTGCCTATATTACTAATAAAGCTCTAACAAGAACATCGGTATGTAGAACTCGAAGGTGTGGTCAAGAGTGAATCCAGACATACGTTATCTGCGAGCATTTGGGTGTGAATTTATGACTAATTTCGCAAAAAAGTGAGATATGGGATTCCAGGACAAAGAAGATAACCTTTATAAAATACGTCGAAAATATAAAAAGGCGTCGATTTATATGTAAATTAAGAAAAATATTAAAAAGGCGATATTTCTGAAACCAACTGATTAAATAAATAAAATTCTAGTGAATCTCAAGGAGTTAAAATGCAAATCAGGAATATCTTGCGCTTGTGAACGCTCCCAAATCATTTTGATGCTGAAAGTTCAGTAAATATTACCAATCAATTTTGCAGTTATCCGAGTTTTAGCAGAAGTCCTGAATTAGAATCTGAATTCCTAGAATCTGAATTTTCAAATAATGTAGACATAGCAACGACGTTAACATGATCATTGTTTTTTACTGCACGTTAGCGACCTGCCAGTAACTTTTTGGCTTATGAAAGAAAATGCCTTTTTCGGAGAAAATATGTTCCCAGTCATAATTAAAAAAAAAAGTATAATAAATGGATCTTTACGAATAGCCAGCGATTTGCTGGGTACAAATCCTATTAGTTTTTCCTCAGTTTTTATGAAGTAAATATTTACAATTTTGCGGTGTCGTATAACTCAAAAAAGGAACAGATTTCCACGTTTGAAAACTTTTTGTTTTTAAAGGAAATATTATCCACTAACATATCTTTTCAAAGTACTCGTAATACTTCCACCAATTTGATGAAAGTACAGATTAAATAAAAAATATATTTTTAATAAAAGCTTTGTATATTTCATTGCGTATTCGCATATATTTTGCTATGTACTGTTTTGTATCATCCATTAGATACTTCTTTATCTATCGGTAATTATTTCGTTACATGTTCACTTTTTTTCATTTACGTGGTATTCCGGTTATAAGAGTGAATAGAAATTGGAAATCATACCAATCTCTCATTCCGATAAAATGTGTGCCGCTTCGATTTCGTTTAATGGTATTTAAACAACTTCACACCACTTCGGATTTAAACTTTCGCCATTAAAAAAATTTATAATATTTCTGAACACAAACTGTTGCAGATTCATGATTTATGTTTTTATATACATGTCTCATCAAAAACCTTCAAATGTGGTTTCATAAGTCATTTCTTTTAATAGTAAACCTTCTAATCTTTTTCTTCCACTTAGTTTTTTAATTCAAGCCAATATCACGTACAGAAATTTCATTCTCAACATAAATTTCATTTCAATTTTATCTGTTTTTTTCTCAATTATTTTAATTACAATATATTTCTATAAAATATTTCGATGATTTTTGTTAATGCACTTATTTTTTTATTCATATTAAAGGTGCAATACTTACGTTTCATAGAATTCATTTTATTTTACATCCGTAGATATAAACTATAAATCGTAACTAAATAAGGAATCGCTTATTTCTTTAGCATTCCACTTTACACACTGAATAAATAATACAGTAGCACAGTGGTCATCTAATTGTTCACAGAAGACCCAAAAAAAATGTAGCAGACCTAATAAAATACTTAATTATCTACAGAAAAAAATCGCCAACGAGGTCACATAGAGACCGGTTTGATTTGTTAAATGGGCGTTTCTGTTAGTAACGGCCATTACAAGATCGTGGATTACGACGTAGGTTTATTGGATAGTTTAAGTTTACTCGTCAAATTAAAGCTATGGTTAGTTTTGTTGAGGGTACTTTTATGTGTCCAGCTAGCTTGGTAATGAGTATTATGATCAATACTCCTAATATTTGACTACCAAAAATTCAAGATATTGCAGCAAATTGTATGTAGTTATGATTGTGCTAGAGCTTTAATTATTTTAAATTTATTTATATGTTTATAGGTAGTAAGAAATGTAACGTTTACATAGTTATTAATATGGAAATAATTCTTCAATATAATAAATTGCATCATTTCATCTCTTGGGAATCTGAGCTGTCTCGATTTTTTTAAGTGCAGTAATTATTTCACTCTAGCTATTAAATATACTTTTGCTTCGGTGAAAATAAAAACAATTTAAGGTTAAGGTGCTTAATTCGTAAACCGTTGATATAAGGAACATTAGTTTTAAGGCCACCATTGTAATCGGTTGCACATTGGAAATAAACAAAATGACAATATAAACCCTAATTCTAGTCATTTGCCTCTAAGAAAATATACTTTTATTTATTTCCTTAGAGTTACCAACTTTTCGACATAAAAATTTACATATAATTATGTAACATAGTCTATACGATTGGTGAAGTAATTGCAGAGCTATTAGACAACAAACAAACTTACAAACAGTGGAATACGTAATTCTAGCTCTTGTCAGCTGCTCCGTTAGCGTGAACATTGCGGTGTTGCAATGTACTGATTGAATGACTTTCCCTTTCTTGATTAACTCCGCGCCGCTATCTTTGCTATCCACAGCGCTTCCTGCTTGAGAGCACTCTAAGACACCTCATAAGTATCAACATAGCTACCCAAATTCAGCAACTGCATACACACACACACACACACACACACACATATATATATATATATATATATATATATATGTATATATATATATATATATATATATATATACATATATGACAGATCTATGAGATATCTATGACAGACATACGAACGGAAAAATGACTTAAATTAACAGTTTTGGATTTTCTGTTATTCAACTTTATAAGTTTTTAAATTAGCGCATCAGTTAATCAACGCTGCATAAGTATAAGTGTAAGTATTTCTCGGCTTTACATCCGTTTACAGTACATAAATACAGAAATAACAACTCTGTACGTATACAAAAGATACACAATCTTTAAGGATGTAAAGTCGCCGTCAGGATGAAGGCGAGAAAAGGTTGCAATGGAGAGCAGCAAAGAGCCCCGCTAAAGGATTAACAGTGTCCCTAGCAACATTACATGTTTATTATTACTCTAACGACAGCTATGAGCATTAATGTTGTATCGCCTTGTTACCAAGATCAAGATTTACCGTGGTCCCTTTTATTTTCCCAACGGTTGTCACGACATACTCAATTTTCTCCGACGGTGAATATGACGAAATTGATAAGCAGCATTTTCCGTAATAATTAATCTAAAATCTCTTCTATTTTTAATCTCTCTCTTAGCAATTTATTATACCATTACCAGATATATTCAGCTCATGTGTTTCATATAATATGAAATTATTAGTTTTTATTAAAAATGAGGATATTATCATTGGAGTAATTTAATGAAGAGCTCATCAGACCACTTTTCGCGAATTACGAAACCTATTAATGAAACAACTTCATTTAAAAAAAAAAGGTTAATATTAAAACGTTCCTACATGTTAATTAATAAAAGCAATCGAGTGTGAATAAAACTCAAGCCGTAACTGTTCTATATTTTAACTGAAATTAATAAAAGATGTGTGATTCTAATAACTTTGGACAGTATCACATATTTTCTTTATTGTTTCTCTGTTTTCCTTGTTATTAATTTTTCTCGATATAAAAAGTGGTTACATAGTAATTTGAATCATGAGCTATGTCTGTAGCAAGTTCCATGAACAAACGTGATTGAAGAGCAAACATTCAATTGTACTTTTCCTGTTACTGGCATTCCTCACTGAGACCCTTGTGTAAATAATGCAAAAACCTCTGTGTTTCTCCATATGGGTATATCCATATGACACAATAATATATTTTACAACTATGTCTAATTTAGTGCTAATTTCTTCTTTCATTGCACATTCCTCAGAAAAGATAACTCATATGACTGTGGTATTTATATGACTTCTAGCAGATTCTTCATTATATTGCTGAATGGACATATCAATAAAAATCTCGAAGAATTGACACAAAATATTCAGCGCTGGACTATAATAATAAGCTATATTAGGTCAATTTTAAATTTTAGGGTTGAAGGGTTGTTTTTAAAGATTTTTAATAAGGTATAACAAATTATTAATAGAAATACGAAATATTCACGAACCAAAAATCTGTTGTAACAGTAATATTGTGAGTAATACCATAAATACGGGAGGCATCGAAACTGATCTTGAAATATTCTCGCTAGTAATAACATATACAGTATCTTTATTTCCATCATATGTATTTCTCTCACATTCAGTTCAAAGTTAAAAGAATACTTTGAATCTGATACTCACCGCAGTCGAGGATCTCTTTTTAATTAAACAATGAATTTCACATAAGGAGTTCAAACTTCAAACCAATAGCGTTGTTCCGCTCGCACGTGCCACTTGACGTTTATGACTTGAGGACTATCGTACAAGCCGTACGACAGTGGCAAGAACGTGCGTCATTTCCTGCGGATTCTGTGAATTGTGCTTTAGAACTACATTTTCCTCGTTTTCTTCTGCGGCCCGTATCTCCTAATATGTATTATTAACGTATTTATTATCAAAAGAGCTTAACTCATGAAAATATTTGTCACTACATATTTGAAGAATCGACTTGCAATCCAACAGAACGTGGTTATTGTGATAGTTACGATTTACTATTTTCTTCAGCAAGCAAAGAATTTAATATATCGCAAGTTGATAAAAACAAAGACGTAGTATCAAAGACATATCTTATTTCATTATTAAACAAAACAACCTATTAGTTACGCTCAGCCTCCTGCATAATACGAGTACATAAAATGTTTCCCACGCGATAAAATATAGGATAATATATATTGAAGAAAGAGACTTCAAATCAAATTCTCATAGAAAAAGAGATATTTATACTTATTGAAAGTTTTTTATGACACAACAACATATTTTACATAGGTCTACATAATTTTTGGGTTTATTTCTTCTTTTGCTGCACACTTATCAGAAAAGTTAAATCGTACGACAATAATATTTACATATACTGAAAATATTTATACTTATTTAAGTGTTTTTTTTATTGTAGGTGAGTAAATATGATATAGGTGCGAACAAGATAGCATTGCCCTAAGGCAAAAATCTGTTTCCCATAAATAGGGATATAAATTCATAATTAAATGCCAGAATTTCATTGGATCTTATTGCATTGGCACTTTGGTTAAAGAATCTTATTCTTGCTTCTAAAAAATCTTAACTTTTAAAATAAATAAAATATAACTATTGTAAAAATGTTTAATTAAAATTATTTGCAAATACTTTTGAATGCAATAATATCCCTAAACTTTTTTCTTACCGTAACCGTGTAATTAGAATACTTTGTCACATTGCAGGAACATTTTTGCAAAATAAACAATGACAAAAGACAACCACAAACTGTGAGTCAACCACAAACTGTGAGATGCATTATACTGTAGCAGCTCTTCGCCCGCGACATTTGTTTTTATAAATTTCAGCCAAATGTATAAGTTTCAGTCGTTTGGGTCACACGCAAAATTAAGGCTTAGTGGTAGTTAAATATAACATAGAGAATAGAACATTAATCACTGTATAAGTTTAAACGGCTAAATATGCAAAAAAAATTGTGCAGGTTAACTAATGTATTTGTGGCACCAATGATATAAACCGCTATACCCGCTATATAGTTCAACAATAATACGTTGTAAAACAAATATGACTGGAATTTTTTAACAAAACACAAAAAAATTAAGCGATGTGCTAATAGCATGTAAAGTAGACAATCAAAATGTATATATTTACAAATTATGACCAAAATATTACATCGTGCTATCATTGCCAACGTGTTACATTTAGAGCCTACTGACATCTTATCTATCAGTACCAAATTTTTAGACGAATATATTACACTGATGAAAATTATGTAAATAATACGTACTTTATATGGTCATATGAGGAAAATGTTTGGAGAAAATTTTAGGAGCATTATTCCAAGCTAACGTGAAGCTAAGATTAATCCAACGCGACTTGTCAACATTCAGGAAACATCGCCATCTTCTTGACTGAAATATTCCACTCTCTTAAAACAGAAATTGTCCATCAATATGTATTTTCAGTGACAATTCAAGAAATTGTGACATGACCTCATAATATGGATCTCGCAGAAAGCCACAAAGTCGATAAGGAAACTATGAAAAGGGCTACACTAGAGGATTCTCTTCGATATGATCCATAATGAGGTTATTTATATGAGAACTAAGGTTACTGATATGTTTTGTAGAATTGGCAGGCTGAAGTGTCAATGGACAAAACCGACGATCTATAGGCAAGAAAAATTCGATAATGGTGCCCACTTACCGGAAGATGAATAGTTGGCGGCCTGTCGCTAGGTGGACAGAAGTACTTGTTAAAGGTCGCGGGAAGCTTTGTGGGAATTTATAAATAGACTTATAATCAGCTATGGATGTCATTTAACTGATAATAAAGGCAATGGGAAATGTTAAAGTAAGTTTTCAGCTCGAAAGATAGACAGCCTTAACTTGCAGTGTTACTTCCACGCTATTTCTTTAGATGCTACATGTTGTTATAAACCGAGGAAACTACATTGGTGCAACACCGCCATATCGATTAAAACCCGTTTCTAATTTAATATAGCTCTATAGATAATCGATGGCTAAAAGTATTTATCCGAAAACTGAATTTCATACATCAAACTTAATACCGATCTTTATTAAGACCATAATAAAATATAGAATTTTTATGCAAAAAGCAGGACCGTTTTTCTCCCACTAAAATTTTAACAATCTTGATAAAAATATGCAGTACATACGTTACGCAGTATGATATTGTCTACGTCTGGGATAATGCCTTTTTATTTATGATATAATTTATAAAACTATTAAACAAATAAAAAATATGAATGTATAATCTTAGATTGTTTAGCGTTTTGTTTAAGAAAAGAGACCGTAATCATGTCAATGGGTAAAGAATTAGAATGGAAAAATCACCTAATTTATCATCAACTGCTGTATTTAATTTTTCTCCTGAGTAACATACGGGTGTAAAAATTTAATACGCTTCAGAGAGTCTGCAAAATGGAATTAAAGAAATTTAAGATTTAATTTCATTTAATTTTTGTAACTTGGTAAAAAAATGTTTAATCTTAGGCTTAACAAATAGTTTAGATGTTTCAATTTCTGCAAAATTATAACTACTTAAAATATATTTATTATTTATATATACTACTTAAATTGGTTGTATTATAATTATAACTAATCCAAATCAGTTCCGTATAGAGCTATTTATCGTTTAGAAATTTTCATGTGAAGTCTGATGTGGGGTTAAACAAAACTTTACATTTAAATGATAATATTTATAATTTCTAAATGTATTTGATATTATTTTAATTTGGGCTACTGCTTATTAAATTTAAATAATAGGTCGTCAGGTATTCAATTCTATGTACAATAATTATGCGTGAAAACAAATTAAATTTATTTGTCGTTGATCATTTTTACACGTTTTTGACCAGTAAATTTTTCAGTACTTTAATAATTTAATGGTAGACGGGTGAAATACTAATATAATATTATAGCATGAGTAAATAACTAACTTTCAGTAGATTCCAACAATGTTGTAACCTTATTTTTTAAATTAATTTTGTTTGCTTCGTTCTCTGTATTTCGAAAAAAAAACGGGAGCCTCATAAAGTCACTCTCGTTTTTGTATGTCCATCAGTGACAGTCGTTTTTCTCGGAAATCACTTGGTGTAGAAACTTAAAATTTTGCAAAATAACAAGCCGCGTATATTTTAATAGATAACACTCAAAAATAATCATATGGATATTTTAGGGGGAGGAAAATCAAGTACTCGAAAAACAATTTTAAATTTTATATACAGTGTTTTATGTCGTTTGAAAGGGTTTTCATAATTGTAGATATTATATTTTCAGATAGATACTGAAAAATAGATAAATACACAGCGAGACTTAAATTCTTTATGATTTAATTACAAAATAGTGAAAAAAAAACGGTTTTTAGAAGCCTACTTAAAGGTTATAGGAAAACTATATATAGTTTAAAATATTAAAGAATATAACAAATATATTACGGTTATGATATATACAATAATTAGGATAATTGTTTTTCCTAAACATGTCTAGCATATTATTTGAAAGAAATACAATCACAATTATCAAAATATAAAACTTACTACGTACATATAGCAGTAATGTATTCTCAAAAAAACTGTATTTATCTTTATTTTTAAAAGATATTTTTTATTTAACTTTATGACTGAATAAATTAAATATTACATTTTTATAAGTATTCGTACACTTACAGCTACTAGAATGCTTGTATATGCTTAATAAATGACATTCTCTATATATAGAATATTTACACTACATTTCTATATAAGGCTTAACTATGTCATCATTAATATTAAAAAGTAATTATCAAATACTTGTATACACGTCCACAAATATTAATTTAATCCGTGCTCTTTCCCCAACGCGGTAAAGTTAAACATACTTAATTGTCGAAGAATTGGTATATTTTTTTAGTTATTTAATATTATTTTATGTTTAGGCATATTTATAAATCCAACCATTGCCGGAGCAAAAATGGCCAAAAGAATAATGAGTGCGTACCTTAACATTTTTTTGTGATTATTTATGGATAATTTAATAATATAAATCTCAATAGTTTATGTATAACGTGTTTTAGTCGAGTATGAAATATATGCTACAACCCTGTTACTTAAAAAAAAAAACAAAAAAAAATTCATGTAAATGAATGTATATACATTCCGAAACTTTTTAATAAATTTTTCCGTCATACGTATTAGAATGATCGAGAACAGATTTTATGAGTCTTCGCAGAGGTTATATTTTTTAGACATTCGCGACAATATATATGTCTCCCTACTTAATTGTAACACATACTATTAAATAATTATTACGAAGTCAATCTATTGATGACTTACGTTACAATAAACTCTCTGAAAAAAATATTCATTTGCCTTGGGAAATTTCCATACGTCAATGTATAGAACCGGATCGCTACGCGGCGTCCCTCTTTGTTATAATATATACGGGCACAGAAATAATTTCTAACTCAGTCACTATTGACTTATCAGCGGGGAGGTATTTTCATTTTTACCACATTCTTTGCTTTTTACATTTCGTAATACTTAATAATGCACAATGATATTTTTGTCGAAATGATGGCGTAAATTTTATTTATTAATACTAACATACGTCTGGTTAATTTAATAGGAAAATAACAATAGTTTCTAAGTATGATTATGAATTTATTTTGATTAACTAGCATATTTTTGTTAATTATTATATATGAATATTTATTAAATTCTATCCACGCAGATGAGAAAAATTGAAACTCATTACACAAATTACTGAATTCCAGTTTTGTGATATCCTTGAGATGCAAGAAAATGGTGTACCTTTCTTGCAACAAATGAACACTTATATTTCTAGGATAGATAGAATCCTAAGATATCTACTGTGTTTCGGAGCATCATACCCATATCACTATACACTTAAAAAATACGTAGTTACCAAAATAGATAAGGTTTATTACAAAGAATAAACATACCGTTTTGAAATTATTTTGAAAGGATAATTATCAAGAAATTAAAAAAAATTATCCATTTTACCAATTTTTTCTACTATGGACATAAACTTTTCACAAAATTGATTAGTTTTCCACGGATGAGCATTGTACAACAAAGTGTGACTCCACAATAATTCGCAATGCCTTCTTTCGCCTATTGTTCGATCCACTGTTGCCAGGATGTCACTCTTATTATACTTGATAAGACAACATTTAACCACTTCACTTAACTTCCATGAAACGAGACTCAAAATATAACTTCATGTAACTTTTCAAAGTCTCATATATATGTACCTAGCCTTAAACAAATTAAGTAAAACGGAATGGAACGTCTTAATTTTTTTTCTGTACATAATATCTTTTTCTAAGCTAAGGAAAATAATATCTTTTCCTAAGCTTAGTTGTTAATATAACATTTTTAATAAAATAATTTAAGTAAATTTAAAATTCTTATACACCTTTTTTTAAATTTTACACTTTATTTTTTTTTGCTTCTGAGCTTGCCAATCTATCTATATCGTATATTTATCCACTCCAGTGGCAATACTCGGGTATTTTAATCAATAATAATAATTTTAGGTAAAAATTAATTTTTCATACATATGGTTTTTAAACTTTATCTTGGAATAGTTTTATTATAATAAACTAAGCTCATTTGCCGAAGAAAAATATTACATATAACTTTTTATTCAAAGTAAAACTTTTTCCTTACTGTTTTGTAACTTTGAACTAGAGGGCTTTTACAATACTGGTTCTTACTTTATATTGGCAATCACCAAATATTTGGAAATCACCATATTTGGCGATAACCAAAATTGTAATGATTACTTTTGTACAACAGAAACTCAGAGCTGTCAATCAGTGGCTATCATGTCAGATATGGTTGGGTCTGGGTTAATGGATGCCATGGAAAATATTTACCAAAAACTCACCTATCATCCATGTAACCTAATCCATAATTGTACCAGTCATTTTGTCGAAAGCTTTAATGCACAGATAACCAAGTATGTTAGGTTGATGTATAAATTCCTCGCAACGTCATATTTTATGCGGCTCGTTGTTCGTAGTCATGAAAATAATGTTATATAAGTATGTTTCGTGTGTGGCTGTGTACCAAAAGATTTACAAAGAAATTATAACAGAAAATTAATTTAAAAATTTACTATAATAATCAATATAATTTGAAAATTTACTCAATGGGGTCGCATTGTGCGGAGCGTGTACCTATAAATCACACAATAAAACACATCGCCGGGGCGAGCGTGCGCCCATGTGTGCGTGCGAAACGAGATATTTCCTCGAGTATCTATTATTACTTTTCCGGAGTATACTGTCCTTAATGAATAATTTAATTAATGAATGTATCTAACTTGTGGATAAATTAAATATGGCCGATTTAACAAATATTTACTTAATAAGAAGTAAATCAACTCATGCTTTTTCAGGTATATTGAAATTTTTAATATTCGTCTATATAAGAGAATGTGATAAAATTTCCTTTTTTTAAACGCACTTCATAATAAAAATCTCTATTAAATAGAAGCCTGCTTCCGTTTCAATATCGCCTCTATTTACCATTTAAAATTGCTTCCGAAATCGTCATCAACTGAAGTAATTCAATGAGGGGAAGCAAGAAATACAAAGGAAACGTTTTGACAAGATGGATAGAATATAATCTTCATAAAAAGATATATTCCCCTATTATTAGATTTTTATTATTATTATAAGCTTGAGTTATTATTTCTCATAATATAATTTCTTGTTGAGTAATTTAATTTTTTTTTATATTGTACTGGAATAGGTGTTTATTCAGTAATAATTGTAGGATGATCTTCTAATTCAAATTATGCTTTACTAGGTAGATTAAGAGCTTTGCTCAAATGATTTATTATGAGGTAAAAATAACTTTAATTTTGTTATCTTCTATTTTATTAATATCAAATTTTAATTTATGAATATCAAAATATTTATGATTTGTTTTATTAATATTTCATTTTTCCTTTATTTCTTCAAGATTAGCAGAAACAAATCGAACACTTCTTGATATTACAGAAGGAGAAAGTAATTAGTATCAGTTGAATGTAGAATACAGAGGAGATGGGTTTGTTTTAATTTTTATAGCTGAATATTCAAGACTTTATAGAAAGAGTTTCTTTTATAGAAATATTATTTGTAAATTTTTATTTAGGAGGATGTAGTATATTTTTTTTTATTTTATATGAATACTTTTTGTGATCTTGACTAGGAATTTCTCTTTGTTGCCATCATAGCAACTATAGAGGATCATAGCAACTGAAGAGAATCGAAGCAACTGACGAGGATCGTTTACAATTATTTATTTATTTACAGTCTATTGTTCGTTCTTCTGTATGTTTGGTTTTTCAAATTATCAAAATTGGTATTGCAATTTTCAGGAAAGATAAAATTTAAATACAGAAATTTAGCAATTTTAAATTTAACCACTTTAAAAGCCGAAAGCATTTCTTTATTGCCGAACTAAATTAACATGTAATAAAATAATGATAAAAAAATTAACTAATTTGAGGTAGTGTTTAGGATCTCGTAGCCGATTTGCAAAATCCATCCATCGCTATCCATAACGTCATAGCTCTTTCAGTTTAAAAACGAATGTTAGGAAATTCTACAAGAAAAATATAGATTACTTATCGACACAGAAAGACATGGTAACGTAGAGAAAAACATTTTATTATTTTTACACGTCTAACTTTAGAGAGCATTTTTTATCTCTCAAAACCCTAAGATTGCAGGAATGAAATTCAATGGAAATTATTTTTCGAGATAAATGAAATATTTTTACCAATACTATCATGTAGATTTTTGGAAAAAATTAAAAATTTGTTAATTTTTTAATTTCTGCAATTTGTTAATTTTCCGTAACATTTTAATTACGTATGTAAAAATCTAGAGAAAAACGACATTTTATAAATGTTTCATTAAAATTTTATTTCAGTCAACTTGCACTAATATATTCAGAACATGAAACGACCAATTATTTTTCTTACTTCTGAAAAATATACACTAGGCAGCATATTTACATAGAAAACTATGATAAAATATCAATACTTTCAAAGTTTTCTTTAGATAACATGTATGTGGAATCCTATTAATGAAAATTTTATCGTATCTTTCACATTTATTTCCACTTCACACTGAAGTTTAATCGACCTGTTAATAAATATATTGATCTGTGTTTTTTTATTTCTGTTAGTTCATATTTCACGCAAAAACCCTTGAATTAATATTGAATTTGCAGATGTGCATATTTTAGGCGAAGTATTTTATTGGAAATATTTATTTTTCATTTGTTTCATTTTGAAACCTCTAAGAGACCATATTAGTTTCAGTCTGTGAAACATCTCCAAAATCTATTTTGGCCATGAAGAAAAAACATATGTGTTGCCTTAACCTCAATGAATATTGGTTAAGTAAACTAAAACCCGTTCAAAATTTGTGTATTCGCTATATATTTGGCCTTAGAAAATGAAATCATATTTCTAAACCTAGGGCAAGTCTCATCCAAATAAGAATATATGAACGGCTCAATTTATATATTCTATCACTTCTTTTAAAACATGAAAAATCCTAGCAAATTCTCTCTTCTAAATTCTGAATTCCAAACCCTAGGGAGTCATGGCCGTGGATTACATTCTGATACCCTACTCACTGTCTTTAGTCCTAAGAGTAACACTGTCTTGCAAGGTTACTCCTTCACTACTAAATTGTAAAAAAATTTATCCTAAAATTGGAAACGCGTCATCAATTTATGTCTCAAAACTCGTCTGAAAAGATACTTCTACCATGTACTCTATTATATATTTTTCCTATCCACGTTGAAATTACTGAAATCTAATATTATCCGAGTTTTTATTATACACTTTTATTTTTTATTGTAATTAATAGTTAATTTTATGTGTCTCATAGAGAGAATATTCGAGCCGTTTGTAACATTGCCTTCCCAACTTCTAGTGGTTTAATTATCTACAAGATATCGATCGGGTATAAATAAATACCCAAACGTACGTTGAAATTACGATAAATAAATAAATGTAATTTTTTGTCAATTCTTTAAATTATTTTTTTATTGACGTCCAATTCATACATAATTTTTTTAAATTTGACAAACATTCTCTTTTATGACTATTTTTCATTATTTATTTTTTTACTCAGTCTGACAAAAGAAATTAAGTAATAAAGACTTAATCTATAATTGAAATTTAAGTTGAAAACTAACTTAAACACTTTCATGTCACTTATTCTTTATTTAATAACGCTATCAGATTCTATATTACAGATTATATAATACAGATTATATACAATTATTTTTTTTCAGTTTTTATATAAATTGCTCCCAAAAAATTTACAATTATCATTTTAGGGAAAGCAGAAATTTCACCACAATTTCAATTTATGAAAACGCATAGAGCGATTTTTCTAAAGAATTAAGTCAATGTGAAATAATGTTATATTAAAACATTGAACAAAAAATGTAACGTTTAATTTTTTTAAAAATCGCTCCCAAATATACAACCATAAAAAAACATTATTTGCGTCCATACTGTAAATGCCAAAAACAAAATATTCTATGTTATTCAAACATGTTTTAATATCAAGGTTGGTAGCTACGTGAGTTTCCTTCATCAAGACGTTTGTAAAGGGCATATGCATGATGAACAAATTCAAATTAAATCAAAGAGTAATAAAAAATATAAAATGTATTTACATATTTGTTAAAAATTTTGAAAACATAGAATTGCATGTCGGACACTGCCGTTGTTATTGAAATATCAACAATATATAGTATATTTAAATTAATTACGTTATGCATGTGCAAAATAAATGTTGTATAATCATGTTCAATGTTTTAATAATTGATTTCAGACGATATGTGTTCCTGAATTGGGAAAGTAAGTTTCATGAGATATATGTCGGAAACGGAATAACTAACAAGTAAATTTTTACAAAATATTATTATCAAAATAAATTACGTTTATCGGGAAATGTGTTTATTTACTTTTTTTTTATATTTAACATTTGATTTGGTTTTCATACCTAGAAATCGAGTACGCGTATATGTTTCCGAATTCATTAAAAATGTAACGTTACATGTTCACAGCGAGAAATATTTTTGTTCTAGATTTGGTATGTTATTTATTTCGGGACAAAATAATAAAAAAATATATTTCCAAAGAAAAAATATAACCAAAGACGATATCTCCCATTCGCACAAAATGCACTATAGACAAATAAAATTTTATAATTTATATTACAATTCTTTCACTTATCAGATAAACGTAATATATTTTATGTACTTTATAGAAAATATGTGTGTATTAATGAAAGTAGACAATTCGAGTGATAAATACTTTTTTAACTCGATCTTAGAGAAAACTACGATAGCGTGCCGAGAAAAATATTTTCACACTTTTTCTTTTTCAAATTAATTAAAGAAAGTTGCAAAATAAAAAGGTAATTAATTTTACTGTAACGATTTTTTTCCGTGCCCAGCAAAAACTCGACACGTCACTTTTTTTCGATAATGTTTAGGCATTTTTTTTATTTTTATATGTAATTTGCATTCATATCAATTTAATCGTTCTTCTGTAAATTCATTTAAGTTTTTTTCAAATCAGGCATGAAAATGGTCTTTCCTAAATTTGACTATTTTTTTAGAAATATCTGTATATACTTCTAAATAAAAAAATATTTCATCATTCATAAAATTTAAACCCTTTTCAAAGTATATGGTTATGTATAATATCCACTGAAATAATGTTTGCAATTAGTTTGTTAATTAAATTTTGGCAGTGCAACAGTCTGTGTAAAGTCGCTAATTAGCGCCCGGTCGTAAGACAGATTGAAAAACTATATTTAAAAGGTGATTAGTTGTAAAATTACTCGAGTTATAATATTTTGGTCATTAAACTCGAGGCTGGCACGCTAGTGAATAATGAAACATACATTCGCTGGGTGTACAATAAATACCGTCACCTAGTGAAGAAATTTAATACTACACATTTATTATTTTGTTGTTATAAAACTGAGAGAAGTCGCTCTCAATTACTTAAAGATGAGTAGAGTTGAATATGATCATTTCTGTTTCTGTTTTGACCAAGCTTTTAAAGTATAAAACCACAAGAGTAAATAAAATCAGTCTAGCAGTTTTGCTGGATGCGCACACAGTGACCGTATTTGCCTCCTTCTCATTTCATTATATCTAGAGATTATAATGATCCATCTCCAAAATATCTTAAAACCTTCCGTATATATGTTTATCATAGCAGTTTTAAATTTTAACTTAGGCAATAAAGCTTTTGAATTTGTCAATCTTAAATGACTATTTATTAGCACTCCTGCAAAATATTATATTTATTTATGAATTTTTTCAAATAGGTTCTAACTTTAAAGACATTCACAGAAAAATTAAAGATTTTGATAATTGGTTCTAAATTGCAGACATTGATGGCAAAAAGGGAAACATTCACGGATAAATTAAAATTATAAATATAAAAAACAATATTCCCAAAATTTTTAAATAAATATCTAAGTCAATTTTTAAAAATTATTATGGAAAACACGTAAATTATTATATAACACTTAATATAATTACATACATATAATTATTTCAACCTCCATTCACTCGAGACACCACTTAATTAGTCATATATGTATAATCGAGGAAATGTTATTAATATTTTGAAGGCCTATGGATTTCAAAACATTTTCGGCCCAGTCACAATATAAAAGGAGCAATCCATTTTACGAAGGGTCTCTCCCTTGGCAGTTATTACAAAAAAAGCGTCAAGTGCTAAAGTATTAACTTAGATTATTTAAGAAGGCGCCTTTGAAACAGGTTCTCGTTTGCATAAAGCTTTAGTTCAAAATATAACTGGATATTTTAGGGAATGGAACATTTCATTGATATTGAATACTTAAGGAGGCCTTTCTTAATTGAAGAAGTTTGTAAATTATTAAGTAGTGAGATATTACACCAGGCATATTTTTATACTCTCTTTATATTTTATTAATCTGTACCCTGATCTAGCGCCACGATCAGTGCATATTTAACCACATAATAAGTCGAGAGGGATCTTATAAAACGAGCAAAATTTTTTCATTATCTAAAATAATAAATTTATTTTAATACATAAAGATTATAAATCCATTAAATGTAAGTAGTTTTGGCAAAACGAGGGTTTCCTGTACACTTAGGTGCACAAGAAATTAAAAATGTAATCTAATATAGTGCCTTTTTTAAATTATTTACCAATATTGATATCACAATCTACAGTTGTGGATAGGAAACTTAGTTGCGTATATCTCTTCAATATATTACTGCGAAAATTGACTAAAATAATTTTACTTTAGAGTATATACTGCATGCGGTTGTCCAGACTTTTGAAATGCCTGATTGAAAAGTTAGAAAGCTAAAAATGTTCGTGTCTCGTGAAAAAGATGCCGTAAAATAATTGATTGAATATTTTCGATTACATTTTTGCATATATCTTTTGAAATTAGCCGTTAGTCAACTGAAATAATTTCATTTGGAAATTCTAATCAAAGGCACCTAGATTTTTTTTACATTTTTAAAACCCAAGGTTAAACTTTCAGAGGGAGGAAAAATATTAGAAGGGAGGAAAAACCAAAACATAAAAACTAATAAATGATACATGAATTTTATTTTAAAAGTCTATTTAAAGATATATTACGCGACGGAATGCATAAATAATTTTTTTCCAAAAATGTATTCCGAATTTTCCGACATTTAATTACAATAAAATTTAGAAGGGGATATATTTTATATTTTCATTGTTTTACTACGTAATGATTGAGATCTCCGTTTGAAATATATACGAAAATTCATCACATAGTTCCAAAACTTAAAAAATGTGAGGCTGTGATGGATGACTTGATGAAAATAGAAAGAGTCTCAGTATGTAATCATACAAATAAAACATTTCTTATGTTTCGCATCAAAGTGAAAGTAAAACAAAACATATTTTTTCCATTTACAGAAAATTGCATGTGTCTAACATATTATATTTTAATGCAAAACAGTTTTTTTAAATTTTTTAAATACTTGTGTGTGTGCGGTCAAAATAATTTTGAAAATTTCGTTAATATTTATATGAAATATTGCAATATATTTAGTGACACATATAAGCTGTAGAATCAAAGAAAACCTTTGGTGCTTTACACCACAGAGTACTTAAATCTTCCAATAATTATCTAATAAGACTCGAGGCATAATATTCTAGAAAATGCGTCACTAACAATTCAACGACTAACATCTGTGTATCTGTTATAGAAGGTACTCTGATATTTTATTCTTTTAGACGTAAATATAATAAATTTGAAAGATAATTTTTGTATGAATATAATTTAGTATTACTGTAATAAAAAATATACAAATTAATGAATAGTTTTATGAACTCTTATTCAAAGTTCTAGAGCTTAAATACGTTTTGAGTTATCGAGAAATTTATCTAAATTAATGGCCGATTGATAGGAACTGAACTATATTCAAACTGAAATATTTATCTATTTATCTACGTTATATATTCAAATATTGCCCAACGCAACTAATAGTATGTAAACACATAATTTTAAATAAACTGGTAAGGCAATTTATGAGACTAATGTAAAAAGAGATAAATTTTTGTAAGTTGAAATATATATGTGTGAGTAAAACAAATTTAAGAAACAAATTGACGAAAAATTTCCTAGTGTTCGGTAACAAATTGAGCCATTTATATGTGAGTCTATTTAGAATTTACATAGGAGTTGAATTAGTTATGATTTTTAAAATTAAAGTACATAATAAGTAGAGTATAAAGAAAACAGGAAATTTAAAGTTGAAAAACAAGAAATTTATCATCCAACAACGAAAAGAAAATATGGCTAATGAAAATTGAGAAATAGATCAGTGGTTTAAATGATTGTTTTCATTCCGGGCACCAGTTCTTGAAATTCGTTCATTGAAATTTCTATCCACTTGATTTAAGAAATAAAATATATTATCAATTTTTTTCGTAATTCCTTATTCTGATACATTTACCAAGAAGTACAAATCTAGATAGACAAACATACTATAATTAAAGCAATAAAGGTACTTATTCAAATTCTCACTGTTTCTTCTTTCAAATGATTCTTGAGGGGGCATATATTTTATGGTATTTAGCCCTAATTCAATTTGTTAATTACCTTAGTTTAGTTGTGATTAGGCAAAGCTGAATACCATCGCAGTTTAAGGAATTCCGATTAAATTTGGTTTAAGAGTGTGTTATAACAAAAACATGATCACTAATTGAACGTAAGCAATTATTTATGAGTTAAAGTGTTTAAATGAATGCTTTAGAAAGTAATATCTTTCCTGAGTTGAGGTGTAATGATGATAACCTAATATACGAAGATGTCTTAGAAACCTATTTTCTCAGTTTAAAATTAATTAATTACCTCAGTCAATTGATTGTGCTCTGTTTTGTATAAATCTCAAATTCTAAGACTATATTCCGGTATATCTTGCGCTAACCATTATACAGAACAAATGTATTAACTACATGCATTATAAATTTCTAGAATTACTTGATATAAAATCAAATTTTGAGAATGAATTACCACCATATTTTTAATTTCAAGTAAATCCACACTAATCAATCACAAAAATTAAACCTGTCATAAATTATATCCGAATGAATAACGTCATCAAGTTAACCCAGAGGCGTTTTGTAGATCATATATTAAACTGAACAGCAGCATGTCGTAACTCCCACTTGAGCACCGACTGCTTTAAGTTGAAAGCCTCTCACCGAAGCTAATCTCGATGAAGCTGTTGATATTTTAGTCGTATCCGTAATATCACAGTTAATGACATTCATCCTGCAGTCATCTCAGCCCTCTCTATATTATTTTGTGAACGACAAATGTCGAATATCGTTCGAATCCTGATTTTCAAAGAAAGAAGTGTTAAAGGTAAATTTAAAATAGAAATTAACCCGCCCAGAAAGATGTGTTAGAATATGTGAGAATGTACTAGAATATTGCCAAATGTACTAGAATAAACTAAACCGATAAGGGTGTTCTGAAATGCTTAAGAAGCATTTTGTGCAAATGACTGAAAATGAATATGAGCGAGAATGTAATAGAACGTCCTGAAATGTGCTAAAGTGAACTAGATCGAAAGGATTGAGAATGTTTTCGAATGTTTTATTTATTTAGCATCTTTTATGTGTAGCATATATGGCGGACTTTTTGCTGCACGAGCAATCTCTTCCAGTCAACCATATTCAAGGAGCGTTCTGTATGGGTGATGGGAATAGCTTGTGATACTAGAAACGGAATAATGTAACGGACATGCATCAGTTTACTTTTTAAAAATCAAGGGGCATAGACGAAAGAAAAAAGTTTTTAGGAGTGGTAAAGTGTAAAAGCGAAAGGTAGAAAATGAGAAGTGAATAGCGAAGTGTAAACATTTAAAAATATTAAAAAAAGATGCTAAAGCATAAGAAAGAATTTTTCGGATCCCGAATAATATCGAAAGTTAATATTTTGTAAAAACCATGCTAACAACAATTAAACTGACGTTTAATTGTTATTAGCCTACAAAATTTATCAAAATGAGTTAACGATGGAATGTTCTTTTAAATGCTTAAAGAGTGATTTCTGTAAAATTATAAAAATATTGATCACATACACAAACGCTTAGTAAGTGGTTACTATATTTACACCAATAAGCAATACAGCGGGACGTCGTATCCTTCTTCCCCTCTTTAGTTCTCCAGTGTGTGTATATATGGGCTTGTTTATGTATACATTTCCTATTCATTTTTTTTGTTTAGTGATTTCTTTATTGGCGTGTCAGTTTATTGGTATTCACAATCTATTCCACCCTTCCATAACACGTCATATATTTTATTTCCTCGTGCTTTGTTTGACTACATGAGATTTTTCCTGCGGCACTAAGCCTGCCTTATGTATGTAAATATTAAAAAAAAATTTAAAAATACATGAAAAACCATCTGATAGACTAATAGACGAAATAGCAGATAACAACTAATGTGATAATGTTGTAAAAATTATTTGTGGTCAAAGCATATTATATAAAGACATTGTGAAGAGGAAAATGATAGGAAAAAACATTTCTCTAAATCCAAATTTTCTTCACTTCCTACGAGAATTTTCTACCTTCTCGTAATATACTCGATTATTATATTAATTAGCTAATCATCTGTAAGCAAATGTATATAAAATATAAGAAAATTTACGAGACTAATAAGAAGGACAAATATTTCCGTAAGAAAAGCAGGTCAACTGCAAAAGGAACTCGTGATGAGCTTACGGCGAGTACAACGACGATCATTGTATGTTGGGTTCGACGGCGATGATGGCGAAATTAGTATATGCTTTTTGTCAACTAGTGGTATGAGTACCTATTCAAATAGTGATTGCGAGAGTTTAAATTCGTGGGTTTTAATGCTGCTCAAAAAGAAATATGCTCACGAATATAATGTTTTCTTTAATGTCAATATAACTAAATTTAATACAATATATTGAGATTAACTAACACTTTATTTTTTTGAGTTATGGACTTTACAGCATATATCAAAACATTTAGGTTTTAGGTTTTCTTCTCTTCCTCTAAATTTTCTACTTCTTATTTAATATATTAGCTCTTAAGTAGTACTTTGTATTATTATCGACCCTTCAATAATATATAAGTTCCTCAATAACAAATAAAGTTGGTGGCATTTTTAATACTTGCTTTTCAGTATGGCAATATTTTTTTAAAAATTTTATTATTTAATTTCTAATTTTCATATTCAATTTCCATAAAATAAATTTTATACTTGGGCTACCGTTTCTCCTTTATGTATATATATATATATATATATATATATATATATATATATACATTTATATATATATATATATATATATATATACATATATATATATATATATATATATATATATATATATATATATATATATATAACATTCCCTTATGAAATGTTTCTTACGCCGCATTTGGTGAACGAAAACGGAACCGTTTCAGTAAGATATTCCATTTGTTACATGGAAATAGATAGCGACATTTCTTACTTTAAGAACGGAAACTTGCAAGAAAACTTTTTCATGTATAGTTGTTCGTCAGTCGACATTATTAATAGTAGAATTTTGAGATTTAACATGCCACTCTCTTTCTGATATTTCCTATTCCTCTAATATATGAATTATCTTTCCACACAATTGCTTCAAAACTACAATTACTACAATTGTTTCAAAACTCACATATGATAAACTAAAAATCTATCGCGCATCGGACCTGAAACTTCTGGCCTGTTTAGATTTTTCGTTAATTTTACCAAAACATCCCCCTTTATGGTATCGTTCCAGGCTTTATGAAATCGTTCCGTTATTACAGGTTTTTTATTGAAATATGTGTCAAACTCCAGTTTAACTTTCAACATATAAAACTCGAGTTTTAATCCCTAGTTTAAATTGTCTGGCTAAAGTTAGTCTACTGATAAATTTTGACGGCTTCTTGAACTCACAACGCCTTGACCATAAATGTGTACTTATCTCCAAAGCTTCTTTTAAACGAACTCTACCTTATTTCAACGTAATTTACATTTTACATATAAGTTGTTTCCATTGAAAACAATTCTCAGAAATGAAAATCATTATTTTCAAAAATATAATAAACTTCCATATATTCTAATTTCAGAATATATTTTGGGCCGTCAAGACGTTCATTACGAATATGGATGAAATACGAAGAATGAGAAAATGAAAACGACTATGGAAATATTGAATTTTATTCCAATTTCAATTTTCCAGCAAATAAAACCAAGAAATCGATGTAGAAAAAAAAAGCGAGATGCGAATAGAAAGAAGATATTATTGTTAATGGAAATAGGAGTAAAATTTCTTCAGACGACTTTGGAAAGTCTATAAAGACATTGAATTCCGGTCCGGTGATATTTGGGTCCAACAAATTATTTATTACCATTTATACGTACATATGTTTTTATTGAATACTCTACGATTTTATATATAAATATTTATATATTCATCTTGACTCAGGGAGTGATTTAAGGCATACTGACAAGAATTTAATACGTAATTTGCTAGTGGATATTTTGTCTTACTTGGACTTCTATTAAAATTGATATATGTATGTATATGTGGCCATGTATCTACAGAAAGTGAAAAATCTAAAAGCAATTAATTCTGTATTTTCTCCGTCATTTCGTTTTAGGAAATATAAATAACTTAACAGTATCATTATTTTGTGAGCAAATATGTTAATGTGTTCTTCCCACTTGGGTGACGTACGTAATATAATCTGATAAATACAAATACTTTTTCATACATTACATTTATACTATATAATACTGTGCCAATAGTTATCTTCTCGTTATTATATTTAAACGGCTCAAGTAAATAAATCCCTAACAAACCATCCTTATTGATACGAATATTTTTTCTTTAAATATATTGCCTAGTGTAACCTTTCACAGGTGTAACACAAATACCTTATTTTCATGTACCTCTTTAGTTATTCAATGCAAATAGAACGAAATCATTTTGCATTGAAATAGTTGCTAAATACCTTTATTCACATTCTTTTTCATATTTTTGTCAGACGAGGGACATACACTGCAACATTTCTGAAAAAATTCCTCCGTACTACATTGCTTTTTTTTAATTTTATAACCATCCGTCTTAAACTAAAAGAGCTACGGTGCTGTGCCACACGGGCGGACGTAACGAAATTATAAAGTTTTCCTTTATGCAATTTATCCAAAAAACACTAAAAAACGTTTCGTATTTGTTTGAATCTCAAATATAACATATTAGATACGTATATAGTTTCAATAAAAGCATACGGCTACTTACTGGAAGTGCCGGTGCACACTAAATAGAGTGTGATATAGTTTGTTGATTATAAGCGAATTTGGTCTTTTTTGAGTACAACATTCCCTACCTCTTTTAATTCTCTGTCAGGCAGTTTTCTGCGAAAACTCCTCTGATATGTAGACAAACGGATACGCGATTGATCTTGTAAATATTCAGTTTTTCCTTTATAAAATAAGCTTCTTAGTTGTGATGGAGGTTATCTTATGAAAATCGAAAGAAGTTGTTATCATACAAGTAATGGCGATCCTTCATCTTTTCTTCAAAAACTACGATACAATTGAAAAATGCTCACATTTTTATAGTTTTTTAATTTTAATTTTATACGATTGAAACTAGAATTTACGGGTCTATTTTTATCTTTGAAAAGAAACTCTGATATGAATTTGATGATCACTGTATATATTATGCAGATGATATAAATAGTATTTATGAAAAAAAACCGTTATACACACCTACTTTAACGGTTTCGTAAATACGATTGAATAAACATTTAAAGATTTATGACGAACTTATTAAAATACTTATAAATAATGATGGAAAACAATTTTATATATTTATTGTTTCCTAGTAAGTCTTGAACAAGCACAAGGCTAGTAGCTTGTTTGCCTATATCTCTAATTTACTTATGTAATTATGATTGTTCGCACTAAATCGGCCATCATATTTTTTATACTTTTAACATACGCTCTTAAAAGTTACAGTAATTCATACACACACGCGCGCGCGCGCACACACACACACACACACACACACACATACGTACACACGCACGAACGAATGTACGCACGCTCGCACACAAAATTTAAAATACACGCACGCTCACAACTTTGATTTCACGCGTGCTCACAACTTTGATTTCATTCGGTTCTAGACAAATGGCAAAAATTAACTTCCTAACATTTTTTCCGTTTGGCTACGGAGCTCTGAAAAGAAAAGTTCATCTTTCAAGATGCCAAAGAATCTTTTCCATCCCTATTATCTCGTCTCTTTAGTTACGGAATCAAATTGTTATTTATGAGATGGAAAACACGTTTAATTTATGCGATGGAAAACACGTTTGATTTAATTTCTAGTTATGCCCGTTAATGAATGTTCTACTCAAGGTCTATTTTACTCGATATATATATATATATATATATATATATATATATATATATATATATATAATATGCAGACAAACTAAAAACTTTTTATTATTTATTCATTTTGTTATATAATTAAAGCAAATTCCACAGGAATGCTCTCTAGCAAAATCAGGGTGATGTTTTTTAATTAATACCTTCTTTCAAAAGGTATTTGAGCATGTCACTCAAAAAATTGTTGAAATAAATATTCATCTAATTTAATTAGGAATTTTAATATATTTATTTATTATTAGTCATTTATTATTTCCAGTGTGCTCATACGGGCTAATCAAATTTACCAAAATATAATTTACAAATATTTAATTATTTTAAGTCTATTTGCTTCCCAAAAATAATAAATTATTTGAAAGGATGTACTTTATTTTAATTTGATCATTTAAATGTTGAATCATTAATTGGTTTTTGCAATTTAAAATATTTTTATTTTCTTATGTAAATTTAAAAATATGTTCAAAATTTGCATCAATTTTCGTAGCATATGAAACAAAATATTTTTTACACGTATTAAATATTTATTGCAAATCAGAATTTTACTGTGTTATTTCTGAAACTAAAATCTAATAAATAATTAAATTTTGACATCGACATTTGAAAAAAAGTTATATATAAGATAGAAAAATATTTCCAAATTGTAGCGTAGTAAGAAAGCACTAAGATTTTGAAATATTTTTGAACATTTTGTCAAAAACTAAAAATTTATAAGAGAAAAACCAACTGATAGTTAAAAAACAAGAAAACGAAGGTGTGAATTTTTTTTTCATTCAAACAATTTTATTTTATATTTTGCACAATTATTTTTAGAGACATTAAAAGAGAGTGTATATTTTTTCAAAAATTTGTAAAAAGTGATTAAATAATTTGATACCGTTGACAAATACAGTATTGATATCCTGGCTATATAGGCTATAAAATGACTGGGCCAGAGAATCCTGAAGAAGAAAAACAATAATATATACCACAGTGGTCCGAAAAAAAACCGCCATATTGGCATGGGTTTATAGGTAATAAAGGAAATAAGAATATAGTTATTGACTTTTAGGCTGTTAATGAAAACATATATAAAATATACCTGAAAGGAAAACTCCAAAATCTTTGTATCATTTGTGCTCATGCTCCTACAAACGATAAATTTGTACATGAGTAAGAGACCGGAATCTGCTTTTAATTGCAGCCCTCGCAGGGATGTGAAAATGATAATTAGTGACTTTAATGCAAAAATAAAAAACACAGACTACCTGAGACAGTTCATAGGAAACCAGAGTCTACATAGAAAAGTAATGATAATTTAAAGAAGCTGATCGACTTTGCATCTACCAATAGCATTATGAAAGCTACATGGAAATCTCCAGAGGGAAACACCCCAAATGAAATTGACCATGTACTTAGACACAAGAACAGTCTGATGGAATAACGGGCTACAGAGGGGCAAATGCAAACTTAGACCTCTATTTGATATTATTCAAACTCAGGTATAGAGTAAATAAATCATATTATAGGAAATAATAGGATATAAATCACCACATCTCAAAAACTGATTAAAACAAATGTAATGGACAACTATAAATCCAACTTAGAGAAAGACTACACTCTAAGCAAGTTTCTTGGGAAGATCACGGATTACGATGAAATTTATTAGACGAGGTTATAGTAGAAACAGGGAAAGAGTCTATGACCTATATCAAAAAGGATAAACACAAGGATTAGTTAGACGATAAGTGTCTAGAAGCCAATATCAAGAAAAATAATGCTTCTGAAGTAATTATACAAAAGCATTATATTATAAATAATGAGATATACAGAGAATTAAGAAAACTAGAGAATGTTTACATGCAAGAAAAAAGAGAAATTTTTAAAAGAACAATTTAGAGGTTTGGAAGGTCTTAGGTGCAAGAATAAAAGAAGGAAATATTATCAATTAAATTGTGTAAGAAGTAGCCTCGTCATCAAAGAAAAGAGAACAAAATTAATGATTTTGAAAAGTCAAACGACTTATAATTTACCACTGGTGGTGAATGGCCATACTTTTGAAAAAGTTACCGAATTTAAATATCTTAGAATAAATATCACCAACAGGAATGGAATGAATGTTAAAATTTACTACCGCCTGATGTTGGGGAAAAGACTCTACTTTGCCTTAAGATATCGGCGAAGATCTCAACTCGTTAGCAATAGAATAAAAAATAATACGTATAAAACGGTATTTCAACCAGTAGCCCTCTATGGCAGCAAAAGCTGGACATTGAGCGAGCATATGCAAAACATACTACTAATTTTTGATAGTGAAATGCTACGCAAAATCTTCACTGCTGGCCAAGAAAATAAGATTTGGCGAATCCTTTACAATCACGAAATTTATAATCGATATAATAACCAGATATTGTTAAAATCATCACATCAAACCGAAGAAGGGATCTTGGACATTTATTTAAAACAGGGGATAACAACCCGACCAAGTTACTAACTCTCAAAAAGCCAGGGGTACCAGGAAACGGGAAAAACCTGCATTTACATGACTTGATGATATCAAGAATGACATAAAAATATTAAAGGTTACTAACTGGAAATATAAAGCATCTGATAGACTCTTATGGAAAAAGCTCATTGGTACGGCCCTGACCTACTCTGAGCTGTAATGCCAAGAAAGAAAGAAAGAAAGTTATGTAATTTAGTAATGGTCAATATAAAAAGTTATACAAAACGAAAAGACAAGTTATCAAGAATTAGATACAAATGTTCGATTTCAGATAGTAAAATTGTCGGTATTATTTCCGGTGTCTATGTTTTGTATCTCCGCGATATAAATTTTTAACAACTAATCGTAATTTAGAACATACGTATAAAATCATCACCACATCTGGATAGATCTCTTATATACGAAAGTAAATTTTTATACTTAACAATTTTAGAAAGTATACTAAACATTTTTTTAGAGTCTCCACTAGTAAAATTCTCTATGTAAATATGCGTGAGAACCATGCGGCTTAATATGCTTTATTAGTATGTCTCAAGTTTCTATCTCAGTCAATTTCGAAGTAAAGCAGATCTAATGAATAGACAAATGAACTAAAGTGATCTTAGAAATGTCATTTTTTTCTCTTCAGTGTCAGAGCCCAATTATCAACATTTTCTACGAAATTTCTCTCTTTGATGTTTGACTTTACCTACAATAAAATAGTATGTATTAATTTAAATTAATACCATTTTAAATTAATAAAGATTTGGAGAATTCTTTGCAATCACGAAATTTATAATCGATATAAATAACCATATATTGTTAAAGTCATGACATCAAACCGAAGAAGTTATCTTGGACCTATGCAGCTTAATATGCTTTAAACTTTTACTGTGTTTTTACTGTGTTTTAATTTAAATTAATATCATTTTAAATAAATAACTGGCAAATATTAAATAATAAGAAATGGCGATAACAATTTCTCATTCGCCCATTCTACACCAAGCTTTACATCCACCCACTACACACGCCTTTTCGAATAAACCGCATAAAAGCGCGCTCACGCCGAGCGCAGCGGGGCACTGCGCCGCGCCGCTAAGTTCTGTCGCTCTTTTCTAGATTTATTACTATGAAATCATACCTCAATGAGTATATACCTTATGTATTTCTCTAGATAGCAACACCTATATATCTTAATACATAACTGAGTCCTAGCAGCCACGCGAGACCATTGCGGCTTAGTTGTATATAAATAAGTTCGTGTACAAATATTTTTGGTTAGGTGAGTTTTATTTGAGAAATGAGGTAATTATTTTGGAGGTGGGTTTTGTTTCTCTCTCCCTTCACAACAGATAACGCGGGTGTTAAGGTAAGATAAAGCAGTATATTAAATGTAGTTGAGGCTAGTGAAGTGGAAACATTAGTAAGAATATGTACGAGTATTCCTATCGAGGTACACATTAATTCTTTAATTTACTGGTATGAAATTCGGTGTATTTTGGATTATAATTATAAGCATACATGACGAAGTTTATAAATGCCGAATTTATTTACTTAAATCTAAGTAAATAGACAGATTTATTTGCATTAATATCCGTTAAACTATAGTTCAATCGATTACATTGAAAATAGACAAAAATTATACAAAATTCCTTGAACTCTAAGTAAAGAAGCTCTTTTATTTATTACTCATCCGTTAAAATTCTAATTTTCTTCAGCAAACAGTTAATTAACTTTTTATTAAATTTATCGTTAATAAAACGTGTACGGTAGTTGACCAAAGACTGAATTTATTTCTTAATATTAACCTTAGGTAGGTAGTTACAAACGATACCACATAGAAGGCGCTAGTAGTACATTAAATACATTATTTTGATATTAATTCTAACAAGATGATCTGTTCAATATTTACACTTAAAGATCTCAAGTAAGGATATAAGAAAAGTTTTGAAAGTACTAAACTACTATTTTTAAAGAAATTAATTATTATTAAAACTTATTTCCTCGCGTAATATAAATTTTACCAGGCGACGAGTCCGAATAAGACCCATTAACACAAAGGCGGGCTTCGTGGCGTAAATTTCGCCTTCCCGATAACCTTACCTGGTACTTATTTGCCATACATGAATCCACTGCTACTTTGAATGTTGCATTTAGTTCACTTTGAGAATATGTTAAAAAGAAATTCTTACAATTTTTCCGAAACCATTAAAATTTTATTTGGCAGATGGTGGAGTTATCAAGAGTCTTTATGAATTCTTTAATATATTTCAAATAAGTTCAGTCTTTTCGAAGCTTAGTCAAATATTTGAAGAATTCAAATATGAATTCTCAATTTTTAATTGTTAATATTTGAGACTAAAGTGTGTAAGCAAAAGAGTTAAGACATAATATTTATCTGTTTTAAAGTCACTAACTGATATTTCAAAAAACAGTTGTTTAAAATAGACTACTTGTAAATTAATAAGCCCTGTCGCCAAGTTGTGTTCAAACTATATAAATCTTAAGTTATGAATCCCATAATATATGTGTTAAAATACTTACTTTTAAAGAAATTTAAAACAGTAATTTTGTTTGTAAGACCACGGTTTGAATGGATCTAAGCTTATTATTAAATTTATGTTATTGCTAAAAACAGTGGCTTAATAGATGTGCATTGGCATAAATTAGGAAAATTCCAAAAAAGAGTAAAAATTTTTAGAAAAATTTTACCGACTACAAATTCCCACCAAATAAAAAGCGCAACGAAAAGTATAAAATAATGAAAATACGAGCACTTAGTTGGGACTTTTGTGCTAAAATATCGTTTCCAAGTGTAAATAAATTTATAAGATACTGCTGGAATTTGTTTCCAAATCGACCAATCTTAAGCGGAATATAGTACAAATTTATTTATTTTCGGAAAGGATACTGTACCGCAAATTACAGTTCCACTCCAATTTAATTTTTTTTATACTTTTCACTTTTTTTTGTTACTATTCGAGGGTTTTTAGAAACGATTTCATTGTTTATTGTACTCCAAATGATGCAATAGACATTAAACTCGGAAGTAACAAAATATACTTTTTTCTTTTAAAATAATCCATCAACAATGCAATTATTTTATTTTTAACGTGAAAATTTTCATCATTGCTCGTAAGGATTAGGGTAATATATTGAAATATCATAGTGAGCTCAAATAGTGCAATTTTTCTATATTTCAATAAATTTTAGGTATATTTTAGAGCAATAAATTATGCTGGAAGTTTGCAAAATCACCCTGCTTGGTTTGTGTAATATATCCAAAGAGTTTTTCTTCCCTAAATATTCTTACGACTCTGTCATTTTCTTCTAATTTTATTTTAATTAATCGAATGTTTAAGTTTCGGTTACATAATTCTAAAAAAGGCGCCCTTAAGGTAAGACATCAATATCAGTCTATCGATGTTTTTGCATAGCGTACACATGCTGTTGACTTATTTGTTTAAGTTATTTATAAATCTTACTTATATAGGCCTGTCAAAATCTCGACAATTTTTTAAATTGTTTTTGTTTGCAAGGTTTGTAAGAAAAGTTTAAACATTGTAATTTTGGTCAATAAATTCTAGCAACAACACCGCTTGTAAATTTATTAGTGAAAAATTGCTATTTATAACTTATCATTTGTTAGCAAGATGAACTGTTAGTAGTTTTTAGTTATTCCTTAAAAAACTACCTAATTAAAAAAAAACTCAAAAAATGGAATGTAATACTACCACATTCAGATAAGTTTTCAAAATTTTATGACGACTAGTCAAATTTGTACATATGATAAAACTGAATACTATGCGTGTGTCTACATAGAAAATATTTATAAAAATATAACTGAAGGTCAGGGAAAAGTTGTTAGACGCATTATATTAGCAGTTGCAATTTTTATCTGTCTGTTTAAATGTGTAGGTGTGCGTATCGACGGATTTTCTTGGGTTTATAAATATATTAACAGGTTCTTACTTTCTTTTAGTCGGGGGGTTTTCAAAAAAATGATTTATTCGTCTTTCAATTACAACAATTTCATCCGTCGTGAGTTTTTTCAACATTTTTAATTTTGCTTTTTTTATGAGTTTCTCGCTTTCAACAATACTTTTACTTTTTCACCAGTCAAAAGCAATCAAATTAAATACGAATCTACATTAACGTTATATTAATTATGAGTAAAATGAAGAAAATATTATTTACATTTATTTAAACCTTCATCATATGTTGAATATCATAGAGGATAATTTAATAATTAAACTCTTTAGCAGAACAAGCAAAGAAATAAACAAAACTTTTCGCATTTATTATCTTAAAATGCCACGGATAATCCAAAATTTTGATGACGAAATTCTTTTTGATATGTAAATTTTCAACAATTTTGAAAAGTAATATGGCGGATCTAATGACCGAAATTTCTAAATGTCGGTTTTTTAAATGCACTATGGCAGATCTAATACGTCCGAAATTTTCATTAAATCCATCGTCAATTTTTCTTGGCAAAAATACTTTCGTATTGTGTAAATTCATTTTAATTATTTTAATATGAGTTTACTTGAAGTATATTTTATGATAACAACCGAAAAGTCCTTTACAAGGAACTTTACTTTCCAAAAGAAATTTACTTATATCATGGTGCATATCTTATTCCCGATAAAATTATCCGATTGTGTCAGTTTCTGAGCTCAATTTAATTATTACGATATAATATTTAGACCACTAATCAAATAAAAATTCTTGAACCCACACAAGGATGAGAAAACCTTTGCTTTCGAGATCACCTTTTGTACTCGAATACACTGAATAAATACATCGCTTGCGATGATGTTTTTCCTACAATAAATCTTGACAATTTCTTTTCCTCTTAATATTTTGAAGATAAATTGTAACACAGATAAACACGAAGATATTCTAATCCATTGTGAGCATACTGAGAGCTATTTAGAGCGACTCAAAGTTCAATCTAAAACCTTTAGTTTATGTAATACTTTCTGTTCTATAAATATTGAAAAATAGTTGTAAATTATTTTACTTCTATGAATATTTATTCATAATATGATTTTTCTTATTAGAAAACACATTTCTATATGAATTATCTCCAAAAATATGATTATAATATATTTATATGCTAAGTAATTTTTTGAACTAAATTCTCCTCAATTTAATGAAACTTGACTTGGAACAGGAAATGAAAACAATACATTGTAATGTAACTATTTCCAACTTTGTTACCTTTTATCATTCTACATTTTCTGTTTGTTTGCTTTTAAATTCTTCCAAAATACTCACCTATTGTACAACGGTGTAATTATTTTCGCATCGCCGAATCATTTTCATAGCAACTTAAAGAAATGGGTGTCGAAATTTTCGCTGCTTCTGTGACGTGTTGTTCAAATAAATAAATACTTTTTATTTATATTTTAAAAATATTTTTAGAACACTAATTACTAACATCTCTTTATAAGTCATTTTAACCACAACGATGAAGAAGAAAATATACATAAAAAGTAAAGGTGAATGTGACCAAATTCCATGAAGATAATTCTCTTCAAAGTCTTGAAAAGAACAATGAAAATTTTTTTTTGAAATCCAAAACCCATTAAAGGTTTTTTTTTTTAATTTACCCCAAAATTTTGGGGATACTTATAAAATTTTATAGATTTAAAAATATTAACGACATTTTTACACTTTAAAATATATTCCAGATCTTATAATCTAATGGAAACTCATATTTGCGTAAAGATTAAAAAAAATATTACGCACATTTACATTTTTACGAAAGTAAACTATTGTAGTGCGGGTTTTACTCGTACATAATTGGTTACATTACATGTTATTTACAGTCAATTATTCTTTTCCAGAACACCTAGAAGAGACCACTCGCGTAGTGACAAGATCGCTAAACTCAAATAAATCCCTATATAATGCCTGTACTTAATGCGGCTTAAGAAAGCGCGAAAGAAGATAAACCATATTAGAACTTTTGATTTAAACCACAAATGTGCTACGTAAGAACAAAGGTCTTTGCATTAGCAGTTTGTCAACGATATCGCAGTATTTGTCAAAACGCCATTGATTTGAAACATCTTAATAAAATTAATTCTCCTAAGCAACGAGTTTTTATGCCTGATCTTGGTGTTATTTCCATAATAGGTTACATTTCAATGTTCACTTTGAGTAAATTGATATCAAGGCCTATATTCTTGATTCTAAAATACTTGAATTGGTAATAAGAAAAAAAGTAAGGTTTACAAAACAGTTAAAGAAGCACGTCTTCTTTTATACAATAAAATCATGAACAACTGCAACTCGAATATCCTCTATTCTCTACTTATTCTGACAGTATTGAAGAAACATAAAAAATATTTTGTAATTTTTTTTATTTCGTGTACCGGCAAAGTGGGATAGAATTTTAGCACCCATCTTAGTAATTAATTTTATTATATATATGCATTTATATATATATATATATATATATATATATATATATATATATATATATATATATATATATGATATTATTTTTTTCTAAAGGTAGAAAAAAAATTATTTTCTTTAGGTTTGGAAAGCAATTTTCTCTGTTAAATTTGTATTCCTTATTAATTACTTAATTACAAATTCAGAAACTTTGGCATTTCTTTAATCATAATCATTATGATATTGAATATAAAATATTTCAAATATAAACCATCGAAAAACAAAATCAATTACAGACAATAATGTATCAAATATATGAAAACGTATGATATCTAATTAAAGCGAGGAGTTTTATGCTAATGAATTCAGAGAAGTGACATATTTTATTGAGGGAAATTACAAAATTTGCAAAGAAAAATACCAAGATTTCTAAATTAAATTAATTCAAAACAATATTTCATATATTACAATAAAATTGTCAACTAAAATTGACAAAAAACAAATTGACACGGCTACAGCACAATACGTCATTTTTCCAAAGCACCGATAAAATAATTCAACCGGAATGAGAAGAAACCACATCACTGAACCATGGAATTGTAGGGGTGGATATTTGCAAAGAATTCGAAAGCCACGCTCCACGAAACTTTGTCGCCGGGGGCCAAATAGACGGAAACGGAAGGAGAAATATGTACAAATTTTTGCAAACTTAGTTTAGCGTGCATTTTCCTCGTTTTCGCCTCCGGTCCTTGTCTCCTATTTATTGTTAATGTGTTAATATGTTGATGTAGTTTAATCTAGAAGGATATTCGCCGCTGCAAAGTGTAACCGGCTCGCAGTCAATTGAACAAAGTTATTGGAACAGCAAAAGCTTATTATTTTGTTGAGCTAACAAGTAATTGCTTTTATTGTAATTTGATCTAAAGCTATACATTTCCAAATTATTTTATTATATTGAGTCTATTACGGTTTTGATAGGCATAGAACTAAAGAAACTAAAAACAATGACATTATAATAAATGGACCTATTATATCGTTATAAAATAATAGAACACAGTAGCTGGAGTTAGGCTCATAAATGCTGTATACATTATATATGTAGATATATATATATATATATATATATATATATATATATATGTACATTCAGAGCGAATACTAAATTTTCTGTTAGTGAGATACGATGTATTACCTTATCTTTTATCTGTGAATAGATACGAACGTTTCTGTGTTTTTAGAGGTTGTTAAAATAAAAAAAATCAAGTAATTGATTACAGACTTAATTTGTTCCATAATGCCAATGGAGGAATATATTTTCCAATCTCGGAAATACATTCTGACATTGTGTTGTGGCTCCAAAAATTTAAATATGAATCTTAAAAAATTGAAAAAAACTAATTAAAATGGAACCGGCCATTATTTTTAGCTACAACCAGAAGATATGTCCAGAAATGAAGGGAAAAAATAGCTTTTTCTCATGCACCAAAAATTACTTGCAGGTCACGAACGTCCAGTAAAGGTTACTGTCACTTAATGAGATTGTTATAATAACGTTGCTTGACAGCTCAGATCCTCGACGTTAATCTTTTCTGCTATAACTCGAATAAGGCTGCTCTTCTTGATGCGAAATCGTCCTTCTATATTTATTGCATAATACGTGGTTAGTAGACTTAATATCAAACAGTGACTATGTATTGTGTGTTTATGATTTTTCATTATTATAATTTATATATTGCCTTTTTCTGATGAAAGTTTTTGGCAAATTTTTTAGCCAGATCACTCATTCATTTTATTGTACTAGCTTGATTTGTTATAAGAAAGCCATACCCTGCCACTATATAAACAAATTCAGTAATATTTATAGTTCATTATGCATTCAATAGTAACACAGCAGTGCATAATATCAATATATTGCCTTACTCTCGTCAATATCTCTTTATGTGACATAACATAGTTTACATAACTCTAATAATATAATATTACTAGCTGTGACCCGCGGTTTTACCCACGTAGAATTGTTTTATTGGTGCTGCTCTGCTCCTAACTGCACGCGCTAAACGGCTCCGATTCTTTAGCCAAACGATATAGGTCATTGAGATAGAGAGTATATAAATAACTCGGTCTCTATCTACTTTGTAACTTTTAGACAATATTTCCTGACTTACATTACGTTTTTATCACTTCTCTGTTTCTTTTAGTTATATGGTAATGATATATAATCTGCAATAATTTTTGAGTTATGAGCTTTCTAACACATTGAGAATTTTTAAAATCGCGCGTATGTTTCTAGAGATTAGTGCAAGCAAACAAGCAAAGCTACCAAAAAACTAATACTGCAAAGGGGTTTTGTATATCTCTTACTAATCTGCATATAAATGGCTAAACTGAATTTATGAAATTTAGTATAGACATAATTCGTACTTCGAGTTAATTTGTAGAATTAATTTTTTAACCGGAAAAAATCATAATTTCTGTAGTATAAACTAGGTGTTTTTAATCATTAATAAAAATATGATTTCATTACAACGTATCAAGAGATGAAGCAATATTTATTATATATAGGCAAAGCATTTAAAATTATTTATCGAAAGTTGTTACTAGCAAAAGCTAATCGTGCGTATAAAGGTCTTCTCATAAATATAGAACAACCTTTCAGCCATGAATAACGTGATAACATTTTCCTAGAAAATTAAGTTTCATATTTAGTAAAAGTAACACACTTTTGGAGATGTTGGCGTCATTTTTAAAATAGTCTCTCTTGACAACATTTGTTGCTGTTTTACGATACCTGAAATTCTCATTTGGTTTTTTTATCCTTTTTGGATATTTATGATATTAACCGCGCTTTAGAATTTTTGAATACCACATCATATAGTTTGTTTTGATTCCTGAAAAACATCCTGTAATACATAGACACATATGTAAGTAATCTTACTATCAAATAACACAAGGAAATAACAAGCAAGGCTGGGATAGTAAATGGCGAAATCTACTCAGTACATTCACTTCAATATTAAACATCGTGTCTTCTGTTCCTCTCGCTCGACGAATCATCACAGGCGATACCGTAAAGAGCTTGAGGACGCAGTGGAAATGACGTGTCTCATTACGAAGACATTCTCCTCGAAGTGGGACAGAAATTTGTGTATTTTTTGATATGTAAGGCGGTTGTCATTAAATATCCTTGTATTTGTATCAAATATACATATTCGTGTCAAATATTATTTATACTATGTGACTTAATGAGGTTGCGAAATAAAAAATAAACGTTTTGTATTCTGGATAAAACGTTTATATTTGGATATATTTTTATCTCTACTTCTAAAAAAATAAGTCGAAAGAAGTTATAATGACAAAGCAATATTATCCAGTTTCCGGTTAGTTAACCGGGTTACCTTAACCGAATACATAGATAATCAACATGGCGACGTTGTTGGTAATCTTCGGATTTTGTCATATCATGTGGATGTGAGTTGACAAAGAAATTTGTGCGCATGGCATTGGCATAAAAATAATTCAATAATTATGTTTTAAGTGTATGTACGTGTAAGTTCGTATAATTTTACAATATATGAAATTGAAAATGAGTCCAAGATTGTCACAGTAGTAAGGCTTATTCGTATCAGCGGCACATGGAAGCTACCTATAATGAAACTTTTATTTTTATTGATTGGGCTTTTTCACATTAGTCGACACAGTTTCTATTTCACTCTGTTTTAATTTTATTGCCGACATAAATATCATTAGAAAGGTGTGCTCCGAAATAATGTTTTTTTAGTGCCCCCATAGTACGGAAGGAAAAAAACCGATTACTTTCGCGTTCATCCGTCTATTCGTAAGTCATCACCATTTTCCTAAGAAGCCATTTCACGTTAAAATTTGGCATAATGATAAAACATATTTTAGCATATCTTAATAGTTAGTAACCTAAAATATTAATATAAAAATTTCTGAGGGAGAAATAAAATATTTAATTTTTTTATTTCACTTGTCGTGTGGTACATCGATTTACAGAGGAACTTGCAATGATTCCAAAACTATTTTGTTTATAACTTGATTTAAATTGCATCTATATATACTGCTACAAATGTGTATAAAGATATATTTTCCTCACAACGATATCTCCGAAATTTCAAGATTCAAAATTATGAATTAAACAGCATTAATGAAAGTTTATTTATTGAATATATTTGGCGTTCATTGTGTCGAAATTCGTTAAAGGTCTTTGCTAATAGCCCACCTGAAGATGTTGTAATACAACGAAACCTAGGTCGTGGTAAAGAACTTATCATTTACCTAATTGATTACGCAAAATCAGCCACGTATCAAACATTTATTGTCGTAATTCACGGAAAGTTTCGTCTGGCTTTGCTGCAGATGTTCGTTTCGTTCGGACTAAAATTTTAAATTTGTTTTGATGTTTGAAGGCGTGTTAATTATGATTAGTTGAACTCCCACTGTGACAGCTTTGGTGCAGTAGTCCGTACACTTTTTATATTATTTTTAAATAATCTTTTTACCCTTCCCCATGTAAATATATTTTACTACCATAACTGCATAGGCGTAGAAATATAGTGGACTTCTAAAAAAACTATTAAAAGGACCATAGCTGTAGTTTTCTGGTAAACTGTAGGTAAAATTAGTCACTATAGTGTGTAAAGTCGCCATTATGGTGTATTGTGTTGACCACAAGGTTGTGTGTGTTGTACGGTCTATGAAGTTTCGGTGCATCGCGAGGACCCGGGTGCGATTCCCAGACGCTCATCGAGCGGGACAAAACTGAGGTTCTGGTTGGCTGTAAGATATTGCTTTTCTAGCTATGAGGCCGCCATACACCTAAGTAAATAAATAAACTTCCACAATTAAATGAAACTACGTGATGTAGTATTATTTCTACTTTCTTTAATTTCTTTACCACGACCTAGGTTTCGTTGTACTACAACATCTTCAGGTGGGATATTAGCAAAGATCTATCTTTGCTCCTGAATCCCACCTGAAGATATTGTAATACAACGAAACCTAGGTCGTGGTGAAGAAATTAAAGAAAGTAGAAATAATACTACATCACGTAGTTTCATTTAATTGTGAATCATTATAAATGTCAAAATGTAATTATTTCATTTCCTAATAAGCGCGACCAAAAACGAATCGTTACTAGCTGTTTTTCAAATTCGAAATACTAATAATGTTCATGATTAAATTTAATATGTAATCTTACAGGATTTTCAGCTCAAGAAATAGTATAATTCATGTAGGAAAAACTTTGTGAATTTACCCATTAATATAAATTTAGTACTACGACATTTCCACAGAAGGCGTGATGTTGATAAAAACAGCAAATTTTTGAATCTGTCTTTCAGAACGATGATTGATTTCTATATCCCAGCTTCTGGTTCTATGGCGATGTTTGAAAGATCAAGTTCTCGTAAAATCAGCCACATGCACGTCCTGCTCTATTTACACGATCCATTTCGAAGCATATTTGATCCACCTGTATATCTATTTAATAATTAGAATTTAGGTCTAGTTTTTAGTGTAACAAAGTAGATAATATTATAGAGAATTCCAGATTTTGTGCATTTTATTTATAAGGTTTCGTAATACAGACTTCCAAATGTCATTGATTTTGGCAATCACCGACTCATTAACAGATCACTGAAGCCTCTCGATCATTTCCCATATACCTCAAATCCACAAATTTGAAACGTGAATAGTGTAATTTGCATAAATTACACATGAAAAAAAAACAAAAATTATGAAGCTTGTTGGAAGACATAAATTGAAAATAAAATTATGTTTGCGGTTATTTTACTAGTATCGGTATCGAGATCTATATAATTCATTCAGCTTCTGTTGTGTCATCAACATCATGGTGATATACAAATTACTACAACCATCCAAAATTTTTCAATGATGGTTTCGAAAAATCTAAACAGATTCAGCATTTATAATAGAAATTAATTAAAATTTTAATTTAATTTTTTTCGGTCCGCTTGAAAATTACATTTAAACAGATAACGAAAACTACGAAAATCTACTTTATGCGTTTTCCTTCACTAAGGTGACCATTTTTGGGATCCTGTAGTCAAACTAGGTAATTTTATACTTTTGCCATATCCTTTTTCTCTGTCTCTCTGACCATCTATAAGTCATTTATATGCTGATTTACTTATAGACTATTGATGTTATAAACCTTAAATTGGTCATACTTACATATATTTACTATGCCTATGAGATCGTGAAATAAAATCTTGAGTAAAGATATCTTAGGATATCTCCCGCATATTGAAAGTTGAGGTAATTTTTTCAATATACCATATAGAGTCAATAGGTTTTTTAAGAATATTTATGGTATGTCAAAAATCTCTTTTCAATACAGGGATCCATTTATTAAGTATCATTTTTACATCAGCTTCAAAATGATAACTTTTTTTAGAGTTACGTATCCCCGTTCCCTAACGGCTAAACCGCTCTTTTTGGGTATGTAAAAATCTTCATGATAATAGTACATATAACGAAGTTGAAAGGAAATTGGTCACCAATAAATAGGCGCTACTAGTTTATAGTCTACCAGTTTGTAGTTTATAGTATATATAAGAGTAATACTCGACCAATTAACGACATGTAATTGGGTCTGTAAAAAGTACATAGAAACCGTATACTTCTAACTTCATATTTGAAAATAATACATTTACCCTTTATTATATGATTTTTTTAGAATATAATAATAATGAGTGCTAATTATTGAATGCAGGCTAAGATACTTTATTACTGAGTCAAATTTCATACGCCTAACTGTTTCTGCAAGCCCACGCAATGATTACTCAACGAAAAATTATGAGACCCCTATAGATCTCAAAAATAATTTTCCCATTTTCAGAAACTAAGATTTTCAGAGGTTAGCAAATATTTCTCCCCTCTCTCCTTATCTCCGAAACTACCGCACCCACAATTATGAAGACACCATGACTTTTAAGAGCCTACGCAAAAATTATAGGAAAACCACAAAGATTTTTCTAGTTGACATGATTTTTGAGATATCCACGATAATGTATATTCGTCCTGCCACCTTATCATATCAAATGTTATTAAATAATAATTGCACTGGAAAGTAATTATCAGAGATGATTTATGTTAAATAAGAAAATTTCCCTTCACACTAGGTACTGAATCTTCGATGCATGAGCCAGATACGCCTCTGGCTGGTGACTTGTTTTTCGCGCCATACCTGCTGACACACTTCTTACATTACCTAATGATACAGTTCTTATTGCAGGCCCGATAATTTAAAAATTTAATTTGTATGTTTTAAGTTGTTTAAATGTATTTTGTACAGCTTATGTATTGATGAGTTAAGTAATTACAATATGAAACTTGCCTGTATATAAAGCTTAAGGATGCTCTATTATGGAGAATCGCATTATGTAATACTCACACTAATTACAGAACTCTGTACATCAAAAATTACTTAATTCGCTGCAATAAATTAGGCAACAACTGCAAAACTGCTAAAATAAGCGTTACAAATCACATATTGATTAGGACAGTAAGATCAGTTTCTCAATTATCAGTTTATAATATGCGGGTATTTGGGTATTTTAGTGTTACTGAAGTAGTTTTTTAAATATATTTATGTAAACTGATTGATATATGGATATACTGATTGATTAAAGTATACCTTAATTTGATTTTTTTTATAATATTCCAAGATGTCGACATTGAGATTAGAAAGTATGATTTTGTTTATGCATCAGAAATATGCAGAAAATTCATTATAAGAAATATTCTGATCTGAATCTTCAGAAAATTCATTAAATATGAACCGGTCTCGTATATACATTCTCGGTTCTCAGCAAGCATTCCTGAAAATGCTTTTTTTTGTTCCTAAGTATATGTAACCTTTCATTTCGGCTCTTATTTCACATAAGCGTATGTTGGTTTTACCAACCAACCAAGTATTCTTTCCCCTTGCGCTACGGCATTCGGATCAATTGGCATTTAGTAGTAAAAATTACTAAATGCCAATTGATCGTTATATTTGTAATAAACCAAAAAACTATTTCAGTCTTACTAATGCTAAAACATGTGTGGGGCTCCAATCTACGTAAGAAGGCAAACCTGACAGATCTAGTGTAATGGGTGTAGCTCCCTTTAGTAACTTTTCATGGTAGTCGACCAATGATTCTGATGTTTATTTCTAGAAGTATCATGATATAATTACTATTTCTGAATTGTACGAGAGTGAAATAGAATAAACCTGAACGATGCAAAAATACTAACACACTTATTATTTATTTGATCGTTTTTTCTAATTAATGAAAATTTTCAATAAACTTTTATTCTGATTAACTTAATTAGAAAAAAATTCCTAATTCTTATACAGTTCATTGTCTTTTTTTGTCACTGTCAATACCTGCAGTGCAGCACTGCTGATAAATATATCTGTATTAGATTTGGAAACCAGCATTTTAGCATATCAACTAGTTGTGCATAAAAAGAGTATAAATAAGGTTTTCTAAAGGAAAATACATATGTAAACAAATTGCCATTACATTATGAACCGCCATAATACAATGATTTCATAATAACAAAATGTTTGTAAAATTTATTTATATAACATGTTCCATGCAACTATAAGCATCCGGGAGAAACAATGTATAAGATTATCGAATATTTACAATGTAATTGAGTAAATAGAAATTGTTGAAGTTGTAATCCCACTTTCCCATACAATTCCTGCTAATGCTGAGACGAGCACGGAGCATCATGCATGTTGGAGCACACACAGAGCAGGGTTTCGTAGTTGTCCGAATTTTTTGAAATTGTTAATTCAGAATGAAGTGTTAGTCTGGGACGCACAGACAGACTAACCGAAGGGGCGAGAACTGCAAGATTCCTGCAGTTCCTTAAAAAGAATGGAAAAAAGGAAATGTTGACCTAATAAAAAAAATTGGTGCTTAATAGCAATAGCACATTCCGGATGTATCTAGGCTCAGCAAGTACTTCATATTTCATTTATAGTTTAATTTTTATAAATTTTACATAAATATGCACAATGTTCACAAATGCAAAACCATGCAATCATCAATCCCACTGTAATAGCAGTAAGTTAGTTATTAACGATTTTTTCATGTTCTGTTTAATCTCGTATTTGAATCAAACCACCTTAGGAAAATGCAACTTTATCATCCAGCGGTATCCAGTACAATGTGGACGAGCTACTGTTAGGAATTCTGAAGTGGATACGACTGAAAAGGACAAAGGAGAAGAAGATTAGCAAAAATTATACTGGCTTAATTGGTTTATGCTTTTTTGGTTTAGTCTCTCTGCGTCAATGATGAAACGTCAAATACTTCTAAAAAGGCATATCTTCGTAACCTCATTTATCCTTAGAGTATTCTATTTGCGTTCTTCCATTTTTATGACTACTTAGTTTGCCATTCAGAATAAATTATAAATTCTTTATTCTAGTCTTTAATCTGTCCCGTTACTTGCCCCAATTGTTGTTTCCAAATATACTTTGTCACAAATTCACTATTGTATGAATAATTCGATGTAATTAAACGATTTCTGATATAACTCAAATTAAATCAGTTTCCTTAATATTTATGCATATTAAATTTGTTATCCGTTACGTGTTATTTATTTTAATTTTTAAAGTCTCTTGGTTGTTATACCAGTTTCGTTTCCATTTACACTTCTTATCATATACTCAGGGTCTACTTATAATATTATTTTCACATGTCATTTACCTTATCATATTATGTCTCTGTAAATAGGTAATGTTAACTTGGTGTAAAGAAGTTTGACGCAGATTTTGAGAATGTTTTTTGTTCGTACTTTCTGGAAATATTTTGAAACACAAAGAAAGAAAATTAAAATTTTACATTCATAGAAAATCAATAATTGATTTTAGTTTAAAAGTTTAAATTTTTACATGCAAACTTATTTTTTATTAAAGTTGCGTTTTCAAGCTCTCTTCAGCTAAGGTGCACCCAGGAGATTACTCTAAAGTTTGATAAATAGTGATGACACTGTAGTTTAAAATAGGTAGACAAAAATACGTTACTAAATAAAAAAAATCTAGTGGAGAATTATGAAATTGTACTTACGATACTTTTTTCTCAAAGATAAAAATAACTCTGGTAAATAAGAAAGTAGTCATCTATGAATTAATTTCTCAACCCTGATGGTTTTATTGAAAACTTGACCAAGCCCTTAAGGCATAAAAATCGTCCAGTCAAGGCATGCAAAAATCTCCCCTTGTCCAAATATGGCCTTGTTAATTTATTACCCTTTTATGAAATATGAAGGTAAGATTATGATACCTCATAATTCTGTATTCTTCACGTTTTTTTATGTAATTTCATAACTCCTATTTGACCGGTATTTCTTTGCCTTTGGTTTTTGGTTCTGGAGTATTTTTATTATATAGCACGTAGTTAAAACAAAAATTCCAATGTATGAAGCAAAGTTACTTATCAAAATGTACAATTCACAGCAGCTATGTCACGTATGTGCCCAGGATAAACTTCATGCACAGTCATAGAAATAGACAGCACTTCCCATCTCCATACTTTCGACATTATTAAAAGCAGAGAAAATTTAATCACTGCACACTGCAATGTTTAAGTATGGATAAAACATATACTCTTTTAAACTGTTCGTTATGTTTGTAAGTTGCAAAACTTCATAGCATGTTTCTTCATTTTTATTTTCATAAATTGCATTAGTACGAGTTTCGATTTAAAATGAAAATTTTCCGTTTAAGAAATTTTCAGTTTAAACCTTATTATATAATAATAATGCTCCGTACTTTTATTTGTCCATCCAGCCATCCATCTGTCAGAGTTTTACAGTTACCAGAGTTTTAAATAATTTGTAAAAAAAAATCGGCACTTCAGATAAGTAACTCAATTAATATACTTTATTATAATTAATAGTCAAATACTTTCAAGAAACTTGAGCATAATACCTAACATTTAAAGTGAGAGCGACTTTCTTGGACGAGTCATGTATGATGGAATAGATCTTTCCGAACATAGACGTTATAACCACAAAAGTAATTTGAAGTTTCATTTACCATTTTTTAGTTTTACTTTCCATTTACAAAGCAATGAATTTCAAACTGCGATATAATGTGCCAATCATCTCTCTTTTTCTACATTTTCTAGCATGGATAAAAAAAGTCTGAAAATATAAAAGATACTAAGATTTTACTGAAATTTTAAAAAATAACTAAGCATCACCGTAACGTTATTAACTGGAAACAGGTCGGTATAAATATTTGAAGTTAATTTACCATCCATATATCGAACTTAATAAACTGAACCAAACGTCATTTCTACTAGTTAAAATATTTCAATTCAAAATTAAGCTATTCAGTTGCTGACTAACTCATTAAAGTTATAACATTACCAGTGAATATTCTCACATAACATAGGCAGAACAGATATAGCATCATTATAAGGGAAAACGAATGTATACATGAAAAATTGTACATGAAGTCTTAGATTTTTGGAATAACTCCGGAAAGTATATTAAAGAGACTGGCATTTAAATTTTTTATAATACTTTTTATCACAATTCACTGTTGATTTTAAACGCTATTGATTGTAAATCGTATATATTATTCGTTATTTGTTGAACTGTATATTTGTAATATATTCTTTAGCAAATGATATTCGTAAAATCTTCAAGTAAGCATTCATTCTGTTATGTTTTATAATAAACATTACGCAAGAAAAGTACTGTTTAATTTGAAAGCGTTATGTAATACTTTTAACATAGATTCATTTTCAACATCCCACTATTACTATTACTGAAATGACAGTACAAGGTCTGAAAAGAGACTAAAAAAGACCATAGAGATAATAACCGATAAATTATATTTTTACTGAATCCTTTGAATCGAATCAGAAATAGGAAACAAAGCAAAGAATATGTCTGACTGATGCAACATACTATGTTGCATACGTAATATATTAAGTGAAACTTGCAGTTCTGGCAACTAAAAATGAAGAATTTCGCATAAAATTGAAAAGGAGTGAAAAAGTTTACATCTCAATGTCAATTAATTATTTATTTTTAATAAATTTAGGCAATGGCTATATATCAAAAAAGTAATCAATATTGAACATTTTGTGATTATTTCTTAAAAGTTATAATTTTCCTCGTAATATTTTTATTGCTATTTTTTATAAACAACTTTTGTGCTAGAATTATAATAAATACGCATTTGTGGAAACGGTTTTTTTAATTTTTGTTGTTTCATTTTTATTTTTTCTTTCTTATCGATTAGTAAGTGGTTTAGTTTATTATGCTGTAAAAATACCAGTTTTTTTGATAATTATTTCTTTTATATGTGAGTAATTAAGCCTACATTTACTGATCTTCTTTTAATAGAATGAAAATACTTATTATTGAAGAAAACCTATTAAGTAAACTAACAATCCAATGTATAAATCTACTAGTATATGTTTTCTCAAATATTTTTCTTGAAACAACCTTAGGCAATATCTGCCAGTTGAATACCAATGAAAAAAGGTCTAATTTTTTAACAGAGTCGACAAAGTTTATTCGTATCCCAAAAAATCCTCATTTTATCATATTAATTAAATTTGTAGCATGTCCGAAACCCATTGTTTACTGAAAATAATGACATTCTATGCAAAAACCCATTTGTATGTACAAATTAGAAAATATTTCCTTTACCTTATGACAAATGACAAGTATCATATTTTTTATTTTCATTCAAGAAAAAAAATATTGGTTTCTTTATAATAGCCGTTACTCTACTACATTTATTTTAAAATAATAATAAGATTGATCTAGAAAATTGTATTGACTTTTGTATTTTTAAATTGTAATTGATTATGAATGTGATAAAAAACTAAGATTACAAGGCTGATATTGAAAACCGTTCAAAACTCAATCACATTTCAAATATCAAATTCATTACTTCCTTTGAACTCTTACGCTTTGAACTGTAGTAACAATTTACTAACAGAAGGAAGTCTCATGATTACTTTAAAAGATAATTCTAAAATAACTATACCAATTGTGTTTTGGAGATCATCAATTTATCACCATCACAAAATCCATTGTCATTCATACATTAGCTAAGAAATTAAGGATCGTATCGATGAGAGCCTCACGAATATCTCTCTAGTTATTAATACGTGTTTTGTATGCAAATACACAAAGAAATTATAACAGCATGAAAAACTGTTGTTTTATTTTTGTTTCCTATTATATTCAATAGGTTATATTTGTTTTCCTATTTCACACATTTGAACATACACATTGTATACACATAAATTTATATATTTAGAAGGTTAATGCTGATATCCGAAATTACTGAATTGATACTAGTAACATTTTCTCAGAAAGGCTTTCAAATTTCTCAAATTTTAACAAACTACACATTTTCTCTATTAAAATTAATAATGTATAACCGAGTTAATTCATAACCTTTTACGCTAAATTATTTAAAATTATCTAATGGTATGCTTGTCATTCTTACAATTTATTTTAATATCGACAAACATAACACGAAATTTGCCGTTTATTTGTGATATATATTTTTTTTATATCTTTGAAACCTCCATCCACTATTACGTTTTTAAATTCAGCATAATAATCATACCGCAAAACAGTTAATGATAAAAGGCATAAGTTTTGAAAGGTAAGAGAAGCTAAATAACATTGTTTTGTCATATAACATTGTTGAAATAAGGTTAAAGAAACTTCGAAATTCTAAAGCATTCATAACTTTACGGAGATCAAGTTACTTAATACTGTTGATAAACATTTACAAAAAACAAAGTTTCTATGCTACATTCACAGACAATGAGTCACGCAAAATCTCAGCAAGAAATTTAATGATATTATAAGAGAGTATCTTAAAATAAACAGAAGTAATGTTAAGCACATAAAGAAAATTTACTTTTCTATTATGTTCAAAGTCGCATTTTCATCCGAGTATTTGTATGTCAAGATTCTGCGTCTTTATCTACAGGATTATTACCAAAAAATAACTTGCGTAATAAGTATATATACTATAATTTTCCGCAAATACATGTTTTTGGGAACCGATAACTCGAAGGTCAATACAATGTTTTCCGTAAAAGTTTAGATGCAATTCATATTTCATATCCACAAAGAAATGATTTTGCAAATCAATTTTTCAGTCCTAACTGAATACCAGATACTATAAGAATTTAATTATATATAACGAATATTCGACAATTTGAAAAAAAAAACTGTGAAAAATATTTTATATTGCACTTAATTTTATGTTTACTTTCTATAAATTGCGTATTGCAAAATGACATCCAAATGATACCTGCATCTTTCTGCGCATCATGTAAAATCATTGGATAGATTGTAATAAAACTAAAGATTTGTACCTTGAATGTCCGGCTTACATCTGCAATAGAAATAATCATGATTATTATTTAATGATTTTATAGATTACTGCTACATTAATTGACTACAATATCGATTATATTTATTATCATCATGGGGTAGTACATGGGGTAGTACATATATCAGTAACATCTATACACACAATAAAATTAAGTGTCCTATATGTGAGCGCATCGCACAAAATCCACTGTATAGAATTAAATGACATTTTATAGTTTGCTACCTCGGAGAATTGGTAAATCTCCGCAATAAAAATCATAAACTCAACTACACTACAGCATAATTAATTAAAAGATTACTAGTCATATTCACAGTTGTATTTATTTTGTTTTGAAGCGTTTAATACTTCAAAAAATAAATTCCTATAAAATCACTCGTCCATAGGTTCATTCATCTGTAACATTCGTTTTTCTCAGAAACTATTCCATGTGAGAATTTTAACATATTTGACACAGTGATAAACAAGTTACCCCGGATAAATGTTAACACATAAAAATATTCATTTAATAATTTTAGAGAAGTCCAATGAATCAATCTAAAAAGTTTTTCATATCATATATCGTGTGGAATGTCCTCTGAAAGCTTATAACCATCACGAAAATACGCATTTTTATAATTTTACGTAGCACGTCTCCAACGATATGATAAAAATATGCACATAAACAGCCTCCCCTCCACTTCTCTTTTTCTCTCTTCCAGACTACTGAGCTAAAAATTGTAAAAATAATGCGATAGGCATCATATTTACACAGTGATAAATAATATTAATATTTGTACATAAATCCGTTCAAATACCATATACCTTTAAATGTTTCAACTTGTACAATGAGGTATACACGCGACCAACGTAATGCGAATTCTACTCGCACTTAACAGGTTTTTCAAGATTTTTTTTAATCTACCAATAGTATCAGGTATATGTATAGCTACTAGGTATTCCTCAATTTAAATTGTAATGTAATATCTTTTCCGATAGCTATAGTTATTAGCAGGTACATAACATTTTAATTACCATATTTATATTCTCATGTCACTGAATTACTTTTCAGTCTTCCAATTTATACAAAAATTTATCGTTTTTATAAAACCAAACTGATATTTTCAGCAAATTTTCCACAGTAACTCAACAAATAGTTTAGATATTGTTAACATCGACTCTTGGAAATATGTAGTACATTATAATTTCCTTTCACCATTACTTGAACCTACTTTAATTCGTTTTCAATTTAGTATATTCCAGGGCCATAATTTCCAATCAAATTCTCTTTCTTTATAGTATTTTCTGAAATTTTTTTCTAATCATGAGGATATTCCTTTTAAGTTTTCTTAAAGCTAAAATACTTACAGAAAGCAATATAATTATACTAAAGAATACAATATTGCAAATATAAATCTGTGAAGGTATTGCTTGCAGGTTAATGAAATTTCGTAGTTTGAAAACTTTCTTATTTCACAATCGTTTGAATAAAAGTCTGAAATTAATCCTATACGTAAAAAAAATCCCCATATTGGAAAATTATTTACGTGTGATGATGGATGAGGAAATACTATACATATAAGTCTTGCTGAAAATTTTCAGTGTTTAACTATTTTCGTATTTAAACTATTAACAACACTTATCGACTGTCGATATAAACTTGAACTGTTACGGTTTAAGGTATCTCGTCTCAACGCTGGAATAAAATTCTTTGCAGCACTGAAATGCACTTACATCCGAACAGACTTGGACCGGACGGACTTGATTCTCTTCAATTACTTCCATAATATGTAGCATGTGTAGTTTTAACAAATACTATCTAGACATGGAAATATTAGTTTTTAATATCAGTTAAAAAATGTTGATCTACATGTAACAACATTTTTTATTTTAAAACAAAAATAATTTCATATACCAGTGTTTGGCTCAATTAATTTTGAGGTTTACATAATGAATGTATGTGTGTATTCATATATGTTTATACGTGTCTGTATGTAAGTGTGTATTTGTGCGTATACAATGCGGATTTGACCGTTCGACATTACATTTATCATTATGTAATTAGATAGTTTTTCTCAACCGTAAAACAAAAATGAAATTAAAAAAATTTACTTGTTATTTTAATTGTTTAGTGACAAAACGATTTTAAGTAGTTTGTAATTTCGAGTAATATACATTTTTACGAGAAATTTACTAGGTCATACATTGCCACAAACATTTTCCTAAAAGAAATGTATATTTCTTATTTATAAGATAGTAGTAAAATAGTTCTTATGCATGTGTCCTAAGAATCACAATCGATACTGAAGACTGTGATTTACTAGCGGAAAGGTGTCACATTCTCGAAGTGATAAATTTGATGTTATGCGTGAAAAAGGCAAAAACAATTTATTTGTTTGTTATGAAAAGCGCTTTGTGGCGATACAATGGAAAATTCCGAACACACTACCAGTCAGTCTTCGGGTACACTGTAAAATCCACTCTACAGCCATCACGCTCTATTTCGATTTGTTTATTTCGTTTCGTTGATTTACGTGGCTATAACTACACGAACATATTGAGAGAAATATGAAAACAACCGACGTTGCCATATTACGAAGAATTAGTAACATAAACATTACACACGGTGTTTACGTTTTGCTCATATTATAATGCTAATTGTTTGAAATTATTTTATTATTGGCGTAATTATTTATTTCACTACTTTCAAACATTTATGACAACTATAACTGACTTTTCATTTAATGTCTATTCATTTAATGTCAAGCGATCAAATCCACATTGTGTAATATATGTAATAAATACAATAGAAATCAAACTTTTGTATTTTAATGCTGTTTAACTCTTCAATCCTTTTTGATAAAACAACTATGAAAGCCGACTTTATTAAGAATGTCACAAGTCGATAACTACGTTAGTTTCAATGATTTATATGTGCCGTCATTAATTGTGTAGATAGACTTAAATAAATAAAAAAATATAAAGATCCTTTAAGTTATTTTTTTTCTTTGTTTCGTGCTTAGTACCTACAATCAAACAACCGATTGCTATCAAAGTTTAAGTGTGTACATCACTCCACGTGTGATAAAATTTAAATATTTACTTTTGTGTGGCATTGGGGGCATGAGATACCGTTATTTCAAAAATAATTTAAAACTTTTTACTTAACTACCTACGCTCATACGGCGGTACGTATTTTCATGAATCTCGGTGTGTATATAGTTCATAATTCAAATGAATATATGACTTAGATTTTTAAACTGGTTAATGGCGTAATCCTTCTAGGATGAAACTGATTACTTATTGTAAGCCGCTTAATCTGCAAGTAAATAGTATTTATCTACTTATTTAAGAACCTTAATGTAGAATACATGTGGCAGATTACTACAGGAACTCTTCCAGATGACTATAATTATACTTTTTAATAAATTTATTGATTTTAGGGTTCCATTCCTTAAGAGGAAAAAGAAACCTTATATAATCAATTCGTTGCCTGTCTGTCTGCCTATCTCTCAGAATATTTTTCTTGGGAACGCATGAATAGAGTTTACTCTATGAATAGAGTTTACTCTATCGACGTTTCGTACAAATTTAAGTATATTAACATGTGTAAATTTTGTAGAGAATATCGAAATTAATGGGGAGGAGATTAATTTCTTTGCATATTTTTCACTATGTCTCTGAACATATATTACTTAAAGTTATGAATGTTTTTAAGACTCTTATTATTTATTCTTCCAAACAGTACCCGCAATATATATGGAATTTTAAAAAATCGAATATTTAAGTATATTACGATTATAAAGTGGGGATACTTTACTTTCTTCCCTTTCGCAGTCTATTTGTGAGGATTTGTGTATTCTATGTTAACTTTTTATAAACCAAACAATCTTATCGACTTCTATAATTGACGTCTCAAGAAATTCATCTCGATATTTACGCCACTAGCAATTATATCTTTGTTTTTAATGAAATTCAGATCGTGAGGAGCCCTAAAATTGGTAGCAAATTAACTTGTTTGTGAAACTAAACATATTTAATTCTCCTATGGTCTAAATTACTACTTATGATTGACTGATAAAAAATGAGCACAGAAATACTTTCAGAGATTTTAAGAGCCACAATAATAGAAATGGAACTATGCATTGAATAGTAACTAACAAGACTATTTATGCAAAAGTTTCGAGTATTTAGAGTTTGTTAAATGCTTATTAATTTAGAAAATTCAAATAGATATATGGAATATAAATATTAAAATCTTGTCATCATTATTAAAATAATTATTGTGTACAATAATAATATTTGAAGCTATATATTGTAAAATGGAAAGCAAAAATGAAATGTATATACATTTTCGTTTATAAATATACCTATGGTAGGAATTTTTGAAAATTGGAGAGAAATTTGGAAATATGAAGTGCCCAAAACCTTTACATACATGTTCTACTTAATTACCAAATTGCAATGCATGAGTCTATTTAAAATATTTGCACGTTTCATATTTCTTATATTTTTATCTCTATATCTTCATTTGTGATAAATATCTCTTCATACGCCATTATTTATACTATATTTTAATAACTTTCCTCTCTCCAGACGGATTTATTTTTGGGATGACTGTTTTTCTGATTTAAGTCAAATTGTTTTCAAATAACGAAATAATGAGCTGAGAAATTATTTCAAATAATTAGCTTTATAGAAGTTAGATAAAATGTCGCTGGCAGATAAAATGTCGCTGTCAGAAACGCCAAATTTTTCTGCTTGTACGTTTTGTATCTCATTAATCATGATGTTTAAAGTAAACCCTCAAAGAGTTTTCATTACTATCACCCTGAACAGCCTTGTTGTCTTCCAATCGAAGATTAAATATTTATTCTTCTATAAATAGTTATTTGTTTTTAAGTTCAATTAGGTTTTAACATATTATGCGTTAGTATGCTTAAGTAAATTGACATATATACCGTAAACAATATGCAAAGAATTGTTTTGAAGAGTCCTGTTAATGATATAAATTCTTTATAAGAGAATAAAAGAGACAAACAATCGATATTTTGATACTTAACATAAATTAACATATACAGGCTACGAAAAGAAGTGCGTCTATAATTAATGCTGGCGATTTGGTGTATCAAACTGTATACAAAAATCGGAAATTATGTAACCATTTCTTCCAAATTCTGATTAACACGTGTCAAAATTTTATAAGAAATGAAAAAGAAAATAATTTTTTTACAGCAAAATATTTTTAATTTACAACTGACAACCTAAATTTATACATTTTGTATGCTCGTGTAAAAAAAACGAGTCTATAATTTATACAAATAATTCAGTGCATCAAATTTAATATACATTACGAAACATTATGATTATTCTAAAATTTTCTAAAAATATCACCGCCCAACTTGTGATTCCAATGAAAATTATACTTTTTTAATGCGATGATGATGAAGCTGCATGAAAAAGAACTACGTGCTTTGTTACACCTATATATTCTTTATACATATTTATAATTTAGTAATAAAAAGTTATTCGTTACATCATTATTTATTAATAACAAGATAACGATAACACGCCATCATATAATGTATTCTTATGTGCATACCGAATTTATGAAACATTTAAGATGTCGTTCCGAAATATTTAATGAAATTAACTTGAAATAATTAACATTAAATAAGGAACGTCAAAATATCGGCACTTTAAAAAATATATTTATTTTCAAGCAAAATCTGTAGAATATGAGACATAATAAATAATAAAAATGTCTGTGACATCCTTAAAATCTCCAAAATTATAATAGAAATCACATTCAAAGTCACAAAAAACACTAAAGTTTTAGAAGTAATTACATTTCTAAAGCATATATTATTGTATGATTCAGATCCGGTAATATTGAAGGATCAACAATTTCAAATGAAGTTATCTTCATATAAACCCTAAGTCAGGATTTATTGACGCACGTCCGGCAAGAGTTCTTACCATATTCTGTCGTCTAAGGAGAAGCAGTTGTATTTTGATACTGATATAAATGTCATTTTCTTAGCATTGTAGAATTTATATTTAAGATCGTTTCTTTTGCTTTGGTAATGAAAGGATTATCAAATAGTTTAATTCCTATAATATGATATGACGACTATTTATTTGAAAATTTATTTCGCCTAGAAAAATTAAAATTTATTTATTTCTTTAAATATGTTATTACAGTCTACAAGGCATTATAGTGATAATAAAATTAAAATATGTGATATCAATGACAATTTATATCACAATAGACTACCCTTTTCCCTCTTTAGGGTTGCATACCTCAAAAGGAACAAGGAATGGCTTATAAGACCATTCACCTGTCTGTCTCTTAATCTGAAACAGCCGATTGTTTTAAAACCCATTCGGAAAATTTAAATTGAGCTTAATTATAAATCATATAAATCCACATAATTTGAGGCAACTCATAATGAAAAGTTAATAATTTAATTGTAGAGTGACAAATTAACTACTTGATTTTCTTTAGTTTTATGTACCCTTCGAAGTATCGTACCCTCAGATATATTTGCCAAAACGTCCAATATAAATTCTTTCTCCCTCCCTATTTCTAAAACTACTGAATTAAAGAACCATCATAAAAATAATAGGGTCAATGGAATATTACTTGAAGATTACAAGAAAACTTCTATCAACCTTATTAGTTTCATGGTTTCTAGTGATTATCCTAGGTCTAACATATCTTTGAAATTAAGCGAAATATATATTGCCTAATATACCTTTCACAAATTTAGGTTTGTGAAAGGTATATTAGGCAATGCATTAATACGGAAAATAATACAATAATATCAACATTTATAAATAGCTTAATAGAAACAATTTGTGCCAATAAATAGGACGAAAACTTCTTAGTGGAGCTTTACTAGACCATCAGATGATTTTCGGTTTCAACTCAAATTCTATATAAATGCCACACTAGTATCAAGTAAAGCATTCAGAATACTTTTCAGAATGTTTCCGTCAGACTTATCACAAATTATATTGTACGGTTTTTGCTTCAACTTTAAAAAATATGGGTCTAAAAATCGATCAAAATATTAAGCCAATTACCTCAAATAAACAATATGGGCTCTACAACTTTCTGCTCCCGTTTAAAATAATACTAAAAATTAATTATAGACTTTCTCAAGTGCTACACCACATAATACATAAAATGAAAAATAAGACCTTACTGACTAAATTTAAAAGAAATTATTATAAATTATTATATTTATTGTGAAAAACATGTTGATTTAGAAGACATATTATAATGCTAAGATTCAAGTTTCTGCGTCACACGGATTCTGAAAAAATTGATTCTGAAAATAGAAAAATGTAAATGTATGAGATATTTAGAAAATTATGACATCTAGAATCATCGCTATATCTTCTCTACAACATCTGCGATGGACTTCTAAAAACCCATATTTTTTCATAATTTTAGGTTGAATGGCATCGTTGAGAAAAAAGAGAGAGGACATATTTTTTCTAATGTTTCTCAATGTGTCTTTGAAGATGAAATACTTAAAATTAGGGAAAAGGAATTTTTGAGACTCATAAATATTCTTTCCAAAATACACCCCGGACTATATATGAAATTAAAAAAAAATTTTGGGTACTTGATTTGTCCTCCTTAAAATTTCCAAATGAACGTTTTTGAGTTTTATACTATATTGCGATATGTGCGGATTAAACTCTTTTATTATTTCACCAAATTTCCAATTCTTATCTGAAACGGTTTCTGAGAAAATTAACCGTGACAAACATACGGACAAACACGTGAGTGATCTTATAAGGATGTTGTTTATCTTTTTTAGGTACAAAACCCTAAAAAGAAATGGCACTTTAGATAATTTATTTAGGCAGTCCTTCGAATTATTATTTTTTCTGCTTAATCCCTACTAAGAAGTGATGTTACAATATTATGTAAATATAAATATTTATATATATACATATATACACACACACACACACAGATATATATATATATATATATATATATATATATATATATATGTTTTGTTTTTAAGGGCATATGTTAGTTGCTTAATCCGCATACATCCCCATAGTTTTGACAATTGGATGTCAGTAGATTTATGACTATGTGCAATGCATTATTGATACAAAAACCTATTGCATTTTCTTTAAATTGATTATAACAAATGAACACACCACAAATTCCTTTCACATTTAAAATATTCAACCATTTCTTTGTCCTGTAAATTTGAATAAGCTTAACCATATTTAATAATGAAACTTAAAGCCCAGTTTCCTTAATTGACATCTAAAAACCCTTGGGTTTTGGAGAGTTAACAACGATTTACGTTACTTATAAGCTCAATCATTAACGAAGGATGAAAGAAAATAAATGATAGAGAATATTCTACCCGCTTGTATCACGATTTGATTAGAATTATTTGTTAACAGCGAGAGGGCCAGGCGTCTAAGTTACGTAAGATTTATAGTCATTGCTTGTTTGTGTGAGACGGCATGACCAAGAAGCAAATTCTTGGAGGAAATACATAGAAAGAAGTAATAAAGTATTTTTGAGAGAAAAGTGAAAAAAAAATTTGTTTTTATTTCAAATAAGTGAGAAATGTGCCATGGTCGTTGAAAATACTGAAATTGGAGTCAAAGTCGATTTCATGGGTATTTACAAAATTTTTTCATTATTTGTTTTTTAATAATGTATTATACCACTAATTATATAATAGCAAGTGGAAATCAGAGAGATACAATATTAGAAATAAATGATAATAAAATTTACGATAAGGACTACTGCACACAAACACGAAAAGTCACACAACAACTCGGCACACAATTTAAATGTAGTATAATAGAGTATTTAAAGTAAATTAGCGCCGGTTGAAATATTTAAAAAAATTTGCTCATCCCATATATTCGATGTCTATTTTACAGCCTGCTCCGTTTTTTATTTGAAATATTAAATGTTTCTACTTTTCGGCCTGCAGCGTTGATGGTGGAAACTTAATAACTTATATAAGGTCCGTGATTTTTTGTGTATATAGCTGAGAAATAGATAAAGAATTTTCTTGATATTTTGTCATTATTTAATAAAATCTAATAGTGTTAAAAATAAAAAAGTCATGCAGACAAAAATTAATCTCAACCTTTTTAAAAAATCAAATTTGGGGGAAAATAAAGAGATTTAAAATGTTCCACCTACCTAGGTAATTTATTTCAAATAATATTTTCTCAACTTTAGTACGTCTAAACACAAAAATAGTTCTGTGAGTAGATAGATTATATCAAATATTGGCTATAGAGTTATGAATTAAAATCATTGAATAATTTTCCTTGTTTCACATTATCAAAAGTATTAAACCATTTTGGGTTGACTAGAAATTAATTTCGGTTCATTTATATAAATACGTATAATTTAAATTATCCATTTCACTTATACAAATATGTGCACTTACTACATAAAGTACATATCAATATTAGAAGACTTTTATGCCAGATTATAAGATGTATAAAACCAAGGTAACGAAAATATGATCTTGATGGGCGACTTCGTAATTCCAAGTAGTCAACATGAACCAAGAGAGGAGAAAGTACTAGAAGAGTACTGCTATAGGAAAATAAATAATAGAGGAGATAATTTTTTTAAATTGCCTTAAAAACTAAAAATTAAAAATCTATGTGCATTTTTAGAATAAAAATAAATAATCTATGTGTATTACCTAAGAAACCCGATATTTTATCCCGTATTATGAAAAACTTTACAAATATAGAAATAATAATCCAATTCTGATCTCCTAGAAATCACAAACTTTAAAACAGTATCACATAAACAAAATAAAATTAAAAGAATCGAATCAAATATAAACATAGATTCACACCGCTAAAAACTGTGACGTAAAAATGAAGCGTGTACTTCGAAGCGTTGAAAAACAAAATTAATCTAGAAGGAAAGATTATATAAATTATTGCGAAAGAGTAATAGCAACACCAACAGAAAATCAAGGTCTTTGAAAAATAAAAACACTCTTAGAAAAACATATTTTATTGAAACGAGAATCATAATAAAAAGTATAACTACATTACAAGATTAGGAAGCTCTAACGTATAAGAAAAACTAGGGTAGAATACTTTCTTAAAAAATTCAGAAATATAAAAAGAAATAATACAAGATCTAACCTTTTAACTAAGACGTTAAAGACTAAATGTTGTGGAATGGAACGGACGAGACAGAAATGTCCTTATTAAGTAAAAAAATCTTAAATATTATTACGCCATGTGGCTTTATGCATGCTTTACAGCTTTTGGGGATGGTAATTTCAAATAATCATAATATGAAAATAATAATATTCTGTTACATAATATTTTTAGAAATATATGTGGAATGTAATTTAATACAAAATGTATTTTAATTTATTGATGAATTATTAATACGAATATTAGGCCAAAAATATTAGTGTAATAATAATAATATTATAAAAAATTGCATTAAAACACTGCTCTTTCATTTCTGAATTCCATGCGAACCAAGCGACAAGATGCCGGTAGTATAAATTACAATTGAGATATTAACATCTCTTACGGGTTAATAAATAATAATTACTATATTAAGTAGATATTTAAGACAACTTTGGTACATACTGTACAGAACAAATTTTATATGCTCTGTGATATAATGCTACTGTCTTCTCTGTAAGAACACAGACGACTTTCATGACTATTCCATATAAAAAATCCCCCAACAAAAAATCTGGTCAATACATTAACCCTTTTTACATGCATATATGTCGTGCAAAACGCAGCATGTTATTAATGTCACTAAAGTTTTTAAAATAATTAGGTTCAGTGTTAAGTACGTGAAGAAAATATGCTTTACTCGATTCAATGTTATGTCATTTAATATTGAGTCATAACACTTATTGTCTCCTTGTTTATATTCACAGAGTTCGTTTTTAAAAATTCGTACGTTACTTCGTTTTTTTATACTTTTGGATTGTAAATTAAACAGAAAAAAAAAATTTTTGGTTAAATAATCATTAAAGAAATATCATCAAAACTCAATCACAGCATCTGTCATGTTCCATGTTCAGGATTTAAATGGGGTAACTTTAATTTCTCGTGTCAAATGGGCACCAAATCGAATGTAACTACATTGGGCGTACATCCTTTCAAATATAAAACGGAATCATCGAAATTGGTTGATAAATGCTGAAGCTATAAGACAACTCCTTTCCTGAAGTCCGTTAATTATAAAACGTAAATATTATTTTCCTGTGAAATCCGTAAATATTATTTTCCTATGAAAGTAAAACCTGAAACAATTGATAGAGGACAAGAAGATTTCGAAGGTAGTAGCTTCGAAATTGTCAATGAGACGTGAATCGACCGAATATCTCGAATGAAGGATCCATTCAAAGATAAAACTTAAATATTATCTATTTTGGAATCCTCAAGATCCATCAGAATTTTTTTAATACCATTATCCCTTATACAGTCTCAGATTGAATTACATGCATACAAGTCAGTTCAATCCTCCAAACCAAAATGTATGCTTGTCCTTAATGCGGCGAATCTGTATATAATTTAAAGTTTTTCTCAGGATTATTAAAATCACTGGTTAAATAATAAAAAAACAATTCCCTAAAGAGTATAATTTTTATTTTACAAGGACAAGAATTATATTCACGTTTTATTACATGAATTTAAGGGGTATAATTAGCAGCCCTATTTCATTGTTAAGAGATTTTTCAGAATGTCTTCATTCAGTATACTAATTCGAAGGGAAATGCATAGCACTCTATTGCCCCTTTAAATTTTAATATAGTATTTTTCATAAAAAGCCACCTTTTACATACGTATTTATATTTAGAAAGAATACGTCGATGAAAAATTTATTAATAACGATGGAAAAAATTATGTATTTTGGAAGCTTTATAATTTCTCAAAACTGCTGTCGACTGCTTCATATGCATAATAAACTCATAACATTTAAGATTTTCGCGGTGAAACATGTAGACTTTTATATTTTGAATAGATACAGAATTCATTATGTTCAAGTTTGAATGAAAATTTGATCGATGCTAATAGTGAGTTCCTAGAATTTTAAGGAGAATATTAGTTAGCTACCAATAAATCGCTATCTTATTTTATCAAAGTTAGTTTGTGTGGAAGCCAAATAGACTATTTACACTTCTTTAAAGAATGAAGTTTTTTTCCTACTATAGTATGAGGTCTTCTCTCATACTACAAAAGAAGTCTTTCTATAACTTCAAAAAAAGAAAAGGGGAATTTAATGCGAAATCTGTTTTATTAAATATTTTAATTTTTTTTAAATTTAATAAGAAGATTATGAAAAAACATATGCATCCTAGAACCAATGTTTCGCCGGTTTATAGGAGAGTAGACATCGACTCACCGTTGTTCATGTATTACGTGTCCCTTAACTCACGTTTTTGCTAAACGGAATTCGTGTACTCTAATTACTTTCAGGGATTTTTTTAAAATTTGTCTGTTCTTTACTCGTCGAATCTCAATTTATAACTGAATAAAGTAATTTTTCAATATGTGAAATATATTTTTGATATATAAAATATAATATATGTACTAATATCTTATACAATAATATTGTCTTAAATCGATACATCATAATACTTAAAGACTTTATGCAGCTAAGAGATCTGCCCCAGTACTTTGGAATGTACATTTATATGAACAGATCGAATGGCGAATCTAGTGCCCATGTGTCTGCGTGTAGGTGAGATAGAGAAGCGTCAATACTTGACAATAACCAAAGCATCGCTTTCGACTTAGTACCTAATCCAAAAATCTCTAATAGTGACAGTGTTTTTCAAATGATTTCATGTTACTTTATTATATAACTTTCATCGAAGTACTCGTATTTTTTGTAAAAAAAATATATTTCAAACAAATATATTTCTAATTTATTAATATTTGGAAACGGTATATTACTGCGAAAGTTCCAATTAATAAAATACTTTTAATATTTCAAAATACATCCCATGATTATTTGCATTCAGTTATTTTATTGTTGTTAAAAATGTTCATTTTTGGCACTCATATTAGCTTATGTTTATCAGAATTTCACGAAGAACTTAATAATAACTCATTTACTGTTATCGAAACACGCATTTAAAGTGTGCAATGAACATAAATACTTTTATATCCATCTATATATTTACATAAATCTTAACTGATTTAAAATGGCACTTTTTATTCAACTGTGATACACTTAATTCTACTGTTCGATCAAATTTTAACAGGAAACCCCAAGAAAATAATGTTGACAATAAAATTGTTGCCTGTATATTTTCTAAAGCCTCTTCAAAAATGTATGCCCGTCAAAACCAAAATCTTTTGTTAATAGCTTTTACTACCGTTACTTGATTATGGATATGTATGCTATATTGACTTCACTAAAAGTTATGAAAGAAATCAAAATACCTTCAAAATTTTTTATTTTTTTCTCTGTACCATAATTTTATGTTAAAATAACTCTTCAACTGGATGGAAATACCGTAGAATTTACCGTAGTGAAACGATCGACTTAACTTACTTTTTCCACGTCTCTTCTTCATTTTCAAGGATCGAGGCAAAATGTCTCGAAGTAATTTTCAAAGCTTTAAATTAATATTTTAATCTCTTCATACTTTTCTTTTTTTTAACATTCTAACTACCCTTTGTGGGCGTATACCTTCACTGTGAATCCCTTTCACTGTGCATGCCAATCTCTAGAAAGAATTTATTATTGACATTCGAAAGGCATATTCGATTAATGTTTTCAAAACTCATCTGACAAGTCATTCCGGTTTTGATTATCTGACACTGCCTTATACCTTTTTGATTTCTTCTCTCTTTTTCTATTGTATCCCATTCCACTTCCCTAACCATGTCGATAATTAAGTACATAAATACATTTATTATGAAATATATGTTTCTTAGTATCAGTTATAGCCTGATATCATCGTATAGCAAATAATACTGACAATATGGGTTTATCAACGAAGTGGATCCAAATTTTTCTTCAATATTACATAATTTCTATTTTCAAACAGCAAATGCGTCACCCGCAGGGAAAATGTACCACCAAGCCTTGATACCACTTTGAAAATATTAGTACCTATTATCACAAACTCTCCCTAAATGTATTTTTCTTGTTTTCGAGTGATGTTATACGTAAGCAAAACGAAGCTCGCATCCATCTTGTCTTCTTTTTATGGGATATTACAGGAAAGGTAAAATAATTTTTTCAAACTTATAAATTTATATTTTCTGGTAAACAATTTGTCCTAGTGGGATAAACACACGAACTATGACCTTTTATAATGATATAATTAAATTTACTCGCAACTAGACTACTGTTTTCACGTCCATTTGGAGTAGCTATGAAAGTGATGGTCTTTCAAATACATATAAGTAATGTGAAATGCCATTTTTTGCATTACGGAGAAATGGATACATCCAAACCTATCCACATGCTATTAGCCAACGAAGCTAATATTGAAATATGTACGTATCGCACCTAATTCACTGCAAGCTAATCGATAATTTCCAATAGAATTGTTGGAGTCCACACAAAATGAATACATAAGAAAACCTATCCACTCTGACAGTTACTCCCCGAGTGTAACGTATCGCTTATTTGGTATATTGATACAAATATGCAGTGTGGGAAACAGAAATTTATGGCCACCTCTATAAGGTGTACTACAAAAATAGAGTCGCCGAATCCCCATTGTTATGTAAGGAAACGCGAAGATCTGCACAGATATTACAGATCTTTGAGCCGATAGTTTTCTTTTATGTTCATATCGTCCTCCTAAAAAAATCTTGTTTGAAGAAAATGAAAAAACATTTTTATCCTGTAAATTTATGTTGCTTTAACAATTTATTTTACTGGGATCCAAAAGCCTTTGGCCCTACAAGTCTCTAATAGCGACTTAAATTATTTATGCGCTCAATCGTTAACGAGAGATTAAAAGGAAGGGACGGTTTAGTAAAGGACACAGAATACTTTGACATTTGTGTAGCAACATAATTATAATTTACTGTGTTTGATTAAACGGAGTGAGTCTATAATTAACGTTGAGAGGACGAAGCATCTACTTTAAGAAGGAAAATAAAATTTCTTTGTCGCTTCTGTCTTTCGTTACGCTGATTTGTGAAAGGTGTAAGGTTGGTCCAATAAGTAAAAAAAGGAGCAAAAAATATAAGTTTATGTTTTATTCGTTTAATAGACGCTACATATAATTTAATCTCAAATTCTGTTGCTACTCTATTCGCTAAATGTCAGTTTTATTATACCATGCAAGCGATACAAGTCTGCAGTTCTCGTCAGCAGATAGTCAAATTTTGATTATACTTATTGTGGATTGAGATACTATCCACTTAGATAGACAGAAACAGAATAATTTTAAATTTTGTGTATTAGATACTTTTGGAAAGAGTGTGGCATTCAAATATCTGTTCAGTTTGCAACTGAGTAATCGGCGAGTAAATAATGAATTAAAAACAGAAGTATTTCCTAATGAGATTACAGTATTCAAAAATGTTGTTCAGGATGAAAAACCAGCAAAGCATCATGCAATATCTATATAAAAATGGGTGAATATATGTTATCTACAAGTACTAGTTCCAAAGATTCAAGATGAGGGATTTTGACCTGTCCTATATACCTCATCCAAAGCGACAATGGATTTAGAAAAATTTGAGTCTTATTGAAATAAATCACAGATTAGTTTCGTCTCGTTCGACAGAGCTATTTTAAAACTCTTATACTGCAATGAAAAAACAACTTCATGCTTTGAGAAAGAAGTGGAAATATTCGGTTTGGCCACCAAATGAGCTAACACCTTTTCAACTTCACAAGAGAGCTAATGTGTGTTTAAAGCTACTGAGTTCCTACTGAGTACTGTCGTACCAACGAGAGGCTAAAGTATCTGGTCACAGAAGATGAAAAGTGAATGGCTGATGTTAATTTTTAGCGTTAACACCAGTGGCTAAGAGCTGGAGAAAAAGGTGTACCTAAACCAAAATATAATATTGTACAAAAGATAATTTTGAGTGTTTGTTATAAATAGAGTTATTCATTGGGAACTATTTCAAGCTAACAGTACAATTACAACTAAGATTTATTGTAAACAATTGAACAAAGTTATCGTTAAACTTAATAAAAAAATAAAGCATAGTTTGAAAAACTACTTTTACTTGGACGGATTTTACTATTTCACCCACCGTACTTTCGCCATCTAATAACTATCTGTTCCACTCTCTGTGTAATAATTTATGTAATAAAAATTTAAAGACGAAAGTCATATCAAAATCTAATTTCACCGGATTTTCTCGAAAGATTATAATTAACAATTGATTTTGTTGACTACGTATAACAATTTGAAAAGTTTGTGTACGGAGATGGCGGGTTTATAAGTTGTCAATCTAGTGTACGTATATATATATATATATATATATGTATATATATATATATATATATCTCAAATTCCGATTGCAATATTGGTCAGTACATCGCCTTAATTTGAAATCCAAATACGGGAATATTCTGTCCATCTCTTAGAAACTAATTCTTTGATAGGTTCGTATCTGTGTTCATACATGCTGATTCTGTGATAAGTATCTGTTAATAAAAGCGTATTACAAAATTATTCGGCATAATTACCATAGAATGATAAAATTGTTTTCTGTGACAATAATGTAGAACGATATCGAAGTTACTAGAAGCTTTGAGCTAAAATAGTCGCAATTATGATGATATTGTGTTTTGAATATATCTATTGTATTTTTAAATTGGTATTGTAGACTTCAAGCTGAGACTCTTTCATTGAACTTCGGGGTTCAACTCTTAATTTATGATAGTACAGGTGTACTGCCTGCCTAAACGGTAAGACTTAAAGAGCTGCCAATTTTATAATAGTATTATGGGTATCCAGCATAGACCCACAATACTTTAGGGTCCTGATGCTGTGGGAATAATTCGCATAAACTGTAAAACTTGAGGATCTGCTGTTTTTAAGTGGCGTTTTTAATCTTAAACGGAGTCTCTGTCAAAGAATTATGGGTTCCAACTCCTTAGTCCCAATGCTGCAGGAGTATTGCCCGCCTGAACTGTGAGACTTATGGATCCGTTGATTTTAAGTAAGTATTGTTAGTCTTAAACAGAAACTCTGTCATTAATTTTCAGAATCCAACTTATCATTCTTGACAATGTGGGACCACTGCCTACTTAAATCTTAAGGGTTAAGGATTCGCTATTTTAAATTAGTATTCTGTGCCTCATCAGAATTTATAATTCTGTTATTTTATTCCACAAATTTTATCACTATTGAAATATTTAAACAGATTAACAACATTTACTATATAATATCTATATATGATGAACATGTTATGTCAAACATACATTCGGAAAATTTAATTGAAAATAAAAACCTATTCCAAAGAAGTCTCGGTATTAAAATCTTATTATAATTCCTCTGAACGAGGCGTTAGACAAAGGACGTTAAAATAAAAAAGACGATGGAAATATCTGATCATTTTCTTTTAATTTCGGGAACATTCAACATTAGGAACTCGGGGGGAAAAAAGCTTTATATTAACTGCTTCGATAGATGCCAACAACTAACAAGAAAATATTCAATTTCTAAATGTTTCGCTCAAAGTACCGCCGTGACTTGTCATTTGATCATCATTATTAGATCATTGATAAATATAAAAAATATTTAATTTGGGACTTACTTATTTTGTTATTTTTAAATCTATGACTTGATTTGTAAATATTATTTTTCATGGCGACCGAATACATATGAAATGTTTACTACAAATTTAATAACGTAATAGGATTTTAATAAAATAATAAGAAAATTGTTGAATCTGTTATACACATAATTAAAAAACCGAAGAATAAAATAAAATGTGTGTAAAATTTTGAATTACGAAAAAACAATTATCTAAGCTTACGAGTTACGAAAAAATATTGCGCTACGAAACCACTATTTCCATTGAATATTTAAAGTTTTCTGTCAAAGAATGACAGAACCGAACCATTACAGAATCACTTTGTTATCCCTCTGCCTATCTTTCCATCAATATTATTTTTCTCACAAACGATTAGAGATATCAAATGGAACTTATCTAAATATTAGGTCCACAGTCTTGTAAACCTGCAAAAGCTTAAAACTTCTAACTCGGTGCAATGAAACTATATGACCTGCCAGATATCTTGTGTTTTGATAATGACTTACTCATTAAAACTTTTAGGGTAGTTTCCATTGAGTCTATGTCATCTTATAATTAGCCACGAAGAAATATCTTGTAGTAAAAGTTAAGGAAAAATTTCGAAAATCATAATTTGAAATAATAGTATGTACAATTTTTATGTGACAAACTTAGTTTTTTTTCTTTATCGATTTTGTTTGAATACTCACTAAGTTTTAAGACAATATGAAATAATGGAACAGATCTCTCAGAACGTGTGAACTTTCCAAGAAAACTGATGAATGATGAACTTCCCAATAGCACTATCTCATCCAATAGCATAATCTTTTGACACATCGAATTTAAACAAAACTGTCGGAGTAGTTTTCGACAAAATCAATATTTTCTTCTATAAACTATGCTCATAAAGGAGTGCAGGATAAAAATTTAAAACAATCATGGAGATATTTGCAAGCGTAATATTTACAAGCATTATCAAGTTTAAAAAAATAAATTAATTAATTTCGTCATCGTGATGTCTTGGATTGATAACAAAGCACATGATCGGCGCACCTTGGTCTTGATTCCTGCCCACTGGTTGAGTGGAGCTGCACTGATATCATGGATGGATTTAAAAAATAGCTCCCGCGGCAGTAACTTTACCTTTTTTATTAATTACGTACTTTAGAATTTGTAAATAAGTGAATTATTTTGTTTTTAATTATCTAAAAGTGTCGTGTAGTCAAAACCCAATGAAAGCTTTAAGGCAAATTTTTGACTTTCCTTAGTACAATTAACAACACTTGAGAGAAAATATGGCCCATATCTTTACGTGTTTAGGGCAAACTCACTTTATATATACAGACTTTATTATAAATGTTGATTTATTTGACATAATATGAAATATTACTATGCAGGTGAAAACAATGTACTGTTAAAAATTAAGATATTAATATTCATTTTTAAGTCAAAACATTTTAACTAAAAAGAGTTCCTAATTAGAAAGAAAATGTATTTCAGGGGTTGTTTACAAGGGTCTTATCAATATATAATGTAAATCTGATGGCATATATCGATCAATTTTTATAAGTGTTGATAACAATAACTCGATCTAACGTTACAATGCACGATACAATTTTGTATCTCATCATTTTGGGGGTTATCTATCATTTTAAATTAAAATAGTGTTTTATAATATTTTCACAGTTCCGAAACTGGAAAGGTAAAACAGAAATCTCATAATATAATTTACGTGGCTGTCTCTCACAGTCACCTTTTCAAAAATCGCTAACGTAGGAACTTGAAATTTGAAAAAGCAATAAAATATATTAATCTGTGTGTATTTCAATAACTAATATTGAACAATATATATTTTAAAATTTTAGGGAGGGGTAGATGATAATCATAGTTTGACGAATATTTTTTTAATTTCCATGCATATTATGTTCCTCACATGAAAGGACTAGTTATAAGAACATTAAACTTTTTTTACTTTTATGTATTATATTTTTAGAAATATTCTGATAAAATACCCATAAAATGAGTTCCCATTCCCCTTATTTCAAATCCACTGAACTTAAAATTGTAAAAAGTAGGGTTTCTACAAACCTAGGAAAGTTTTTTAAAAAAATTTCATTTTCTTTAAAAAAAATAATTTTAGAAACATTAATCTTAATATATGTGCTCCTGTAATTAATTATATTAGGTACCGTTAAATATTTATCGCGGTAAAAATATGATGAGATCTTTATGATGATGTATAAAGTAACTTTACTACCAACGAGATACGTCCGTATTTCTATATGGAAACTACAATCGCGATGGGTTGGTTTTTTTAATATCATGGAGAAATAAAAATCTGTCTATCTATATAAATAATAATGAATCATTAGACCGCATTAGACTGCATGCCGTCTGATAACCACAAAATTGTCATCAGAGCCGACAAGACGCCCGCAGGATACATAAGAGGTTTTAATGCACCAACAATTATTGATTAAGTCACTCTTGTCATCGTGGGTGAAAATTTAGAAAACCGAGATATCTTTTTAAATGGGCGTAATGATCAACTGCAGCGTGTGTCCGAAACACATCGATCCTATTATGCGTTACAATATTCTTTCTTATTTAGGCAAGGTGAGTATGGGTATTATTTTTCAAACAGGATGATAAATCTATTTACAGGTAAATAACCAATCTACCTTCACTACCTTAATCACAACGTTACTTTATGTTATTAACACAAACCTTTATTTACAGGCGCCGAAACTAAGGAAAAAGTTAGTTCAATGAATTATGATTCATACAGACTGATGGTTAGGTTAATTATATCTCAAAATATCGGAGTCTATTTCACCAACATGCTGGGGATGTGTACGTCAAAGTTGAAACTGAACGATTGACATTTATCAGGCGAACCAGGCAAAACTCCGTTCCGAGGAATACATTCATCTCCAGGATGCTATCAATACTGGCGGAAATGCATAGAATGTCAGCAGAATGACTATTTTTCCAGCAACATACGTCGGAAGTCCACGACATATGCATGAATATGCTCAAGATGCTATGTCGTATGTACGTCATTATGGCACACCAGATTCGTTTATTACGTTGACGTGAAATCCACAGTGAACACAAATTCAACAAGAATTATTTCCTGGCTAATCACCTAAAAGCAAGGTGTTCAAAAAAATGTTAAAAACACTCATGGATTTTATTGTTAACCATCGCATGTTCAGCGAAACGAGCTATGAATGTTTTCAGTCGAATGGCAAAAGTGCGGATTGCCACGTGCGCATATCCTCATTTGGTTGGTGGAGAGGATAAGATCGAATGAAATCGATGACGTGATATAAAAATATAATTCATGGTCCTTGTGGAATATTAAATGTTAATTCTTCGTGTATGGTTGACGGAAAATGTTCAAAATGCTATCAAACATAATTAGTCGTAGAAACTATTACTGGAAATGATGGTTGTTCACTTTATCGCCGCCGATCCACTGATAACAATGGAAGGTCAACAGTAATCAAAGTGAATCAACAGGATATTTAAGTTGTTAATCGTTTGGTTGTTCCGTTCTCGCCGTTACTCTCCAAGACATTTAAAGCACATATAAATGTGGAAGTTTGCCATTCCGTAAAATCTTTTAAATACATTTACAAGTGTGTGAAAAAAGGTAGTGATATGGAGTTGCTGCGGTTCGGTTCGGAGTTGCTGCCGAAATTCCAACGATGAAATTACTCAATCTCAAATAGGCCGCTATATTAGCAGTAACGAAGCGATGTAGCGTATTTTTTCATTCGCTATACATGAAAGACACCCCACTGTTGATTACTTGGCCGTATATTTGGAAAATGGTCAAAAAGTGTATTTAACAGCCGATAACGTATTACAACAAGCTGACAGGCCGCCATAGACAACATTGACCAGCTTCGTTGAAATGTGCCAGAATGATGATTTTTCCCGAACGCTGTTTTATGCCGAAATGCCAAGATATTATAGTTCAATCAATCGTCAAAGAAATTTCAACGACGGAAACAAGGACAGCCAGTTCCATATTACCCACAAGTATTCCACCGATGCACTAGGACGTCTTTACACAGTCCATCCCAGCAAAGACGAGTGTTTTTATTTGGGTTTACTGTTATTGGTTTACTATTTGATGGTGCGTTGATTCTATTGGTAGGTGATTTTTGATAAACATTGCCAGTGGTTCCACGGTCAACGCCAACCGACGAAATTAATGCTTGTTTGAAGTCGTCCATTTTATATCATAATCTGTAATTAAAAGTCGGATCGGTAATATTATGTTGCAGAACATAAACCAGCCACGGCTTTGTAATGGTACCTGGCTTCCGATAAAGAAATTAATGAACAACGTCATCGAAACCACAATTTTGAAAGGGAAGTAAAAAGGCGAAAACGCTTTAATTCCACGCATCCTTATGATTCAGAACAGCGTGCTATTCAATTTTAATCGGAAACAATTTCTAGTGCGGCGTATATTTGCAATGTCGATAAATAAATCGCAATTTTTCACACGGCCAATTACATATGGCCTGTTCCCGTATCGGAAAACAATCATCATTATTTATTTACGCGCCAGAAAACAAAACTAACAATGTTGTGTATCAAAAAGCATTACAATAAACACTACGTTTTTGAATTATTATTTTTTTATTATTTATTCCAGTTCGAGTTGAATATTCATAGCTAAGACAAGCCTACGCCTATTGGGTCAGCTAGTATACAATAAATTTACAGCGATATTGAGACCACCGTCTGTTTTTAGTAATATTATAACATAAAAAGTATATTGTTATTACGCTGTTATTACGCTATATAAATTAATATACTTGACTAATATGACTGCAATATCACTTATGGAAAAAAAATTCGACCTAAACGTAACCATTGTCGCTAGATGAGCAACTTAAATGATTACATCTAAAAGCTTATATTTACATTTAACGAGACGAAATAAAATCTTTTATTAAATTATGCTTTTGCACTGTGGTCCACGGAGCATAAACTATTAATTCTGAAATCAATTGTTGGTAATAGTATGCATTGCCTTCTATTTTTTTGTTTTTATTACAACCTACTTAATGTTTTATTTTTAATTGGCTGTGTTTAAACTAGTTGCTTTACCCGCGTAGTAATATTTTAATGATGCTGCCCACTTCCCACAGTCACTAAAAGCCTCCGCTCCATTCGCCAAACGACACATAAGGGTATATTATTCGGAAAATTAGCGCAAACAAAAAATATTGTCCGCTTTTCAAATTGTACTTTTTGTTATGTAAAATAGTGTGAAAAGGATTGTTATCACAGTCGATACTGTCTTATTATTTAACCCCAGTAAAAGAAAAAAAACTGCGTCCCAAAGAGACAGTAAAATTTCCAAAATAATTTGTTAATAATGAGTTTTTCATAAAATGTCGTTGAAATTATATGTTTATACACTTTTTCTGTATACAATAGAACATGTAATTAAAATAATTAGACGTAGCCTAATGTAGATTCTTTTTGACAAACAATCAAACCTTCCCTTTGTCGTCAATTTTTACAATTATTAGCATTAGCATTATTATTTTTTCATATTGTCATGAATGTATTCAAGCAATTTTAATTCGTAACAAAAATTTTGAGATATCAAATACTCTTCTCTAACCGTTAGGCTGTTAAATTAGTTAATTTAATTAAATGCTTAAATTATCGAAAAATGGAAAGCAGATCGGCACCGGCATGCAAAGAACTTGGTCATTAAAATTAGTTACGTAACGTTTGCATATGTAGAATTACATTAGAATACACAATTTTCATAAATTAAATATATTGCGTAATATATATTTTACAGGCATAAAAATAGAGGGCAAGTTAAATAATATTATATCATGTTTATGTATAAATAAATTGCTCGCACATACGTCACAGACATGAAAAATATATACAAAATATTCATTTCAAAACACATTATTTTTGCTGTTGATTTATGTCACTTGCGTAGAATTGCTATGAACTTTTTGCTGAACCACTTATGGGTCATAATTGGTCGACCGTTACTCGTAAACTAATAATAGATTTGCTTTTAATTTCACTATATATATATATATATATATATATATATATATATGTATATATATATATATATATATCCTCAATATTTTTAAAAGATCTATTTGACGATACTCCATTAAATGAGGTATGCAAAAAAACGTGCCCTCACTTTCTATGTAAAGAAGTTACTCAAAACAATTTTTTTAATGATTTTGTTTTGTATATTTTTGGTGTTAGATATATACATGCTTAATTTCAGCTTTATAGTCTGCGAGTAACGGGGCTATAATATAAGGACGAATAGATAGACAGATGGACATGAAGAAAGAATAGTGATACCTATTTAACCAGGGAACCCCAAAAAATCAAAAAAATGTTAAAAACACTCATGGATGTCAAAATGCAATGTTTTCTGTCACCTCTTTACAATCAAGAGAAATAAATCATGTAAAAGAATGAAATTATTTTTTTCATTAAAAAATCATAACCACATATTCATAGGCGTTTTTCATTGAAATTTATCTGTATATGTGGAGTGCGAATTTTTTTTTTTTATGTTTCATGTTTTCTTTTAAATCAACGATGAGTTCCCGGAGGTTCAGCAGGTACTGGAACTCACCGTTAAATAAGTCAAGTTCCAGTAAATGTCATGGAGTTTTGCGGTTCAGAAAGTTCCCGAAATACATTAAAGTCAATAGTATGTCTGTCTGAAGAGTTCTACTCTCTTCAACATGATATAAAAATCAAGAAACAAACTGGCAAGTTCCGACACAGTAACAAGACAATATGACTTGCGTAAGTTTAATGAAAAGGCTGTGTGTTCAAATATTGGTAACAGAAGTGTTATATATGTGACCAAAACAGTGAGTACCACAAAAGATAAAAAAATTAAATTTTAAATGTAAGTTGTCAACAGACGTAAGAATTACAGTATAATTCTATTAAAATATAAATAAATTCTTGATAAAATCAGTCGGGTAAGTTAAATGGAAAACGTAAACTTACGTAAAATGAAATAAATGCTGTTGGAAGTTTGGAATAGGAGTTACTGCATAATTATAATTTTTGACAGACACATGATATGTGAACTTATCTCATTTTCGAAGTCTACATCTGTCAAAACTGTTCGCATTGAGAGAGCATATTAATGCAATGTTCTTTAACATAAATATGTGAAAGATCTCTTGCAATATATAAAAATAAAATTAAATATAAAACATATGTAAAGTAAAATATCATTAAAAGTAAACTCAGAAATAAAATTTACGTGAATTTTAATTGGGAATCAACGTCGAAATTTAATAGGTTTGGGAAACTTACATCCTTCAAGAAGAGTCTAAATAAGGGGAAGTGTTGAAATATTTAATCTACGGTAATGTGATCCCATCCTATATAACCCTTCTAGTACATAGTGGAGGGTATATAAACCGTATCTCCGCCGCTGCACTTTTTTCTTTCTGCTCGGTGACATTAAGAGCTGTGTTGGCCATTCGTCCTGTTTACTCATCAAGGAATATCTCGAAAATTATCCATGCGGCTTCACCAACCCAATGCTAATTCAACATCCTAGTTAATACATAACAATATGTATCAATTTACATATTATCGATGAATTAGGAATTGTTAGTTGACAATATATCGTAAAAAATCACTTCAATACTGAATAAGATTTAGGAAGTGATAAATTTACAATTTCCACATTGAATAAAGTTGCTTAAGTCTAAATAATTGTATTCGATCATGATATTCTAATCGTTCCCTTTATACATTTAATATTATTTCTAGCTTTTGGGAATAAATCAATACTTCACATTCAGAATAAATCAATTAAAATCTGTAATATTATCGTGGAGTTTTTATGTTTTAGATTTGTACCCAATATCTATACGTTTACATTTCTTATGAAGCTCATCGTTTTTGATCAAACACTTAAGTTATTAGTGTTCAAACACACACCTTCTCAATCTAATTACCTTAGATCATACGGGAATTATTTCAACTATACAGCCTCCTTTGTGGCCGCATAAGCTACAATGAACAATGCTTTGATGGTAGTATCAGGTAACGTCTGTCCCATTTTTGAAGAACATATATTCGGTTATTGAGAGTCTAGTTTCAATATCGTTTGCAGAGTCTTCGCCACTGTAGCTGGTCAAATTAGTGGTCCCTCTGTTATACAAATTCCAAAATTGGAGTCCCTTTGTTTCATTAAGGTACTTTAGTAGTTTCTTAACTGGATTACAATGTGATTCATTGCGACAGTGCTGATATCTACTTAGGTTTTTATTTAGCGTTGCAGCATAAATATTGCAATACTTTTACGTGTGGGTAGTTTTTTTAGTGAAACATATGTTTTTTTGGGTGGGTTTACGTGTGGTTATATAGGATCACTTTTAGGATTGGCGTAAAAACATACCGGAAGATATTCAATACTTTAACGCTCACGTCCTACAAAAATCGGTTCCGCAAATAAATTCTGTCGGTTTTGGCCGATTTTTGATTAAAAGGTTAAAAGGTAAAATTTGCTAATGGAGCAACGGCGATGAACGACGGCAAACTTGTCGGTGGTGTACGCATCTTGATCTGTGTAGTAATGCCAGCTAAGAATCATCTATCGAAAAATCATCTATAGAACCTTCTCTGAAAAAAATCGGCAATGGTTGGCCACAAACCAACCAAATATAAAAGTCTGTCATCTGTGTTGCACTTGGAACTATCGCAAAAATTTTCCTGGAAAATGCAAATGATAAACGCGGCGACTATGCTTCGCCCTAGACTTCAATATACATTGCAAGTTTGTTTATCTACCAAACTCATCTACATTCAACAATAAAAATGATGCAACTTTACAAATGATATAAATTATTTAAAGCTGGAATTTGAATAAATTTATCTGGGTTTAAAAATAGGCACAGTAAAAGGGGATCATGCAAGATACTATCATTCATATTAAATTTACCTAACCGTCGCTGATACATTTAGTTTGAAGAATGCAAATGTAGCTTGTGTATTTTTTTCTACTTGGATATCGATAAAAGTGGTGGTCGAGTATATATTCAGATCAATATTTTCTTGAACGTCTCGTTAGGAATATATTTTTCTTTTCAAAACACTAGTTCGTCATCAATATAGACATGTAAGTAATATTGGATTCCGACGTCTTATTCTACATAGATACATTTATCAACTTCGCTTCTAGTAAAATTAAACTTGTTTAAAACCAATTCTAACTTTGTGTTTCAAAATCTGGGTACCTGTTCTGGGTAAAATCTGGGTATCTCTGTAAATATCTGATTCGTATTGTAGTTCCTCAAGTGGTATAATGTATATGTCTTATTTTAATTTACCGTTTAAGAATGCTCTCATGATGACAAATGTATTATCTTAAGGTGTTTTATAAACGGTCATGTACAGTAATATTTATATCTGACAGTGGGGGAAAGTATTTCTTATTAATCGACCCCTCGGTTTGTGCGTATCCTTTCAAAAAGAGTGGAGGTCTGTAGTGTGAAGCTTTCGGCCGGTCCTTGATGCGAAAAACCCGTTTGTTCCCCATCGACTTTAAATTTTAAATTTTTTTAAGAGTTTTATTAAGTTATGAGATTATTATTGTTCGTTTTATTTTTATCTTTCACTTTTCAGAGTGAAACCGTCTTCAATGATTCTTAATAATTTAGTGATGTGAAGTGAAATAAACCTTCGTTGTTAAATAAGTAGTCGTTTTCTGTGATTTTCTTGATGTCGTATTAGAAGGTGTCGGTGTTTTCATTCCTACGTTTGGTTAATTCAAGCTTTGTATTGATGAAGGCTTGCCCTGATGCGTGTTTTCCATGTTAGACTTGCGGTCTTTGTTTATGTTTGTTGATTCTGATGTATTTCGGGCGCTTTGGAAAGTGCAAAGTTTTCTGGACTAGCACTTGGACTCTGTCAGATTTACTGAAACATAATTTCTTTTGCCGTTGGACTAAAAGAAGACTGCATCTCTTTTTTCATTACTATTTTCCAATTATGTATAATGAATCTGCATGATTTGGCGTGTTCAAAAATTATGAGTAAATACTTTTCGAATGACAATCAAAGTATTTGGAAATATTTCGTTCCACCGAGCGATATAGCTTCCATCGCACTGTAAATATGCGAGTGCACTAGTTACAATTTTTTTGTTATTAAGCCTCCATCTATTATATGTAGGTACGATATCATTATAAGATGTATCTGTTCCACCATTCTATGACGTCAGTGTTTTTTATAATCGTTTCAGAGTAATAAAAATTCAGATAAGTTAATCACTGGTGACGTGGTAGAATATATATTTTATTAACGTGATATGTATGCAAAATTATTATTTGTATTTAATCGACACATATGGTTCACTAAGCTTGCAGTAGCTACGACGTCATTGTTTCCATTCGATATGCCACCACCCTTACTGTTAAACTTCACTTGACAACCATTTTTAGTGACTTGACACACTGACATATTGTTAAGTAGAATTTTGTTTTACTGATATTTATTATTGTAGATGTTGACTCACTTTACCGAGCATTTTACCAGCCATGGTTTCTGATCTACCACTTTTATCATCTTTATAGCCGACGCGGTTTCTACTGCTGAATTGCGTCAGCTCTTAATTTTGTCGTGAAAAATATAATCCTGTTTTGTCAAATGTACCTAAGTCTACCGTACCTCATTATCGTTTGTTGAGGCTGTGAAAGCAGTAGCGTAGTTTAATTTTTTTAATTTAAACTTTCCTTTTCTTTTTGATCAGGTTCTGCTTTGAAACGAGTTGTTGTATACAGATCTCTAAGTAAGCCCACTACACATATTAGCCCTGAATAGTTGAAACTACGTTGTAAATTGTTTAAAACTTCCTTTTTGGTTTGAGCTTCTTCAATATGAATATGTTATATCGATTAATATGGTAATTTTCTTACTTTCAATTTCATAGTTCTTCATGTTAAGGATAAGGTACAGAATCTCTGGGTGGAGTTATATTGACGACTAGTAAAATTTTCAATTGACGTTAAAAAATTGTTTCAACATTTTCCACCTCACTTTTAGTGTCATTGTTTGTAGTTTGATAAATGCACATTTATAGGTTATATTATTATGACAGCGTCGGTAGTGTTAAATTATTGAAAATTTTTAAGCTGGGACTACTGGGTTCATAACATGATGAATTAATTCTGAGTTCACAGAAACAAGTGGGCAATTCTTTATAACTTCCTTGATGAGGAACCCGAAAAATAGCCACCGCAACTGTAGATATCCACTAGCAGAAGAACGAAGTACGCTGACAGAGTAACGCTTTGTATGCTCTCCAATATAAACTATTAAAACTATACAGGAAGGGGCGAATTTAACATAGTGTAATATTTCAATCTAAACATTTTAAAGAAATTTTCTTAATCATATTTTGTATTTGTCAAAAATAAATAATTTAAGGATTCAACGTATTTTTAAATTAACTAACTGAGTTTTCTTATTCTACATTGCGGAAATGTTCATGTCTCAAAAATACAACTGAAATTAGTTTTATTTGTAGAAACTACAACTTTTATGATTGTATGAAAATATCGTTTAATAAGATAATGTTATTTTTGTGAAACTTACAATTATAGAGTATTAATTCTTTCATTTTAATACTACCAAAATATGATTAAGCAGTTGGGTACTGTAAATAATTGAACACTTTTGTAATACAATTTTAGGCCAGGTTATTGCCAACATCATTAACATATTGACACAAAAAATGCATCAATTACAAATGAACGTTTTATACCGATTTAAAAAGATACAGGAAAAAATCATATCAGACAAAATAATGCTAGGTTAATTTCGTAGAAATACACCTACTGCAGAAATCTTTGATCTATGGGATATAACGATATTTTGTATACTTTTGGAAATAAAATTTTATATTCTCTGTATTATTTTCTCTAAATTATTCTCATTATATTTTCGTCTAATTACATTAAAAGCCGTTACCGTTTGGCAAGCATGAAGCATGTTTTATAAAGAATTAAAATTTCTATACATTTCGATTGAAAGGCATTTTAAAAATACATAGATAAGTAAATTTTAGTCACAAAATATGCACACATTTGGGCACACAATCCTGTAAATCCGTACCACAATCATATGTGAGTAACTGTAGTCACGTGTAAGTGGTATAGTGAGAATGCCTTTGGTTTTCACTAAGAAATGTCAGAGGAAAATAATCTATACCATTTTTAAGTACAATCATCTTTATTCGTATACATTAAAACCTTTCATGTGATAAACAGAAACTCAAAAAAAAAGAATTAATGGAAAACACTGAATTGCTAGAGTAATAATTTTTTCATTCTGCAAAATAATTAAATTCTTCAAAAATTGAAAGCCGCGTCAGATCGTATTATATTTTTCACGAGAAAATGAAGAGCTGCTGCAATTCAGCAGTAGAAACCGGGTCGGCTATAAAGATGATAAAAGTGGTAGATCAGAAACCATGGCTGGTAAAATGCTCGATAAAGTGAGTCTCAACATCTATAATAATAAATATCAGTATAACAAAATTCTACCTAAAAATATGTCAGTGTGTCAAATCACTAAAAATAACCTTGATAAGGTCACACGATACCTGGTATGCGTACACAGCCAAACGCTTAACCCTTTCATTAACGTCTGAATAGCGTGTATCATGAACGTATTATTTTGTATTCCCAGTTTCGCTTCAGTTTAAGATTTTTTCTTGTGTTACTTTCGTTCTTTGTAAATAATTTTTTTATTATTTATTCTTTTGTGTTATTCTTATAGAATTAAGATCGTTATTATTCTAAATAATTGAAATATAATATAATCAAAATATACTTGTTGGCAGTGTCAATCACTTTAATAAATCTACCGTAAAACGTACAATAAGGCATGATTTAGTAACTTGTCTCAATATTTCATAATTTTATGTCAGTAAATATAACGATAAATTTATTTTAAAGTCAGTTTGTGATATAAATAATTTATTCTCTCTCTTCAAACTTGCATTGGATATTTTTTTAAATTTTTTGCACACTCATGCAAATTAGTACGTACGATTACACTCATGCAATTATTTTTGCACACTCATACATTAAGTACAAATTGTTTAAGACTTCTGTGACATTATTACCATACTTACCTTTGTAAGATTAAGTACCCCTTAATCCAAAAAAGTAAAATCATGAGAAAAGTAGTATTCAAGTACAGAAGTATTCAATTAACAATTATAGAACATTTTTTTACGATTACAATTCACTGTCTTACAAGGTTAATTATATATTTTTAAATTGTATATTATTATTATGTATGTACATAGATTGTTTTATGACTGTATCTTAAGGTGATATTTCGAATAAAATACACTGTATTATTGACATCATCATTATCTAATTCATACAGCTGTGAGTGTACCTGTCAAAGAAAAAGTCAGTCGTTACGATTTAAGTTCTAAATGGTATAACTTATAGATGGTGTGGTGCACTGTACGCGGTCTGTTTTAAATGTTATTTTGTTCTAATTTATAAATTGTATTGTTCGTCATGCAATTAACGATGCTTTTACAAGGTGTTTTATGAGACAAATAAGTAAAAATTAAAGTATGCAATATCGAATGGCTTTAAATTCCGGAACTTGTGTAACATATTAGCTCTCAATTCAGGAGTCAAGCAATTGATTCTGGAATTAGCGTTTCTTGAAATATTCGTAAAAACAGTTTGGTTGGGTAACGGTTAAATGAGGTTAATGGCACAATATGACTCCCGTTGTTAAGCAAGTATGCCGTTATATTAAAATAACTATAATAAATAAATATTCTCAAAATTTTTTAAAGATAAATCCATCTAATATCTTACAAGTCAATATATTTCAATGTAAGAGAACGAATCATATAAAAAAAAAGAAAATACAGTTTTGCAATAAGAAATTCTGACATCATTGGAAGGATTTATTATTATAAAACTGTAGCAAATTCGTGTTTGTGGACTAAAATTATTTAAAAAAATAGGATATGCTATTTAGTCTTCTTTAAGCCTCAAACTATTTTTTTTATATTTTTATCCGTCTATGAGTCCCCCAAATTACATATCGCACAAGTACTATTGTACCGATTTAAAATCATTTTTGGTATTGTTATTTAAATTTGGACTACATTTTCCACGATTTGAATATATTCTTCATCTATCTATCCGGTTTAAGTTTAATTAGTTGTCTGTTTGCTGGAACATCACCTAAAAACTACTGAACCGATTTGTATAACCTTTCCCTGAGGCAATGCTTAAGGAACAGATCAAAATCGATGTAAAATATTTATTTGATCAAATGTTCCTTAAGGAAATCAAAATTCCCTCATGTAATAAAACCGAGCGCGCAGTTTTAAAACTGGTGAACAAAAATTTTCGATATCAAGGTTCAGCTTGAAGTTCTAATTAAGGTATTTTCTTTGATATACTGTTATCATGATCATGTCTTCATCAGTAGTATAAATAACATAGGCAATAAAAAACTAAACGAAATTCAACTTTTCGACTTGTACTTGTTTTCAACTTTCATTATAACTCCACTAAAATGCGATGAAATTTATACGGAAACGTCAACAGATATTTGAGCTTAGAAAAATTGGATTCCACTATTTGTAGAGAAATAGCTATTAATCTAAATTATAAAAAGTTTTAAGATTTTATGTATTTCACAAAGGTATGATAGCGTATTTCGCTGAATAAATGGCAAATAAATTCACTAAAGGAAACTCCTATTCTTATTCCGATCCTATTTACACACGCGTACGGAGTAGTGTTGAGAATGCAAATTATTGTGTAGAAATTTTTATGATCAAAGTATTTTAAGTTATTTAAAAAAACAAAGATACTTCACAATGTTTTTAAATAAAAAAATAAATCCAAATCGTGAAATTAGTTTAGTTTGGCTTTGGAAAAATTACAGATAATTACTAGAAAGGTATTTTCAATGGTAAAATCGTGATGTGTTCCACTGGAGTATCCTAGTTAGCGATGGTGGGACTTCATGTTATCTAAAGTGTCTTTGGCAGCAATATAAGTTTCTTCGTTTTCTGCACTATTCAACATGCAGTCCCCTATGCCATTCGTCAAATCAAAGTGCAAACCGTGGCGTCCAGCACAAGGAGTAGCGTAGCGTGGAAGATATAGTTACCTTAAAGGATATAGTGTTTGTGCTTATTGGACTCAAATGCGTCGTATTTTAAAAGTAGATTGAGAAATGCAGTTAGAATGAAGGAGGTTGCGTTGCAGAAAAGTGTTTGGAGAGACTTTATACTAATTCCGCGGCATTAATGAAGGACAGTATACAGAGAGATTAATATTGAGATATCTTATTGTTTCCCTGACTGTATGCATTGACCTTTATGCAAGGTAGTTTATTGTATAAGGTATTTAATGATGTACCTCCATAAACGTAGATCTGATCTGAATCGTTTTAATTAAATCAAGGATGTGGTACAATTTTATTTATCGCTGTTCATTCGTTGTTCGCTTTACGTCTAGTGAAGCAAAATATTAAACGGATAACTCTTATTTAAATCTATGTTTGCTTTACAGCAAATAAAGAAATCCTGCATTTTCAAAGTAAAGATGAAAGATTCTGAATTTTTAAGTAAGTAGGGGGGATTTTTAAATTAAAGGGAGTTGAACTCTGCTAGTTTTTTCCGTTTTTCGATTCCGTATTGGAACAAAATCTCTTGCATTTTCGTAAGGTCCATCTGTCTGTCACAGCCTTAGGGTTTCGACACTTTTAGACTTATATGATGTGTAGTTAATGGTATAGATGGAGATCTTTATTAATATGTGGCAAAATATTATAAAAATAAAAGTTTATGTTGAATACACCCACAACAGTACAGTACCCACAACAGTATTCCGTAACCAATTTTCAATAAATTAATTTAGAATCACTGAACCTTGTATTAGGTGCGTGTTATTTCCATTTCCAATAATAATATTACACCGTTTTTGCTGTACACGAGGTATATAAGTTGTTCGGTCGAATGTTCACCAAAGTATCAAAGTTATAAGAGTTATTTATAATGTTAACCCTTTACTTTTTTAAACTTAATCCTTATCGCCACATCATACCTACATATCGTGAAAACTACTTTACCTTAACACAATTTTCATCGTGCTATGTAGACTTTTTTTAAAAAATTATCTGTTTCTTGTTGTGCCTCAGTATAATTTATAATTTTAAAATTTAATGAAATTGCTTGCAAAGAGCAATATTTAGTTTAGATTTTTACATTTAAGGGAGTGAGGTGTCTTGTTACCTATGTTTGTGGATAAAGATCTTTTAAAAAAAACATTAGAATTGCTTACTTTTAAAGGATGAGGATATTTTAGGCATGAGAAAGCGATAATTTTTTTTAATCCGTGTCTGACTTTGGAAATCACTATTTCCCCATTCACAATTTTTTCTACACAGATATAAAAAAATGAGTAATTAGAACACATAAGCAAACGGACAGATGTAACCAAAGTTCTAGTGTTCCTTGCTTACCTACGAAATCCCGAAAATTGAGTAACAAGGTTTTTTCCCACAGGTAATGAATTACAATAATAAAAAGCACATTGAAAGTACTCATCGCAGAGCTCACATAGCTCTTTGTATCAGGATATATAACGTCGATTCATATGTAGACGATCATATGCAAAACAGTGTCAACTTACTCATTTGGTGTTTTGGAAAAATTGCTATCAAAAATTTCGAAGGTTTTTTCTCAAATAACATTGAAAAATATAATCCACTATCGAAATCATACTGCAAATTGGTTTTTATACTTGATTAAATGTGATTGGATTAAATTATTTTAAATCGCATCATCAAAAGTTTAATGTAAACTTGCGTTTATCAACTTTTTAAATACCCATAACTGTACTTCTTACCTTTTAAAGTCAATAGAATCAAAAGTTGACTAACTCATTATAGCTGATAAACAATGTACTACAAAAGCTTGGCCAAATTTAAAAACCGATTATAAAGAGTTATCAAAATTAGCGCTAATATTTTAGCACCAATTCCAATAACTTCTTATAATTGTTGCCTTTTTTCATAGAACATTTGTGCGAAAAGTGTTTTTCTACTCTTGTGTATGTAAAAAATAAATACAGAAGTAGACTGCAAATAGAGGCAAATCAAAACATCTAACTGAGCAACATCGATACAAGTATTAAGAGTTTGGTCGCAAAAAGCATTAGGAACCATCTTATTAAAACTAAATAAATATAGATAAACCTATTCACATAGGTGTACCTATTTATGTTGGTTTAATTTTAAAAAGACCTAGGTATGCGACTATTGCAAAATATTGTGGTAATAATTTACCATCTGGTGACCCGACTGCTTATTTTCCTACTTGTAATAAAAATAAATAAAAAGATGATTACTGAAATCAGTTTCATTTTCTATTGTCATGATAAAGCGGTGCCAGGGGTTCGCCCACGAAAAAGAATGAGAAAGGCTGTTGAGGAAAGATAGGATGCAAAAGAGAATTTTCCATTTTCCACTATTTTATTAAAAGGCCAAAATATTAAAGAAAATCATTTTCAACAAACGACTCGAATTAAATCGGAGTGAATTGTATTATTTTAAAAAGGCCTTATTAATGTTTTTAAATTGATACAAAACTGTATCAGAGTGGTGCCTGGACATTGAAGTCGTTTTTGAAAAAAAAACCAGTAGAAACTGCTGTGAAGACTTTTCTGAACTCGATAATATTTTTTTCGCCTTGTCATATGTTTGTGTATTTGTTGATATATCACGCAAAAACGATTAAGTAAACTTTGACCAGAATAATTGTTGGGATTCTCATTAAATTGTGGCTATATTTTGTATGATGCGAATAGTTTGTTTGTCTTCTTTTATTTTTGTTTATTCAGTTGTCTGTTAACTTGAGCATCACATAAAAACTATTAAAGCGATTTGAATAAACTTTAACGTAATATATGTAAATTTGACGTAATATACTTTTTAGATCATATGTTCCGTAAGGAACTCAAAATTTTCTCAAACTATAAAACCGAGGGAGCAATTCTGAAACTGAGGAATATAAATTTTCCACATGATTACCGAGGTTTGGCTTGAAGTACAAATTAAGATATTGTTCTTTATTGTACATGAAATAGGTAATCAAAAACTATATGAATTTCACCTTTGCGACTTCCGCTTGCAATCAAGATATATATATAGAGATAATAGAGGCTCCACAAAAATTCGATTAAAATTAACAAATATTTTTGGAACAATATTTGTTTAGTTAAATTCTGGTAAGTTTCAACATTTGTATGTTTTGTAGTTTCAAACAGTGAACATATTTCACAAAGTTATAATAGCGTATTTCGCTAGAGATATGGCAAATTATTTCATCACACAAATCTCCTATTACCAATCCTATTTACTATACGTATAGCTAGGAAATAAAAGTCTTTTTATTCCAATTTTATTTTGAATCAGTATGTATATATATATATAAATATATATATATATATATATATATATATATATATATATATATATATATATATACAATATATATATATATATATATATATATATATATATACCTTCGTAACTTTACTCGTCTCCATAAATATTTTTTTTAATGTACGTGACTATTACTGAGTATATTATATGTGGATGGGAATACATGCGGATTAACAGAATTTATCACTATGTCAAATTTAAAGTTTCTATCAAAACAGTTTCTGAGAAAAACTATGAGAATATTTAAAATGATAGCTCTTGCAATTATCTTACTTACATTTTTATAACTTTTTCCAACTCTTGCAACTTTTCCTTTCCACTAATCCTCGAAAAATATGTGAAATGAAAAATATACATTATTTTCTTCATCTAAAATTGGCATATAAATGTTTGAGTGCTAATTCAAATCTTGTATAGTTAATATACACGAATTAGTACGCTTTCTTTTATTCAAAATTGCAAGCAAAAATAGAAAAACGGAGGGACAGACGAAAATGCGAGAGTAAATATATATATATATATATATATATATATATATATTTATATATTTATATATATATATATATACATATATATATATGTATATATATAACTATTACCACGGAATGAAATTCGCTGATTTTACACAATAATAAAATACCGTAGTACAGCATGTTATAATATGTTTATAATAGGTGGCATAACCTGTGTTTTAATTGATTGCTTCCGGGTCTTGAAAAAATACGACAAAATGTATGACAATATAATTTATGAAGAGGTATTGCAATAATATCAGACCCGGAACAAATTTCGGCATCCTTATCTAAAGCACTTGCTGTTGATGCTGTGAGCTAAAGCAACGCCTTCGACAATACCAGAGTTTGGGTTGGGTACATTAACTTGAACTGGTTCAAAATCCAGTCAAATGGAAAATAGTTAATGCAAAGATAGAAACTTCTCAATGGAACCGAGTATTGTATATATTTACACTAAGACAATTTTGCATGAAATTAATGAAAATACGTAAACGCAAAATCATATCTGATGTTATGTGTAATGAAATTATCGATAATTTTTTTTTTATCGAACTTATTACTGCGTGAAAAAAAAGTTGAATAATTAGCTGTGAAACTACACTTTAATTATTCACTACATTTGATAAAGAGTTCTTCAATTCCAGGTCAGGAAGTTAAAGGAGATATTTTAACTGCCATAATTGCTGGACTCACCAAATAATAGTGAATTTACAGAACATCTCCACTTGATTCCTGGGAGGAAGTCTTTTTCAACTCGCAACTGATGTACAACCCGGCACTGGTGACGTCGATTTAACTTACATAATCGGTGACGCCTGTTCCACGCACCGGAATTGTTACCTAAGAGTTATGCATTAAATAATTATACACGCTACTTTTTTTTGGATAAGTTGTAAAAGTAAAAGTTTTTTGAAAATAAAATATAAGGGTTTCATAAAATACAGGTCGTTTATTAGACATTAGACTATATGATTTTTAGCTAACTTATTTTAAAAATTAAAAAAACATAGAACAATCTTATAATGTTGTAAATAGATCAGCCTTTGTCAGTATTATGACACTAGGAACGCTTAGAAAATAAACATAAATGATTATATTTTTAATAAAAACAAAAAAAAATACTTCTAAAATCACTCTTCTACAACAGCTGAAAAGCTTGCCTAACAAGGCACTACGTGCTCAAGAAACAAATATTTAATGCATTTATGGCACATGTATTCGGTTTTCTGGTTTTTTTTATCCACACTTATAGCATCGACCATTTCTGAAAGGACCAGTCGGCTCGGAGATATCATTGATCTTAAAATTTCTATAAGTCTTTGTCTCAAGGATAGAGGTAAGTTATATGAGGTTCAATTAGTTGCGAAAACCAAACCTATTAGACTTCATATTTCGACCATACAATACATTGAAGTCAGGAGGAATTAGCTTTTTGTTCTTTTTTATTGTCCCAACTGTTGTTGAATCTTTCTGGAGCAACGCTTTAGCTAAGGGTACTCTGGTGTTCTAGCAGTTAGTTGTGTCATTGTGACCAGTACTGAAAATCGGGTTGCATAATCTTTGAACAACAGCTAGGCTAGAATTGTCAAAATTGTATCGACTTTCAGTTGGCTGGTAAATTTCCATATTAAATATGTAAAATATTTTAGCGTCACGGAGAGCTTGAACTTGATGTCATAAGGATTTGGTTTATTTCAAATATATTACTAAAATGAGCACCTTCCACGAAATCTCTCCAATTTTTCATCAATAGTCACAAAAGCAGACAAGGTGTAATTATCCTTGCAATTTTACAGAAATTTCTCAAATATTTCTGTGACATGGCAAGTCTTGTCATAAGATTCCCTTTGCTGTTTTGTGTTACCATCATCGAATCTTAAAACTCGCAGCAGAAATTGAAACCTCGGTTCGAAAAAGCACATTAACATTCTGGTGATTCGATTTTTGTCACTCCTGCTAATAGTATCAAACCCATCAAGCATTGTATCTCCTTGATGTTAATTGGTCTCGCATACGTTTCCCTGCTATATCTAACATTGATGGTGTTAATATATTGATTGGTATACTTGACGATAATATCAAATACAGTGTCATCTAAGATTATAATGTTTCCAAATTCCAAGAGGTTCCTTTTCACTTGAGATAGCCCGTTTAGGTCCCGGTAACTGAGTTATAATATTGAAACTTCTATTACGAACAGATTGGCGATCTTACTGCCTTTTGCACATTAGTAGTGTTTTTAACGTTAAACTTTATATAATTTTAAAATTTTGTATTTATACAAGTTTTGGGACAGAATTGTCATTTTGTCCATATAATGTAAATAAAAAGACATGAATGATAATTATAAACATTGACCCATGAACAGTTGATGCACTGATAAGTTAAGGCTTTTTTCCATTCGACTAAACTCTAAGTGAGTTTACTTATTATTAAAATACCGTAGTACAACATGTGAGTGAACGGCGTAACACGTGTTTTAATTTATTGCTCCTGTGTCGCGAGAGAACACAACGTGTTAATAATATAATTGTCGGCTCCTTAATCAAAAGCACTTGCGGGCGATGTTGCGGGGTAAATCAACGGCTTCGATTATATCCGAGTTTTGGTTCGGTCGTGTTGGGTACATTAATTTGATCTGGTTAAAATAAATTAAGTCGAATGGAAATAAGTTAATGCAAAGAAAGAGACTTCTAAATTAGGTGGAGTATTGTGTATATTTACACTAAAACAGTAATACATAAAAATAAATGTAAACACATTATAAATAAACCATCAAACGTGATGTTATGTATAATTAAACTATCGATAACGTTTTCTTCCATCAAAATTCCTATTACACGAAAAGAAAATTTGAATACCTAGTTATGTTACTACATGTAAATTATTTACTATGGTTGCTATAGTGTTGCCAATTCTTAATAAAGAAATTAGAGAAGATATGTTAACTTACTATGTTTGCTAGACCTATATACGGCACATGATGGTGAACTAAAAAAGTATTTCCACTTGATTCCTTTGAAGCAGTATTTTTTGACTCGCAACTTATTTATAAGAAGAAGCCAAAGAGCATGAAGAATATCTCTATATGATCTCTTTTTGATTATCTCAAGGATGTAAATTAATTGATGTTTTACCTCACTGTACGGAAGCAAAGCATAGGGCGCCAATATTTTAATAGATATTTTTTTGGTCATAAGACGTCAGTGGACTCGTTTTGTTCATGTGAATAACATAAAATTACGAAGCGACAATATAAATATAGGAATACCTAATTATAATTGCAAGTAATGTCGCAATGATTTCCTTTTTCAAAAATTATTTCATTATCCACATAGAATACAATAGTTCAATAAAGTTATATTATAGTCTGTGAAGGCAGGTAACCAAGTTTAGTTAATTTATGTTCAGAGAGCTGACGAATGGAATGTACCGACTCGAGGTAAACTGATTTTATGTAATTTACCAATGTTTCCCAAACTATGAAAAGTATAATTGTACATTGTCTACATATCAAATTGTTGTGCGTAACAGTCTCTTACTTGGAGGAAATGACTATTTTGTTTTACTAAATAACGTATTATTCATTTCTAACTTTTTGCTTAAGTTACATTTTATTCCATTCTTCTTATATATTTTATCGAAAACTTTTTTGAGAAAAAATTCAAATAGCCAAGAAAAAGCTTCAGTTTTATAACACCCGTGTATTAAAAGTTTTTATTCTAATTAGCAAGGTTACCTGCTTCTCTGTTTGGGTTCATAGGACACGAACTGGATTTTATTGATACGTAGAATGTGGAAAATGTATGAGCAACTAAACTTTTTGATAAAACTAAATTCACTTGAAAAAGTAACAAAAAAATAAAACAATAATCATAGTTAAATTTAACGTTTATTAAACTTCATATGGAACTACAGCTATTACTAATACAACGATCGATGACCAGTATCACATTCCTGTGACCTGAGGGAATCTCTTTTCTATTATACATGTTTACTTTATTCCTTTCCAAGTATTTATTATTATTATTTGAAGTACGTTTACATGACATACAATACAAGAACCCCTCTACATGAGATCGCGTTGTTGGAAGGAAAGGGGTGATTTAAAATTTAGTAAAATTAATTAAATAATTTGGAGTTTCTAAATTGTGCGCCAAAAATAAAAATCCAGTAGTATTCATAATAACTATATTGTTTATCACTGAGGTGTACCGTTGTCGATCGCTAAGCTTCATAATCAAGTTGCGCTAGAAGTGTTCCATTACTTTAGAAGTCATTGTATATCAGCAATATTGAGTTAGCCAAATCTAGATTCTATTGGTTTTAAACCGTAAGAAATACAATTATGGATATCCAACCACGTTATAAATACGAGTCCACATCAAACTTAGTACACCACTTTGGTGATATTGAGTAAAAATTAATTAATCCAATTACGATATATGTATGTATATGTATCGCTTATCATCGAGAACAGTCATTACTAATATTTAAACTCAGACCAGCAAAGTAAGTGCCAATAAACCTTGATAGGATAATACAATCACAATATGCATTCTATTGACGGTTGAAGAAATGTTTTGTCTACCTTCGGATTTCGGTATCAGATAATGATAAAAATTTTGTATTATCGAGTTGAGGTTACACTTAGTAAAACACAAACAATTCAAGACTATTTTAAATTAAATAATTGCAGTAATATCATCAATTATCGCAACTGCGAAACAATTCGGTTGCACATATCGTTCTTCAAGCAATGCCAATGGAACTAATCGAACTTAGGAAAGGACATTTCAGTAATGTAGGACCAATAGGCTGTGTGAATGTGTATTTGGAACAGGATGGCTTCTGTATAACGCACAGACATTTGATAACATTTGGCAATAACATTCCTTATGCCGAACACTGGTATAACTGAAGTTTTTTTTTATTTTTGGGAAATTTGACGAAAACTCATAATTTTTTGAATAGAGTTATAAATTTGGTGTGATGTTAAATGACGGATGTCAAACAGGTCATGAATACACACACACACACACATATATATATATATATATACATATATATATACATACGGGCAAACATGCGTGCGTGTGTGTCTGTGTGTATATATATTTGTCCCCAAATTTTGTAAAATTAATCCTGCAAATAAATTTAATTTTGTGCAAATGTAATTATAATTGTTTTTTTAATTCTTTCCGTAACACCATATTCATATCGTTTCTGTCGTTGCATTTCTACGTATAAATTTCTATTGAAAACAGCGACTATTATATGCAGAGGTTAAAATAAATTTATATGTAGAGCGCAAACTGTATATTTTTACAGAGATCATGTAACCACTAACTGATGTAGTGTTAAATTAAATATTCGTTAGCTTTAAATTTATATTTTTTATTGTTTTTGGTTGAGTATTATTTTATGTATTAAATTTCCATTTTTTTGAGATTTTCATTTCAATTTAATTAATTTATTAAATAGGCACTTACTGACCCAAACAAATACACAAAATTTTCAATACAACTCTAGGGTTAAAGGAATACTAAAAGTACAGTTCTACATCAGTAAAAGCTACGTTCTTAAAATAAACGACCATTATCGTAATTCAAGTGAAAACGTGTTGTCTCTTTATTAACGAGGTGAAGAGCAATGGCGTCTATTGAAGTAGAAAATTCTGTGAAAATTGGCCTAAAACCTATTTCCCTTGTGCAGGCATTGTGTTTTGTAAAACGGGATTGCCTTCTGCAAGTGAATAATTATGAACGCTATTATAAAACATGTGTTGTACTATTTGTTATATTTTACATATCCGGCCGAATTTTTGCACTTTATCTTCTTCACCATAGTTCGCTTGACACTTTTGTTATTGAAATGGATTGTATTGAATTATTTTATACGGTTTTTAATATAATTTGGATCAATTTTATATCGCAAATATCATTTACTAAAATGTACCGGAAGATTACCGAAATCGATATGAAACTTCAACTCATCAATAAATCCGAAATTTACGTCAACATGAAAATAATTAGCTCTGTAATGCTAGCAATTTTATTTGTATCCTATATCACCATGCTAGTTGAAGGATACTTCTGTCTGTTTTGGAGATTCAGTATTATCAGAGGAGTATGTAATTTTCGATCATTCATTGCAGTCAATGCTGAATTTTTAAATTTCATTCAGCTAGTTAGAGTAGTAAAAATTCGTTTTTCCATTATAATCAATGAACTGAAACGTACAGAAAGAAAATATGACACACACTCTGCACACGGAGATAATTTTGCTTATATCAACATGACGAACAATTGAGTCCTTGATGTTTCTAATCGTGTTATGGAAAACGAAATCAGCATTAATGATATATATGAATCATGCTACAAATTATTGGATGTTTGTAACATATTAAGTTCAGCGTTCAGTCCTCAGGTATTTTGTTAATAATTTTGTCCCTTCCAATATATTCTAAAGAAAAATAAAATGATGATTACGACAAGTAAACAAAAACATGTAGGTACGTAAATAAAATTATAGTGTTGAAAACTGTTAAGAAATTTGAAAATAAAATAATTATACAAGCTGGTACCGAGTCATTATCAATAAAATCTAAAACTAGTAAAAGTATTTTTGCCTTCCTAACTAATACTTAAAGTTTTCCTATTTTCGACTCATTTACTGTAAAACAACAGTTAATATCACATTTAACCTAAAAACTTATTTTTCAGCTGTTTTCCTAGTTTGTCTTGGTTTTGATGGGCACCTTGATGGCAATAAATGAAATTCTACGATTTACCTTAAATTAGGTATTTTTTTATTTTTTAATAACTAAATTACATCTAATGTTTTTCAAATCGGCAGATGATATGATGTTAAAATTTAATGTTATTTAATGTTATGTGATTAATATAATGTTATAATTAAACGTATTTCATATGCACATGATGTAAGGTCGAAGACATATTGACTAAAAATGTATAAAGAAAAGTGAGTTTTTTTAATTTAATAAATATGGTAGCTTATAATTTTTACAGAGCCTTTTTTAAGACAAAATTACTGTATCGTGTGGCATATAAGTCAAAATTTATGTTACGATATTATTTATGTAACTGAGTGCGGAAAAACGTATTGTCGTTAATTTATTATTTCCAAAAATAATAATTAGTTGTTTGCAAGATATTAAATTCAACCTTGCAGCTTTTTGATAATAATATAATTATTTCCAATATAATAATGTGCTAAATATATATATATATATATATATATATATATATATATATATATATATATATATATATATATATATATATTTATTTATATATATATGTGTATATGTACTTATGTACCCATCGTAAGAGGAGTGGAAGTCCGTGTTCTGCTTTTTTCACGATCTGAAACTCAAAATTTGGTCTATTCACATATTCAGTTAGATATACAATATAACTAAGGTAATGCACAAAATGTGACTGCATTAGTTCAACATTAAGGGTATCCGACGTAACCAATATACACCACTTTACAAATTTACAAATTTGCATACTAACAATTGATCGTAGCTTAGTGCATTATCCCTACACCCGCTGTATTACTTCCATCACAAGTTTTCGTGATGTTGTTTGTTCTGACTTACATTTGTGACGGGCGCAAGTTATTGAATTATTTAAGCTTGAAAAATAATTATCATGATACAAAAGGTGCGATTATCGCGTAAATAGAGCCACATAAAAACGATTCCACACCGAATCATGATGTAACCGTGACCAAATATCTACGTTGATATTATAAGAGGCAAACTTTAATAAAGTTGTTCTGACCCAGTGAAGTTGACTAGTTTCAAGAATTTTGTCTTAAAGGTATACCTTTAAATATGTCAAAAAGAAAACTCTTATTCGCTAAATCCTATTTTCTGTGGTCTTCGTATTCGATTGCGCTAGGTGGTGTTTTTCGAGAAAGAAAACTGTTATAAAATATAATAAATGAGGTTTAAAATAAATGAAAAAGGTGACAGTAGACTACTTTTTTAGAGGATACACTGAATGCAGTCTTTATAGATTTTCTGATAGCGTGGTGTTTCAGCTTTACGATTATCTGTGTCATATGCTTCTTCGCTGGAGGCGTCAAATTTCAAGCAATTAAAGTCATCAGGTTATCAAGTAAACTTTTGGCCACATGTCATTTTCGTAAGTCTTATCTAATGTCACTTTTTGCACATGCTGTTATTTACAAAATGTTGTATTATACTGATAATAATTCAGCATGTATTATTGCATTTGATTTCTTCTATCCTTACCATGCATGGTTTCCGTAAATCAGAACAAAATGTTATTCATGAAAACTTAGTTTAGGCGAAGAAAAAAATACATTGTTATATCATCGCAGTCCTCACAATACTTTTAATTTGCTAATTGCTAATAATTTATTTCTTCCACTTCTTTTACCGTGTTTACATATTTTCAGGAGTCCCTCGATAAGTGTATCGCTTAAAGCACCTAAACTCATAGCTCACGAGCTATAGCTTGATATATGTGAACACTGAATAGGATTAAATAAAAACACGTAAAACATTTTTTACATATGTTACTGTTTCCCTGCTACGGGAAAATTTTGTAGAAATACTATTAGTGCCGTTATCATGATTTCCATCTGAACTCGCTATACCTTTATTGATATACTGAATAACGAATTGTATATGCTCCGACATTCACATTTCTTTTACAAAATTTAAGCAAAATTCGCACACGTATTAAATTTGCGTAATTATTTCTCAACGGTTAAATTTGGAAAAAGTCGTGCAAAAAATTATCTTAAAATGAAAATGTTACATCATAAAAAGCACCTTTATGCATTTTCGTTCAATTTTGGTAAATATTTTTTTTTGTTAAATGGTACATTAAATTATGTACATACTTCACGTTCAATAATAAACCAAATTCTCATTAATTAAATAAATATTTATTACTTTTATATTTTGTCGTCATTATTTATTTATTTAATACTAACGGGCGTATAACTTAAATAAATTAAATTTTTTTAATAAACTCTTTATGTGCCTTCTTATATTGAAATTGAGGGCGTTTATTATTTCGTTATTTAAAGTGAATTCACAAAAGCATTTATAATAACATAAACGTAAAATTTTCTTCCTTGGATATTATTTATATTTTTCTTCCCCTTATAGTTTAAGCTGTAGGCATAATGTAAGAATTTATGAAATTCCTCTTTCCGAATGATACCCGCTGCCCTGTTTTTTGTACCTCACTTTGGTAATTATTACATCGAGTGTCAGAATCATTTGACCGCTGGAGATTAAATCTGGCAACATACAAGTGGCCATAATTTTAGTTATCATTCGTTTGAATAACGCTATTTAATCCAGTTTTAGCACCATTAAGAGCCTTAAATGGTGACTGTGGTCGCTTGAACTTTAAAAGATGGTCCAACAGTGTCAGACGTGCTCGTTGCATGCTTTTTTTCAAAGTTGTAAATCTCAATAACCTTTTTTTGGAGAATTTTAACTAGCTAGCGGATACTCTAGCGTAATTAAAGTGGATGGCATTACCGTGGCAATATCTTTAGGGACAATATTTTAAGGAAAAGATGTGAAATTTGGGCATGTAGATGTAAAGAAGTAGTAGACTGAATCCGTTTATTCAAAAAAGTGTAACATATGTTTCAAAAATCTTGAAAGCGCTTATTTTCACCAAAATAATATTTGGATATATCAATATATTATTCATCAGAACTGGGAGTGTGAACGTAGTACTCATCAGAACTGAGATAATATCCATTGCTACTGTGAAAAAAGTTATTTCCATATTTTAACCAAATGGTCTACAGTTTTATCTACAGTCAGATTGTTAAATGTTAAATTAAAAATGAACTAACAACAAAAATTGGACGGTCAGTCGATAGATTTCGCATCATGCGATGGAAATACTGAATGACGAGTCGTATCGTCTTCATTTTCATGTTCTAAAAATCTAACTCCAAAGTCAAAAACTTCATGATAAAAAGTTTTGTTTTAAAACTCATATTTTTCAACTTGGGTAAAAATTAAAACTACCCCGAGCAACTTGCTTCCTTTTGCCGTGCACAAACATTATTATATTCCAGCTGGCACTTAAAATTGATTTTAGTATTTTACCTAATATTTCAGGTAATATTCCTAACACATGATAATACATTGAGCTTTTTTAAAACAGGTTGCGCATGGTTGCGCATGGAGGATAAAAATTAATGAAGTCACGTAAAATGAACAGTTTTCTAACGTATGCGCACTGAAACAAAAAAGTAACGTTTCAAAATCGTTCCTAAATTGGTTCACCCGTACCTTTTTGACCTTCCACCTTGCTTCTTCCATATACAGATTTATTGTCTGGCTTTTCATATCCGTATGTTTAATGCGTCCAAGCAATCTTAATATTATTTTATTAGTTTTCAGCTCCGCTCCACATATCCATTATTATTTTCCTTATCTGAATACAAACACAATTATTCGTAGACGACAAATTGCACGAGTCTAAAATCACATCGTCATATGTATAATAGCGTATTGACACCTTAATTTTACTTAATATTCTTTCGTCTTATTTATTCTATCAGCTATTTACAGTTTCCAATTCCCCTTGAATTTTCAAACAAATGTTATAATTTCATTATCTTTTGTAATCCTAATTTTTTATTTTCGTTCTGAATTTAAGTGAAAAAAAACATTTTTATTTTCAAACGAACAAGAATGGATAATTCTGCGTGAAATTAGTCAACTGCTGCAAACGCCAGTGCAATATACAGTTTGGGGTGTTTTTGTCCTGGACATCAAGTTTATTTTCAGTTTTATTGCTGTCGCCGTTACTTATACTTTAGCACTTGCGCAGTTTTACAACTTTACACTAAATTAAGTATCTTTAGAAAAAAAAAAGTTTAAATAATGACCACATAAATCCAATTGAGGATTCTACTTAAGCATATAACTATTCCTAATGACGTGTATTTCCCCGTAACAATCCGGTAATCTCCAATAATTTAGGGAATATTCGAAGAAGTAACTTAAATAGTTCCATTTCGGTACATTTGATTTCTTGAACTAAGTTTAAACTTAAATAAGAAAATAAAATTAAAGTTAAATTTGTTTAAATATAAATCCTATTTTATATAAATGAGAAAAGCTTAGATTATTTTTTTTATTACTATTGTATGGGAGAAAAAAGTATTCAATATTTAGAAATTCTATAAAGTGCAAAATAAAGAAAATAACAAATGAAATAAGAAGACAGTAAATGCTTTCACAAAACAAAATATACAGTAAAATGGTGGAATAATCGATGACCTCGTTACTCGGATTATATTTTTATGGTATGGACAAACACAGTAGAACAGAAACTAAATAATAATATTTTTTTCATAAATAATTGACGACATGAATTTTAACAAATGGTTAAGGTAAAAGCAAAATAATTTTATATAAAAATCTAAATAAACTTTTTGGTATAGGCAGAGCAAACGCAATGTTTCCTTATAGAATTTTTTGGAAAAATCTTGCTTGAATTCTATTTTAAACTTGGACGAAAGCAGCCTATTTTTACTAATGCTAATAATTACAATATGACTGAATAATTCATAAAATGACGAAAGCAAAATAAAATTGTTTCGAACCGTTGCTAGAAACTGTCGTTGAAAACACATAAATTTTAAAAGCGAGTAAACTTTGTCCTATAGTTGTAGAAAGAAATACATTCGCCACGTAGACACAGAATTTTCGAAACGTAGTTCCACGAATACCACACTTGTTCACACATAACATACACAACCACACACATATCTACATAAAAGTATAGAGAACGTTTTTAATGGTACAACAGAAATTATTATTGCGAAAATATAAGACAAAAATAATGAAATAATTACGTTCTGATGAACTCCTTTTGAAATGATATTTCGAATAATAGCATATTTTTAATTTTCATCATTTCCTCAATCATAATTTCAATTAGACATTTCTTTACCGTAACTGGAGTTTTTATAGCCAAAAGAAATAAAGAGAAACACTGACTAATCCATATGATACATTTTTGTTCCTCTAAAATAAAATTTATATTCCTCAATTTTCAAGTGGCGTAATGGATTCGTCGCGTCGTTTCGTATCGCTCTGATGATGGCATGCGATTGCAGCTGCAGACTTGCAGAGCTAAAGTTAATCCCTACACTAATGTTGAAAAATTTTGTCTCGAGAACTTTTGATGGAGAAAAAATATTGTTTATTGTCGTCTCATTTTGGTATTCAGGTCCCCATACTTGCTATACCCAATTCATACTTCAATTAAATTTATTATCTAACCCTTACATTAATTAATTTGATCATTATATGGGTTTACATTAATGAATTTTTGTTAAAATTACATGTTTCCGTAAAGACGTTAAATGTTTTCAATATAATTTAAAATCTCTCTTGTTGGTTCGCCAGAAGTCATTTCCAAAACGTTTGGCCTCGGATTACTTTTAGAAAACAAACGAACGCCCTCTATTACCAAACAGAATACTCGCTTTCACGAATATCCGTTACTATCTACGTGACCCGATTACAATAGAACAAACTAGACCCCAGTATCGGCAATACCTCGTCAACTCACACTTTCAAAAGTCATCTCAAATCCACTAAACCTCTCCTAATCTCGTTTACCGTACTATCCCGTTACTTTTGCGTTCCTTGTTTACGAATGATTGTTTATATTTTTTTCATATTTTATTCAAGGCACTACGATTATTGTTATGATGATGGTTGATTATTCTTGTAGCGATAACATTGTTTTCCTTGTGATGAATTAAAATAATATTAAATCAAAATTACATTGCCTACGATATCAATTAATTCATTAAATTAACAGGGTAAGATTTAAAGATGCACGATTAGATAAATTATTAAATATTTTATTGTTGTATCCCCTATATATTACATGACTAATTTTGGGGTTAGTACTGCAGAGTGCTTCACCTTAAATACGCATAGAAATATAATTTTTTTATCTTGATGATAGTAAGAGTACTTCAGACAATTATCTCTTTTCTCTAGTGATACCTTGACTTGAGTGCTTTTTTAGTTTTTGTATACTAATGCAAAAAGCACCTAATTACTTTACAAATTCAGACACCGTTGTGATTCGCTTATTTAAGATCTATATAAAATAAATGAAATTTTTCCTTAACATAAAATGACTTCATGCAGAAGAGAGAAATTTGTGAAATCGTATGATACTATTTAATATCTTAATGGAAAATAATTTTCTCAGGATTACTATTTACATTTTTGTAAGGGTGAATCATGTTGTAAATATCATACACTAAGCATAACTTGAAAACGTTTGAGAATATAAGCTTTGTATTTGTGTATTTATTCTTAAAGTTTTTGAGTTGCTTAATTAACCGGTGTGACGTATTTCATCAATAAATCAGAAGAAAATAACTTATTTTCTTTACCGTATATATATATGTGTGTGTGTTTATGTGTGTAAATATGGCATTTGACAAAACTTATACTTCGTGCAAATAATATTTTAATCGCAATTGATGTTAGTCACTTAATTTAAGTCTTATAAATCACAATGTTTCAGTTTCAGTGGTCGATTTTAAATTGTAATAAATAACAGAAATAAAACCTTAGCGCAAAATTACCTGTTTTATTCAGTAAAAGAAATTGATTTTCTGTCCAAAACAAGTTTTTTTGTGACTTTGGGGTTAAAGTTTCGACTTTTAAATTTATGAAATCTAATATCAGAAACTATTATCAAATATTGGTATTCTGGAATTCATACCTGTGGAAGCACATGTAGTACTAGTACATATTGCATACTTGTTAGAGGGAAGGTAAAGTTTTTTGTTTTAGTCGTTATAGAAACCATTTTATGAGGCAACTATGAATTTCTAGCTTATGAGAAATTATATTTTGACAACGATAAATCAAGCACTTTTTATTAATCAGCATGCAAGGGGATGCTGTGGTTTTGGATGCGAATTGTTATATAAATTGTTCGCATTACCACTGTACAGTTGTCCATAATGGATTTTAACATAATTTTTTTCAAGTAATAAACAAAAAAATTAGAATGAATTCACAGGACCTTTAGATTGAATCCGTACATGCAGACTTATCGATTGTCGGACTAAAATGTGTTGTGAAATTGGGTTTAAATTGAAGATATAAATTTAGGTTTATGTAAATATTAAAAAAAAACATTCAGCAAGACACTAGCAAGAATGACATGGCCGAATGTATATGTGTGTTATTAATGAGGCCTCTCGGTGTGTTCTCCATTATCTCCGTTTCTTTCATGTTATGTATGCGTGCCCAGGCATTCTTTCTGTTATCCAAAGTGGATGTCATTCGTGCGAGTTGTTAGAGTGGGATTTTTAAAATATTGACTTATTGTCTCATAGTTCTACCTCGCTATTACTTCTCGCGGTAACGTAATTTTATTTCTCGTCTTTTCATAAATATTTGACTCGTAAAATTTGCACAAAACGTAAAAAGCTCCACTTCCGTCACGCGTTTTCTGATACTAACCTTTCTTATATAGTAACATGGGATTACGTCTTTATGATTATAGCTGTTGTACGTGGATTATTTTCAGAATACAGGCGAAAGACTATTTTTTCTCCATTCTTTAAAGATATGCCATAGAATGCCTACAAAAACGGCCAAGTTTCTCTTCTAGAACTCCACCAATCCTCATGATTTTTTACATGTCGAATAGTTTCCATATCCCGAATTGTATGTTTTTATTTTTCGAAATTTAAAAAAAATTATATAGATTATTTCTTTCATATTAGAATCTTACCAAATACATTCGTGATATTAAAATGCTTGTAAATAAATATTTAACCAACTAGTAAGGAATAATGTATACGTGTAATCGTAGTTTGTCTTTCGCCTAAAAAAACATAGTCTCTATTCATGAGAATATATGAATATTTGGAAAAGAAGAAACGTTATCACCCGGAAGATAATTTTACGGCTAAATTGTAAGCAGGTACGCCTAAGAGATGCGATTGTCCTCCTCATACAATCCTTGAAGTCGCAAGGGAAGTGAGGAAATGAGCATTTACTCAAATACGTATTTTTCGTCTATTACCGCACTTTAGTTATTTTTTTAACCGCCGTTTTAAACAAAAGTTTCATAATTTTCTTTTCTCCAACTTCCTTCTATTTTGTCGTAACCGAAAAATTTGATTTTGAGTCAGTTATGCTATATTTGATACTTTATATGGATATACGCAACATACAGATATACGTTACATACAGATATACGCAGCACACAGCTTCATTCCAAGCAGATGTACAATTCGTTACAGGTTCGCTGAGGGTTCGTCACCATTGTTTTGCCATCGATTTATGTCACTTGTGTAGAATTACTATGAAGTTTTTGCTGATTCAATTTCTTGTCATAATTAGTCTTCAATTACTCATAAACTAGTAATAATTTTGCTTTTAATTTCAGTATTGTATATACATATATATATATATATATGCACACACACACACATACATACCTATATATTGAAAATATGTTCATGACATATGCCCAATATTTTATAAGACCTATTTGACAAACAAAGAAAACTTACTTTTACAAAGAAAATTTACCCTCACTTTACATGTAAAGAAATTACCCAAAACAAGTTTTTTTTAAAGATTTTATTTGGTATATTTTTTGTTGTTAAAATATACATAACCATGCCTAATTTCAGCTTTACATAGTCTGTGAGTAAAGTATATTACATAGTCTATGAGTGAAGAGGCTATGACATACGGATGGATAGAGAGACAGATGGGCTGGAAGAAAGATTTTTTTTGTTATGTTTATATGTTATGTGACTTAAGTAAGTTTAATTAAAAAGCTGTGTGTTCAAATATTGACAAGAGAAGTGCTATAGGTGTGACCAAAACAGTGAGTATAACAAAAGATACCAAAATTTAGATATTAAATGTAAATGTTTAACAGATGTAAGAGTTACTGTGTAGCTCTATTAAAATATAAATCAATACTACATAAGTAAAAATTGCAAACTCAAAGAAAATCAGTTGAGTTAGTAAAACGGAAAACGTAAATTTAAGTAAAATTAGATAAATGCTGTTGGAAGTTCGGAATAGGAGTTACTGCATAATTATAATTTTGGACTGACACATGATATGTAAACTTATCTCATATTGGAAATCTACGTCGGTCAAAACTGTTCGCATCGGGAATGCATATTGACGCAGTGTACTTATGTTAATAGATGTCTTGCAACACGTAAAGTTTAAGTTAAATGTAAAACATTTAAAATATAAGGTAAAATTTAAGGTAAAATCGGATACTGGTCTATGTGAACGTAAAGTGGGAATTAACATCTAAATTAGATAGGTGAGGAAAACTTACATCCATCAAGAAGGGTCTAATTAAGGGGGAGTGTTAAAATATTTAATCTACGGTAACGTTACCCATTCCTGTATAACCCTTGTAGTCTATAGTGGAGGGTATATAGACGGTAACTCCACCATTACACTTTTTACTCATCCAGGATATCTCAACAATTATCCATGCAGTTTCATTAACTCAATATTAAATCAACCCCATAGTTAATACATAATAGTATGTGTGAATTCATATATTGCCGATGAATTGTTAGTTGACAATATATTGTAAAAAATCACTTCATTACTGAATAAGACTGAGGAATTGAGAAATTTACAATTTTTCCATTGAATAAAGTTGGTTAAGTTTATATAATTGTATTGCATCATTACAATAAAATAGTTCCCTTTGTGCATTTAATATTATTGTAGGTTTTTTGTATATGTCAACACTTTAACTTTCGGAACATGTATGATTTAAATTTTTATGGAATTTTTGAGTTTCAGATTTGTACATAATATTTACATCTAATCATTTCTTGTGAAGCTGATCGTTTCAGATCAAACTAATGGCAATTAAATTATTAATGTTCAAACACACATATTCTGAATCCAATTTACTTAGATCACACGGGAATGATTTCCACTATATCGCTATATCCTTTGTAGCCGCATAAGCTACTACAACCTCTTTGATGATGGTTCCAACTGTCCCATTTTTGAAGAATGTATATCCGGTTATTGAGTGTCTGGTTGCAATATCGTTTGCAGAGTCTTCGTTACTGTAACCGGTCACGTCAGTGGTCCCTTTGCTACATAAGTTCCGAGATCGGAGTCCCTTTGTTTCATTAAGGCACTTTAGTATTTTATTAATTGGATTCCAGTGTGACACCTACTTAAGTTTCTATTTAGCGTTGCAGCATAAATATTGCAATATTTTTCCGTGTAGGTAGTTTTTTCAGGAGACAGTCGTTTTTTTGGGTTGGTTTTACATGGGGTTCGGTGGGAGCACTTTTGGGATCGTCATTCGTATTAAATTTACCTAACCGTTGTTCAATATATTTAGTTTAAAAAATGATAATTAACCTCTGTGTTTCTTTTCTACTTGCATACCGATAAAAATGGTGGCCGAACACACATTAAGATCAGTATTTGTTTGAAGATCTCGTTTTTTTTTCTTTTGAAAATACGAGTGCATCAATGTACAGACAGATGTAACATTTGTTGTTCCGGTTCACTCCAAGAAGACCGCGTCTTTCCTTTTTATTACTTTTTTGAAAATTTGTATTATGAATCTGCATCCTTTTGCGTTTAATATTTTTGAATCTTCAAATATCAGGAAATATCTCGTTCCACGAACAATATAGTTTCTATACAACTGTCAATATACAAATGCACTAGTCGCAATTTTTTTTATTCTTACCCCTTTATCATGTAAGTCTGTTATCATTATAAGATGTATCTGTTACCCTTATTGGATATCAATATTTTTTGCTATCATTTCTGAGTCATGAAATTTCAAATGAGCTAATCGCTGGTGTCATAGTAAAATATACACATGATATATACGCAAAATTGTTATTTGAATTTAATCGATACATGTGACTGAATAAGCTTGCAGTAGCCATAATTTCGTTATTCCCATTCGATATACCACCATCTTTATTGTCAAACTTTATTTGACCACCATTTTATATGACTTGACACATTGACAATAATTTTTTTGCTATAAATAGTACATGTAGCACATTTTAAGCACTTAAATTAGTATACCGTACCCCATTTCCTCCGTTTCTTGAGGCTGTGAAAGCAGTAGCGTAGTTTAAGTTTTTTAATTTAAACTTTCCTTTTCTTTTTGCTCGGATTCTGCTTTTAAACGAGTTGTCGTATAGAGACTTATAAGTAAGCCCAATATATTAGCCCTGAATCGTCAAAAAATGCATTGTAAATTATTTAAATATTCTTTCTTGGTTTGAGCTTCGTGAATATGAATATGGAGTATTGTTTCGATTAATATGGTAATCTTTGTGCTTTCAACACAATTTCATAGTTCTTCATATTAGAGATAAGGTGACAAATCTCTAGGTGGAGTAGTTTTGGCGAGCCGTGAAATTTTCAATTGGTGTTGAAAAATTGTTTGAAATTTTTCTATCTCACTTGTCGCGTCCTTGTTTGTAGTTTGATAAATGCACGTTTGTGGGTTATATTATTTTGACATCGTCTGTAGTTTTAAATTATTAAAAATGTTCGAGCCAGAAATACTGGGCCAATAATGCGTTGAATTATTTTTAGTTGACAGAAACATATTGGTATTTCTTGATATATCCCTTAATAAGGAACCCAAAAATAGCCATCGCAACTCAAGATATCCACGAGTAGAAAAAGGAAGAACGCTGACGGAGTAACGCTTTGTGTGCTCTCCAACATAGACTATTAAAATTATACAGGAAAGGGTGAACTTAACATAGTCTAATGTTTCCACATATATATTTAAAAAAAATTTCTTAATGATATTTTGTATTAGTCAAAAATAAATAATTTAGCGATTAAACGTATTTTGAAATTAAATACCTGAATTATTACTTTCTACTTTATTTTGTAGAAACCACGACTTTTACGAGTGTGTGAAAATATCGTTTAATAAGATAATTTAATTTTTGTGAAACTTGCAATTATAGAGCTTTAATTCTTTCACTTTAATACTACCAAAATATAATTAATTATTTATGTACTGTAATAATGGAATACTTCTGTAATACAATTTTACGGCATATTATTGCCAATATTACCATATAAGTACAAAAAATGCTTTTTTAACTTTTTTACCCATTTTATGAGATATTGGAAAAACTTATAACGGAAAAAAGCCATTATAATTTTAGATAAATCTTATAGAAATACACCTACTTTAGAGACGTTTGATTTATGGGATATAACGGTATTTTGTATACCTTTTGGAAATAAAATTTCTTATTCGGTGTTGTCGATATTATAAGCTCTGTATTACTCTGTATTATATTTTTTTAAATTAAATTAAAAACCATTTCAATCATATGTGAGTAATTGCAGTCACGTGTAACTGGTATGACGAGAATTTGTTTTGGCCTCCCCTAGAAAATGTAAGAGAAAAATAATCTATAGCAGTTTTATTTACCTAAATCTTTACTTGTATACATAATTACATTGAAACCTTTCATACCATAAACAGAAACTCAAAAAAAAGAATTTAAGGAAAGCACTAAATTGACAGCGTAATGCATTCTTCAAAAATTCAAAGCCGCATCTCGTCGTACCACTTTATACAGTCCCACGATACTATGTGTCCGTGCACTGCAGGATGCTTGTGTGATCCTTGCGTTAACGTTAAAATAGTGTATTTCTAGAACGAGATGATATATGCAAATAAATTTTTATTATAGTCTTATTTTGTTTCCAAGAACCCATAGAATTGGGTTTGTCTCATTAATTAAATAATAATTATATATATATTACTCCTATATTACTATATCAGCTAAAGTTTCTGAAATTAAAATAAAATTGTATATTTAGCCAAGATTTAATTATAGTTATTGTTTGGTGATTCCCTGCAAGTTATTCAAAAAATAGTTGGTCTCTATTTACTTTCAAAAGCAAACACACTCTCAATTTCCAAACACAGTACTTACTTTTTGGTACACTCGATTTCTATATGTGTGAAAGAATTACAGCGGGATTCTAATATCGGTCGTTCCTTGTGGATTCATGCTTTTGAAAATCGTCTCAAAAGATCGAACTACTCCTAATGTCTCCTAATGTCTTGTTCTAGATTCCTTCCGTGTTCCCACTTTCGCTTCAATTTGAAAAAAATGTTTGTGTTACTTTCATTCTTTGTAAATAATTATTTCAGTACTTTTTTTTTTGTTTTGTTCTTGCAGAATTAAAGTGATTATTATCCTGAAAAATTGGAATACAATATAATCAAAATATACTTGTTTGCAGTTTCTATATACCATACAACGTGCAATAATACATGATTTAGTAACTTATCTATATAGTTCATAATTTTACGTCAGTATACATTATGATAAATTTATTTTAAGGTCAGTAACTAAAATAAATAATTCATTTTCTCTCTTCAGAATTTCTAATGAATGTTTTTTTTTTATTTTTTACACACTCGTGCAAGAACCAAAAATATGAATATTCTCAAGTCAATAGTCTTTTAAAAAAAACGTAATTAATAACCCGGTTGTTTAAGACTTCTGTGTCCCTATTATCCGATTACAAATTAACTTTATTCAAAAAATTTAAATTGTGATTAAACTATTATAGAGAGAACTATTATATAATGTTGTAATTACATGGTAAATTTAATTATTTAAGCTTGTACTTTATTATGTAGTTCAAATATTAAAAATTACGTTTAGCTTCGAAAAGTTAAGAATATAAGTGTTGTATAATTGTATACTTAGATTGTTTCATGACTGTAACTCAAGGTATTATTGAAATCACTATTGTCTAATTCATATAGCCGTTAGTGTGCCTGTCAAATAAAAAGTTAAAGTCGTTGCGTTATAAGTTCTAAGTTATATAATTTATAGCCGGTATGGTGCACCGTACGTAGTGTTTTAAATGTAACTTGGTTTTAACTTGTAAATTGTGTTTTTCGTCATGCAATTAATGTGCTTATAAGGTGTTTAATTTTTGTGAACTTAAGTAACAAATTGGCCCTCAATTCTGGCATAAGGCAATTGGTTCTGGAATTAGCGTTTCTTGAAATAAAAACAGTTTTAACACAAAATTAGTTTAATTTTTGTTAAAATCAACAGAAACAAAATTATTTGTTGGGTAATGGTTAAAGGTCAGTGATAAAACAGAACTCCCGTTGTGCATGTATACCGCAAAATAACTACATTAAATGAATATTCTCAAAATTTTGTTAGGGATGAAGTCCATCAAACATCTTACAAACAATATATTTCAATATAAGGGAACGATTTGATTAATATATTATTTGCTCAAAATTTCAGTTATTACCGAAAATCATATTTCGTCTAATATGCTATTGCATTTGGCAACAATATAAGTTTCTTAAAATAATTTTTAACGATTTTTGCTAAATTTCAAATAAGTGCTATAAGTCTTAAAAATTACAATATTTTAAAATAAATATTTATTTCTCGAACAATAATTAATAATTCATAAACAAAATTATCAACTTAAATTTAGCTCTCATAACATTTTATCTTTAGGTTGATAATCTGTCTTTATTTCACAAATTCTTGTCAATATTTTCAGAAAATCATTATTACTTTCCATATTTTTGATATATCAGCTTTTTCGCAGCATGAACCGAGTAGATTTTTTAGTTGAGCCGCGGCGTTTTTGTCCAGTAACAATGTTTGCATGCCAAAACATATTATTGACAAGAATAAAAGTGATGTCTCTTAGCTTTAATTATAAATTATAAATATAATTACAGGAATAAAAGTGATATTTCTTAGCTTGAATTATAAATTATAAAAAAATAAATATAATTACTGTTGCAGCTTCTATAATGTGTATTCAACTCAGCTTATCCAGTAAATTCTTTCTGCTTAATCTATAATTGTTGTAGTTCAAGCCAAGCAAAATTTTGGTCCCGGTGGATGGAAAACGGTGGGCGTGGGTTCCAAAAATGTAATGAAATATTTCTTTCCTTTTCTAACATATTGCTTTCTAGAATGTTCGAGAACGATCTTGAATATTCTAGAATATTCTAGAAAGACCTACTAAAATCGCATATTCCTAAAATATTCCACGATGGTCTGCTGTGGACTAGAATGTTCTAATATGGTCTAGAATATTCTTTTATATTCCAGAATGATCTAGAATAATAAATCCAAAATGATGCAAAGTAAAAATGTTGGAAACGTTCTAAATTACTTTCAAATGATGTGAATCACTTTAAATTGATTTTGATCGTTCCAAGATTTTTTGGAATATAATAAAAATTCGAAAACGTTCTGAAAACTTCTAAATTATTCTTAAATGTTGTGAATCACTTGAATTTAATCTGATCATTCTAAAATGCTCTGCAATATTTAAAAAAATACAAGAACGTTCTGAAAATTTCTAAATGTTGTGAATCACTTAAAATTGTATCTGATCGTTTTAAAATGCTCTGAGATGTTTCAAAAAATTTTAATACGTTCTGGAAAGTCTTAAAATATTTTGAAATGTCGTAAATTATTTGGAAATAGTTTGAATATTAATCAGAATATTCTGGAATCAGAAATTATTCTGTAACTAGAAATGTCTATCGTTGATACTATATAACTTGGAACTCAGCGTGTTTCCGTCGCAGTGTTTTCTCCGCTGCAGTCAAGATAAGATCAACGAGAAATCTTTCTAAAAGTCAAGATTGAATATTCTATCAGTGAATTAAAGTAATTGTCAACAGTTTAGCCTCGAATACGTCCAAATACTCTGGAATCAGAAATTATTCTGAAACCAGAAATTTCGATCGTCGATGGTATTTCAGTTTGAGCTCAGCGTGTTTCCGTCACAGTGTTTTCTCAGCAGCGGTCAAGAGAAATTAACGAGAAATCTTTCTAAAAGTCAAGAGAGGATGTTCTTTTTTTAATAATAATTTTTTATTTAAGTGACTAAACGTAAGAAAGTGCTTAAACATTTTTGTATAGAATCACAAAAAAGGAAAGTAGCACTTAAAAATTAAACAGAAGAACAAAGAAGAACAGAACAACTTACAAGAATTCGAAAAGGAGTGCAACGATTAAGATAAAATCAACGTTAAGAGCAAAGAGCAAACATTAACGGAGAAAGGCGAATTAGAGTACGATCAATTAGAAATCGTCACTCAGTTAACCAACATCAAATCGTAAATAAACGAAATAAACAAACCAGGTATCTATGCCAAAAACGTAACAACTACGATTCAAAATTACGAGTTTTTAATTATGATCATATGAAAACATATGATGAACATCCGAATATTGTTGCCGGAAAAATGAGCGAACTATGCAAGTATTGCAACGCCAAAAAATTTAAAGGAGAAGCTGAAAATATGGGTTGTTTGAGTGGTAAAGTCATATTATCAGCATTATAAATACCACAACTAGAACTTTTTGCTTATATGGTCGGTACGATACCGGAATGAAAACATTTTTTACACAATATACGTCAATACAATACTTCCTTTCAAATGACTTCATACGAAGCTTCATCAATATGCAAAGAAGAAAATTTCAGTTCAGTTTTTAAGGTTCAAGGGCAAATTTATCACCTAATAGGCTCACTAATGCCGTTACAAAATTCCGAAATTCCTTCAAGTATGCTTTGTTGGTAATGAAGAAATTGAAACATATCAGCATTGCACACATATTCAGGGGCTACAATGAGAAATTGTTCAACCGTTACAACGTTTATTCCATAACCATAATCAATTAACCAATGTGTTTAAGACTTCTTTAGAATGACAGGTTGCAGATAATTACAAGATTGTCATTTGGGCTGATAAATAACAATCGGTGAGCATGAGCGAAGGTTTAATGTACCTCAAGTGCACGAAGTTGCAGTAGTGATTGTTGATAATGAATATAGTTATCGTGATATCAATATTCAACGTCGAAACAGTCAACTGTAATGAATTTTTGAAACAAATCGCAGTTACGATGCGCTATAGTATCCGTTAATATTTTGGCAAGGTGAAGACGGTTATCACTTCAACATCCAACAAGTCAATCCAACTACAGGTATCGAAACTAACAAAAATGTACCGGCGATGCAATTCTACGTTTATCAAATTATGATTAGAGATGGTGAATACAATCACATTTTTAATTGTCGAAAATTATTCCAACAATTCATAGTTGATATGCATGCTAAAATTGAGTTTAGCCATTGCAATTTAGTCGTCATAATCAACGGAAGCTGCATTCAGAAGAATATATCCATTTAATATATAGAATAATATATGATAGAAACGTCGGTAACGTGGGAAAATTGATCACCTTTATTGAAAGTTCACTTGATATGCATGAATGTGATCAGAATGCAATGACCTACGTTAAAAAACACGACCGACCAGATTTATTTATAACATTTACATGTAACTCTTCTTGGCTGGAAATCAAAGAAGAATTATAATATGAACAAGCGGCTTTTGATCGACGTGATATCATTGCCCGAGTTTTAAATCGAAAACAAATCAAATGTTTGATGTCATAGTTTAAAATCAAATATTCGGCGCTGTCATCTGCTGGATGTATTCGATTGAATGTTAGAAACGACGCAGCATGCTCATTAAATTGGTTTAGAAACTAAATTAAACCGGATTAAATAAACAATATCATCAAAGCTGAATCTCCAAATCTGGAAGAAGATCTCGAACTTTATGATATAACAATAAAAATATGATTAACGGTCCTTGTGGCGAATTAGATAGAAATTCTCCATACAGGAAAGATACCAAATATACGAAACGTTATCCAAAAACTTTGGCTAAACGAAACAATAACAAGCGAAGATGTATACCAAAAGTACAGACATCAATCATCAGAAGAAGGTGGATTTAGGATTTACGGCAAACATTAAATACGAGGCAAGGAGAAATTGAAATTAACAATCAATGGTTAGTTCTATATAATTCACTTTTATCTAAATGTTTAAAGCCCATACCAACATCGAATACTGTAGTTCTGTTAAATCCATTAAATACGTATGGAAGTATATCAAGGAGGGTAGTGATATGGCGGTCTTTACTGTGACTAAAGAAAATTAGCACGATGAAATAGTACAGTATCAAATGGGTCGTTTTGTTAATACCAATGAAACAATTTGGCGAATTTTGAATTTCCCAATACATGATCGAGATCCAATAGTTGTTCATTTATCTGTCCACTTATAAAATGGACAATGCGTGTTCTTTACTAGAAAAACAGCTGAACATGTGGCGATATAATCACCAGCACGAACTACTTTAACAGCTTTTTTGAGCTATGCCAAGAAAATACCTTTGCAAAGATTTTGCTTTACTCAGAAGTACTAAGCTCTTATACACGGTATGCATCAAATACAAAACTTTACCGACAAAATCGAGGAACTCCAGTGCAAGGACATGGCGGAGTATTTAAAGGAAATGCCATACGACGAGTCTATGCGGTGCATTCAAAAAACGTTGAAGGTTTCTATTTGAGTCTATTGCTTTGCTATATTCGTGACCCAACACGTTTTGAAGACTTAAAAACTCTCGATAATTATGTTTGTGAAAGATATCGAGAGGCATGTCGATTACGATTAGGTCTATTAGAAAACGACAATCACCGGGAACTAGCTATAAACGAACCAGTACAAGTGGCAACAGCAAATCAAATTCGTTATCTGTTTACAATTATATTAACTACGTGTAATTCTATGTATATAATCTACTATGGCTGAAATATCTAGAAAATATAAGTAATAATATACTGGCTGAACTACGACGATAAAACCCGGATTTGGAAATCAATTGTAATGAGAAAGTTTTTAACAAAACTCTTATATTGCCTAAAGATAGATGTTTGGAGATATCCAATAAAACACTAATGCAACTGGGTGTTCAACCACCTCAACAAAGTGAATTTGGTGCTATGAACAGCGAATTATAAAAGGTAACAAGTTTTAATAACGATGAATTGCAGAACTATATTCAACATAACAAACCCTTATTAAATCATAATCAAAAACAGGCATGTAATATGATAATGGATTATTATGAATAACAAGGAGGCATGATATTTCTGGATGCACCTAGCGATACTGGGAAGACATTTTTAATTAATTTGATTCTAGCTGAAATTCGTGTAAACAAAGATGTAGTACTCGCCCGGCTTCATCGGAAAGAGCGGCTACACTTATGGATGGCGGACGAACAGCACATTCTGCATTAAAATTTCCATTAAATGTAGCTGATCATGAATTTTTAGTATGTGCTATTACAAAATCATCAGCACATAGACAAATATTGAAAAAGATTATATTATATGAGATGAAAGCATAATGGCCATGGAAAGTCTTTGGAAGCATTGAATAGAACACTTTAGGATCTACGAAGTAACACGAGTTTAATGGGAGGTGTATTGATAAAATTATCAGGTGATTTTCGTCAAATGTTGTGGATGAAATTAATGCTTACTTGAAAAAGTCAGTCGTATGGCAACATGTAATAACAATGAAATTAATAACAAATATGAGAGCACACATTTCAACAGACGAAAAAGCACTAGAATTTTCTGAAAAGCTTATACAAATTGGAGAAAGCATCTATCCTTGCCAAATCATACTGACAAATGAATTGTGCAATATTGTTGAAATACCTGAACAACTCATAATCGGAATATATCCGAACATCGTCGAAGATTATATCAATTCATAATGGTTATGCGACCGAGTTATTCTTGCGACGAAAAATGACATTGCTAACTATATCAAAAGGCCTGTCCAAGGATGAGATGACTCCGGACGAAGAAAAAACTTAAATGTCGATAGATGCCATGGTAGACGAAGATGAGAGTGTCAACTTTCCTACTGAGTTTTTAAATTCAGTGAACGTTTTAGGAATATCATTACGTTGCCTCAATTGAAAGTTGGCTCACCAGTTATTTTACTGCGGAATTTAAATTTACCAAAATTGTGTAATGGTACAAAACTTTGCATCAAGTAATTACAAAATCACTGAAGCCAATATATTGACTGGTAAATGAAAAGGGCAGACGATATTTATAACGCAAATACCTTTAATATAAACCGGCTTGCCCTTCCCTTTTAAGCGAATACAGTGTTCAATAAAGTTAGCTTACAGCATGACTATCAACAAAGCACAGGGTCTAACATTCCAATATTGCGATGACAAACTATGGAAAACATGCTTTTCACACGGCCAATTTTATGTTGCGTGTTCGCAAGTTGGATCAAAATTTGTTCATTTACAGCCCAAACCATTAGACCCTCGATTATTTTCGATTGCCGCTTAGTTTTTGTGTGTTGGTCATTTGCAGCCCAGACTAACACACAGAAACAAAGTCACAATAGTTGTCACCAGTGGTTAGCTCTTAGTTATAGAGGAGTTCCGTTCTCCATATCCAAAGTCCAATATAAAATTTTGAAAAAAGATACTACCACATAAAGAATTCCGTTCTCCATATCCGAAATCCAATAACTGATTTTTCCAAGCAGTAACTGAAGTAACAACTAAGCCGCAGCAAATGTATTGAATCATGATTGATTTATTATCATCCTTTAAGAAGTTACATTATTCATCTTTAAAACTAATAATCAGATACTATCATCAAACTCTGACATATTCGATGTTACATTTATTTTTCAAAGTAAAAATTACCAGCAGCAAAGATCTTGAATCACGTTTAATTTACTACCATCCTTTAAGTAGTTCCATTGCTCATCTCCAGAACTCACCATCAGACCCTGACTTGTTTGAAGGTGTAATTATTTTGCAAAGGAACAACTACGTCTCTAATCACGGTTGATTTGATAACATCCGTTAAGGAGTCCCATTGTTCATCTCCAGAACATATCATCATACCCTGGCCTGGTAACTAGTGTAGTTATTTTGCAAAATAACCGTAGCAAGTATCTTGAATCATAATTGATTTAAGATATTTGCTATGGATGCCTGCTATTCTTAAAGGAGTTCCATCGTTCATTTCCCGACTTCATCCTCAGATCATCATCATATTTATATGGGACCACCCCTATAGTACCATCTTTTAAATGAATAAAATAATAATCAATATTGGTCTACTCGGTAAAGAATTATAGCTGAACATGCGTAAAAAAAAGACTCCGACGAATTGAGAACCTCTTTCTTTTTTTGAAGTCGATTAATTAAATAGTGGCGTTTGATGGAGCAAAGTTTTCATTCAAATTGATGTAATGATTTTTGCGTAATGCATTTGAAAACAAACGAATAAAAAAATTAGCAGAAAAATAGGCATTTAGCCAGTATTCAATCTGAATAAAGATTTTAACTCGAGTTCCAGTGTCATCCCAGTCTAAACCCCAATGATGGTTTGGGCTGCTCCAACAAACACAGACTGATAAACACAGAGCCATACAGGTTTTTTTTTTCTGTTTGTATCCTGCGATCAGTCATTAGAACTATAGGCATAGGAACGCAGGTAGGTTGTGGTATGTATCTTGTTTGGGCGAATATAGGGCCAGTGCCCTTAATCGCTCTAATTAGGAAGCACGTCAGCTCTCTTGAGTCTCTTTATCGAGTTGGGCTGCAACAGCATGTGCGAAAGTGGGTTAGGATGGAATGTCAGACGATCTTTTTATGTGGCTGTGTAGCGTTTTGCTTCGACTACGATGGTTGAAATTTGTAGGTATTCGTGTATTTCCGAATTGCCGGAGTACCATGGTGCACCTGATATGACCCTAAGTATATTGTTTTGGGCTCTTTGTAGGCAGAGTATGTTCGAATTACTGGCCGATGACCACAGTTGAATCCCATATGTCCAAATGGGTTTTATTACGGAGCAGTACACTCTTAGTTTGTTGCTTAGGGATAGTGCTGACTGTCTTCCTAGAAGCCATAGCAAATTTCTAAATCGAAAATTGATTTTGTTACACTTATTTTTGATGTGGTCTTTCCATGTCATCCTTCGGTCCAGATGAAACCCCTAGGTGTTGGTACCTAAGTTGACTGCAGGACAAGTTGCACGTCTCAGAGTGAACGTCATGTGGTGAGATTTTTGGGCACTAGCTCTTATACGCCATTTGTTCAACCATTTATTTGTGTCATCGAGTTGTGCCTGCAACAATTTACTTGCCTCTTCTGGACTGCTATTACATGCGAGAAATGCAGCATCGTCAGCATAGGTTGCTACTGTAATATTAGGTGTCTGGGGTAAGTCATTCGTGAAGATGTTGTAAAGCACCGGACCGAGTACCGATCCCTGGGGTACTCCTGCGTGGCAACTATACAAGGAATACCTGGCGTCACGGTGTTTTACTCGAAACATTCTGTCTCTAAGGTAAGAATCCATCAAGGAGTAGAAAGAGTGTGGAAGTGCTTGCTTTATTTTGCATAGTAACCCTTTGTGATAGACCCGATCGAATGCCTGTTGGATATCCAGGAAAGCAGCAGAACAATATTCTTTCTTTTCCAAACAGTCTCGTATAGTACGATAGACTCTGTGTACTTGTTCTAGGGTCGAATGTTGCTTGCGACACCCGAACTGATGATCTGGTATAACGTGATTGATATCTAGGTATGCATGTATCCTAGTAAGGATTATTTTTTCCCACAATTTGCTTAGAACTAGAGTTAAGCTGACAGGACGGTGTGAGGATGCATCGTTGACTGGTTTACCGGGTTTATGGATCATAAACTACCTCGGATATTTTCCAAATAGAAGGGATATGTTTTGTTCTGAAGGTTGCATTAACGAGGGTTACCAGGAAGAGAATACATTTTCTAGGAAGCTCTTTGAGTACCTTCGGGGTGATCAGGTCAAACCCTGGAGCTTTCTTCGAGTCCAAGCTGGCTATTTCTTTGGACAGCTCCTTTGGGGAATTAGGTCTTATCGGCAGACACAGCTGCAGTCCTGATTTAGGATCAGATCTATTTCAGGGTTCTCAGGGTTGTCAGATCCGTTAGGTTTGAAGACATTAGCAAGATGACTGTGGCGAAGGTCTCAGCTTTTTTTGGTCTGTCCGTGCCCATGTATTGCCATTCCAGATTGGCGGTGAACATTGTTGAGGCTGTGGCATATTCCTGGTAGCTTTCCATAAAGAATGGGTCCCATGGCCATTGGGTGACATCTTTTCCAGTCTTTGTTTAACTGCAGCGTTAGTGACATCAGCAAGAAGAATCTTTAGGTCTTTTATTGCTTTGTTCAGTCGCGTTTTGTCTTCGCTGTTACGGGAAAGTTGCCAAACTCTACGAAGGCGGCGTTTTTCATAAATTTTTTGACGGATTTCAAACGGGAGCGGTGTATTCGCAAATGAATGCTTCAGTGTGGGTGTGCTTGTCCACGCTGCCACTTAGATCAGGTTTGTAATGTATAGATGCATCGTCTACATCTTCAGCAGTTTTTAACGGAAGTTTGAGAGTGATATTTTCGTCGAGATATTCTCGGAAACCATTCCAATCGGTTTTAGCGTTAGTTAGATAGGAGCTATGGGTATCACGGGGTATCGCAATAGGGCTTACAGTAAGAAGTATTGGTGTGTGATCAGAAGATCCATTTAGGTTTGACTCGATTAGGAGATTTTGATGACAAATGCCTTTTGTGATAAAAAAGTCTTATAAGATCAGGAGTTCTCTCGGCATCTGTAGGCCAATATGTAGGTTCTCCGGTTGAAATGGTCGCTAGATTGATCTCAGTACTACATTTTAATTCTCTACCTCTCGTAGTTGTTAACCTAGATCCCCGATGTGTGTGCTTAGCGTTCCAATCACCACCGGCTATGAATCGGTTTCCTAAAGCTTTGAAAAACTCCGTAAACATATTCTCCTTAATGGTGTGACGCGGTGGACAGTATATTGCTGAGAGGATGAGGGGTCCGGCACGATCATCGATCCGTTCAGTTGTAGCTTGCAGGTACTTGGTTTCCCAAGACTCGAGTAGGCAATGCTTAATGTTCTCCTTAATTACTATTGCCGCACCACCATGAGCTTCCCCTTCGAGGTGTGAAGTTGTGTAAACGCAGAATCCACGAACGCATATGCGTGATCTTGATGTAGTGTGAGATTCTGGTATAAGGCAGGCGTCAAGCTTATTGGTTCTCAAAAACATCGTAAGTTCTTTAGTGTTGGAAGCAAGTCCGTTTATGTTCCACGTGGCGATGTGTAGAGAAGTCATTTTGTCAGATTAGATATCAGGGTAGTTATAAGTCCCAGTAGGGAGTCTATTTGTTGAATTAAGAGATCCATTTTCTCACTTTGTTTGGCAAGTATATCTTCTAATTTATTAGATTATTGGTGAGTAGGTTGCTGTATTGTTGGTTGCCTACCTTTGGCAATATCGGCATAAGATGTTTTGTGGGTATTACTATGACCCTTAGTGTCAAATTTGGTGCTAGTTGGTATGTTGATAACAGGTGTTTGAGAGGGTAGTCTAGCGCGAGAGGCGAGATTATTTCCTTCGAGCTAGTATTTCTTTGTATATTTGGCATCCTTTATAATTAGCAGGATGGTCGCAGCAGCATAAAGCACACTTGGCTGGAGTTGTCCTATTCTTTTTGCACTCTGAGGTTTTATGGACTTCACCGCATTTCACGCATCTAAATGGTCTCATGCAGTTATTTTTGGTATGACCATATTGTTGACAGCGTTGGCATTGTACAATGAACTTTGATTTCCGGGGATCCTCAATCTTAATTTTTTGCTGTGCGATAAATGCAATGTTTTTAACGTCAGGATTGTTAATGCTAGGCTCGATATTGACGAAGAACGCTGAAGTCGGTTTCATTTCTGGGCCGTATCGTGCATTAATTATTTCACCTCTGACTTTGTTGTTGGTCGCTTGAACTGCCTCAACAATAGCTTCATGAGGTGTGAGGTGATGCAAGTTCTTAATGACAATTCGGTAGCATTTGGAGTCCTTAGGCGTAAAAGTATACCCTATAAATATTCAATATTCAACAGGTCTGATCAGGTTGTTTTTTTGAAGTTGTTGACTGTCCTCTGCTTATATCAGAGAGGGATGATGATCTTTGCCTAGAGAAGTAGCTTGGATGAAGTACTTGTTGTTTAAGTAATTTCTGTTGTGGTTTTGATATTGTTTCTTGTTTGGAATTCATATTATTCCCACGAGTAGGGTCGATATAATAGGTCACTCACAGGGTAACGACCATTCCTGTGAGAGGGCACTTTTCAACGATGTGAGCCAGTTTCATCGAGGTTTGCGCTAGAGACTAACTACCTGCAGCCATTCATCCTATCGGCACGGTCACACCTTAGGATTAGGGTTATTTTTTCAGGTTAAGAGGTTGTCTTCCTCGCGACCCAGGCGACCAAGCCCAGGTCTCCGTTCTTGCGAGACATGACCACAAGATTACGGGTGTGGAGATAATTTCCTACCTCCAACATAAGAAGCTGTTAGGCTTGCTTAGTAGGTTAGTTGACCGCCGCCTACGACTCGGCGTTTGTTGTTCAATTGGCACCACCCAAGGGGCACGTGTGGGGTTATGGTTAGGTAGCTCCTACGGACGCGAACAACATTACCCCCCTATAGCCATACAGGTAAATATATATAATGAATCTAAATACAGAATTTTCATAAAACATTCAATATACGGTAGTCACCATTTCCGATGGTTTAACATACATTAATATTAAGATATGTTAATACAAGGGTAAATTTCCCATACTTTTTCCATACAGTTATTAAATTTTGCAAATAAGTGTATTTTTAGTGAATATTAACTTTATTAACAATTTAAAAATATTTTTCAATATTGTGTGGACGATGTTACGACACAGACCTTTGCTGGAAACCATCTGAAAATCTTCGATTTTTCTATCTGCATCTTGGGCGTGGGCTGAAGTACGATAATGAAATAAGCGATGGTAATTGAACATACCTGTTTTCTAGACTTTTGTTATCCCTTTCTTAGAAACTTTTTTGCTGAAAGTCTATTCTAATTTCATTTCCTTATTTTTGTAACATTTTTTTCGTAAAATATTTCAATTTTCTTAATAGACTTTAATGAGACTGAACCCAATTTTTCCGCAAAAAAAGAGGTAAATTATTTCAATTAACCTTGTGGAGACTTCACTTCTGGATATTTTTTTAAAATTGTGATGTAAGCCACACCACGGGCTGCTAAACGTTGGTTTATTAATATCAAAAACAAAATGCAGTGTAAGTATTGAAGATATTAAATAGAAAAGCAAAAAAGTTCACCTTGCACCCATTACATCACATTTTATTTATATTAAAATCTATAGTTATTATATATGATTGTATTTTGTGACATGAAAAATTAAGTGAATATATTGAATTTTTGGTTTTGGTAACGGAGTACTTTTTGGGTAGGTTTTAAATGTATATACTTACACAATAAAGATCAACTAGAAACTGAGTTTTGCAAATACATCCTTTGATGTGACCGAGACTTTTGAGTGAGAAGATTATTAAGGACATTTAAAAAAAATTAATGAAGAAAAGAATAAAGTTAAGGTCAATAATGCCAAAGGGGGTAACAGATTTCAATGATTAATTGCAATATATAATTTTGTTATGCATTCTGCTATTATTAGAAGTCTTTTAAATGTCCGTAATAATATTTTATTATTTAGAAACATTAATCAGAAAATCTAGTCTGGTTTACTGGCCGATCAAATTTATATCTGGATTCAAGATATAAATGACATAATATATTATACTTGGACTTCAATATGAGTAAGAGTCAACTTGTAATATTGCTGTTTAACTATTTATTTAACTACTAACAATTTTTCCAAATTTTATAGTAGATTTATATAAAATAGAGTTGAAAGCCATGTAGATGTTCACGCTATGTTCAAATACTGAAGTGTAGTTCAATAATGGTTAATATATCAGTTCTGTAAAGAAAGTTTAGAGAGAAAATTTCTACACGGCAGTGGAACGAAAGTTAAAAATAAGCAAACAGTTAAAGAAATTAATTTAGACGCTCGAGGCTATTCCGTTGAACAGGATCCATTTAAAGTGTCGTGGCCATTGTTTTTACCTCATTTTGAGACGACGCGGCCAAAGCTTTTGATCATTTGTTAAATTGTTCAAGTTTCATAAAAATATTTATTAGTGATTGACCGTGTTTATACAAGACTGAAAATTTAGTGCCTAAGAATCTTTCATCTTCGGCTTACTATACGTAAGTAATTGGTATAAAATTATGAATTTGTTATATTCGCCTAGTTGATACTTTAATACTTATTTTGTCATATATGGGGATCAGAAAAACACTTTGGGGAACAAATTAGAACAATTTTGGGAAACAAAACCAGAGAAATAAAATTATTTTCATTTAGCACATTACGTAAGGCAGTAAAACAAAAATATTAAAATATTGCGAATTGAATGAGTTTAACTTTAAACTTAAGTGAAAATTAATTTTAATTTATGGAAATAAGCAGAAGCTACAATGTTTAAGTGGAATTTCATTTTTGTTATTCTTCATAAGTTTTGAAAGTGGTTTACATGTTCATCTAGTTTTATAAGTAACAAATTTCTTCAGAAAATTTATAGAAAAATGGCGTTTCAATGTTACAATTAAAGATTAAATATATATTTTTTTTACGTTATGATAATAAGTAAGTATAAAGTTTTTATTTATGCGGTTCATATGATTTTTTACCGGTATCTGAAATGAAAAAAGTAGGTTTTTGTATTTTTAAGTTATTACTTTATTGATCATGAAACCGTGATCAAGAAACCTTTAAAAAAAAGAATTCGTCTGATTTCCTATTTTCTTTTTCAGAAAAATATTAAAAGAGATCTTTACCGGACGAACATTTCAAAATCAGATGTCGTTTTTTTATAATAATGAAATTGATATTTTCTTATTTTTCACTTCTTTCTTTTAAATAAACATCTTTATCAGTGTAGAAAAATGAGTACCATTAGATTGTAAAGGAGTCGGCTTTTATCTTTTCTACAGATCGTCATCTTCCAAATCAAGTTAAATTATTTCCAGAGTTCTATTTTACATTAAACAAAAATGAAACCGTACATATACATCTAATCGTCTACAAAGGTATAAATGTACGTAACACACCTAATTATCTTTGGATTATATCATCTATGTGAAGTCACTTCGAGGCTGGCGGACGGTTCGTTAACTGACAGTTTCCGTTTACTAACGGCCGTTACCTTCTCGTTACAATTCATTTGTTCGTTAGCAAGGCCGTGGATTATGATGTTGGAAGTCTTGAATTAACTTGTTTAATTACAAGTGGAATTAACATTATCTGTGGTACTTTTCATTTGTCCAAACAGCCTGGGGTTATAATCAATAGATAGCACCGTAGCTATGAACATTTGTAATTTTTCTATTCAAATTCATCAGCTAAAATTAACCAAATATGATGGTTGTGTTTTTTTTTAATTTTATTAACATACTTGTTGTTAGCAAAAATTAAAATTCTCTATATGCCCAAAAATAAAGTATTATAGTTCATACTAACAATAAATATATAAATTTGATGATTTACTTCTCAAATCATTATCACGTTATTTAAATTACTTGACGTTTCAGTTAAATTACAAAACAAAACTTGTAGTGCGGTATGTATATATATATATATATATATATATATATATATATATATATATATGCAAAATATTTATAACCGTATTTTTTATAGTTTCTTGAACTATCCATTTATTAAATATAAGAATTATTTCATACTGGCTGTTACCTCCGGCTTTACTGAGGTGAAATTAGAAATGTTTAACTTCTATTCTCCATATGTAGGTGTCGTACACGCGCTTAATATTTTAATCGGATCTGTACAGAGAATTAGTTGTGAGGGCACTGTTACAACCAATTTGACTTTGGAAACAAGCAAAATGTGAAGTTCAAAAGAAGTTAGACACACCAGTAGCTAAATTTCGGAGGTTTTTATATTTATTCGTTTAAAATATTCACATCTGTTATCGAGAGGAGGGCAAAAAAAAATTGAGAAATCCATAAAATGTTCGGTCTTCGGATAGGCAGCCCTAAAACTATTAAATGTTTACCCATCACTCAAGCGATGCTGAATATATCTCGGTTGACGAGTTTGTCCGTGGCCTTACAGTATATATGTACACAGTAGTAACAATACTGTAAGCATATAAAAATGAATGATCCTTAACGATATGAGGTCGGCATCAAGGTCAATGAAAGGTCGCGAAGCGAAGCAAATAATGTCCTCGCTAAGGGATAAATAAGTACGTGCCACTACCAGGACAATAAAATTTTTTGATGCTCCAACGTGAGTGAAAGGCTGTTACGTTGTATCGTCCAATTATCAGGGTCAAGATTTAATGAGATTCTTTTATTTCACCAATAACTGTAACGGCATACCCAATTATCTCCGACGGTGAGTGCAAGGAAGTGATTTATTTATCCTCAATTTCACTCTTTATTTAAAATACTGGTCGGTTTCGTAATCAACTTTATACGGCGGGTGTTTGTAAGAGGTTTTGAGACTTCACAGTATTTTCAGGAATAAAATATGTTTATGTAAGTTGTAATGTATCTTCCTGCACCTAAATTTTCACCTTTGTGTACTGATTATATTACTTATTATTTTTTTTTATAGATAATATGTCGTTATTTTGATTCCGTACATTTGTTACAAGAGTAAATTATGGGAAAGCACAGCAAAAAGAAACTACGAATTACTAATTTATTAATAAGTGAATCGTATTTTTATTGACCGTAATAAAATATGTAAGGTACTAGAAATTGTTATTCAATGTGGATAATATTACATGTTCTCATGTTTTTATTTGGAATTACATTCCCTGTTGCTTGAAACAGAAGTAATAAAATAAATTATATTTTCATTACATTTAAAAACCAACCAGCTATCATCTATGCGGATTTTCGATTGAGGCAATGAGTTTTTAAAATACACACTGCGCCAGCTACAAATAGGTGGTAGTATATAATTTTTATTATGGAATAAAAACAATGAGCTACGTATTAGGGAAATTATGCCTTTTATCGAGTTACAAACAGGTTACGTGATAACTGGAATCACAAGCTAATTGTTATGAAAATCAAGACTTAATTTAATAACAAACATGTAACAATGCTTTTTATATTATTGGCATTCGAAGGGAGAGGGTAAGAAATAATGTGAATATATATATATATATATATATATATATATATATATATATATATATTTATATGTTTATATATAACATATATATATATTTATCCTTATCCTACCAAGCAGTTTTCTCTTACTTAAATTTCTGTGTTGTTGAACATTCCTTGAATAACTTAGTAAAAAAATTAACTAATGCAACGGCGGTATCTATATTTTTTTTTGCATGTTTTGGGTATTATACCGCCGAGTCAAAATACCTGCATAATTCTTAAAGATTTGAAACCGAATATTTATCATTAGAATATTGTCAAGGATGTATTTTCTAACAATATATATTTACGTAGAAATATACATTTCAGAGCAAATATGCTAGTTTATTTCAATAATAACTGCATTATGATAAATTTTCTTTAAAAAATTTAAAATAAACAGTATTTTTGTAACAAAATTATAATCGGAAATATGATTAAATGTGTACAGTACTCCCTTTGGCAGGAATATGGTCCCTAGAAACAACATATAAGTTATACTTCATTTGATCATGTATTTTTTTCTCTCATACTCCACTCTAATGTAAAGAGAGTACTTCTAACTCAATACACGCCGCGGTTGAGGATTTATTTTTAGCGAAACAATAAATTTCAACCGATAGCGTTGTCTTGCAAACAAATGTCACTTGATGCCTAAGAATGCCACTTGAATACTACTTAGACGAATGATGGCACCTCTTATCTAACGTGCAATAATTTCCTATGTATTCTGTGCGTCTCTCAAACTGTGTGCCAAAGTTGTAACACATACAACCATTTATAATAATTTACACATTGTTGATGAATTACAAGCGAGATGACATTTCCATTCTGCTACAATTATCTCAGAAAAACATTTTGCAGAACGGACCAAGATTTTATTTAAAATGTTAACGCAAAAATTAGTAAGATAAAAGCAGTGAAGTTGTTAGTGAGATTCAATTGAGTTATGGACTGAGTGACTATTGAACATAGTTCAAGATATTGAATTTTACAAACAAGTCTTTTTCGCACGAATAATTTGTTTCTGTTCTGCATGATATCTCTATGCTTCCCTGTACATAGATTTTTTGATCATATTCTGGATAATCTTGGGACGCAGATGTGAAATTACTGTTCTATTTGAATATTTTATGCAGGACAATCAGTTCGGATATGATGCATAGACTAACACATAACAATAGGTTATACGACTAGAGTTAATGTTAAACAATTTTTAGAAACTTCTTTTTTCCTGTACAAGTTCTCTTTGTTGAATTTTTTTATCAATCCAATTTGTCAATTTCAGAACATTTCCGCACAATATTTCAATTTTATTCATATATTATTCCCTTATCAGATTAAAGGATCAGATACGATGTTCTGCTTATGTTTTTGGAATATATTTCTAGATGTTATGGACATTTGGGAAAAAGAAGAAAGAACTTTCGTCTATTGAATTTAATTTTCTTTTGAATCAACATCGTTTTTGAATAAGATTTTCGTCTGTTGAATCAAGTCTTAATAGATAGTTAATACTGAACAGTAATTCGATAAAGTTTTATGCTTCTCTAATTCTAGGCCGATTTGTTGAAAATTGACAGATAAATTCTGTAAACGGAGCCTCCGTTAATACATGAACGATCTGTTTTTTTAAATTTTAATCGAGGGTAACAATTTTTTTTTCATCCACCTTATCAAGTAAAATGCAACTAAAAGTAGAAGCCTATATTCTTCGAAATATACTGCCAAGGATACACGATAGCAAGTTTTGGATAGGATGACAGAAAAGTATACATTTCAAGAATTGAAAACAGTTACTTTTTGGCGTAAAAACATCAACAAGTAAGTGATCTCAATTCGTCAGTTTGCTTGTTAGTTTAATACGATAACCGGTCGAAATTTCTTGTGTTACAAAATACCGCCAGATTTAAATCGTTAATAACTACGAAATTAATAATACATTAACAATGCTTGAGCCCACAACGAATAGGGCATATCTGTACGTGTTTGTCGTGTAGCATTTTTTTTGTTTGATACCATCGGTCTAGTGTAGGAGCATACGCGTGATTGTTGCGAATTAACGTTGTTTAAAGTTATAAATTAGTGTAAAAACATATTTATCTAGAATGTTAACTTTTTACGTGTCAATGTGAAGAGATTGCAAAGAACTACTTGGACCCATAATGAGACATTAAGAACATTTGCAGAAATATAAGTATAAATCGGTATTAATTTAAAAAATCGGAAAATTACGGAAAATGGAAAATGTCATCTCATATGAGTCGTAAGTCTCATAAAACGTCAGTTGTTATTATTGCTGTCGTGTCCTCATGAGATGAAGAATATCTCATATGGAAAAATCGCCAGAGCCTCGAAAGGTTGGAGTTCTACCAGAACGGAAATCGAACCCGGGTTTTCGCGGTGCGCGGTCTAGCGCTCAACCCAACATACCACGGTGACTACATAAAACGTAAGTCTCACGTCAAAAAGAACCTAAGAAGCCTAAAATGTCTAGTACCGAATTAGCAAGAACGGCTTTTTGCAACAAGAGCTACAAAAACCTCGAAAATAAAATGAAACAAAGACCCAAAGCCATTAAGTAGCTGGTCATACAGCGTCCAGTGACAGTCCCCATTATAGAATAGTATTAAATAAATTGGTAATTAAATTACATAGTAATACGAAACATTTGTTATGATTTTCTCCCGAAGTTTTTACATAAAATCTACGGCGCGACCCCGAATTGCGTCTTTTGGTTTCTCTTTTTTCCTTCTCCACTGTTACTTTACGACAGCACTCGGTCGCACTTTGCAAAATGAGTCGTATAAAGTTATAGAAACTGTGTGGAAATTTCAAATACAAATTTAACTTAACGAATTTCCGTTTATCTTTTAACGGAATATTTTTTTACAAGGTGAGGAACTCAATCAGAAAGAGATGGTGAAAATAATTTATAAGAAATGTATTCGTTAAGCAAACTCTTAGAGCAACTGTATAAATTAACAACTATTAAGATTTCAAAGTTACATCGATAACACGAGCCTGTAATTCGATTATTGCAAAATTTCACAAACTTGCAAGTATTGTTATGATGTTAAATTATGCTTTTAGTTGTAAAGATCAGTGGAATTGCAGAAAATTCCCGGGATCAGAAAAATAATTTGTAAAAAATTGTTTGCCTATAATTTTTTTTTAAAGAATGTGTTTAAAAAATATTCTTCAATATTATTGTGAATGATTTTTGTAATAATATCGCATGATAAATGACAGTAATGAAAACTGAGAATGTATATTTAAATATTTCTAAAAGGTTCTTCTCAATCAAAATATTTTGAAATAAACAAGACCACGTGCTCCCTACGTTTTAGGGAACAAAACCATAATGAAAGATTTCGTTCATTCGATTATAGAATTAGAATTCAACTCAGAGGAAGCAAAATATCACGTCGTTAATTGAAATTAGGTACACTGTTGAAAACGTAAGCATGAATTACTGTCAGCTTGATCATTGGTCTTAATTCATAATCTGTAGTTGATATAATGATGAAAAGCATTATTTCTCTAGCTAAACACAAATAATGTCTTTGAGTCTATTTGTGCCTCAAAGAGACGAGACGGTAATTTCTATTGATTAGTAATTTCTCTTCCAAAAATTGTTGTGTTTCAAATTAGAATCATATTAAATTGATAGCGGGAAAGTAATGTTTTTATTGTATTTGGGTGAGTACTTGTATGTGACATTTTAAACCACCTCTGAATTTAAAAACTATCTGAATTTTGTTGTTCGGGAGTGATAAGGCTGGTAACAATTTGTAGCCAGTGACGTAGAATACATGGAGCCATTAAACCTTCAAAAGGGCGAATATTTGTAGCCGTTCATTTGCTTTAATTGTTATTGAGAGTTGTCAATACTTATATATTTCATTCTGTTTTTGCTTATATTTATAAGTATTTTTTATGTGTTCATTTGTATTTTGTTACATACGTATATGTATTTTTTATGTGTTTTTAAAGGACAGGAAGGATTTATATGTGTTTTTGAAGGAAAGGAAAGATTTAAATGCTACTCTTTAGATCTTGATTAGTTGAATATGTGAAATAAATAATGTCTTCACATGTCTATGCACAATTTTCAATAACTTACGCATTCAACAGTATTATTAACATATTCAATACCTTGTCTACCTTGAATTATTTTTTAATCTTTTTTTAAATTTGAATTCTTAATGTATTTACAATTCAGGCTACAATTCAGGTGTCTACATAAATATTTCTCCACAGTATTGAAGCACTTTTGAAGATCTTGTAAAAAGGTTTTCCTCACCTAATTTTTAATCTTTCTCTGATTTTGCCTATTCTATTTCCCATCTAAGTTCATGTAATTTTTTGTATAGCAATTCTGTCTTCTGTATAAATTTAATTAGTCTCCTTTCTTGAATGGATTTCTTAGAATATATGAGACTATTAATTTTTTAGACATTTTTTTCGAAGTTTCTACATCACTTAGTTTTTCTTATTTACCATTTACATTAAACACCTAACACAACGTAATTCAAAGGTATAGTTTTTTCCACAGACCTTACAAGTAATTTTCACGATCATCTTTCTAATAACAAATCTTTTAATTTTTTTTAATCGTCATTTAAATATTATACCATGTCACGATGCTCACCTAACAGTCTGTACCACGTCTTATTATCTAATAGAAGATATAATAGTCTATGGACAACAATCGCTAGTCAAGTCGTTTAGAGGTAGACGGATGATTTCGGGAGCAGTCAGGTTTTCGTTATTAATGACCTTTACCCTGCCTTTATCGTTTCATCGTTCGTCACAAAGACCGCAGTTAGGTCATTTATTCGTTGGGCGCCTTAAATTAACTTATTTAATTATGGGTTTAGTTAAGTTTATTTATATCGTTCTTACACTTACTACAACAGTCCAGTAATAAAACCCATAACGAATCGGCCACACCGCGGCTGCAGAACATCCAAATCTTTATTCTTTTTACCCTTAAAAAATCGATTGCATTTTTATGCTATGGTTTTTTTTTTATTATTATGCTGTAATTTATAACTATCTTTTTCATACAAAATCCCACACAGTCTATATCACTACATTTTTTTCTCTATAAATAGTATATCTACATAACACTGCATTTTTTTCTCCATAAATACGCAAATTCAATACTAACTTCTTCTTTGATCGCAATAATTAAGTAAAAAATAAGCATATAATTTTTTTTAACTATAATTTTACAAGAGAATGTAAGATTATGTATAATAACGATTAGTATAATGCTGTATGCTTTTCCTTCAATAATTAAGGGGAAGAACACTTAAAAAAAAGTTACTTGATACAACAGCCGGATTTATATAACTTCTAATACATTCTGGGTATTATGCGACCAAGTGAAAATATTTACATTCTCGAAGATTTGACACCGATTATTTATCGCTGGAATATCACCCAAGGTGAATATATTTAATGATATTCTAGCAATAAATAGTGACTTAATCTGCCAGAAAGATTATAAGTACGATTTTCTGGAACTATGATCGAATGTTATTGACCGACTATAATTATGTCAGTTTATGTGGTCAAAGGTAAGGCTCATATTTTAACTGCATTCTATTTCTTCAGCGATATATTCTACTCAATATTATAACAATTCAATCACTCGCTGTATGACGATTATTTTTTTAACTTTGTTGCTATTGTTGTTAAATGTTTCACCTTCAAACGGAAGTGATTTAATTATGTAGATTTATTAACGGAGGCATTTCACGAACTTCCTGACAACAAAAAATAATCACAAGATAATGAAAGGATAACTAAATTTAACGATTATTATATATGTTTATCGATATCAAAAAATATAACACTGAAAATTATAATATTATACACTTTTTTAAAAATGTATACCAAAAATTTTAAATATAATTCACTATGCTCTTAAAGTCTTTATTTAAAATATAATTCAATTTTTTTTAAATTCACTATGCTCTTAAAGTCTTTATTTCAAATATAAACCAAAAATTTTAAATATAATTCATTATGCTCTTAAAGTATGTATTTTCGAGCTTTTAAAGTCTTTATTCACTTCTTTCTTCATTCTTAATTATATTTTTTAATTGTATTCTCACGATATATTCATGGAGATTTATTAAAAGCGATGAAATGAAAACAATTTTTAATTCTGCCCATCCTATTGTTCTGAAAAGATATAATTTGGACGATAGTTGATATTTATAAAGTCTGTATGTACTACGAATGTTGTCCATATGGAATGAAAATAATAAAACACTTTTTTTTTCATGTGCATTATTTTTTTGACCCGTAATTTTGAATATTCTTTCTAAAATATATTACTTAATTAGAATAAGTCCACGTTTTCATGTGTCTGGGGTATACTTCGATCAGGTAGCGACGGATCAGATTACCGTATTCGTAAATTCTTGTACTGCATTATAATCCACAGTCTTGTTTTTGTAACAGTTGTATATTTATATGTTCATCCTTCTTTTTCAAACTAAAAGCCGAGCTCAATAATTTGCTTACAGTAATATTTGCATAATCTGTATTGAAACAAAACATATCAGAAGTTTGTTCCCGAATTAATCTGCAGATTAATTTGGGAACAAACTTTTGATATATTCGGGACTATGTAGGTCTGAACTTAGAATATTCATTTTTAAGCAGATATCTCTTATTCCTGATGACTAATAATGCAATGAAAGGAATAAGCGTCTTCTTTGCATGGATTATTCGGCGTACTTAACTTTGATAAAGTGCTGTTATTAAATATCATCCAAGTGTACAGAGAAAGAGTACCATATCAGCCGTTTAAGTATTGATCTTTATATTTAAGTAAATTAAGCATATAATACTTTTTATTTGCCTGCGGTTTCTCTTATTTGAAATATTTATTACAAATTCATAATAGACATACGAACTCAATTTTTGTTAGCTACGTTTTGTAGCTTGGTGACAGGTAAACTTTGTGTTTTCTAAATAATCTTCTAAACTATAAAATATAACACTAATTATTCTGGTGTCTTATGTAATTAACAATGACATGGGTTTTTCTGATTACCAGCCTTTAATTATATATTTATAACGCACTGTATTTTGACTTGATACTTAATAACGCCGTATAATTAATTTTAAATAGTTAGTCTTTATTTTTGTGTATATTCTATTCAACTCTGAAACTAACATGAATATTAGTTATGGTTTCTAAAAGAAAAAAAATCAGACATTATGTCGAGCTAAATACTTTTTTGCTTTTTGTCTCGTCAATCAAATTTCCATTAACTTCGAATACCAAAGATTCAAATTTTCTAAAATAAATATTCGTTAAGTACTGTAGACAATAAAACACAAAAGCATCGAAAATATAATTTTATTCACCGCATTTATTACGATATGCATGTGTCCACTACAACCATACTGAGATTTACCGTGATAAAAGGTACATATTTTGAAAGGCTTCTGCCCTCAGTGGAGATGCGGGCGATCACCCTTGACGCGGAGCATCGATCGCGGTTCTCACTAGATGTCGGGATTTATAGTTCTTACTGAGTTCATTGTTATGGGATTGTGAGTTTGTGAAAAATAAGAAGGTAGTCAGCCATGATGAAGGATATGAAAATTATACTGATGGATATAACAATAGGTGAAATATTTTCAAGGCTTATATAATCGGACAATAATATTTTAAAAGGTTTTGAACAAGATACAAGTATTCATTAGTATCTTTGTATATGTTTTTTGTATATTTGGATGTATTTTGTTATTTATTTCTTTGTATCTGTTATCTACTCACATGTGTTTTGTTACGTGCAGGTATATATTTGTAATGTACGGATATATTTTGATATCTATTTGTTTTTATATTCGTATGTCTTTTGTCACGAATTCTCCATGGATGAGTTTTTAATAAATGCATCTTTTGGGATGTTACAGTTTTGGTTTTTGTGGTTTTTCGGTTTATAAGTGTAAACGGCGTTGATTATTTGCTTTTCATTTTCTTGTAATGTATGTCGTGTCGATTTAATTTAATTACACGTAAGTCAATTTATAATGACTTTAAAATTTGAATATCAATCGCACTTTCAACTTTATGAACAAGTATATTTATCTCTCCAATTTGAATAAGTATTTTATACAGTAATTCGTATTGTGTGTAAATTTTGTTTCATTTAGATTCTCGAACAATTTTTAGCATTTTGCTATTAACGTACTACATTTACATATTAATATTTATTTTAATGGCATTACAAAAATGTTGGTTTTTAATCAACAGTTAATCGAAATAAATCTTTGCCATATCTCTACAACCACATAAAGTGTAAATTTTTTCCGCGTTATATTTAACGCTCTCCATAAATGGAACAGCATATGAACCTAATTGACCATAAACAATCTAATTATTTCTAGAGCAGACCTAATTATTCATGGATGATATCGCTGGTGAAGTCACTTAGGGGCCGGCAAACGATTCGTTACCTGACCGCTTCCATAATTAATGGCCGTTATCTGGTGGTTGTCGCTCTATCATTCCTAAACAAGGCCGACATGTTGGTTAGTAGAACGTATACCATTGGATTAATTTATTTAGTTATAATTTGAGTTAGTGACATCTGCAGTAATTCTTTTTTCTCTGTCTAGCTTGGTCTACACACATCTTCATACTCAATTTTAGTAGCCAAAATTGGCCAAGTGTGATGGGTGTACACTAATTTTATAGGTAGTGTAAGTTGCAATATTTACCCATTCATTTAGCTACAAGTAATTCTTCAATACGATCAACTGAAACAGTTCAGTGCCGGGATAATTAACATTTAAATATGGGAATTATTTCATTTCCACTATCACCCGTGACTTTGCTCGTATGAAATTAGAAACTTTTAATACTTATTCTTGATCTATGAATATTACACATGGGCTTAATATCTAAATGGAGATCGGAACCAGTGTTAGCTGTAAGGATCCTCTCAGAACTTGTTGGATATTGGAAGCAAACATTTACCGACATTGTAATGCCATTTATCGGTTAGAAAACATAGTTTTGGATGGAAATGGATTTGAGATGGAAAGTTTACATGGTATTCTGTGGCACAGTCATTACTAATGCATTTTTAGTGATTGGTCTGGTACTTACCAAATTAATAGGTAACAAATAATTTTGCAGATTTTCACTTCTATGTAAATCTGTAGGTTTTGCCTACAGCTTCATTAGCGTGTAAATTTTGATACTTTAGTGAGAAAGACTCCTTCCCGGATTTAGTGCCGCTACTAAGTTTGCCATTTATATTGCTTCATGCTTGCCCAAATTTCTAGACACGATTCATACATACTAACATAGCTGCATAACCTCAACCCTTATACAAATGTTTAAAACGCAAAAATAATTCAGACTAATAAAATCACACCATGACGAAAACCAATTAACTGAGGTGAAATATTTCGAAAATTTTTTAATATTTCGAAAATTCTCTAATTTTATTCACAACTTCATAATTATGTATGTTCCTTAATTCATCTACATTGCTTAGCGGCATACTCCAAATAAAAGATTGACTGTCAGTTCGCTAAGAGCAAGAGACATAACGGGGTCTAAGGAACAGTTAAAGGAATGAAATCAATGGAATTATGAATCTCTGAATATGCAGCCTCAAATGTGTTGAATATTAGCTCATCTTTCAATGAATGCTAAGTATCAGATGATTAGTGAGTTTATTCCCTCATATGTACACGTATACAACAATATTAAGACTACACACATACAAAGACGCATTGCTCCAAATGATATAACGCTGTCGTCAGGATCAAGCCTGAGAGAAGGTCGCGACGGGAAAATGGGATAGAAACCTTGCTAAAGGATAAAATGTGCTCTACCAGTATCATAATATTTGTTATTACTTTAACGAGAGCTAAAAGCGTTAACGTTCTATCATTCTATTAGCGAGGTCAAGATTTATTGTGGCCCTTTTATTTTGACAAAAATTGTCACGGCATATTTTATTGTTTTTGACTGTGAGTGATAAGAATGTAACAAGTAATGCTTTTTTCCATTTGTTTATTTAAAATCTTACTCTTAGTTAGAATAATTTATCCCTTTGGAGCAAACTTTACAACATGGAAATTATCAAGGACGTTTTGAAACAAGTTTAGAATTATTTATATTTTGAAGATCAGCAAGTGCTAATTTCGCGTAAAAACTGCGCGTATGTTGACATGTTTCGTGTAACCGAACACACGTCGTACGTTTTAAAGTTAGTTGAACTGATCCATCGAAAAGTAGAAAACCATAGCACTAGGCGTGTGAAGTTAAAAACCATGTTAGTTATCATAAATACGTCTACCCGTACTGTTCACCGCCACATTTTGGATATAATTTGGATGACTATATACTAGTGAATTAAATTTTAAATGGTGATATATTTTAAGTGAAACATTTTGACGTTTAAGGGTTTAATTTATGATAAGCAAAATATTAATTAAAAGTATGGAATGTATCTCTTGTTTCACCACGCTGTCAATGCTTTTATTTTTTTCAATTGTGAATTTCTTTCTTTTCTTTCTTCTTCACTTCAGGGCTATGAAATAATAAACTTTTATTTCTTCACTTTAGGGCTATTAAATTACGTTCTTGTTAATATATTAAATCTATTGTTACTTCAATATTTTCTGACTTACATCCTAAAATGATATTATCTTAACCCTTTTATTGGTAGCTTAATATAATCCCTATATTTATTCAAATTTGTTTCTTTTATTATTTATTTTAAATATTTTAAAAAAATAAAGTACTTAGAGAACAATGTATAAATATTTTGAAGTGTGATCCTAATTGCAATTGGTTACCAACATGAAACAATACCAATTGCTCTCAACATTTCACAACTAACCGATTTGTGATAAGTGGAAAAGGATACAGATGTGTTTATAAATGTTCAGTTCCTTCGCTAAATTTATATTACCAATGACACATTATATATAATATGCATTCAATATTTTCACGATCGATTTGTAAATTGGTATCGGTAACTATTGTACTGTACATAAAATATATTACAGTTTTGCCAAAATTTTAACCTTAATATGGATATTTGAACAGCATAAATTTATAAACCACAAAAAGATCTATATTAGACAGTGGTTAGAAATCATTTGATAATAAATCATCTTCTTTTCATTTCAAAAACGTTTGAAATAAGAAGTTCAGTCGCCTACTATCAGAGTGGGCAACTGGAGTTAGACATTATTCTATACTTTTAGAACTGGATTTATTACTCTTAATTGTCACTTTGACAAGCAAACCTTCTGTGTAGATTGTTTATAAACCAATAATTTTTATTTCAATAAAATTTTACTTTACATGCTGTTTGCTAATAAATAATTTTCAGGGCACGGGACAGCGAGGGCAGCGCAATATGTACTGACAAGATCGGCTGGATCGATCACATAGAATTTCATGATAATTTTAGTAGTAGAGTCGTATTTACATAAAATAAAATATTTATTCCTGTTCATATAATAAAATTTCCATTCATCTTAATTTCACCTCTTATCTGCGCATTTCATTATCTTTTTTTTTAACTTATGCATATTATCACTATTGCCTGGTAAAGATATCGTATAAGTTAGAATGGTAGACGATGGTTAAATAAAAAAAAATATTTTCTTTATTAGTAAGAGACTGAAATCTTAAAAGTAAATAAATTTTAGAGTGTAATTTATCTTAAATAAGTCCTTGTTTTAAAATCCGAATTATATTTGCGTAAGTGACGAATGTGCAACAGAAGTACGTTTGTCGCTTCTACCAACGGAAAGTGGAAAACGTGAAAGCGGAACATTAAATTTGTTAGGGTCATCAGACCCTATAACGAAAGTGACATGCGATGAGGAACGAAAAATAATGAATAGATAAACCACTGCAAGGATTGCTCGTACAGTATAAATTACCAAGTAAATATATTTGTAACTTCCTGTTATATCACAACGATAAAATTTTACTATACGCATTTTATGCGAGTATATATATTGTTTTATTAATATTGTGCGGCCATTGTTCAATAAATATTAACATAGTAAATATAATTACAAATAATCATAAATATCCTTTTAATATCACAAAATGTAACATTGTTATACGTAGCCTTCAGTTTCAATCAAAGCATGAAACGGAACGTATTTTCTGCATATAGGTCATATGTGGTACTATATTATATAATACAATGCTCGATGACCACTGCCTGTATATTTTGATGCATGAGTTAATTTCTAGTTATAAAAAATAGAATGTAAATACCGAGAATTTTAATTTACACTTTATTTATATGCTAGTTAGAAAACATGACATTTGTAAGTAAAACTCACAATTAACAAAATAGTCTGGCTTATATTATAATTGAATAATCAATTTGTTTCACGTCATTTTTCTACACAAGTAGTTTTTCTTCCATAAATGAACTTACGAAACCTTTACCGCGAAATAAAATATCTTTTTCCAGTCACAATTCATACACGTATATGTATATGTATATATATATATATATATATATATATAAATATATATATAAATATATATATATATATATATATATATATATATATATATATATATATATATATATATATATATATATATATATATATATATATATATATATATATATGCATACCTTGATTTAAGACGTCTTAAATAAATACCATACTGAAATATATACAATACCCATTAAATCAATACCAGCCATATTTTTTTTAATCATATTAATCATTCCGAATTATGTCGATAAAGCTTGGAGGTGGAATTTAATAACAAAAGTTTTGGTCGAATCCTCGTGAACTTATTTTCACTACAAATCATTGTTATTTATGGTAAGTCTCCTTCTAGTAAACGTCAAATATCATACTTAATATAATTTACCCCACTTTTTTGAGATTAAATTTGATGTGGGAATATAATAAATAATACGGTGCCGTAAACAAATAGCGCAACGCAATATGGCCGTAGCGTCACAGCAATATTTGTTCTGATAGTTTATGTTGTGAATACTGCGTTTGAAATTTTTTACTTTAGAATGACCTATTTATTTGAATTGTTTTTATATCGATAAATTTTAAATAAAAAATTATTTTGATATCGATGAATATTAAATAAAAAATTGTTTTTATATCGATGAATATAAATAAAACCGATGCGACTTGTTTGCTAGTATAGCCTAAAGAATGTAGAAAATAAAACAGAGAGAATCAAGAATGTCATCAAAAATAAATTCCCAAAGATATGAAGTTAGTGTTAAGTATATTATGTTTAGTGATATTTACAATTGTATATTTACAAATAATATACGGTTACACTACATGTTGTATGTATCGGTTTTTATTTCTCATAATATTATTCCTCATAAGTCTCAACGGTCTTGACAACGGCTCATCCCGAATTGAATAAACGAACTAAAGGCGTATGAATTATTCAATATTTTGAAAGAATTGTAGTTATCATTCAGTGTAGGAGACGTGTTCCATAATGGTGATTTTTAGACATTTTGTTAATTACATGATAGATATTTCAAACAATTTTTAAAAATTAGTGATTTAGCTCCAATTCTTTCCTTTGAATTTAGTCGTCAATATTTAAATATCCCTAAGTTTTAGAGTAGCAATATTTTCATTCAACACATTGATCGAATATAACAAATAAGGTAAGTATCACTGAGAAAAATCTACTTACGATCTATGGCCTGGATATATATTTTATATACAAAAAACTTTTATTTGTTACCAAAACATTTTGCTTTATTGCAACCAAACAATGAATTGTTATCATTTGGATTTGGTATAGTTCGTGTGGTGGAATAACGAATTTCATATCACATGCAGATTCTTCCACTTAAAATATTAATACTATGAAGTATGTTTGTTGCTCAATAACATAAAAACGGCTAGGTGATTTCCATGAAATCTAAATAGTTGATGATTCATTACTCTTAAATACGTAATGATATGATAAAGTTTATGTTTATCGTATGTTTGACACATATGCTATATTTAAGATCCGGGAAATAGCGTATATCTTTCAGGATTAAATTTAAATGTGTCCAAATTTAGTTCTATGACAGGTCAATAGATGGCACAATGCGTATATGTAATCTGTTGCACATGTAAATTTCATCATCTTATTCAAATTATCACGAGTGACGCCGCGGGTTACTGCTATTAAGCTTGATATTAAATGACCCGGCATTGTATTGTTTTCGAATTACTAAACCTTTATGGTAATTATTTATAAAACCTAAATTTTGTGTGAATATCTATATAAAACCTAAATTAATTATAGTTACTTTTCAGGAAACTGGTAATTACATGTGCATTGCGGGATTGAAGAAGTTCTTGATATTTTGCTACGTAACTTTTTCGCTTGCGTTGACTTGGCAAAATAAACCTGAATACCGTTGGAGAAATGCAATTTCCTAACATTCTAAACTTTATTCACTTGAGAGAGCGAGAGACGAAGCGACGAGCGTTCAGAATGAAATTATGAAAGTTCCTTGGAGAAATTACGAAAACGCATAAAATTTAACCGAGTTTTCCCTCCAAGACGACGCTCGAGAAAGGTGAAGTTTAAATATTTTCATTCAATTTTTTTTTACATAATTTTATTGTCGACCACGTTAAAAAAATATACAAACAGAAAAGTATTTCAGAATGGTACATTTTCATAATCATATCTGAAATTAATTTCGATTAGGTCTTATCACCTCTTTGGTTTTTGTAAGATTGTTTTGGTTATATTTGCTTAGTTTATTTATCTTTCATTATCGTCAAACAAAATTAACGAGGTTGAGTTCCTCGTAATCGGTTAACACAAATACTATTTTGAGAGTTTAAGTTGTAAGTCGAGAGCAAAGTGGGAATGTCTTGCACTGTACATTTGTCACATACCAACTAAACAGCAACCTCACCAACATCTTCCCCGCCATCATATTTGTTCCCAAACTACATTTAGTATAAGTACTTATTTTTGTAGCAACGCCATAATTCATTTATAAATTCATATAACATATAAGTTAAACATATACCCATTCTTGACTCAATAGCTGTTCTTGTATTATCATTGTCCTTTAAAAATTATAAGCATATAACAAATGTTTGTATGGGGATTCATGTCCCCTATTTTTTCAGAAAATTTAAATATACTTTAGTAATAAATATGCTTAAATTTATAAAATTATTTTCAATAGGTGGTTAATCAAATTCAATGTTAATATAAAGACTGGAAAATATTCTTCCCGATGAACGACCTCGTAAAAGAAATTAAAAAGAAAAAAATTTCTCATATCTAGATTTGACACAATCATTAAAAATATAAGATCATAAATTTGCTCTGTTTTTGAACACATGGTCACACGATTTGCAGAACGATTTAGTTAAAAAGTAACCACAATTTTAATGAAAGTGGCTAAACTTGTCCTCAAAATGCTCTAAACCCTTTCTTGACTCTGAATGAATGTGGCAGTACGGGCATTGGGATACCATTCACTTTCTCTTTGCACAGACTCAATCCAAAGTTTCTTCGTTCTGAAATTCTTTGGAAAGCTGGAACCAAATCGAATTATAATTATGATGCAAAAGCTGTTTGCTTATTATGGTCATAGAAAATTAGTTCTTTTTAAAATTTGTTTATATATACACACACACATATATATATATATATATATATATATATATATATATATATATATATATATGTTTATGTAATTCTCACAAGAGCACAGATTATCGATAAACAAGCAACCATTTCTAAATTTTTCATCATCAGGTAAAAAAAATATGAAAATAGTCGCCGATTTCGCCGAATATGTTCATTCAAAACTTAATGGAACTGATGTTAGAAAATATATTTATATATGAAATGTTGCACCATTACTTTTCACTTTTATGTTCAAGGAGTAATTTTTGCACCATTTCACAGCACACAGCGAAGCTTTGCTACTTTACAGGAATTCAAATATCGGAGTTCTCTAAAGGATATCTGTCATACAAAAACTGGTAGGCAGCATGACAACTGTGTTTATTTTAAAGGCAGATTCAGTTGTGCAGCCGAACCGATACTAGCCTTTTATTGTCACCTATATTATATGAATCTGAAAGAAAATCCCACAATTAATCCATTTCAGTCTTAATACGCTAAATAAGATTTTGATTTTGATTTTTCAGGTTGTTCAGGAAAAATCGTATTTAAATGAACTAAATAACATCCTAGATTGTTCAAGTTTTCTTGTATATACCTAAATACGTAGCTCTAAAATAAATGTATCTATAAATTACTCAAGGGGTTCTGTGAATGAAACGGAATATAAATATATTATGTGTGTGAAACGTGTTTTTGTATGAAATTTTATTTTCTATGTTGGAAATTATAATTTTGACAACGATTTTTTCAGAAACATTACAGATCCTTAACATTTTCTGCTAACTTTCCAGTCCTTGATATTTTCTTCCAACCTTCCCCTCAATATTTCCTACTACAATGATTCCTCTATAAATATCCTTCGTAATGAGAATTTTGCTCATAATTAACAAGGTTTTCATTAAGTTTCTTTAAAGAAAGCATATAGTATCATTCATATCTGAACCACCTGGATGATTTTCCGGCCGCTATTGTAATTTTGTGAGTAAAATTTACTTACCGGTCAAAAAAATTCAAAATCTAAAGGTTAGAAGCAGTGGGTGCAGAGAGGTGGTAAGCGTCGACTAATGATACCTTCACAACATGGTAATTCAATCGTATCAATGTTCTTGGTATATAATTAAAATTAGCAATAATTATTTTTCTTTGTAGGCTTTAACATAGATATAAAAAACCGTAATCACTCTGTTAAAATATATTGTTGCATACATCCAGTCGTGTAAAAACCGTAATACGGTATATGCTACTGCACCCTCCAATTATTTACTATACATGCGAATACGAGGAAAGACCAACTGCGATGGTACATATATGAAATTAAAAATATTTTATTACTTCATTTGCCCCCTTAAAATTTTCTATATGAATATTTTTAAGGGTTAACTTGTATATTTTTAAGTATTAACTTGAAACGTATGCGAATTAGTATAATTTATTACTGAGATAAATTTATATAAGAATTTAATAAGTCTTTGTAAAACGATTTCCGGGAAAAACGTTTGTAATAGATGAACAGAAGGACAGAAACAAGTTATTTATTATTTTTTACGGAAACCTGAAAATAAGATAAAAAAGATTTTACGTTGAGAAAAAATTGGAAAAATCAATTTAGGAGACTGTAAACGCTATTAATATTTTTTTGATATGTAGCAAAATATTTAAAAACACGTTTGGGATACTTCCGCATACAATCAAAGCGGGGTTAACTATTTTATTTGTATACCCCATTGCATGGAGTAACATTGGATAGGTATTTAAAGAAAAATAAATCTCGTTCACTGTTTATTATCTATTGGAACCGTTCACAAAATATTAAACGTCAAAATAATTTATGAAAGTTTTCTTCCGTAATATAATAAATATTTCTGAAGCAAGCCTACCGGGAAATGTTATTTGAGAAGAAATTTTTATGTTTACGTAAAAAAATTAAAATTTTAGCTTGCGATTTTGCAGCATTTAAAGTAAAATTACCAAAGGGAAAAAGAGTCATGTTTAGTTAATGGGGTTTTTTGTTTTGATTAAACCTTGAAATTATTTTACGATTCGTACTGTTGTTAAAAGTATGTACATATATCACTGACTTTTGATCCAGTTTTGCTCCCGTGGGAGTTGAAGTTTAGCGGATAAAGAAAAATACATAAATTTTAATAAAAAACTTTCACGCTTCCTTGCTTCCTTTTTTTTATTTTCAGTCAAATATTATTTTAATATGCAGCAATTTAACGCAAGACCAATTGAAATTGAAACGTCATGACTGCAATGAAGCAGTTACGGTAATTCCTTATTTAGATACTCGCCAAGTACAGACGAATGGACACGAATAGAAGTATGTAAACAACTTAATCGGGTTAATGCGGTACTCGCTACGAATATATAAACGGTCATATTGGTGCACGAATTATTCGGCTAGTTGTTCGGCTAATTGTTCGCCTATAATCTAAATGAGCCATATTAAGCATGCATTGCGTAGATACCTGCCCGTATAAGTGAGTTGTGCGAAAACTTAAGGCATACTGCAAAAATATTTATGCAGTTCTGTAATCTAAACATGTAAATTAATATAACAATAAAACTTTAGCTATAAATAGCTTACAGGAAATTGAAAACGGTATTAATGTATGTATGTGTATGTTTATATATAAATATATGTATGTATGTATGTGTGTATATATATATATATACATATATATATATATATATATATATATATATATATATATATTCATGATAAACCATCATACGTTGATCGTAATATCGAAAAAAGTAAACAAAGGCTATATATATAAATATATTTTCAACCATAACTAGTAAGGACATTTACTCTTACACTACATCAAATAATATGAAATAAGTGAATTTGTAGTTACGGCTAAACCTTGTACAGCAACTATGTTTGACGGCGTATAATTAGATTAAGAAGCAAAGAATGCTAAGTATTTATTGGAAGCGAAATTTAAATAGATTTAAAAAGGATACATCAAACAATATTTAATATTTTTTTTTTCGAAAATATAAAGTAAGTTATAAACAGGAAATGATGGTCGTAGTTTTAAATACGTTTACAAAATAGCCCTCCATTATTTTTCATAACACTTTTTAAACAAATATGGCCATTATTTTAAATATATTTGGCGTTAAATTTGTAGAAACGACGTTTGTAGACGGTTGTAGAAATTACGTAGTATATTTGCTAACAGCCCATTCTATTTGCTAACAGCTCTTTCTAATTCCTTTATATTTGCTAACAGCCCACCTGAAAATATAATGCAACGAAACCTAGGTCGCGGTAAAGAACTTAAATAAAGTAGAAATAATACTACATCATGTAGTATCATTTAATTTTGAACTAAGGCCCTGTTGTCTGACGACTGTCCTGGCATAGATTCTTGGCCATGCTCGTATTATTCGTTATTTACTAAATGTTTCCTATAATTTTCAAATAAGCCTCTACAAACCCAGTTGTTTCGAAAAAAAAGGTGGAGAAGGACGGGGTTTCGGGGGAAGTGGTATGGTTTTTTTTTGCATATTTCTTATAATATCTCAAATATATAGTTTAATATTAAGAATAAAAAAATTGTTAATTGCGAGCTGGAAAAATATAGACAGGTAGGCAGACACGCGAGTCATATTACAAGGGTTCAGCTTTTCCTTTTAACGCACAGAACCCTAAAACTTAAGCAAATTATGATGTTTCTAGTATTCATCCGTTTCTACTAGTTCCTCTAATTATATATTCGAACACCATGGTTCCTTCTTTAGGTGCATGGCGTCATCAATATGTTATTTATTTACTGAACTTACAAATCGTAACCTCAATTACAATGTCTTTATTACCGGCTAATATAACCAGCGGGGAATACCTCTCAGTGGACTCGTTCCTGATTTCTTTAACAGGTGCACGGTATCATTCATATGGAAACTTGGGGAGGGGGCTCAGTTTATGGCCTTCTGGGATTCATAAAATGAGACCACTCACGATATCTCTAGCGTTTGCAATTCCCTAGTACTTTTTTAGTAAGCACCCTCCGACATCAGTCAAGTTTAAACTAATTGTTGAGATTAGATAAGCCCAATCGTGGCGTTTCCAATTATAACCGTTAACGGGTTCCTCTAATAACTCCTTTTATTCAAGGCTCCGTTATAAAATTTGAGACAACAAAATATCATCAGAATTGCGTACATGTGCAGTTTCTAGCCATTGAAATGAGTAAAATTTATATTTTTAAAAAATGATATTAAAAAATGGCAATTATTAAATAAAAATATATGTCTGTGGGAACCACAAATCGTCGTAAGCACTCGCGGATCTCAAATGTACCTACGCACATTGATGAGTCATGTTATTCGCTTATGATATTTTTCATAAACCAATCAGAGGTTTGCTGCTCTGTAATTCGTCTATTTGAAATTGATAAACATTTGCTAAAGAGTAAAATGCATAAAATAGGATAAAGAGCGACATAACAGAATATAAAACGGCCTCGGCAAATGTTGAAGACATTGATCAAGAAAATATGAAATTTAAGGCATTTGACCAACATCTACTATCCTTCATCAACATTTGGCAAGCGAGCAACATTTGACTGGCGTACAGTCGCGATTGATCAACATTTGACGGGAAAAAAAAAAGAAAAAAAAAAAAAAGAATATATATATATATATATATATACATACTCGATATATAGACAGGCGGAATGGTAAATTGTGATAAAAACGTTTGAGCAACTCTCTTGTTAATGCCAAATTTTCAAACCTTTTTTACATATATATGTTACCGTTACTAGAAACGTTCACATTTCGCTTTAAATTGAATACATTTATGTTGTGAAATACAAGCCGTCAATAATGGTTTTTTTTTTTTTTTTTGATAGGCCTAATTCCATTATAATCTGCCGAATCCTCGCTAAAGCCACACCGAATCAATCTAACCTACCCTTCGCACTACCGATAATACTGAAGCCACTAAAAGCGCGTTAAGCGAGACGTTTACATGATGCTCCCCAACTATATTGAATGAGTTTAACCGACTATTAATAACAAATTGATATTGATACGACATCGACATCAACTGGAGGCATAATTCGCAGGAGGAGCATTTATATCTGCCTAGCAAGGTCTGCATCTGCGTCCTTTGTCCCTGAAGTAGGGTTGGCGCAATTTAAGTAATTATATAGTTCTTTAATACTTGACATTAAAATACTTGATGAGAAAATGGATGATGACAAATTTACTTTCTTTCATAATTTACAAATAGCTGATACCTGGTTTTACCTGTGCTGAACTCGCATCCACGTATGTACTCTATTAGATATTTTTTTCTAATATATCTCTGGAGTCTATGTTATTGGTGCACTTTTATGGAAGAATTAATTGTAATCTGTACTTGCTACCAAATTTCGCATGTGTACGTTACTTGCATCTGTAGGAAATAATATCAAGAAAAATACATTTGAATGTTTTTTAGTCAATTACGAGTAAATGGCTGAATATGTTTTCATGAAACTTGGCACATACATAGTTCGTGGTTAGCACTAAACTATAAAATACTACTAATCCCCCAAAATAGCTAAATTGAAGTCGAATGAAACTCGAAGTTGTTTTGTAAATACAAAAAATTAGTTTTGTAATATGTCAGTTAATTTCATAACATATACCTATATCGTATTGTGATAGTCTCCTTTCAAGAAATCGAGCGTCTTAATTAAAAGTAGAAATGAACGAAAGGACGAAGCTGCGAGGAAAAACCTACTTTTATATAATTTTCACATACAATTTCATCTAATGGTATTTAATTTCAGACATTTTTAGTAATAATTGATATTATTATCAATATGTTACAGAAGATTACAATAAAATAAATAAGTAAATTAAACCATAATTACAATTTTCATTACAAGTAAAAAAATGTTTAAATATGTAGACAATTTTGACGATAACCGAAGAGACAAAATTTTATAAGGACTTGACGTTGAAGTAAAGTTTGTTATAACGCTGCGTAACCGTAATATATGTTTATATATATATATATATATATATATATATGTGTGTGTATATATATACATATGTATATATATATATATATACATTTAGGAATTAAGTTAAGGAGAAGTAAAAGGAAAAAATATTTGTATGTTTACGATTTGTTTTCGTGGATATATAAAAAAATGTGGTGACGACTATATTATTTGAATGCTTTCCCAAATTATTAAAAATCTCACATTTCATTTACACACCCTTTTACATATATTGACTACAATATATATACATAAATACGTATATATGTATATATATATATATATACATATATATATATATATATATATATATATATATGTATATATATATATATATATATATATATATATATATATATATATATAATGATTATTTGCATTCCAAAAGCCCGCTGATTATTGAGGACAAATCACTGACAATCACGACTTTTATATGCGCCACGCGTTATGCTAGACCGTTAGCTAGCTCATTGCAAGTCACGCCCTTTTCACGTAGCCCACAGCTGTAATTGACGACACTGCTTGTGGAAAGAGTTAATATTCCGGTCTTGAAACGTTTGTTGGGAGCTGGAGCGGATGGGTTCTATTCATAAAGCAGAAGTATCCATTCATTAGGCGGAAGTAACTTAAAGTCATATAACGTTTAGTACTTTGTACGCTTTGATCATCTCTAAAATATTGAATATATTTGGCGTTAATTTTGTAGGAATTCATTGTAGAAATAAAACTACACCACGTAATTTCATTTAATTGTGCATCTCTAAAATAGTTTTTATTTTTTTGAAGCCATGTATCTTTGTACCAGCGATTGAAAATAAATCGCATCGTAAAATTTGTTTTGGTCCTTAGCGGGATTATTTAATTGTGTCTCGACAATTGGAATTAAATCATTAGTATTTGGCCACCTAGAAATACTGGGTCGTGTGGAATTCTTTTGTTAGTGTTAAAGAGCATTCTTTGAATATATCTTTTTTTTATTGCATATAATTGTAATTGTGATTGTACCTATAAAATAAAAACAAAATCTGACAGAATACTTAAAAAAATGTCGATTATAATAATAAATATAAAAAGATGCTTAAATTTTCAAATACTGGAAATTAAATCATAAAACATGGAATTTAGAGTAATATTGAAGAAATAAAAAAGGGATATGCCCAAAAAAATAATCATTCTCACTAAGCACAACTACTAAGACTTTTTTACCTGTTCAAATTATACATGCTGTTGTAGATGCACTTAACTTGCCTACCAAACGGCGGCGGCTGCAGATTGTATAGCGCAGAGATAAATATCAAATAATAGAAATTAAGATAATGCCAATTAACAGCAACCCAGTGTTCAGTAAATAATGGCTGTAATCCGGGTATCACAAGCGCAGTGCCTCGGTTTGAGCGGTGGAACCATCACCCTGTACAACCTTCGGCGGCGAAATGGCAAGCCTACAGCCCTACGCATGGCAATGCTTCGGTTTGAGTGCGGAGTCATCACCCACCGTGGCGCACGGGGTATTCCGGGGCATGCGTTGTCTCGGTCGGTGATCATCCATCTCTGCCGCAGTGCACTGCCTTAAGTTGTGTATATTGCCTTCTCCAGTTTTGGCCACACTTGTGGTGTGTAAAAGAGCGTGTCGGAATCAACAAAAGCATTCAGTATTCACTATCTGTACTTACATCATATTACTTCGCGTTCTACACAATATAAAATTCGCAATGTACATTATTGAAGCAGTTACTTAAAAGAGTTTGTACTCATAAGTCTAATGAAATTGCAGAAAATATAAGGTTGTAATGGACAGACGAACGAATGGAAGAAAATAACAAAATTACGGGTATTCAATTGTGGGACTATAACTCTTCTAGGTATTAATTGTATGTATCTCTATACTCATGGATTTAACTCAAGAACTGCTTGAAATATTTTACTAAAATAAGTTCCTGTAAGTAGTGCGACTAAAACAAGCCTAACAAGCCTATTCCTGACGCTAAGAGATAAAAGACCAAATGAAAATTTAATAAGGACTTGACACGGAAGTAAAGTTTGTTATAACGCTGCGTAACCGTAATATATATATATATATATATATATATATATATATATATATATATATATATATATATATATTAATATTTATTTACAACGTTTCTTACAATATTTGCTACATACAATTTTTTATATTGAAATTTTTATCTTCTAAACTATAATAATACTCGTGTATACTAATAATTTGTATATGATACATTTCTTGCGTAAAGAAGTTTCTTTTTTTGCATGAATGTTCCAATATTATTTGATTTTATAATTTTTAGTAATGTCCTTTTACTTATTAAACTGTATAATATAAAATAATGTTCAATTAATATTTTTCAAACTATAGTGAAGAAGCCTACGCAGTTTGCAGGAAAAATATAACCATAATTCTGGAAATATAGTTTTTACGACTTTCACCATGATATACATATTTTCACTACTTATTTACTTGAGGAACTATTAGATATTGACCTCAGTAGGAAATACGGATAATTTTAAAAAAGGTACAGAAATCTCGATGTACGAGTCAAATTCACCACCGGCTGATTTTATACCAAGCTGTTAAGAAAAGACGAGGTCAAGAGAAGAATTTGATTATATTTTTCTTTTTGTGTAAGTTTACCTTGTACCTCCGGCATTTATTAACTGATTCAGATGATTTTATTTCTTGTTTGGAAAGTGTAATCCTAGTTTAGCACCATGCATTTGGTTTAAATATTTGAATTTAAATTATACGTACAACATAGAGTTCTTCAACACTGAAACAAGATTAATAAAAAACAGATGCACGAATGTGTTTGGATGAAAAAGTCTAGTTTAAATCTAATACGTAAATTACGACTAATGGTGACATACATCAGTCCAATTTGTTGTTTAGCAAAATTAATGAATATACCTATGTGTGTGACGGTTTCCATATAAGAATAGTTTGTATTTATATGTCGATTACCATAGATGATGAAATAAATTTGCTCTTGAGCAAAATGAGTGCATATATTATTTGTGACAGTCTTCATATTGTGACTCAGATTTAATTCATAAATATAAATGTTTTTTTAATATTTGCTTGATGTAATATACTTAGGGTTCGGTACATTAATAGAATTCACTTTGGCTTACTTAACGTTTGCTTATACGTTAAGTAAGCCGAAGTAAATTCGATTAATTGATATAATAAAATATTCTTGAATTGTCTACTACATTTCTATATACATCTGGAAGTTGTGGTTAAAAACCTTTTAACCAACAAAATGTTACTTCCATGTTATGTCCGTTAGAAGAAAAACAATTAGGAAATTCAGCCGATGTTAAGATAACTAGCAAAATTTTTAACATATTATAATAATATTACACTGTTTTAAGTTACATTTATTGAAGTTACACTTCTTTAGGCGCGTTATGAAAAAATGATGAGAGTGAAATTTTAAGATTCGTCACACAAAAGTTACAGTATGAAGTTGCAGCGGTTGCAGTCTCGAAACAAAAGCTATTGGCAACATAGTCGCCTCTGTTCACTGTTTTTATATTCATAGTTTCCACATGTTTCTAGTGTCTACATTCACACACGTGTTTTAGTTTCATATAAGTGCGATTTATATATGTGCTGATAAATTATATTCAGTAGTGATTTAAATTCAATATTTTGATTAATATATTTACTATTCGTAAACATTAGTGAAAAAATTGTGTTTATGGACTTTTTCAAGTGCTCCAATATAATTGAGGTTATCTATCCGTATGTATTATTTAAAGATGCCAAAGAAGTATGACTTCTCACGCGCGTACATAAGTACACGCACCCTTGTTTTATTTGTTTGCGTACTTTAACGTACAATATATATATATATATATATATATATATATATATATATATATATATATATATATATATATATATATATATATATATATATATATAAATTTTCTTGTTACGGGCAATCAATCATAACACCAGTTCAGCCCCGTGTGATGTGCGACCGGGAATCAAACCCGGGTTCCTGGGGTGCACCGTGTCATCAAAGACCGTTTGCCTTGTGATCAATTTAACACACCGCGTCAACAAATAGACATAATTTTCGCTATTTTATGTAGTCAATTGTTTAAGGCTAACTTTTCCCGCACAAGGCGTACATCATATGAAGCATGTCGCAAATGCTTAATTGTATTTTTGAATGGAAAATTTTTAAAAAATTCCTAACTCGGCGGAGCGACACAGATTTTGGTTTTGAAGATTTTACCGGACGTCATAAAATAGATTTGCAATTACTCAATAACTATTAGGCTTTAACAATAATCATCAAGTTAACATTTAGCAGTACAAGTTCGAGGTGGAGACGTCAATTACAAACGCGATGCGTAAAATTCTATTGTAATAAACATTTTGTAAATGCCTGCGGCACATAACATAGTTCAAGTAATATCGATACGAGGTTCCAGTAATTTAATAGAACATCGATGTCTCGGAGCAACCTGCGGCACGTAATAGCTCCGTAACGTAATGTATGGTGACTTCGAGCTAAATGTATGAATCGATAGGTCGCGTGGACTTCTTAAAAATATGTGGACAAGAATGATATAATCGAGGCCATGTTGTATCGTACACAATTTTTTTGTGGTTTCTTATTTATTTTCAAGTTTCTTACTTAAATAAATAATTTGTTTTCTTTAATGATGATGAATGACAAGTTCTTTTTGCTGTGTTAGTTATTTAGTGGGTAATTAATATGACTAAACGTGCTTTATTGCTCTGTGTGCGGTGCATAATTATGATCTTCAATTTTTTTTAGGAAATGTAGAAATCATTGTAACAACATATTATAGAGGTAAAACATATTTGTATTAAAAGTGAAATTGTTCCATTTTATGAGATAGGCGATCTTCCATTCTATGAGATAGGCGATCTTCCTTTAAATTCGTCGGTAAAGTGTAATCATTTGTTGCCTTCGTCACAAAAAATTAATTAACTTTATTATTTTCGGCGATATTCTTGTAAGTTAAAAATATCAATTTAATCTTCACGTTATATCAAATTAAAATTTAAAAAAAATGGTTTAAAAGGGTCGGCGTGGTCAATTTATTATCGTCTAAATAATTGGACAGGGAGCAAAATAGTAAAAGAACCTAGGGTCAAGAAAGTATAGTGGATGAGAAAGCAGAGGTTATCCTAGTGAAAGGATGTGGAAATTTGGAAATCTAAAAATGTCCTTTTTGGAATCTCTGCCATTGCCCTATTACTATTGCCCTATCATAGAAAAGTTCACATTCATCCATAGTTGTGTATATATTGCCTGTTGCTTCATTAATTTTAACAGAAAATTGAATTCCGCCCCATTTGCCTACCCTACCAGAGAAGTTCGAAAATGTTGTGCGATATTCCCGAAATCGGTGGAATGAAGTGGTCGGTTGAAAAAATATTTATTTTAAGTTTAAATATCTAAAACATTATATATTATTTATAATAAATAATATATAATGTTTTACTATTGGTAGTCATAGAGACATATTTTTGTAAAATAAATTGTATAATTGTTATCGTTAATAGAGATATTTTTTCGTTAATTGCAAATATGTATAAAAATATTGTCACAATTTTTTTTCAAGTAGAATATTTTATTCCAAGAGGTGGAAGTAGGGCTATTTGAGTTTTTAATATAATAACACCATAGTTGAGTAAGCCGTACAATTATTATGAAATTTATGAAAACGATTATTTAATTACACAAAAACAGTCGCCATCGCCGGAAAAGTTGCAGATAAATCTAATGATTTTGTATGATTTAATGTTACCTAAATCTTGACCCCTAGTTATATGTTTTTCAATATGTATATTTTATTTTCCTGCAACTGACAGTGGTAAAATTTGATACAAAAACGTTTCGATGCAAAAATTAAACATATAAACTTAAATAAAAAAAATATGTATCAAAGCGATAATAGAAATACTTTTGCTAAAATGTTTGTGCCGTAAATTTACACCTGTATTTTATAAGGTTAAATTAACGTAAAACGGGATGGGTGTCGGGTCCTTATCTCGTACGTATGTCCCACTTTCACCGGTCTCGTATAATAGCTCAGGAAAGAGAGTACGTCTTCAGCGTCTAATGTGGTTACTAATGACAGAAGGGGCTGTCTTTTGCAGTCGCGTACTCTTGTACTTAAGATATAAATAATGCACACGCATATTATATTAGGGAAACCTTATTGCAGTTGCAAAATTTTGATGGTTAAGATGAACAAACGGTCGTAACAGGAAACAATGCTCCAAGTGCGTATTTGGTGGTTCCGTAGCTATAAATAACTGTACACTTGAATTTAGAATGCGAGTTCAAATCCCATTCAGGCAAGATGAAAATGTTAATTACAACATATATTATTGATTATACTATTACTTTAGTTTCCTCGTGTCGTTTCGTCTGCGTCTTTAATAGAAATCATTGAAATAAGAAAAAATAAAATAAACAAAAATTAATATAAAATAAATAAAAAAAAGGTAAATCATTGAAATAAGAAAATATGTAATTGTAGTACGTCTTGATCGCCATTCTTTTTGAGATATGAAAGAAGTATTTCTTTTTCTAGGATTATTTTTTTGGAGTTAGCTATGTCGCTAAGAAGGAGATATTATTATGCGGAATATTTAAATATGTAAAGTAATATAGGAAACAAACTTTCAGAAATTCCTACAAAAGATGCATTTATATTAGACCAGTAAGTCGCAACTGAGAAACGTGTTTAAATAAGAATTGTTAAATTATAATTAGTACGTTTATGCAGATGTTCTTGTTCTTATGTTATGTAAATGTAGTTTATATTTCTATGGTGCTTTAAAGAAATATATGCTGGGGTTGAGAACAAAATACATTCTTCTTAGCCTATAATAAAATATGAAGATTAGAAAAGGAAATAACAATTGCATTTTTAATAAAAATATTTTATATAATATTCCACGTAATAAAACGTAAATATCGTGAAAGTAAATATATTCACTGGTTGATTCCTTGTGAAGTGTCAGTGATCATTTCCTATTTTTTTTCTTAAATTAATCTACGTTTAATTTTGAATTGTGTTTTTCGCAAAAACGTTTTCAATTTATATAAATTTTACATTCTCGTTTCTTAACATGACACTTTTAAGTTCTTTGTTATTAGTGAGATAATATTTAACCGGCCGTGTAAGATAGTTTTGCTCCTAGTTAAGAAAATACGGCCTGGTAGCTAAGATTATGTTGCTTTTTTCTTTATAATGTTAATAAAAATACGTTATTTTTTTAAAAATTTTAATTCAAAGTGTTAAATTTTGGATTGCTCTTAAGTCTCCTTCTTTCTCCTGGTTACGGATCCATATCTTATTTGGAGTCAGTCCACTTCTTAGATTTTCTCCGCAACAGTCGGTCATTTCTTGTAATTGACTGCAAGTCTATACTTTTAATATCTTTATAGTGGCTGTGTATTGCATCTCTCGTTCCCATTCCGCTGGTGAATCCGCATTAGTTAGGGGAAACATTGATAATTTTGTATAATCGGTTTGCGAGGATGATTTCCCAATTGTTTAGTGTAGGTACCGTCAGTTTAATACTGCTGCAATTTTCCACATTCCCTTTGTCTTTAACAGAACGAGCACTTTCCCTTGGTCATAATTATTGATGAAGTTTGTATGCCAGGCCTCTTCGATACTCCCAGCTCCTTTCCGCACATTCTTTGGTATCTCGTCAGACCTTCTCATTCTTTATTTTGAATAAAGTTTGGGTTTAGTAGTCATGTGGAAACTCCTCATTTAGTAGTTCTTGGCAGTATTCCTGACAACTTTCGTTCACATCCTCGTTCTGGGCTAGTTTACCAGATATAACTTATGGATACTTGCTCCGATTTATGTCTTTTGTATGATTCTGAAGTATTTTTATAAGTTTATATATCTCATTATCTGATTACACCGTGTTTAAGCTCTCGTAGAAGGAAAGTCTGCTTTTCGCTCTTGCAGTGCTACACAGGACTGCAGTTAAACTCTTACATGTTATATATTTATTTAATAACTCAAATGTTGATATTCCTAAGGGTTTAGGCTTTACATTATATTTAATATTATTTTGGCAACTAATAAACTCACAAATGTGTTGCAGTGTTTTATGAATAAACATTTTCGAACATTTATTTTTGGACATATAAAAAGCGCGACGTGTGATCTTGGATTCAGTTAACTACCAAGCCTCGGCGAGTAATAAATAAACCCAATATAGAAAATTCAAGAAGAGGATAGAAACGAGATGAGATGAACGAGATGAGCGAATATACACAATTATGATTAAATAGGTACTTTCCTATGACATGCCAAACTTTGGCCCCAAAACATTCGAAGGAGGAATTTTTATCTCTCTAACAATATTTATCCAGGTCCACTTTCCGAAAAGTTAAAAAGCGTTATTGAGATCGACTTCGGATTAAATTGCCATTAACGGAAAGATCTTTTCTCATTTCATCATAGTACTATAGAAAAAACAACTTCATGATTAATAGAAGGACTGAGAACTGTTTGGCTAACACACGAGGCGACACTTATAAATTAAGGTGGCGGTTTTAGTTACCAACCGTATAATACTCGTCTAGAAACTTGTTTTCTTATGTTGTTTTGAGTCTTATTTGGGCCACATTTTGTAAAGCGTAAACTAAAATAACTCACATTACAAAACTAGGCTTAATTCCAATGTGCTTATAGTGTTTCCAAGTTTTACATGAATCAAATAACCCATTCCGGCGTCTATTTTTGAAAGGAAAAAATAAAGTTTTCATTTTTCTGTCGCATTATATTTAAGATTATATACATGTTTATTTTTTGGAAAATAAATTTAATTAAGTTTATTAATAACGTGATTTTAATAAATTATAAATATACTCGACTACTTTATATTTCGAAAAAACTATACAAATCGTTCTGCAATTACTAAGATTCAGCCAAAGTGAGAATTTATAACATTTTATTACAGTAGAAAGTGAGCCAATATCATCTAAGTTTCGATTTTGTCCGATTAACTTTTGACCATGTGGTAAATACGCTTTTAGGGTTTATACAATTTCAAAAATTGTTTGTTTATAGATTTTTATAATACTGGAACCATAATAAGATCACTAATTTTTTTATTTGTCTGTCACAAAGTTTTTTAGAAAAACCTTTTGTATTAGAAATTTGGCTAAGTGATATATCATATATTTTGCAGTAGCTAATATAAAATGATCGATGTGACAATCATTTAGGGAGTGGAGGATTTTTAATTTTTGGAAATACAATCGTATAGTCAGTTACAAGGGATCCAACAAATTTTCAAAATTTAAATGGAGTACCCTTAGGGACATTAACCAAAATGTCCAAGAGAACTGGACTAAAATCATGAAGAAAAGAACGTTGGCATAATCTGACGAAAAAATAGAGGAAAACTATGGCATTTAAATTATATCTCACGGATTTTAGACCTTCACAATTTTTTCACACCTGTAAAAAGAAAAATATTTCTCAATAATTTAATAGAAATCCTATATATTCTTTGATATTAAAATTGTCTAAATGTGTGCAAGCTCTACGCGTTTTTTTAATTTAATGTATAAAGTTAATGAGAAAAATAGTTGTTAAAATATCCTATGTAAAGCAAATTTTTAAAACATCCTTAAGTAAAAATGGATACTCTTACATTTGATTTTTTATTTGACACGTTCTTGCTAAACAAATATTTCAATTGCATTTTATTGTTAATATAAGAATAATGAAATAAATAAAAACTTAATATAAATCTTTACCTACTATGTATATTGTGACCAATTATACTGTGTAAAATTACATACTAATTGTGAAACAATATTATAATATACTAAGTAAGTAATAATTTACACTATATGCAATGAAACTATTGAATGAAGCAGCAAAACGTCTAACCAGTTTGTAACCAATACGAACATCTCCCCGCTCAAACTCGTTAAGTATATAATAGTCTTTTAACCTTCCACCTACACCGAGAAGGTTTATTATCTTATGAGAGGAACGAAGGAGTGTTTAAATGACTCAAAATAATATATATATATATATATATGTGTGTGTGTGTGTGTGTGTGTATGTTTATATACATATATAAATTGTGAGTCCTATTTATGAAGTTATAACAAATGCTTTTATTATTTCAGACTCGAAAGTCGAAGAAATTAATACGTTTCCACGTATTAATTTCACTTTTTTTTATTATGATATAATTTTCTTTTTTAAAAAAGGTCCATAATCGTATATAACAGATAAATTATCAATCGAACTCAAGATGAGCAATATAATATCTTATTTTTAGCCTATTTTACTACAAAAATATAATGTTGCAAATGTTTTCGTTAACAACGTCAAGTATTCGCATAAATTATTGTTATTTTAAAGACTTAGAAATAAGTCTATCAGACGTAACACGAATGTGAAACTAACACTTTTTTAAAATTGTGTATCCATGGGGATCCGAATGGAACTGTGCTGCTGTGGCTAGGTGGTCTGTTTTTTTTAAGTTATTAGACGCTTCTAACTTCTAAACGAAATAAGATAGAAACAATAAATTCACTTATTACATGCATAGTTTCTTGGCTCATAATTGAAAATGGTGTTTAAGATTACCTCAAATCTTGTTTAACTCGAACACCGATCTCTTTTTTATTTTTTTTTCACTGAAGAATAAGAGTAGGATAACCCTTTAAATTTTCCATTCTTGACTAAATTTTATCACCAGGTTCATTTCAAAACACTTTTATGTGGGGAACTCTAATTTGGTTCTAATATTTCTTATATAATTTATTTAATGTGGTTATTATGGAGGTTTCTTTTGTAATAATGAAACCGTGAAATGTAATTACGCTAGAGAAAATGTTTCAAATAAAAAGTATTTTTATTTTTTCGTTTTAAATGCCCAAATTAAAATAACAAAATGACACATTATTTCCTTTACATATTTTTGAGAGAAAGCGGTAAAAAATCTTGCTATGTAATTTAATCAATACTTGTGTACTAGCTATAAAATTTTCAGCTTGTTTTATTACTTTTTCTAGAGAGGTCAATACGTGCATCTGTGTATCGTTTTATATTTGAATAAATTGTTTTATTTTGTACTTCCCTTTTTTTTATTCCTCTTTTAACTTTATTTTTAAACAAAATGTAATTTTTCAAAATTTAAAAGAGGAAAAAAGGTTCTCTCAAAATAGTTTTGCGTCCACAAATTCCAGCTTCCTAAGTTAATTTTTTTATGTTTGCGAAGGTTGGGACAGATGAATTCTGACACGAGAATACGAGTGTCCCATTTTCAATTTTAGTTTGGAGAATGCATAAAATAATTTCGAGGTTGTTAAATTGTTTCAATGTGTCAAAATTATTTCAATCTTTAATTACAAGCATTGGAGTCGCGGGATGCTTCACTTGAGACGCCAACATGAATCAACTTAAGAAAATTTTCTTTTCATGTTATATTTTATATATTTACCTTTTAAATATATTTTTTTCCAACAATATTTTTGTTCCAAATATCCTTGTCTACGGAAAATATTTCACAAAATATTAACCTGCAGTAGTGAAGCAGAAAAGTAACAAAATAGGGAAAGGAACGCTGTGTACTACTTAAAATTGAACTAGTAGAGGGAATAACCGAGCTCACCTCGTCCAAGTACTAATTTTTCTCATTGTTTATTTTCCGTAATCAGAAAATTGACTTTATTATTGAGTTTATATTTGCCGCAACTAAAAAAGTTTAAGTTTAAATATGTCTACCGTCACCTACATGCATAGACGTTCAGTATGCCGGTAAAAGGTCGGCATAATAACTAAAGCAAACCTTGAATAATGTTTCTCATTCATTTACATTCAATATTCAATTTATGACTGCACGATTATATAATTGGGTCATTCGGAGACCTATCTTTTAGTCTATCCAATCAATCATTTAATGGCTATGTTTTATAAAAATATCATAGAAAACATAAATTGGTACTGACGTGAAGAGCGTACGAAACGACGGCGCTCCCGCCGAAAGAAACTAATTTCTTTAAAAGTGAAATTACCTCTAATATTTGCATTGAAAATTGATATGAAAACAGGTAATGGATCCGTTATTCTGAGTTAGATTTAACGTTGTAGGGTGACCTGTGCACGGAATTCGATCCATTTTAACTTTTCTTTAGAAGTTAATTCTCAAACCAGTATGATAGTATTATATTAATCTTCCATTCTACAGCGTTTATTCTCTTTATGAAGAACTTTGAACAATGACAAGTATAGAAGGCATGACTACACAAAACTAACAAATAATATTTCGGATATCTGTCATTGCTGTTTGATATTAAAAAATAAACTACCCAGCAAAACATAAATGAAATTAAAAGTTAGTGGATTGAACGATGGGATTAGACACCATTTTTTAATTTTCGTTACGATAATTTCATTTATGTATTCAAAATATACCAAAGTGGAAGCGCTAAATAAATAAATTGAAACGGCAGAGATTTTTACGTTACAACGTCTACATTCAACGTCTACGGGATTTCTTAATATTGAAACAAAATATGTTTGTGAGCGCGTCTCATTTAATTGTTGCCCGTCGTATCAACATATCCCTTCATTAAAGTGTGACTAATTTTAATATTATTTCAGTGACTTAGGTGAATGAAATAAATTACGGCATTTGATAAGTTCGTTTATTTTTATGCCCGTCTAATTTTACTCTCACTGTACTCGCACAACAGGCAAAAGTGAAATAAAACGCGATCGAAAATATACTTCGCGCCTTTGATTCAGGTGTTACGTAATTCTAAAAAAGTAATTTCGCTGCTTTGAATCGTTCTTACGAATGATACTACAAAGGTCAATCTCGCTCCTGCCTTGTCAACTGCACAGAATGTAACACCCACATTAGTTTTCATGCCCGTATTGTCTTTCTGTACCGTTCGTTATAAGGCGATATCATGTCAAAAAAAAAAAGATGTTACTATTTTCAAAATTCCTGCCCATTAATAGGCCTTGTAACGATATTTTTTTCTCTTGCAAATCCCATAAATTGAAAAACTTTTGGTAAGATGTCTCATTCGTGAGGTGTGGGTATCTAAAAGACGTTTTTGGAGTGGAGTGCAAAACATTTTGATGAAAATGCCAACAATGTGGATAAATCAGTGTGATATGATCAACCAAGTTTTTTGTTACAATTAAATGAAACTACGTGATGTAGTATTATTTCTACTTTCTTTAAGTTCTTTACCGCGACCTATGTTTTGTTGTACTACAATATTCTCAGGTGGGCTATTATTGCTAATAGTCCACCTGAAGATATAATCCGCCGAATCCAACGTAACCTAAGTCATGGTAAAGAACTTAAAGAAAGTAGAAATAATACTACATCATGTAGTTTCATTTAATTGTGAATAATAAATTTCTACAAAATTAACACCAAAATTATTCAATATCAAGTTATTTGTCTCACGATTATAAAAGACATTCTCGGCAAAACATTTACGTAATAAATAAGATAAACAATATTCATAAATAGTTTATTAGCAATGTTCACAATAGTGTATAACGAGATTTCCTATAACCACACATTAGTATCATTTATGCTAACTACAGTATTTAAAGTGAGCATTTTTACTACCCATTGGAAGCGGTGTTGAAAAGATTTAAAATGGATAAACTCCAGAAGGCCCAGAGTTCACAAGTCCAAGAAACTTAGTAGTAATTACTTCTCAGTTCATTTTACATTACATTAGAATAGCGATGCTTTCTGTGCGATTTTTTCAGAGATTTGTTTCAGATACTATGAGAAACTAGACGGCATAAAAATGTAATTTGTTATGTAATTTCTATAACACTTGCCTTGTAAGGTAAATCAGATCATCAGCTTCCACTATGTTTACTATTTTTATACTTATGGATTCCTAAATCACAACTCCGCTTCTGTCTGTTTCACTTCATCTATTCTATACCTATCAAATAAAATCTAACCATCAGCTCCCATTTTGTTTACTATTTTTATACTTATGGTTACTAAATCACAACTCCGCTTCCGTCTGTTTCACTTCATCTATTCTATTATACATATACGGCACTTAGTGCTGTTATACAAATATAATATTGTGTAGGTGGACAAAATTGTATGTTGACATTTGTGTATTAAATTATTATTGAGGTTCGACTACATGAATGTACAGAACAAGTATGAACGCTGCAATCAATATATCGGAGCTTGAAAACAATGTAGCGGAACTTATGTTCCTTTCCATTATCAATAATAAGTGGACACTTTTTTTAAATTTTGAGTGATGTATGAGTCACTTGCTATTTAATTTTATATATATCAGTATACTGTATATGAAATTTCAAATAACGGCTGAAAATTGCATGAAGCAGTGGTTGCAATAATCGTTGCCATGGCTAATACCAGTTTTGCTGTAGAATAATAATATCATCACAGGCGTAAAAATTGTAAATGGAAATATTTATTGTGCGAAATTGATATGTTTGGTCTATAATATATATGGAAATTTATAGAAAAGCTTTTAAAAGATATATCTACCTTTTGTTGTCGGTTACTAACTACGTGGAAATATTTCATGTGCAAAGGGAGATAATCACAAAACCTTCATTAGTTTTTTATGCAAAATATGACATTGTATCATAAATTTCCTACCGATATGCATGATTTCAAAAACGTCAAATTGCTTACAATTCATATTAAAGGTAAAGATTAGATGAATTTTGCACAATGCGCAATGGGGTTTGTTTCTAAAATATGGTAAGAATAAAAATTTCTTAAAATGTATTCCTTTCTTCTCATTCTGTTTTATAAGCTGCTCAATTTTATAATGAAATTTTATAATATTAAAGCCCTGTTTTGCAATCACAGAGCGTTAGTTTCAAAATATTCTTTAGATATTTTCCTCATCATGTTTGGGTCTATCTACTTGTGAGTATAAACTGATAACCACTTTGAAGCTTAGTATTTTAAAAATACCTTATGCGAAATAAAGAAAATTGTCTAAGGAATTTTAACTTCATGTAGTAATCTTACCTTATTTATTTGCATTACAGCGTGCAGGGCTTCCAGTACAGTAGCTATTTTATTTTTTTATTGTCTGCGGGAAAGGCTCATACTGACATTATTTAAACACGAATACTTCTTTTTTAAATACAATGAAAAAAAGTTATGGAAATATTTTTTGGACGTTTGCTATAATAAATATTAAGCAAATATCATTTTAATTATTCTGTATCAAAAATGGTTAAAAAGAGACAGATATTTTTCGGAAAATTTTATTTAAAATATAAAGTGGAAGTTCATGTGGTCTGGAAATGCAGAACACTTGTATGAAATGTGTAGAAGATAATTAGATTCATATTTGAGTGCATATTTAGAAAAAAAATGTTGATGCGCATGAAAAATATATTTGTTTTGTTTTGTGATGAGATTATTTGTCGCTTTGTGCTACTAAATTTATGTTCGCACATCGTTACGCTACTAGTATTCCTAATTTTTTTTTTAGAAATTATCGAGAAGATCTTAATTTATTTCGTTAAGAATGAGAATGCCTTGAAACTTTTTTGGGAAGAAAAAACGGAATCTACATAAAATGTCAATATGCTATTACTTATTTTTAAATTTATTTAATTGAAGCTTTAGCGTCATAACATCAATTTGCCATTATTGCAAATTATGAAATAAATAAATAACTGAAACCGTTATTTTTATCACATTGCCAAATTACTTCATCCAACTTCCGTTTTGGTCCGAATTACTTCCCTAGCTATTTATTTTTATCTCAAAAGTGGCCAGAGAAATAAGATCTTGCGATAAGGAAAGGAGGAAATTGATAAGAGTTTTATTAAAACTTACCGGTAATGGCAAAATTTAGGGATGCAGACACATAAAAGTTTGGAAAATTATTTCATGTTACCTGTGCACTTGTTAAATTTCAATTGAAGGAGGACGAATTTAAAATGTGGCCACAAAATAGTTGATTTCAAAAATGTAGGAAACCAGTAACTTGTATCAAGTACATGTACTAGACACTACGAAACAGAGTTACAAATAATAATTGTCAATATTTGAAAAAGAACTAAATAGCCTAAGATATATCACATGTACGTATTTCAGTAAAGACATATAAAATATTAATATCTATTCTTACACGTCTACGTTTATACATAAATCTCTACATTTTTGAACTTACACGGTCCTGGAATTAAGTTTTATTAACATATTTTTTCTTCCATATTTTTCTTCAATAATTACTATTGATATTAAGGATTTAAGAAAAATTAAATAAGCTGAATATTTTTCGTTGCATATTGAAAGAATAGAAGCTTATTTAATAAAGTATATAGCTTTTGAAAAAAATTACAACTCTGATACTTTTACTGGTGGCACCAGTCTATAGGTAGAGCTCTGTAAGCAGCACTTAACCATTTATAAATGAAAATTTCCTTATTACTTTTTTCCATATTAGATTTCAATTTCTTGCCGGAAAAAGCCAGCCGCCTCTTTGCATATGACAGGGAAAATTCACAAGAGTAATAACAAAGCAACAAAGACCAACAAAAATGTAACTATTAATACTTTCATTATTGCTCAACTACCAAACATTGACTTCTTATTTATTGTTACAAGACAGGAAATTGATAAGTACACTCATCGTGAGCTCCACATTACCCACGCAAATATTGATTCCATAATAAATTTGTGTCTGGAAAACTTTGCTTCATACGTAAACTCAATACTTATAACTGTTAATACTTCTCATGTCTCTGATATTAGTATTAAACAATGTTAAAGGACACATTCACTTTCCTTTCATTTAAATTCACTCATAAGACTACTCTTTCTGTCACCCATTGCTGCTTGCGAGTAAATTAATATTTTATAACTTTGTTGAACCTATAAACCCATGGTTAGAAATTGAAACTGACTATTTGTCTATTGTGACTATTCAGCAGAACCAATGAAAAAAGTAAGTAAAATCTTGTATAATGTATTTCACTTTTCTAATTAGCCTTTAATAGTAAAACAGAAATAGATTAATTTAAAGAGCTGAATATTTCCACACTACATACTTAAAATATTTTACGTACATCTCTTGAATTTTTGAGATCATTGCCATTTGAATATTGAATACTTCACTTTAAAAAAATAATATATTTTCCAGTATATGATTTACAGACATAAGAAAAATAACTCCGTTTTATTATACATCTTTAATTTATTAACGCGAGTCGACCAAAATAATTTTGCCTTGAGTTACTAGATACCATTATCCCGATTTTCGTCAGATATTTGACGTGGTTAATATTTTAAGGCGAAAGGAAGATGACCAAATGCAAAATGTTCAGAGGCTTAAATCCCGAGAAGGAGATGTATCAAAAATACTACTAGACAATTATTAATGCTTAAACTAAAAAATCTGTAAAGATGTGGTAGACTGATTGACAAACGGACTGGACTAAATTATAAAGGTTGTTTGGCCATTTACTTACCGAACTCTAAAAAGGCGGATAAATACAAAAACACCTACATTGACCTTCTAAGTTAAAACCGCTAGTCAAACTAATAATACAAATTTACAGAAAATCATTAAGCACGAAATGAGACAAAAATGTAATGAGATTTATTTCCACTAAAGCTATTACGTATTTTCCTAAATATCATGTCAATCTATTTGATAACCAAACGTTTCAGTAAAAGTATTGTGATTGCCGCCAATTTTAACACTATTAAACATTCCATATTTTTTTTTAAATAAAAGAAATTTATAAAAGTAAGTTCAAATTTTCTAATTAAATTTAAGAATAGCGTTTGATAACAAAGTATTTTAACTATTGAGTTGGAAAATAAGTTTTTATTCTCAAGTTCAGGGTTTTGCCATAAATATGTCTAAATGCGCTCGATCAATAACATCACTAAGACTAAAGTCTCCATACATTAAAGGAAATGAACTTAAATTGGTATGGACTATGGGGACTTTGATTCTACGAGTTAATATTTTTAAACAGTTGCAGATGTAAAAACGTAATGAGAGTTTAGAACGCACAAACTTCGATGAATTAGTATATTATAAACAGAAGTTTTAGTACGTAAACTCGAACTGAATACCATAATAATAACACTGAACTGCTGATGGAATACTGAAAGTGGTATTAATTGGAAATTATTTCCGGAAGGGTTTACGGCGAACGCGAATATATATTGCTTTTATTTAATAGAGCAATACATGATTATTCTGATACACGACTTCGGATATCATTAGAGTAGAAGTTTAACTTCTAATCAACTAAGTTATTTATCAACCTAGTATTTCTTCGTAATTTCCATAGTCAGCCTGCAAACAGTATTCTTCGAAATAAAATATAATCAGGGGATTACCAATATGTAAGACTATGTAATTAGAAAGCTTAACTAATTCGAGTAGATGATTAAGATTTTTCCGACTTTACCGATGTATAAAAGCCGACAAAAAAAACGTAAATATGTCTGTCATCATCGGAACGACCCATCTTCTTAGACTTTTTAACTAATTAATTAAAATGGAGATCTTCTTAGACATTTTTAATGGACATCTTCTTAGATATTTTAAAATAATTAGTTAAAATAAAAAGGACGGGTGTAACTTATTTAACGATGCGTCCTTTTTAACGTCGTTTCTATGATTAAAAATAGTTCTTTGTTTTGCATCGTAAAAAATATCAGTTTACTAATTGACTTATTTACGTTCTGAAAACTCCATACCCAACTTCAGTTTGATTATAGAGCATATGAAAGAATATAATAGACAATTATCCAATACGAGCCCATAGAAACAATAACTAAAAGTTAAGAAAATAGTAACAACAACAAATAAGATAGGGACACACATTAATTCGAAAAAATGTAATTCTAACTAGTGATTACTCGTGAACAACCAAGTAACTCTGTGACCCCATTCTTGAAGCAGTCAATGGAGCAAAAGAATATCTAAACTGGATGCATCTCGCAATATTACATTAAACGATGTGATTAAACGATCGGACCTACGAGAAAATCATGGGAATATCTACTGCGGATCCTAGTAAATTGTACGCTTGGCAAGTTTTGGTTGACTGTGAAATAAGAGATGATTGTTCATAATTATAACTAATTCCCGGACAGATACTCTTTCAAGGGCAGTTCCGCTTAGTTCATAAATATGAAAAAAAATAGACCCAAAATAGGAGCATGTTATTATTCCATATTTACTTACCTTAAAATGTAGTTTATTGCTTAGATTCCATTGGAATAAAGTCAATTCATTTATTGTAACGATAAACAGGATCGGACCTAAATTATTATCTTGGCAGACAATAGATTGAGTAACATAAAGCCGAGATTCTCAATTTCCGAACTAGACGTATCGTATGCGAGCCTGGAAGTAATTGGCGAAAAAGTTTAATAAAGTGGAAAACGTTCCTGACTCTAGCAATTTGACTAGTAGAAAATAATTGTCAAACTGGTCAAATGTCAATACATTTTACTTGAAAACCTCCTTTCAATTTCCCTGCCATATAATCCAGGAAATCAGTGGGATTAATTAGGATGGAAAGCTTTGGGTGGAAACTATCAGAATCGGAATTGCAAATAACTACGACGATGCACAAGAGTTTGGAATACTTCAAAAAATGAAGGTAACACCAATATAGGTCTATAATATTATGCATCGTACCTAGAATCACATTTAAAAATAAGAGTCCTCGGGAAATCAGTTGGATAAATTTCAAAACTACGAAAAAATTATAGTAGAATATCATACAGAAAGTAAATTAAAAACAAAACAAATATATTTTTCATGCGCATCAACATTTTTTTTCTAAATATGCACTCAAATATGAATCTAATTATCTTCTACACATTTCATACAAGTGTTCTGCATTTCCAGACCACATGAACTTCCACTTTATATTTTAAATAAATTTTCCGTAAAATATCTATCTCTTTTTAACCATTTTTGATACAGAATAATTAAAATGATATTTGCTTAATATTTATTATAGCAAACGTCCAAAAAATATTTTCATAACTTTTTTTCATTGTATTTAAAAAAGAAGTATTCGTGTTTAAATAATGTCAGTATGAGTCTTTCCCGCAGACAATAAAAAAATAAAATAGCTACTGTACTGGAAGCCCTGCACGCTGTAATGCAAATAAATAAGGTAAGATTACTACATGAAGCTAAAATTCCTTAGACAATTTTCTTTATTTCGCATAAGGTATTTTTAAAATACTAAGCTTCAAAGTGGTTATCAGTTTATACTCACAAGTAGATAGACCCAAACATGATGAGGAAAATATCTAAAGAATATTTTGAAACTAACGTTCTGTGATTGCAAAACAGGGCTTTAATATTATAAAATTTCATTATAAAATTGAGCAGCTTATAAAACAGAATGAGAAGAAAGGAATAAATTTTAAGAAATTTTTATTCTTACCATATTTTAGAAACAAACGCCCATTGCGCATTGTTTCTATATATATAAATGTTTCTTGTGATGATATAGTCCTTAATGGGGTTGCTAAATTTAAAAGAAGCAGTTTGAGAAGAACTTCGTCACGGAAGACATTAAAAAGTGGATAAATCAGTTTTAGAATATGAGAGAATCTGCATATTTTTTTTTGTATAGACCGTAAAGATTTAATTTAAGAGTGTTCAAGCTATTTTAATGGCAAATTAGGAATTGAAGAAAGTATCGGCACGATGAAATCCGCGAAATTTTACGAAGAAAACAAAAACCGACGTCTTGAAATCTATAAGCGTGATTGGAATATATCTTATGGTCGTTTTTTATCAATGTATACATGGAACCATCATTTTGGTTCTGAAATGAAGGAGTTGAATTGCCCAATCGACTAATTCGTTCACCCATGAAAAAATAAACAAGCTCGCCTGATTGCAGGCAAATATTAGACTCTGTGCTGAGTTTTTGAAGGAATTTTGTATATTATGCAGATTTGATCACAAAAGTACAATCGAAGAGTTATTCAGATTTGGTAGCAACAGGACATTGGGTGTATTATTATTCCACGAAAACGTTCTGGTATATCGATACGAAGTTGCATACACGACAAAACTGAATTCAAGACTTTTTGGTCAACCACCGAATTCACAGGCCTTGGTCCCCAGTAATTTTCAGTTATTTCCAAAATTAAAGGGACATATTCACAACTTATGGAACCACATTTGATGAAAATAATGCAGCCATAGCCATCTTTAAAAAATCCAAGGGAATTACTTTTTCGAATTAGTTTTTAGGTAATAAGAAAATTATAAAAACAGTCGAATAGATTGTTTAGAAAATACCGATTCTAAGAAGTGTTCTATTGACACTCTGTACCAATGCAATAATAAATATCTTTTATATATTATAAAATTTGTATAAACCGTCCATAATGAAAATAAAAATGCCATTAATAATGATATTTCTGCTGGCGGCACAACCTATAGGAAAATATCTGTAAAAAATTCTTGTCTATCGGTAAATTAAAAATATAGCTGTCTTAAATTTAACGCCAACTCCATAACTGCAATCTAGCGTAAGGCAAAGTTAAATTTCCTCATTTAATCCCATACCAAATTTCATTTCAATTTCCTGCTTCAAAGAAGCTGTCCACGTGGCTTCCAGCCGTCCTTCCGTAAGAGACAGGGGAATTTCATAAAAAATTATAAAACAACAAGGATTAAATTGAAATTGAAGATTTTTTTCGGAGGAAACATACCGATAAATGTTTTTTTCTTAAAATATTTCGAATATTGTTCGTTCCAAATATTGACTGTATTGAAATATAATCTTGAGTGTTTATTGTTCCAAACCAGGAAATTGATAACCCGCGTAAACATTGATTCTGCAAAAAAATTATTCCTGGAGAATTTTTTTCTTGCGAGGACTTTAATTTGTACCTGCTTAAGTTTCTTATATGTTTTAAAACTTTATAGAAAAATGTTAAAGGATACATGGAGCTTTTTTATCTTTAACGAGATTAACAAAAATGATATTTAAGAGACCAATCAAAACTTAAATTTTGCATGTAAATAACTTAATTAATATTATTGTAGTACTTTCTTTCTGGAACTAATAAATATTTGTATTAAAATTTAAAACTTATTTCTCACAATTTTAGCTAACAATAACAGAAAAAGACGGCGCATAAACCATTGGACAATATATTTCCCAGTTTTCTTATTATCCCTTAACTGTAATTTAAAAATACATAGATGTAAAGAGCGCTTCCTATCCTTACTAGACATTAAAGTAATTATATTTATATATACTCACTTTATGAGATAAATATGATTACACTGTGAGATGCCTCAAATAAATTAGGTCTTCCATGGAATCATGGTGAGGAACTTTTTATTCAAAAAAACACTGAATATTTTTGCAGAAAATAATTTTCTGTAACAAAAATTTTTAGTAGGAATGTAATTTTTTCCGAGAAAAATTTCAAAACTTAATATAAGTAAAATTATTGAAATATCGATAGCGCCAATGTCTAGGAATATTTATACACATATTTAATTATTTATTTTATTAAACGTATATGTTAGCTAATTCAAAACAATGATGATGTTCTTATGGTTTATTTTAAAAATTAGCGATTAGTTGTATCGTACTCGCGTTTTTCTTGCCTTTATGAGTCGTTAATGTAATACAAACACGTTTTTTGACTGGAATGAAAAATAGCTTGATTTAACAGCAGCAAGAAGGGGACTGTACTACTTCATCGAAGATGAGTAGGTCTATTTGTTGTGTTACTTTTAACGTCAACCTCAAATTGTAGATTGGTAATAATTATGTCATTCCTTTTAACAGTCGACGGTATTTACATTGCTTTTGTTGACGTTTCCGCTAATACTTTCGATCATCTGAAGTAACATTATAGATGACACAATTTTTTAAAAATATCTGTATAAATTAATCATGTCATCTTCAGGGTTCTCAATTGATCCTACTAGTAAGACAAAATTTACTAAATTATATTAATAGAATTATTTCAAGTAACTATTGACTTAGCTACCTTTACGAAAAGCAAAATGAAACAATATTTTAACGTACGTTCCTGTCAGATTTAAGGTTTTATTATGATACGAGATGTGGGTTCTGCTTAAAGACTGGTAATTTCGTAACTTTTGCGTTATTCACATAGTAATATGATATAGCTTAGGGCCGATTGTTGTAATATTAGGTTGGCTAGTAATAAATGTGTTATCTCAATTCAAAATATTATTGCCTTCTTAGACCCTTACCTTAAATAATAAATACGAAACCGTTTTAAGATCACTCTCATTTCATCCATCTATCCTTCTATCCGTCTGTCAGAGTAGTTTCTTTTAAAAACTGATCGACATAGTTATGAAGCATATTGATTCGCATTTATACCAGTAGTTAACATTCGTAAATAGACATGGGAGCATTTATGTGGAGCAAATAAAATTGTCAAATATTTTTTTCATTTATTATAAAATGTCCTGTCATTTGAATTGGCATGTCATTTGAATAAAAAAAAACGTTATGATTCTAGAATTAGGTATTTAGAATTTTTTGTTGGACAAAATTAACTTGCGAATATCTCAGAAACTTCACACTCAAAATCATTTACACATAAATTTTCCGAAGACACATAAAGATTTCGATTTTTTTAATCCGTAATTTCCGTTTCAGAATTCTGTTACGGTTAGAAAGTTAGGAATAGTGGGCACAATGCGCAACTTCGAGTCTTCAAACGTTTGCTCTGACAAAATCGTAATAAAAATATTACTTAATATTTTCGATAAGTTTTTGAATGATTTTTTCCATAATACCCACTTAGTACATATTAAAAAATATCATCTCCAAATTTAATGTATGAGTAAGTAACTTAAAAGCTATCGCAAATATCTTTATTTGCGTATTACATGCATTTGTTACCGTATTTCAAGTTTCATCACGATCTGGCTTGTATTGGCGTGGAAACTGAAAAATTTCCACGATGAAGGATATTTACAAAAATACGAAATGAAATGTAAAAGAAAAAACCGGCCAAGCCCGCATCCAATCATGCATATTTTTTGAAAATTTTTAGGCGTGGTAACCGAAATATATTTGGAAATTCTTGTCAGAAATAAGTATCTAGAATGTTCAGATTTTTCAAAACTAATTGACGTATATTGATGACGTAGATTACACGTTATTTCAAAGCTTGTTAATTAAAAAACGGGTTTTATAAACGGGAAACGGCCAAGGGGAATTAATTTTTATTTTAAAAGAACTGTCGCGTGAAAATTTACTTAATGAAATGCACGAAAATAATTTTCCCACCTACAGTAGATGTGTGGGGTTAAAATATTTTGCTACTAATTGAAATATTTGCTCAAAGAATCTACTTGCATAATTCAGGTACATGGGTACTTCACTGTAAATACGGAGGCTGTAATAGAAGAACGGATTGATGTGAAGGAATGTCATAGTTCATTGTACGGAACCTTAATAATATTAAGAATTTTAAAATAATAGAGTTTGCCAATAGAAAAATAAAAGTAATGAGATTTATGAATTTTTAAAATAGCATGTGGCATACATTTATTAAACTATTTCTTTCTATTGTTTTAATAATTTTGAGACATATAAATAATTGCTCTCAAAATATAATAGTATATCTACAGGTTTCCGCAAAACGGTATGTATTTTGATGTGCAACGTTTGTAGCTGCAGTTTGAGATACGAATAAAAATTTCTCACAATTTAACGTAAGTCAAAGGGAAATGCGGGGTGAAGTGCACGTTTACGCTGAATTATTCCATAAAGCCATTATTTGTTTTAGTATATAATTTTAAGAACAACTTTAAATTTTCAAGGGATTTAAATCACCTCAGATATATTATTTTATTTTTTTACTATTTAGAAGGAATCTCTTAAGTACTCATTTAATTTACAATTACGATTTTCATGCCCGCCAACGTGTATTAGACACAATATATTTAATAACACCAAAAAGGAATTAATAACATTTAAAAGTACATGACGTCTAATTTATGCTTCTACTGTGGTTTCATTGAAAAAAAAACACTAAAGAATACTAACTACTCTAGTTTCATTGCAAAAAAAGCCAGAAATAAAGATATTTATGTTTACGATCACTGGTTTTTTTTCTGAAATTCAATGAAACGATATATTATGTACGGAATGATATTTTAATGTTTAGCATATATGGAATGATGTTTTAGAGTTTAGCACCTCGAACTAACTTTGTTGGATATCGGATAAATACTAAAATTTGTATGAGAAGACGATATATTTATTATATGTGAAATGATGTTTTAGCTTTCAGGGATCTTTATAATTTTGTCTGTGTCTACAGTGATCGCACCCGAAGTAATAAAATGAAATTGATGAAATTTGGATACTCCAAGTAAAATGTAAAAGGTACTTCAAAAAACTTTTAATTATTATATATTAAAATAAATGAGCAAAGATTTAGCCTACCTTCTCACATACGTGATATATACATTTTTTTCATTTTTCCGTTTTAGTATCCACTAGCTGTGCATACGATATCGTCCGCGGGTAATAAGGAAGAAAAATAATTTTTCTTTCATTTGTATGTTTCTATTCGATATATAGTATTACGATACCAAATTTCATCACAATCAGTTCAGTAGATTTTGCGCGATACCTACCCAAATTAACATAGAGACGGATAGACAATTAACTTTTTTTTTTCTTTTGGTCATTAAGGCATTTTTACCTGTTGTCTAATCGTGTCTTCTTCGGTCTTTAAGCCCGTATTTTTAAAATCTTTCATATGTGTTGACATGTACAAGATATGAACGATTATCGAATTTTAAAGGCGGCAATAAAATTTATATGCGAAGTCATCAACATAAAATTGAGTTTATTTTATTTTTATATCACCTTAGGTTCCGTCCTGTCTTTGCCCGGCCTGATGGTCCTGATTAAATAGGGATCGTCACATAATTTTGTTTTAAACGTTTATTTTTGTATAAAGTTTAGTTTAGGATAATAATAAACCATATTCACAAATGTTTATTCATGTATTCTATATTTTTTTCGAAGTATCTGTTGAACTGTACAACCTAATCTTGTATTATAAAAATGCTCTTAACGACTAATATGTAATACTCAGTTATATGTATATATATATATATATATATATATATATATATATATATATATATATATATATATATATTATTTTGAAGTACTATTTGTACATTTTATTTGTGAAAGTTTTAGGAACGAAATTATAATATATCTATAAATATTTGGTTTATTTATGTCAAAACTACATCGATGGTCTGTTTGTGTAACCAAAAAGAGGTTATAACAGATCTTTCAAGTATTAAAGGACTATTTTAAGTAAGCTAGTGTTAAGGTAGCAATTTTGTTTTGACAATATTTAGTTTAGTTATTTCAGCAATTTTTATTTCATTTTTCTGACTTTTCCAAAAAAAGTAAAAAATAATGTTTTCAAATATATCCATAAAATATTTTATCCAAAAAAAATTAACTATTTGTTTTACGTAAAGTAATTATTTTGGTAAGTAGTAGGTTACTATTTCATTATATTTTTATTAAAATTTAAGTTAGAAATTAATGGGATAATAGAAGTATAATCGCACGCATCGTAAAATTTCCACATATGCCACAAAAATCAGCAAGATGAAGTTGATCACAATACAGTTAAAATCGGCAGTATGAAGTTGCTCACAATATGCGCACACGATGTAATAAAAATCGGTAGTATGAAGTTGCCCATTAAACCTATATTTGCAAGAGTGTAGTAACTGACGCTATATTCATGATAGTTGCTAAGGTATTTTCAAATACACAACACGTGTTTTATTTTAATTTAAATCTGAGTTATATCTGTAGTTTTAATTAATATTTTTTAATAACTCAAATTTAGTAGAGGTATACATAACAATAAACATTTATTTATTACGAATATTCGTCATGAAAAAGTGCTTAAGAGCTTTTTATAAGATGTTTTAAGCGTGGTTAATTTTCGGTTTATATTTATTTGATCATAAATTGTAAATTATTCCTGTATCACTTACTAAATACTTAAAATTAGTAAATAATAGTACATTTTCAGTGTATTCATTTATATTTACTACTAATTAAACTTGATTTAGATAGTTTTAGTAATTTTAACAATTCATTGTATACTTTTTCGTGTTAAAAACTGAACTATTTCATTAAATCTAAATTTCACTGACCGTATTTATAATCACGATCCAGTCTTTTTATTATTTTATTTAAATAAAGCTTTTCTTGTATTGTTCCAAAGAAGTATAAGGTTACGTTATTTTGGGAACTAGTGGTAGGTTACGTTATTTTGGTAAGTAGTAGGTTACATTATTTTGGGAACTCATATGTCACAAAAGAAATACCGTAGCAAAAAATATCCCCAGATATTTTCTATTGTATTTTAATGATATTTCTTCAGCTATACACTAATATATTTAATATTACTAGTAAAACCGAATATACGGTTTTAAGGGGAATGAATTTCATTTCATTTTATTATCAAGTTTGATATATAGGAAGGTATTTTAGTAATCGTAAAAAAGAAGTTTGCGTAATAAAATTTCATGATAACTGAACACCGATTTTGGTTACTGAATTAAAAAAATACATATTAATTTACTTAAATCTTTAATTTTGGTTTTACATATACACACACACACTCCCACGCACACACGCGCGCGCCTGTGTGTGTACATATATATATATATATATATATATATATATATAAATATATATATATATATATATATATATATATATATATATATATATACACATACATGTACATATACATATGCGTGTATAACATTATTAAAATTACAAGTAAAACTTGTTGTCCAATTTCATCAATTCGACTCTTTCACCTTAGTTTGGAAATTAACTTGGTTACATTCTTAATATTTTCTTAATTATTCTCAATCCATTTAATTACAAGGATTTAGAGTATGAAGCTACTGAAACTCTCGTTGCCACCACACAGAAAAAGGAAATAGAATGCTTGATCCACGCATTAGACACCTTCTATCATACACAGAAAATGAGGATAGTATAGAAAGAGATGATACATCTCAGTACTTCCACCACATTAGGAGTTGCGCAGAAACTTTAATAATATAATTGTTTAAAGTTAAATTGTTATAGCAGTTTATGAAGCCAGGCAATACCGACAAAAAATAAACTTAAATCAAGTTTCAAGTTAAAAAGTTAGGAATCATAAATAGATATAAAAATACAATGCTGAAACCTCCAGTTACACAGGTGTTTGATACACTTTTGTAACTAACAGATAACAGACGACAGAACTGTGTAACACGACAGAACTTACATATATAATACACTTATATAAAATTAGAAAGTTAATATTTCGGACTTAATATTTTTGTAACATGTTTCGAAATTAAGAATTATACATAGAAATTTAAAACAATTGTATTAATGACAAAGTTGCATTCTGTATGTAATTTTCCTATATTTTACAAATTATCCAAAGAACACAAGGTTAAACGATTGAATTAGATTTTAACTTTTAAGTCTCGTAGATTTGAATTTAACTCTGGGCAAGGTCTTTAGAAACACTTAAGGGTACTGGTTGCACATACATTGCTTCAATCAATAGCATTTACATAATAATTTACTTTCAAAAAATTGTGTCTTATGTTTTAAGTCAGTGTCAGCATCGCAGATCAACTTAAATGTAAAATTTTATATTATAAATACGTCCTTTATGAATTTACTTCGCATTGTGAGTATATTAGGAGTCAAGATATGAAATTTACATTATTAATTAAATTAAATTATTAATTGTTTAAGTTGGTCAACAGTGCTGGCACCGACTTCAAAAATAAGTAACTTTTTTATTTATTTCTACATTTTTCTTTAAAATATATTTTAAATTAACTTTGAAAGTGATTACAAATCACCTTTGCTTTCTTTTTTCTCCATCTTTAATTAAGCTGGAAAATCTTTCACGACGAAATGTTAGTTTCTACGTATATATTTATTGTGAATGGATGACACTGGGGTCAATTAACAAAAACCTGTTAAATACGAGTAGAACTCGCTCCACGAAATTAAGTATATAAGTACATATAAAAGTTTAAATATTGAAGCGTGCACTGTATATGGGTTTCCTTTTTTTTATAAATATTCATATTTTTTATTCCATATAATAAAATGCGACTTCTGCAGAGAAAAAAACTTCCGGAAACCAACCATTGTAACTGAATGACATGAAAGATCGATATCAAAAGTATTTGTCAATGTTAGACCTAAAATGGGTTACATAAATGAATTTGTAATTTTTTTTAAATATATTCTTTGGAACATATTGGAGGGAACATTTCGTTTTAACATATTTTCTACTGCAATAAGTTCATATTAAAACGGAAAATTAATTGAAAAATCGTGCTCCGACTTTTTTCCCAACGATTTATAGTAAACATACAAGTTCATATTAAAACGGAAAATTAATTGAAAAATCGTTTTCCGACTTTTTTCTCAACGATTTATAGCAAGCATTAGGACTTTTATATACAAACTATACTGTGACCTAAGTGAAAAACCTGTTAAGCATTGCTAGAATTCATACTGCAAAGTTTTCGTACACGTTTAGGCGCTTAAAAATATTTAGCGGCACGTAGCATTTCAGAACTATTTAGAAATATTGATATTCTAGAACGTATGTATATTGCCTATTATATTTTTCACAGGCGATAAAATATTCAAAAAACTACAAGACTTAGGTTAATTACCAGAGTTGTCTTATAACCTTTGCCTAAATTCCTAAAAACTTAATCGTTTTCATAATTTTAAGTTTAATGTTTTATGTTTTATTATCAGTCTAAATTTCGAAGCCCTTACCTCAAGCAGTTTCCCAAAAAAGATCGTCGTGGCAGATACTTATATCATTCCATTTTTCCCTTTCGACCCTAAAAATAAAGCCTATTAAGTACAAATAGAACTCACACAACAGGGTTTCTGTATACCCTTACGAATATTTAAAAGTACACCCTTATCATTTAAAGTAGATTTAAGGGTACTTGCGACCTATTTACAAATATTAATATTGTTATTTTTCACCATCTAAATCTGTTTTCTAGTATATTTGTTGCCTAGGACATAGCTACATAGTAAGTTTCTGCACAATCTCTTCATATCTACATTGTAGAATCAGTTGTTTTGAAATAAGGAGGGGAAATAAGTTAGCTGTTGGATCATATGCAGGTTTACGAGTATGTCGCAATCACTGTGGGATGCCTTCTAGTAAAGGAGCTTATTCTGAAACCATGACTAAAAAAAACAACACACAGAACATGTTCTGTGGACTAATGGCTTCCAGTGAAAACATTCAAAGTTTATTTAATCATATATACGAGAACACAAAACTTTCTAACACAGATTATTTAGATTACCCCAGATATTTCACTAGAAGAGCACACGATGTCTTCTAAAAGTAGATAGAATAAGACAGTTAAGCCAGTTGGAATAAAATAAAGAATATTTTAAAGGTTACGTTGAACAGAAATAAGGATCTCAGTGTGAGTTTAGTTAGTGGTTCGAAAGGGACTGTTCAAAACATAAATAGAGATCCTGATTTTAATAGTAACTTGTGAAGTTTAGTACTAAGTTCAGTAACTGCAATTGTCAATTAATCCCTGTTCAGACAAAATTGCTAGTCATCAACAGATATTACATTTACATAGAAAAATTTCATATTTGTGTATCTCATAGTATAACAGTTTATAATAGCACAGACTTTGAATGTTATTTTTTACAGGTTCATCAGTTTTCTCATACTGACAACTTTTTTAATTTTTTAAAATAAGAAGTATGTATACACTATATATATATATATATATATATATATATATATATATATATATATATATATATATATATATATATATATATATATATATATATATATATTCAAAGTACAAAAGTAAAAGATCTGGTATTTCTTTAAAATAGTTAAATTCTTTTCATATTAACATATAAATAGATTTAAAGACAGATTAATTTTTTTTCTTGAAATATGATTTCTTCCAACATGCAAACAGTGTTGTGTCGACAATAATGAAACTTGTCTGTATCGCCGAAAAGAAACGTGAAGGGAATCACCTCCTAAAAAAGCATCAATAACTTACGTATACACGACAGCCAGTTAACAATTTTTTAGTTCACTGTAGCAATTGCTTTGGGTTTAAAAACAAATAATAACTTTGGGGGACATGGATTATTTTTTGTAATATAAGATCGTTCATTTAATCGCTCGGTAAAGTCTTGATAGATTCAAAGTATAATAATATAATCGGGTTTCCAACAATCTCCTTGTTAATATATTTTGCCATGTGCTAATTTTTTCGCAAATCCCTTCATCGATATAATAAAAATAAAACTAACAATGATTAAAACATTACAGAAAATAGTATTATTCCAACACGAAATTAATTGGGCTAGCCACCACGAGACTAATATAAGTGGATTTAAAATTCATTCGGCTTATGTGATGCTAGATGAGAGATAATCTTCTCTAGTAATTTAATTTATTCTTTATTTAATCGACTTAGCTTGTAATGACGTGACTTATTGTCGTCACGAAATAAATAAGTTATCTAAGCTCTAAAAATGACGCTAATTTTCTACAATTAACGACATAAAACATCATATTAGACGTCACAGGTAAGCATCATGCTATCCGGTGAGCATTATGTCAGACGTCGTCCCATCTTTTACCAAAGAAGTAGTTGTCATTGTATTACTGATAAGTACGAATATGAAAAATCGTCGCTTCAGAAAGCAAATATAAAGGAAAATTTTGAATATAAAAGTCTGAAAAAATATGTGCAAAATATAAATATGTATTTTTCTAGGCGAATTATTTAAAAATATAAAAAAATCTTCCCAAAATGAAAATATAATGGCGGACTTCGTTTCAATGTTTAGTAAAATATGAAATTAAAATTTTACTGAGGTAGAGAAATAATATTTAACAAATTAAGATAACTCAGCACTTAACTATATTATTAATTTCTCACCATATTATTAATTTCTTGATACTATTAGAACTAAACGATTTTTGTTCACATTTTTTTATTATGGATTATAGGTATCAGAAAAATAATTGAAGAAAATTATATAAATATTATAGTGGTAACAAAAAATATGCCACAGGATAATAATTTAATTTATTTAGAATAAAGAGAAATATCGGAATATTAACAAAACATAAAAATAGTAAGTTAACACGAGTAATATCCTAAATTGTGCTGTTGTAAACAAGATTTCCATATAAAAAGAAACTTAAGAAAAAATGTAATGAATCACCAGTATAGTCGATTTTAATCTCTGCAAATTATTACTCGTATCGCTTGTTATTTAAGGCCGAATAAGTTCTTTGGTGCATCGTATCGTATATAACAATGACTATGCTCCAGGGCGCTTGGTGTGTGTGTACTGCAGAACATTTAACCCTTATTGAAATGATATATCTCAAGAATAGTATAGACTATACAATTAATTATTGATTGTACCCAGCTTATTTCGTTCTCCGAAACCTATAGTTTTAGCGCCCGGATGGCTTATTCTATCAGTTTAATACAAATATGTAATCAATGAATTACAAATTACACAACTTTGGGTATTTTTGAAATAACTCAAAATATTAGACGGAGAAATTACATGGTTACCAAAATCGTTGCTTACAAAATGCTTTCGTCTTTCTTGTTTTATAATTATTCAAACTGTGATTAATTTTAAAGTAGACAGCGATATTAAAAATGAGAGTTGATTCTTACATTTATTAATGAATTGATAATTTAATACTGCGTATCGGTACGTATTAAGCAGCAACGATTTCACGAAGTAACTGAAGAGGAATATCTAAAATTCTTAACGAATTCTCCTAGATTTCTTATAAACATTATATTTTTTATATATGCTAGTTTGTTTTCTGTGTCTAGTGATATTATCATATGTAAAAATCCTTCAATCCATCTCATTGCATTTTAAGTAATCTTTCAGTATTATAAAATAATGATATTTCATCAAAAAGCATACGGCCTGGTATTGATAATCTTACAAGGGCAGATTCTTATTTTTCCACATTGGCACTAAACATTTTTTGAGGCCGTGTTATGGGTGTACTATACAAAAATTACCATTTTAAATCTTAGAAGCTTGGTCAACATTTGCAATAGAAGTAATGATTGTTATTCTACATTATTGCCTAATTAGTTAACAGATAACCGTTAATAAGTTGACAGCGACATCTCTTTCCTTACAAGGTACCGATGAAGAGAAAAATTCTTTATGGGCGTTGAGCGATTTTTCGGCAGGGGAAAATCTTATGAGTTCGCGTCACCGACAACCTAATGTTAACAGTATATCTATAGGTATGAGTATGTATATATATATATATATATATATATATATATATATATATATACGTGTTGTGCAACATTACTGCTGTGTATATCTATACAATTAAATTAAATTAACTAGGTGAAAAATTCAATGTGTGAATACTGTGCGTTGTCTAAACTGTGCACTCTTAATTGTTTATTTGTAGGATCACTCTGTAGTAAAACAGTGAGTACTAAATATGTTAATATTTTTACATAAAATTTTAATTAACACATTATGCAATTTCTATTTTTGATACTACAATTAATTTGAAAATTCAAAAAAACTACTGTTATTTCATAGTTTTAAATTTTCACTTTTTTCTTACATTAATAATGAAAATATACTTACGTATTAATAGGAGCAATATCATTTAATGTCTATAATGCTAATGCACCCTAAAAATAACATTGGAATCCCAAAAAAATATCATTGGAATATCTGGGAATGTACGATGTGGAACAATATGTTAGAATATATTTTTAATATAAATCGTTGATAACCAAACTCTAAGAACTGCGGAGTTATACTAAAATGCTTCTACATATCGCTTCGCGTGTATATAAGTTCTATATAATCTAGACTTCACATGATTCATATCGATATATTACGGACAACAGTTTATTTACATTTAACTACAACTGTTAAGTTCTCCCTTTAAATATTGTCAACCTAATCCATATGATCAATTTCAGTGTTACCTAGCAACAAATAAGTATTGTTTCCATCAAAGAAGCGAGTCAAAGCTCGGCGCTGTTTTTATGCAATTACAGACTGATGTTGCCTTAGGTCGAAGAGGCGATCGTTGTCCTATCCAATAATGCGATTGTGTTTGGATCGCTAGCAATGTGGAATATGAAAATGGGCCGCTGTCATGAGCCAACAACTTTAATACGGATCGATTAATCGATAGATTACGAATATTAACGATAGTACTGCTCGTTTCTGCCGAGTTCGATGGGAATTTTTTTTTATTTCTTGTTAGGTTTGAGTGTGCAGTGAGAAAATTTCACGGATTTTTTTTATTTGTATATAATGTCACTAAGATATTTAAAATTACATCAAGGTCAAATTAAATTTACTTAATATCCAATTTTTGTAAATTCTAAATATCATAAATGGTTAATATATAAATGGTGACATGGTTTGGAAGGGCTAATCTTCATAAGCACTGCAATATGCGCGTAACTCTGGTAATGGCAATTCTATTAATGCCTGATTTATTTTTTTAGATTTTTTTATAATACACGAAAAGTTCGCACAAGCCCAGTGGAGTGTACGTCATTGCTAATCCACCACCTTAATTATATAATCCATCACTAATTCCGTAACTTCTTAATTATACATGCCATAAGTATTAAGTTTGTACAGGTTATATAAAATGATAAACCCAAAAATAGAAATGATTTCAAATACAATTTACCTTTTTAGTACAAATATGCTAGCAACGCCAAACAAAGTAGCAAAAAGCGTCTCAAAGATAATAAGAAAGTACTACTGAGCTTGTGGTAATCAAAAATAGGTGAACATTTACTGAAATCTTTATTTATTAACTTTTATGTATAGTTTATGTGGTGGACTTATTGCTACATGAGCGATCTCTTCCAGTCAACCATAGCAATTTGTATTGAAATTTAGTATATCTTCCTGATATTACTGATATGTATGGAAAGAAATTCTGAAGAACATCTATGTAAATAGTCGATTTAAAGTTCAATCGGAAACGTTTTCATTTTGACTTTTCAGTCATTTGGGGAAGTCGTCTTGTATATTTTTTTACCTTTAAGGAATATTTGTGTTTAATTTCATGTAAATAGTAAGAAAAAATTTACGCATCATAAAATCTAAACTTTTTATGAAATACTCAATATGTGATGTAAAAAGTCTCCTAATGCAAGTTTGACCCATAACTACTTCTTAAGTTTGTTTAACATTGGCTTAACTATTAGTTAATTTCAATAAATAAAACTATGAAAGAAATGCCAGGGTTCCTTTTCCTCCCTAAACAGTAGACTGCTATGGTCATGATTTCTTTTCAGTAACGAGCTGTCAGTTTAATTTTTTTAATAATAGATGGTTTATTATATTAGGATTTCTTTATTGATCTATTACATTTCTCAATTCATGAATATAAAGAACACAAACCACAATTAAATACTAAAGAAATTTAACGGAATGACAAAGGTTCGTTAGATAGAAATTTCAAAAATTTTTCATTTGCTAAAAACATATCACATTCCGACATATTTCAAAGGAAACAGTTTACAAGAATCATACCACGATACAGTGTGAGACAAATCTATTTCCAGACATATCTATTCAGAGAGAAAAACTATACCTGATGTAATAAAAGAGGACAGAAAATGTTTCCGCGTAACTGCTCGAAAGCACGGAAATTTATAATATCTAGGATAAGTAAACTCTTTGAAGCATGTTTTAGAGAATTCTATATAGTTCACGATGACTCTCATTTAACCGCGAACTACCCTCTTATAAATGTTGTTCATCTGTATAAGTCTTTAAGACAGTGAACTACCATTTTAAGTCTCATACATATGAAGAACAAGTGGTTTCGTAATAAGATAGGATACATTTTGTAAAACAAATCTGATAGTATGTACGTGATCATGAAAGGATAACGGTGTATTAAATCTTACCGACGACATAACAATCGACCCACCCGAGGATATAACAAGCTAGTACCAATGTTATAATTATAACTCACAGAAACACGAACACGACAATAACTCATCCCTGAATATTTATCAGGTTTAAACTTCAATTCACTTCCTTAATTTCATTCCAATATAGCATCTATATCACGTACAACTTTAGCATAATTCAACTACAGTATCTATACCATGATATATAAAATTAAATCATCCATCGGAAATATTAGGAATGTCACTGAAATTTCAATCGGCGATTGACGGCAGTTGGTTGAAGCAACGAAATCTCTTAAAAAATGGATAAATTAAATGCACATATTTTATTCTATCGAGATTTTATTAAATTAGTATAAACAGTTTTAATGCGAGAACTCGAAGGCTGGTTAACATTTATGGAGAAAATTATACGTTGTTAGTTTTCCGTTCCGTAAATGAAAACGGGTCTTTCATGGTCACACTTTTTGTCTATGGTTTTTTTTCTAAACATTCTTAAATATTCCAATTATAGAGTTTGATACCTAAAAAAATGTGTAGAATGACGGGAAATATTCGATAATATATTTTACCAAAATCTTTTCAAAAGAAATTCCATATAAATTAATAATGCAATTCATTTGCACATTCACAAAAACAGACCGGAAGAATATACAGATATCGAATTGTCTACTATTACTTTTATTATTGCATGTACACTAAAGTCTTGGGTACAAGTATCACTCGCTTCATCAAATACGTGCATCCGTATCTTCTTATATTCATTCATTATTGGTAATAAATCTTAATAAAAACTGAAAAAGTAGGAATTAAAGGAAGTCGAGTTTCTTTTATTGAATACAAGAAACTTGATTTGTTTGTTTTGCGCCAATGTTTTGTAATGAAAAAAAAGCAAGTGAGATTTAATTCTAAACCTCCCATAAAATCAATTTAATTCCGGCAATTTTGACACCACCTATGAAAATATTTACCATATTATTTTTATGAAATAAGGTACATCGGAAAAGGAAGTTATATTCACTTATTTTCAAATTTGTTTAAAAGGGATGGAACTGAATCATCAAAAGGTTTTTATTTAATATGGCGAATGACGCATGAAATGAAATGTTTTGTGGAATAGTATCTCATTCATATAAAAGAAAATCTTAATACACAATCTAAAATTCCACGAAATTACTTACGTTACTCCAGTAACTTTTGAAATATTAATCGGAAAAATTTTAAATAATCCAATTATAGATGTATAACAGATATGTATAACAGACAAAAATATTAATGTAAACAAGCCAAGTCCAGTACTATGTAAGTTTGTTTCGTTGACAAAGGATTGGAGTTTAAAAGGCTGGGAAACTCCATTCTAACATTAATTAAAATTCCAGTTATATGAAAATTTTCGAAAGTTTATTTTAGGTCAAAATTTTATAAATGAATAATTTGCATAAATGAGATGTGTAACTATGTATATAGTGCAAGTCGCAAACAGTGAGTTCCATTTTCTTTTATTTCATAAATATAATCTAACACGCAATTTTTAATTTTATTCCTTTTTTTAACAATTGTCGTTAATACATAAATAGCCAACACCTATTGAAACTTGTTTGGAAAGTAGTCTAATGGTTTATTGTTATTAAACAAACCTTATTATTAAATATCATATTAAATATTACTATTATTAAATATTTTATTATTAAATGATAATTGTCTTTCCCATGCAATTAAATGGCTAGGGAGAGACATTTATAGATATATATATATATATATATATATATATATATATATATATATATATATACATGTATATACGTGTATATTAAAATACATAAGAAACAAAATCTGTCTTGTAAAAATTTAACAATGCTCTCTTTCAGTGATGCTAAAACTAAATAATTTATTAAAGAAATTAAATTCGCGCGTGGTCAATTTTTTTAAAAATTTAAACCAATTATAAGAAAGATTATTTTGCATCGGCGTTTAAATTATTATTAAAAGAGGTTTTTAAGATTCCAGACCTCAATGGAAAATAAGAACCGTAATAAAATCAGTCACATGTGTGATAACCGCTTTTACCATTTGACGTGGAAATTTGTATATATTTTAGAAACTTTTGAAGAGGCAAATGCAGTACTGATTTTTTTTAATCTCATTTATCCTGTGGCGTATCATTTGAAAAAGCGAGCAATGGTGTTTTTAAAACTAATTTTTAAAAATGTTACTTCACACAGTTCTGGAGATATTGTTCAAAATCGTATTGAGTCCTCCCGAGGGAAATCTCTAAGAAAGTGTTGTCTCGATATGTATATTGTTCATCACACAACTATAGCGATGACTCGAAATTTCATAATTTTTAAAAAATTCAGGTGATGAAAAATAACATACGTGCATCGATTAATATCAATATTAAGATACCTTTCAATGTTTATATCTACTCAATTATTTACGTGTAAAAAGTTTTTTAAATGCTATGGAAAAGATTTAGTAATGCTCCGCTCTAATACGTCCTCTTAGTGTGACATCATCATAATATATCATCAAATCATTTTGCAATGTATGTGCGCGTATGTGTGCTTTTTTTTGCACTTTTTGACCACGTCTCTAAAAAAGAAAACAAAAAAGTAGAATAGCACCATTTAGTACTCCCAATCAAGTTTAGCTAACTTGCATCAAAATACAATTTTCACAAAATAAAAGAAACGTAAAAATTTTAAAATAATGAAAATACCAGTATTTGGTGGAAAACTTAGTAGTGCAATACCGTTTAAAAAAATTTTTGGAAAATATTGGTACTGCGAGAAATTTTTGGATTTGATGCCAAGCCGACGATTCCCTACATATCTATTAACGTACCTATACCTACATACACACTGCTGAGTATCGCAATTCTCTTGGTACTGACTAGAAAAATCTTTAATAATAGAAGTCACTATTTTGCAAATTTATTTATGTTCGAACACGATATTGTACAGCAAAAGTATCAACCAAGCACTCGTATTTTAATTATTTTATGCTTTTTAGTGCGCTACTAATTTTCAGTTATTTATAATCGGTTCTGTATGTACCTGTATATGTTTATTACCTACTTTCTTACTTCCGTCAAGAAAAGTCACATAGTCCAAACCTGATCAGTTTACTCTTCATCACTAAAGGATCTTTCAGTTCTATCATTGTACTTTTATTTTAAAAAAGGATAGATTTAGGTCGCCTTTAATTGCATATCAATTTTAAAGACTTGTTTATTAAATTATCAATATTATTCAAACTCAACCCCGGTTGTTAAATATTGAGGAACTCTGTGGTGAACGTTCAATTTCCATAACTAAGTTTTTATATTGTTAGTTTCTTGCTTACGGCAAGATAAATCCTACCAATCCCAATCAAATGAGTTTAAGCCTCATCACTGAATAATTCCTGTAAAGATTAAATTTACGTCGTTCTTTGTCGTTTCTAAACTTAGAGATATTGTTACAAGATTTTCATTAGACCTATATAGTTCAAACTCAATTCGGGTACCTAAATTATTCATTATTGATAGACCCTATGGTATATCTTCCCTGGTCATACTAATAATTTTTTACCTTGATTCTTTCTGGCTTACGGTCAGATATTCCAATGAATCTAAATTCGATTAGTTTATTATCTATGACATTCATTGTTGAATAACTTTACGGTATTCATTCCTTTTCTGTGGTCAATTAACTAAAATTTTTCTTTTTGCCTACCTCAAGGTAATTCTAATGAATTAAAACACAATGTGTTTACATTTCATCAATGAATGGTTCCTCTAGAGAGCAAACTTACGTTGTTCTAAGTCGTTTCTGGACGTTAGAGATATTAATATTAGACTAATACTATTCAAAACCTATTACAGTACCTATGATGATCATCGTTAAGGAATTCTACGGTAAACATTCGATTTCCATAGCCAATTAACAAAATTTTTATATGACTTTACTAAGTATATATCCTTCCGAATAAAAAAATATCCACCAAGTCAGCTGACAACTGACAGAGATATGAGGTGACATACGTAAAAAATTCAATCTAACAGGGAACCTCTTCCTTTTTTTAAAGTTGGTTAAAAGTTTACAACAATATGATTTAATGACTGGCACTGAGCCCGCTATATGTCTTTATGTTAAAATAGATTTTTTTTATTTATATAAAGTTAAATTTTTTAGATATCTGTTAGTCGTGGTTTTGGAATTATTCTTGAAAACTAAATATAATAAACAAAAAAGACTTTCGAGTATGAAACTCTAGAAACATTTTTTTTATGTTTTAATTCTATTCTTTTTACATATCTAACTGATCGGCAATTTGGAAATGAAATATTTATGTTAATTTTTCGCTTATTTCAGTACTTTAAAATTTCAATTAAATCTTTTATTTAATATATCCATAAATCCAAATCAAACAGAGCCTCTTCTTCGTTGAGAACTTTATATTTATTATTGGATGTGTCGCGCAGGTTCCATGCGTCTATGCTAGTTTTTCAAAGAATCAAATAAAATTGTTCTTTTCCGTATAATGTTGAGAATAATATTGATACAAACATATTTATATACATATACATATATCCACACTCACATACATATCACTTACATATTTTCAGCCATGTATACTGATTATTCATTTATGTACATGTACTATTAGTCAAAAATACTAGCTACTAACAGCTCTCATATCTACATGTACTCCATCATTCGTATACACGCACATCCACCCTCAAAAACGCTAATATGTTCCGCTATATTCGCAGCTTGCATCCGCCGTGTTTATTTCATTCATCGATCAGAGATTTAGCCATTTTCCTACCTCTGCATTTCATTTATACTTATATATTGAGAAATAAAAAAAACAATTATGCAACTCGCCTAGGCTCACCGTAAAATATATGTATGTGCCACCACGGAGTTACAAATAATTCACAAAATTAACTGATTCGTGGTAACTTCTCGAAAAAAAGTTTAATTTTCCTTTATATGAGAGCATTTAACGAAATGGATTATTGGAGACAAGATTGAAAAACACATTAAATCTGTAAATTAAAAGATATTGTTTTTATTATTTTCAGTAAATTAAAATTTTAACGTTTAGAAAAGTTTCAGGGGAATATAATAAGACACAGCCGATCATTTAAATGGATGTGATTAAATAATATCCTTATTAACATTTAGACTTGTTTTAAAGACACTTCCAAATTAGAAAAGTTATTGCGTGAAATCTGGCGAACGCGTTAGGCACAAATAAATCCAATAGGGCTAAGTTAATTGTTGAAAAACCTTCAATTGAGATTCTACAGTTCAATTGAGATTGCTTTGCTGAATTATAATAATTGCTTTGATCTTTACCAGATCTATTGCTTTGGACTATAAAGCCTGAACAAGTTTACTGGATAGATTACAAATTAATACTCTGTGTCGAGTTTAACACAATTGGTTTTATAAGCATTAACTGTTTATAAAGTTAGATCATATCGTACTGTTGGACTTAGCTGAATGCATGAATTGAACTGAATCAATTTTTGTATTTTTATACTTCTCTTGTATATTATTTGATTGTGCGGCCACCAGTTTCCATAAAATTGTGTCGGTTACAATGACCATCCGAAACTAAGATGGAGCTGCACTCGTAAGATGCAACGCCATGATAAACCATGGTTGTTATATTACCTTCTCTGGCGGCCTTCGTTAGCATCATTTGAGAGACATTCTGGTAGGACATTGTGAGAAAATTTGAAAACAATGATTAGATGGCAAATCAACAAAGTCCAGAATTATTCGTTCCGTACATCACTCCTATGCCCACCGAAAATTGCTGTTGAAAAGATAATAATCTTGAGGCGTAGTGATTGGCAGTACTCTAATAATGCATGCCATAGGTATTAAGTAACCAAATGCGAAACCAACAAAATGTTATCAAATATTTTCGATTTTCTTTGCGACAACATTATGTTGTTATCTATATGCATATAATTATGATTTAGTGGAGGGAAATAATCATATATCCTGGTAATAACCATGTTACTTTCTTACCTTTTAATACAAAGTCTAAATTTTATGTTGTTTTTCATAAGTGAACACTCAATTAACTGCTAAAAATGCGTAAGTACGGACACATAAAAGCACACATATTATGTTCATAGGGGATATCATTGCGCGTATAATTTTCCAAAATCATACATCAAATCAATAACTTTATCAATGGAAAATTGGTCGATAACAAACGTATATAAAAAATTAAATTGAATTGTAGGAATGATATTCCTATTAAATTCAAGTAATCGTAGGATAGTTAGAAATATATGACAGGAATTAAATAGGGTTATAATTCCTTTAAGGTTAATAAAAACATTTTAAATATTAAGTTTTTCTAAATGTTTATATTGAACCACAAGAGCTACCTGGAAAGGATTTTTCAACTATTGGTAATAGCGTATTCACACCAGTTTTTTTAAAGAAAATAACAAAATATTTGCTATGTAAAAAAAAGAAGGCAAAGTGCCTCTCTTTTCTTATGTGGCCTATAACCGAAATGATTTGTAACGGTATAAAACCAGTTATGTGCAAAAGTAAATAATAAATAATTTTGTAAGCGTAAGAAGGAAAGCGATAATATAGATAGCATAAAATGACCACGAACTTGTTCCCTAATTTACAACGATATTATAATAATTTGTGACAATAGTTATTACTTTTAGATTAGTTAATCAGTTAATTGCCACTTTCACCTACTGCTGCCTTAATTTATTTTTAATTCCTATTTTTCAAAATGGATAAGTATTTCAAACTGTTATTTGATGTATTAATTCTGAAAAAACTTGGCTTATTTGTAGAATTTACACACTTGTGATTTGGACTATTTTCTATTAGAGAGAGTGCAAAATCTTCAACAAACTTTTTACTCACTAAGTGACAATAATGCAAACATGCAATAAAATTTAGGTGGTGCGCTAGGCAAAGCTGCACAAGTTAGATTTGCAATCACGTCGAGCGATATTGTGGACTAATAAGTCAAATATATCTTGACCATACAATTTTTATCAAGCTACATCAAACATATATATATATATATATATATATATATATATATATATATATATATATATATATATATATATATAATATTCATGTTAACAATTTAAAAACATAGTGACTCATGTGAATCATTTGTTTTACGTGCAGATTGTTCCTCTGTCATTAATTTAATTTAATTAAAGTAATTTGATTCAGCGACTATAATATTAATCTCGTTTACTTAACTGTAATATGAATATAGTTAAAACTGGCGTAGTTTTAAATACCACCTCTTAGAATAAAACTTTATAATGAATAAAACATTTTTTCTTTTCTAATTTTTAGGCCATTTTTTATAATTCGTGTATTTTGAGAAAAGAACTGTTCGACCGTCGATAAATTTAAGCCATTTAAATGTTCATATTACAAATGTACATTTAATCTATAAAAAAAAAATTTCTTAATTTCTTAAATATTTATAGTGGGGTATGGAAAAAGCCTGACGTTTGATCTTATCCGTTCAGGTAGCAGTTGCATTTCGACTACTAAGTAACAAATTAAACACAGAAATTTAAAAAAAAATTACTTTTTACGAATTCCATTTAAGATGGGAAGTAGGTAACGCGATATTTGCATAATGATGTACGAAGGTGTACTCTTCAATGACATTATAAAGCATGGACTCCTAAAACTCAAAGTATGAAATTTTGATCTTTCGGCTAATCCTCATTCTGGACGACCACATATATTGAAATTAGGAGTTTTAAATAGCTTTATGAAATAGATGCCAGATTAAAATTTAATTATGTGATTGAATTACTTTCACACTCTCTTACTTTATTAGAAAAAAAAATCACGCTTTTGGAAGAATTGAAATTATTCTATTTGACTACTATGAAAGCTAACACTCCTTCAACTTGCGCGTTAGCCCACAAAATGATCGGGCAACTAAAAGTTTTTCGCTTGGATATACTGTTATATAAATAAAAATTTGATACATATTTCGAAAAGGCTATCACCTTTTCGATTTTTGTTCATATTGGACAAAATTGCAACCTTTAGCCGCCATTTTGTCCATGTTCCGTTAATTGTGACTTCACTTACCCGATGACACTCGAAAAATTAAAGCATTTTTAACTATCTCATTTGCCTAAATATGATAATCCATCCTGGTTCTAAAGAATTATATCTGAATAGACTCAATACATACATACAGTGGCATACAGATAATAATAATAAACACGCTCCCTTTAGCACGCGAATTTTGGGTAAAAAGACTTATTTTTATAACTTGTATAAACACTGCAGCAGCGAAAACATGTCGCTTTCCTCTTCACCTATATTTCGTCACCATTTTAGTGGAGCCAAGTAACCAGATTAGTAGTAAGATATTCGGACCCTATAAAAACGTATACCAAAAAAATACGCCTATTTCAAATCGTCTTCGTCCACATTTCTTTAACAAGTCTACACGACGAATTGGTTCATGCATTTAATTCTATACATCGCTCATTGCATTACGGATTAATTACATACCGAGCCTTGCTCCGAGATATCGATGATCTAATAAATTAATCTAATTTCGAATCGATATGTTACGTGCTACGAGCATTTACATATAAAGTGTTTACATATAGAGCATTTACATATAAAGTGTTTCAAGAATCAGACATATGTGTAATCGATTTTCCCACCACGAACTTATCCTGCTAGATAATAAGTTAAATTGAGACTCTTCAAGTCTTATAATTTAATTAGTTTAGTTTACAAAATATTCGGGAAAACATTATATTATATTACGAGATTGGCGGTGGAATAAAGTATGAAGAAATTTCGCGGCGTCATATAATCACAAGAGAAATAAACAATTAAAAAAGTGTATTTCTATATGAGTTAATGTCTTGTATAAAATATGTATTGCATAGCTAGTTTTTAAAGATATACGAATACCTGTTATTTAAATTTTTGCTTGCAACAAACTAAGTTTATAGAAGTTTACTAAATAAATATCTCAATTTAAAATATTGATTTTATTTTGATTCATTTGATTGAAGAGGAAAGAAACTTAACGTGTGGTCTACATATTATATAAACTGGCTTTTGACCAAAATATTATTTTAAGTAACATTTCAAATCAAAGTTAATCAAAATTAAAAAAAATGTCAAAGTACGGTCAATGTGAGTCAAAAATCAATTATCTTAATTTACATTAAAAATTTCCTTTCTCAGGGTAAATAATGAGATAGGTAAATTTACATTATTAATAATTATAAATTTACCTCTGAAAGATATATTAAGCGATACACTTAAATAGGTAGTGAAAGGTAATACAATTATTTATAAATAGTCTAATAAAAATAATATATACTATATATGATACGATTTTTTTTATGTCCTAGTGCGAGTTTTATGCGGATTTAACAGTTTTTTTTTTATTTTTGTTCCCGGTTACCTAACTTTTAATAGTTTCATAAGTTTCCAAGATCAAGGTTGTTGAAAATTGAGAAGATAAGGGTTTTATATATTTTTTTATCGAAATTTTTTGAATGGCTCGACGGCGTGGCCTATTCTATTTTCTTCGATTCGAGATTAAAATGATGTCAGGGATATGAGCTTGATTTGAATTAATTTCCTACTAAAGTTGTCATTTTTAATAGAAAATATTTGAAATTTATAAAATTATATACTAAATTAAAATAACAAATCTGCCAAATTCGAACAAAATTCGCATAACAGAGCTTCCGTATAGAGTTACATAAAAAAAGTTTAGACCTTCCAAACTATTTATTTTGATATTATTATCATGTCTAATTTAGGGGTGTCCAAGATAATCGTGTGGAGGGCCAGGATTTATTTGTATTAATTATTTTTAAATTTTTTTTATTTCATACACTTCAGAATGTCCGAATGGGAAGGCTACAGGAAAACTACTCAAAATTATTTGATTTTTACATTTCCTAAATCGAACATTTATGTGAACATTTTAAGATATTTTATTTTATATAATTCAGAAGACAGAAGTTATATTGGAAAATACATAAAATTATGTAATTTTTACTATTTTCGGGGATCAAGGGATGAAATTATAACTGATAAATTAGAAAAAAAATAACTTCCTGAAGGGAATATTTCATATGAATTTTTAACTTTTTATTTTATATAATTACGAAAATTATAATGGGAGGCGAGGCAAATTATGTGAAAATTACTCAAAATTATATAACTTTCACTATTTTCAAATAAAATAGGTTAAACTTTTTAACTTAGAACAATTTTTAAATTTCCCCAAGACGCTCTCTCCAATGCATCTCCAATGTATCACGTGTATTTTACATTAGAACTTTCTCGTCTTCCCTTTTGTATGCAATAAAGATGCCTTTTTGTATGCAACAAAGACGCCTTTTTGTATGCAATAAAGACGCCTTGAATTTTTTGGGAAATTTAAATTCATTTTAGGTTTGCATTTACTTTTTATTTAAACTTGGTAAACATATTGCTTCTAGCATTTATAATTTAGAACCTGCAGATTCCAACAGGAAGGGTGGTGACAGACGGACAGATGGACAGATAATGTAGCGATAGTAATAGCGTTTAGATCACTTGGGTGTATAGTCTTAAAAAAGGTAGAAAACTTGGTTTTACGGTTCTTTCATAAAGTTAGATTTTGAAAGTAACCAGATTCCTAAAATTAATTTGTGAAAAAGAAGATTATATTACCAATATTTCATTTTTACAGCCATATATGTCAATCCATATTTTCCTCTATGTCAAATCTCTTGTTGCCTCTTTCACTTTTGCTTTGGAGAAAGTCATATTTTGTTGCAGTGTCTATTTAATAAAGGTTTGCATTAGTTTTCGCATCAATTTTGGCAAAACACTTTGATTATCTTATTTAGGCATAGCGTAGGTGTTGAATATCTTATTAATTGTATAATTACTTATATTGAATACTTCGAAAAGAAAACAGATACTCATTGAGAATGACAAACTTAAGCTTTAATATAAATTAAATGATTAAATGAAGAACTGGTGAAGAAAAGTAGCCTACAAACGAAAGGTATTAGGTTATATTAGGTTTCGATTAATTGATTTTATAGATATTGCGAAAAATGAAAAACTTATTAAGTTATGTCATGTTGAAATCATAATTGTATAATTATCTATAGAATTATCTTTATATTTAGGTCATCTTCAACTAATTTGTTAAATGATGAACTTAAATTTTCATTTCATTGATTCACAATTTCAATAATATCCAATCGCTTTGCCGATGTGTAACTTATTTTCAAATATATTGAATATTTAACTGAGATAATAATTCCAGTTTAATATTGAATCAGCTTATAGAATTAATAGTCTACAAATTTAAAATAAATTCGTGAGAACACCTCTACGAAAGCGTGCAACGAAATAAACATGGCGTGAATGAGGGTAACGCGCTACGCCACAGTCAAATAAAGTTTTACTAAAGCAGGAAACTACGAGAGTATTACAACCAATAAATAAAAGGCTTTACAATTTACTTATTATTCTAATTCTACAATAGCTCCATTTGTTAACCTGAAAAGTATTTCAAAATTTAGAGTAAAACCAGCTGATAACCAAATTAACTACGTATTGTTGACAATACCGAACTTTATATCGTAAAGTGACAGCTTGTTGGTGTTGAGTGAATGTTAAAGAAAAACGGTCTGTGACATGAAATTGTAAGAAAAGATTGAGTTTTTTATATCTATTCTCAAGCCAAAAAAACCTTTAGGGATAGGGTTGAAATCTGTTACGATTTTCATATTTTGCTTAGACATCACGATCTCTAAAAATATCTGGTGACCATAGATAGAAAATGGAATCTCTGCCATACGTTTGTTTTGTCCGATTGAAGACATTACGTACGTATGAGGTGCAAGGTACGGACACTATTTATAACTTAATCAGACCAAACATATGAAAATTTGTTCATTATTTGGCTATAAGAAAATATCAGAATATTGTTTCATTATTTGGCTTTTAATTAGCGGAGAAAAATGAGAAAGAAAAATAAAAAATGTATATCTTTCTAAAAATGCAAATAACAAATTTTAAATACAGCGTGTTTAGTTAAATTAGAAACATAAAAATTTAATGCGAAAGTGAAAATTGTTTATTTTATCTATTGATAGTATTCTATCCATAATAATAAAATCATTGTTGCTATTATGTATATTATAAGCATATCAGTTTACTTCAATAAAGATAGCTGAAATTATAAAACTGTGAATTTATGTAAACGAACGCATCATATTTTTGTACTAAATTTAAATATGACAATAATAAATGTAACTTATGAAATTGAAATAAAACCATCAACACAACACATAACAGATAATAAGCTATCGGTGGAATGTCATATTAAAGTGCAGCATTAAAATTTAACATTTCAAACTTAGTCTAATGGAAATTTAATTGTAGGCAAGATCTTTGTAAAACACATTGGAGCATTCTCATTGTTTTAGTATCATTTTTTTAAATTAATGCCAATTTTCTTTAATATCCAAACACTTACGTCGCTTGTGAAATTCACCATTTTTACTCATATTGATTGCAATTTGGTTACAGATATAGAAGCAAACAAATTGTTATTATCTTTACCGACATCACTTGATTATTTTATTAATCGCATAATTTCTTTGGCCTACCACACATGCTGCCAGAAACTCTGCCTTGGTGGGAGGTAGGTTAAAGTTAACTGAACCAATGGGGACGATGTTTCTTTAGATCAGATTTAAAGCTTATGACGGCGATTATGGATTTAGTCGTGTCATTAAAGCTATTAGATGTGTGGTATTACAATATTATTAATTTCACGGCAAGCTTTAGAAATATGGCTCCTCTACTTTATACCATAGTAGTAGAATGGGATATTAAAATATGAATTTTTAAAGTAATCGACAAAGTTAGCTTTTTATATTTAAATATGTTATTTTATCACTTTTTTTTGGTAGAATAATGGTTTCAGCCCCATTACATTTTTTGGAGATGTTCTTTAATTTCTTACGAGTAATATATTTGGCTTAAGAGGTTTATTTTAGCTTCTTTAGCGCAGAATTAATATCTCCCGTTCATGTCGACATATTCCTTTTAGGCATCACGAAATTCAACCCCTAATTTAAGTTCAAAATTGAAAGTAAAAAAGCATATTCACCAAGTCACTTCTACCAGAATCCTGTGTGCAAATCAACGTTGAAAAAATTTTGACCTTATTAATAAATGTTTTCTTGCCGTTTCTTTTCTTGCGTAGTCGTTAATTTTTACTTAAGTGATAATTGCAAGTAAAAATATATTAATATTTTTTTTAGCAATATACCATATTCTTTTTTTTCAACTTTGTCACAAATCGTGAAAATTTAAGATTTGAAATATACTAAAAAGTTAAATTTTTTTCATTCTTTTCTACTTCGTCATGGTATTCTACCTCACACCGTGATATTTGTAGCAAAAAAACTTTTCCAATATTTCTCATTCTTCCCTGCATATATAAAATTTTATATACTTTAGACCGACTCGCAGACAACCTCGTAAATATGTACAGCATAATCTTGTTCAAAAGAATAGAAAAACCTTATGAAAATGCAGGAAGTCTATTAAAATCAAATTTGTTAGATTTTTTACGAAAAACATATTACTGTAATTAATTTCTCTTTCAAGAAATGAAGAACGTCACGATTGAATTGTTAAATGTTAAGTTATATAATATTTTAATATGGAATAGAAGTTCATTGTATATTTATCTGGAATAAATAGATAATAAACTTGTTGGCTAAAAATGTCCTCAAATTAGCGTAAATTGGCTGAACTAATGCTAAATGACAATAATTTGGTGCAATAAGTTAAAAACAATAGATTTTATTTTATTTAGGATAGAATTACTAAGATATCCATAGTTTATGATTTTGGAAGGGTTTTAAGCATTAATAATTTATTATAATCACAATAAAGAACATTAGTGCATTTCATGGCATTCAAGTATGAGACGAAATAGCATTTATTACACCTTGATTCATCAACTTGATTCACAATTTGGTGGCGCTATGCTTAAATATATTTCTATCACATTGTTGTGTAAACGAATATGTCGAAAATAACTTTCCTGCTTATTTAATTATTGTATAAACCTAATTATTTTCTTAGCACAGTTTTTCAAAGAATTATTAAAATAAGTTAAAAATATACATCAAACTGAAAATCAAGTTGATGAATGATAGTATAAGAAATGCTTCCAAGTTTCATACCTGAAAGCCTAGATATTTATTAATTTTGGTATTTGTGGTTAAATCTTATTTTTAATATTTAAAACATTTCCAAAATCAATAATCACGGATATCTTAAACTCAATAGAACTAATATTTTGGAACCTGAACCGGTTTTAACTCTTTTCTTTAATCACTGCAGGGGCACTCTGCCGCTTCCTTAAGTTATAAAGTAACGCGATATTGATCTTATTCAACTGCTGTGAAACTTGCCAAACTTTGCTCTGAAAAGTTTTTGAATTTTCAAATCCAATTTTCTTATTTGATCTAGAAAAGTTTACGAATTTTCCAATCAGCGTGTCAACAAACGAGGGATGAGTAACGAAAATGTCTGCGAGATGTTTTGCTTAGTCCTTGTATAGCTTCATTCGATCATTTAATAAACGAATGTTGCTAAATATTTCTTCTCAACTGATTTAAGATTATTCATAGTGTTATTTACTATAAATATTATGTGTAAATATTTATAAAAAAAATTCACTTACTTAAGTATATAGCGTTAATATACGAAAGTTAATATAATTTTTCACCGTTCAAAAATAACTTCAGGTATCTTTTATAAGGGTAAAATTATGATTGCACGTACGCAAACATATACACACACAAATACATATATATATATAAATATATATACGTCTACATCCTAATCTTATTATCTTCAGAGATTTTTATAAAAGTTAATATGGTATATATTTACTCTGTAATTTTTACCAAACGGTAAATGTTGGAAAACATTTTTTAAATTATCAACTTCTAAATGCTTTACATTATTCACATGAACGGTAATTTGGTCTACCATTATTAAACTCCCATGTGAATCTCGATTAATATTATAAATTCGAAAGTTTGACTGGATGCATTGTTATAGAGATGGATGCATGTTTGTTTTTCTACAACACTGCGATTATTTCTTTTTATCTTGGGTTCTGAAATAATACCTAAGAGATAGCATTTATGAAGACGTGTTGCGAAAGCACAATATCAGAGAAAAATACCAAAATAATAAGTATTTTGTTAATTTTTTCTCTTTTTCCCATGTTTTTAGTTCCGTGAGGATAGAAAGTAACTCAAAATTATTTTTGCCGATATCTTGACGACTTATTTAATTACCAATTTTTGGGAATCTCATAACTAAAGGAGCCTTTTCCGTATTAAAAATATGTATTCTAAAACTGCACTATAATTATAACATTTTCAAAGTCAGGGGAAAGTACGGTGCTATTGGTAATTCTCTTTGAAAACTATAGTATTCACGAACTTATTTTTAAATATTTTATACCGCATTTGCCGAAAACACAAAACACAAAAGACAAAACATAGGTGTGTCGATTTAAACCCCTTTAAGGCATCAGGATTATGGGTAGAAAAAAAGGTCGATATTAAATGTAAAATTTGAGGGAGTCTAGAAGATTCATTTTCTTTTTAATACTGTAAACACACTATTATGACATTGTACTTCGATACAATGTCGTAATAGTGTGTTAAACAACTTAGATACTTCATAACGGGCATCCTTTCTTAATTCACTTTAACAGTCTTCACTCGAACGGGTTTAATAGAAATTTATTCATTGTGCTCGCAAGATTTGGTCCCTATGATGAATTTAGTAGAAATTATATGATAATAGGGACTTTATACAAAAGCTTCAGCCGTGGTATGACATTTTGTTTCTTTCATTTTATATATTTTCTTAGATGAGAAAGTTTTTCTTCTCTTGTTTTCTAGATTTCAATGTCCCTGTTAACTAAAACCAATTAATATTAAACGTCGATCTAGTCAAATATCAAATAATAAGCGGAGAAATTATTTAAGAAATCAATTTATTATTTCAAACATTGACAGCTGGAGATTAAGAAACTAGTTTCTGCAAGCGACTTTGTCGCGTAGGTTGTCTAGTCTGGTAGTCTGTGTCAATAGTAGTTGGGTAGTCTGTGTCAATCCAGATCATAATCTATTTCTTTACAACTTTTTGAAATCCCTTGGCTTTCAGTACTGACATCAAGAAGTATTTATAGAAAGAAAAAATAATTTGTCCGCTGTCCCAAAATATTTACTTTCGGATTTGGGAATTCAGTGTACATGATATAATTTAACACGTGTTAAAATCTAACTTATAGAAGTTTATTCAAGACAATACCACATGATGAAATAAAAAACTGAGGAACGTCTTAAGAGATGAATATTATATCTAGGATCATCTTTGAATTTTGAAATGAAAATAGCCTATATTTTAATCCAGGTTAAAATCTATTCTGACTGCTTACCTACAGTAAATTGTATCCACAGTAATAATAATATATAGTAAAAATAGGCATCCAACTGAGAATAAAATCAACATAATTGTGAGAAATATTTCGATCCTATTTTATTTTCGTTTTATCGATGCAATGATATGAGATAAAATATTGTGGACAATATGGCAATGTTGATGAAAATAGAAAAGATAATACGAAACAAAATGATTTAGATGGTAATGGCGATATAGATGAACAAGGGTACGAGGTTGTGAAATAAAATTATATGGATAATAATAACAACGTTGATGAAGATGGTCACGACGTAATATGTTTAAATGGTAAAGATTAAAATAGCATGTTGATGATGATGAGTCCAATCGGTATCAGGTTGTACCATATTCTTTGACGGAACCTATTAACTCAACTCTACGTTACTTTTTGGCATTCTAATATACCATGGGAATCGTTAAATGTATTTTCCTCTTTCTTGAAAAATTGGGTTATTCTTCTATTCTATTAATTTACTTGGGAAGAAATCATTTAATACATAATGGAATCGCGGCTACTTTTGTTTCTATATGTGGACTTAAACATAGGTATTTCATTTATTTAGGTTTCGATGTAGGTATTTTTTGTAAAATGTGCCCATGATTCTACTTTGATAATGTCTCAGTATGTTAATTGTAATAAAATGTAGAATTAGAAATAATTTGAAGGTGAACGAACGTCTCCGAATTAATTTGCGCATCCAAAGTAGTATATAAACTACTTTTCAGAGAGAAAGAGATAGTCGACACTAAAAACAATTTTGCACACGTAATTTTAGTTTCGGCTTAAAACAAAATTAAACAAAAAGTTTATTATGTTTTTGAGCATCACGAGCGCTTGGTAGAGACAGCTAATGCATGTACACAAAACTAATAAATTAAGATTGTGGCTGGCACCAAATTGGTTCCCAAACATCGACAACTCAGTGGAGTGCTCATTCTAACTAATTTATTCATAAAGTAACTAATGCTACTCATTATCTTCTGTAGCACTCATTTTGTGGTATCTTACATAGGTTCAAAAATACTTCCCGGGAAACTTTAGGTATCAATAAAAAGTTATTTTTAATACTACTCCATCATTAACGAAGTGGGTGTAACCAAATCGACACAGTACTAGCTGTAGTTGATAAGATCTAGTAAAATATTGTCGTAGATAATAAAATTGATATCTATTTATTGTCATTTTCACTTTTCACAGTTTAATAAGGAGTTTTTGAAACGGGAAATGACAGTAATTGTATTAACTTTAAAATTACTTGAAGAATCGGAAATTAAATAGAAGAAATAAATGGATGGGCGTAGAAAAAAAGGAAGTTACATAACCTATAGTCAAATCAAGTACCTACTTAAGGAATTAGTTTAAACAATGTTTTCATAAGAGAATATATAAAAATTGCGTTGATCTTTGATGAAAACGAAAGGACATTATATATTCTATGCTTCAAAAATTATTATTTTTTTATTTTCATTAATAAAAGCCCTTTCTTAGATATTTTTTTCAAAATAAAAACACAAATAACCTATTATAACACGATTGTACAAAAAAAAATAATACTTCTTTTCGACAAAATAGCAATTCATATGAAGTAAGGAACATCAAATAATGAAAAATTAGCTTGGAATATAGTCCATATTTTTCAATATTTTTATATTGCTCAAGTAAATATTTACCAGTACCATTAGTTTTACTCGCACATATTTAATGTTGCCCGTAGGAGTTGAACATAGATGGTATGGATTTTACGCAAGCCGCAAATTTTATCTGAGTCGTTAGGTTGGGAAGAACATATAGGTACCAAAATATCGTTAATGTTATTATTAAATATTTGTCATTTAAGTGTATTTCCGATTTTAACATATCTTTAGTAACTATTAAGTTTTATCCTATCTAAATTCTCTACTCTCTCTAAACCTCTCAATTGTCCCAAATTCATGTTTTGTGAATTTTGAACAAAAGTTTTATAAAATTTTTTTCATAATCTAAGTAGGATTTTTGTCAATTATTGTAAAGTTTTTGACAATAATTGTTATCAATATATAATGTTGAAAAATTAGAAAAATGTTTATAGTACAACAGACTGAAGATCAAATATGGCTTTTCTACAAATTCTGATATAATCACTACACACCTTGTACAAAATTGTTTTCAATATATATATATATATATATATATATATATATATATATATATATATATATATATATATATATATATATATATATATATATATATATATATGTTGTAATGTTAATATCAAAAATATGAAACTAGTGCTGCCATCTATGTACAACAATGTGTAACTTTACTTAACAAGTCATTAGTCGTTCTACTGCCTTTGTGCAAAACGTTGTTTAATTATAGGTTATTGGCCTTACGCTCATAATTTTGGGTTAAAATAGTTTTTTTTTTTGCAATATTATCCAGTGAAAAGGACGTGATAGAACTGTATAGTGACAGACTGTTGTTATTTTGCCGTATTATCGCAGGGTACAAGATTAAGTGCATCGCAAAAATGACTGCTAACTATCTTGTCAATGTGCCGAAGCTTACGGGGCGCGATAACTACAATGAATGGTGTTTCGCGGCGGAGAATTTTTTAATTCTTGAAGGCATGAAACATTATGTCAAGCCAGAATTAAATCAAGAAATAAAAACCGCAGATGACGAAAAAACCAGAGCGAAATTAATTATGACGATCGACCCGTCATTATACGTTCACGTGAGAAATGTTTCATCATCCAAAGAATTATGGGAGAAGCTGAAACAATTATTCGATGACACTGGATTTTCACGACGGATAAGTCTACTAAGGAATTTGATTTCGATTCGCCGAGAGAATTGCAGTTCGATGACGTCTTACGTGACGCAGATTATTGATACAGCACAGAAACTCAGCGGAACTGGTTTTGAAATCAACGATTTATGGACAGGATCATTGCTATTAGCGGGATTGCCTGATGAATTTTCCCCTATGATCATGGCAATAGAGGATTCCGGCATTCCTATAACGGCAGATTCCATCAAAACAAAACTGTTGGATATGGATTTGGCAAGTCATGAAGAGAGTGAAGTTAGCGGTGCATTTGCTTTTCAGTCTAAAAAGAAAAACAACACAAATTTGTCTATGGCCAGAAAAAGTAATGTTGGTAGAACTGATATGTCAAATGTAAAACAGATAAGATTCTATCGCTGTAAACAAATCGGCCACTACAAAAGTCAGTGTAAAAACGAAAATAACTCGTCAAATCAGAAAAATAAGGAGAGAATGCAATCAAATGCTTTTAGCGCAGTGTTTTTGAGTGGAAACTTCAACAAAGATTAATGGTATATCGACTCGGGCGCAAGTGTACACCTCACAGCCAATGAAAGCTGGGTTATGAATGCACAATATGAACAAAATAGAGAAATAATTGTTGCTAACAGTGAAAAGGTGTCAATATTGTGTTCTGGAGATGTGAAAATTACGACTACAACAGAAAATCATGTACGCAACGTATTATGTGTACCAAGTCTGACAACAAACTTGTTATCAGTAAGCCAATTGATAATGAATGGTAACAATATCTCTTTTAACGAAAGTGGTTGCTCAGTTTACAACAAAAAGAATGACTTGGTCGCCACAGCAGCGTTAGTCAATGGTGTGTATAAAGTTAATCTGCTAAAACAAGATAGTTTAGCAGCATCAGTTGTGTCAGGAGTAACATGGCATCGCAGATTAGGACACGTAAATAAAGATTATTTGAATCAGATGAAGAACGCCGTCCAAGGTATGTCACTTGATGAAAAAGTTGACATTAGCAAATCTTCCTTTTCGACATGCTGTGAAGGTAAATAGGTAAAAGATTCAAGAGCACTGGTCAGAGAAGCAGTAACTTACTAGATATTGTCCATACGGATATATGTGGACCTATGGAGAATGTGTCTATAGGTGGCTCAAGATACTTCTTGTTGTTTGTCGACGATCATAGTCAGATAACATTTGTTTATTTTCTGAAATACAAGAATGAGGCTTTGAAGTATTTCAAGATTTTTAAAGCTCAAGTGGAAAATGAAACAAAAAGAACAATCAAAGTATTAAGAAGTGATAATGGGCTGGAGTTCTGCAGTAAAGAATTTGAAGATTACCTGAATAGTTTTGGCATGAAACATCAGAAGACCAATCCATACACTCCTCAACAAAATGGATTGTGTGAACGATTCAATGGTACAATAGTAGAAAAAGCCAGATGTCTATTATTTGATGCAGGTTTAGGCAAAGAGTTCTGGGGTGAAGCTACGAATACTGCAGTGTATCTGCAGAATCGAATTGTGGCAGCAGCATTAAACAATAGAACCCCATATGAGCTGTGGACTGGCTCTAAACCTAATATAAGTAATATAAGAATCTTCGGAAGCACTGTTATGGTCCATGTTGCAAAAGAAAAGAGGAAGAAGTGGGACTAGAAGTCGTCCAAATGTATTCTCATTGGATATCCAGATAATATAAAAGGATACAGAGTATACAATCCAGAAACAAAGACTGTAACAACCAGTAGAGACGTGATCATCATCGAGAAGGAATCAAATCCTGAGCATCTCATCGAAGTGCAAGTTCAGAATGTTGATTCAATGGGGAATAGAGAGAAGTCTGATGATTCCGAATCAAGATCTAGCCAAAGTTCGCCTGAGCAACATAAGAGTATGTCAACATCCAGTCAAAATGACTCTGAAAGTTTTTTAAACAGTTCACAGTCTGATGATGAGACATATGTTCCAAGCGACTATGAGGATGCAGACAGCACACTCGAAGAGGTTCAAGCGAATATGAAAGAATGAAAGATTCTCAGTGTACACTGAAATTGACAAGTAATAAGAAAATATTTTCGGTTAAATTGACAAGTAATAAGAAATGACAGTCAAATGATTCATTTCGCATTAATTTCATATTGTCATATTAATGTTAATTAAGCTTTTGAGATAAAAAAGCAATTTATGTCTTATAAGCGCATAGAAATAGCTTGAGAAAATTTTCTGGTGTAAATGTGGAGAAATGTGAATTTACAGACATAAGATTATCACCATCAGGCAGTATGAGTTTCAATGAAAAGACAATATTTTAAAGGACGACAAGATTAATTAAGATTCGTTTGAAGCAAATTGAAGGATTGTTTTTATACATGTAACCGGAGTAATAAAAAAAACAAACTCGTGTCTGCAAGCTATATCTCTTAAGAAAACTATGAAAATAGTTGAAGAATAACATATATTTCATTAAATCGTTGCAGCTTAAACCACACCAATACTTCTAAAAAAATTAGGAATAAGAAAAGAAACATATATTCGTAAATAAATATCACACTGAATTCTAATTTTGGCTACCGCTCTCTAATTGAATTTCAGTGTATTGATACTTTTAACAGTATTGTCTACTTAAATATTAGTCACTGTTTCATTTATTAATTATAAGACAAGAAAGGTAAAAGGCATTGCACGCAAGGATTCAATTAACTGTATAATTCTTGCACTTTATATTACCGTTGGGCAATCTTAACAATATAACGAGTTTACGTAATCTGTAATCCATTCAGTACAGTTATGCACATTCTTGCTAAATTGACACAGCAAGGTAGCCAGTTGCCATAACTATGGTTTTCTGAGAACATAGTGAAATGGTCATAATCAATAATTTTTTTGCCTTTTTTTCGTTCGTCAGATAAATTATTTGAAAAGTAATGCAAGAGTTAAGCGTCCTGCAACGCGCGCACACCGGGCGCCGCATAGTATTGTTAAATCGATATAGGGTGCAGCAAACCGAGCACCTTATTCGGCCTAAAATAGTAAGCGATGCGACTACTATTTCGTAGAAATAAAAATTGATTACACTGGTAATTCAGCCGTTTATTATTTTACTGAATGTCTTATTTATGATAATTAATGTTTTAAATGTAATTATGATTAAGAAAAATTTGAAGATAAAAATATTTTGTCATCGAAGAAATATTATGGATTATCCTTCCACAAAAAATGCGAAAAAGAATATATCATTTAACGCACACTAGTGTTGTGCAACCCGCAAGAAGAGATACTAACGGTCATTCACCTGGGTGTCGCTCATTATTTTAGTATGATTTGTCTGTAAGAAACAACACACTTTGTCACGTGAGTAACTTACTAGTATATACTGCTAATAAATTCAATCGTGATTACATACAGTGATAAGGCGTATTGTCTGCCACCACTAATGGTTTTGTCTAACTTTGCAATCTTGTAATACCTAGAATCTATAATTTTTAATTTTACGTAAACTAAAACGTCCGAAATATTTTTTACACTTTTATTGTTATTATTAAATCAATAATTTGGCAACTAAGCGATTTTACGTTACACTGAAACAAAGTCCGACGTTCCCTGGGAATGTGCCGATTTTTTTACGTAATTTTTGAAAATTTATAGTGGTAATTTTTACATCCAAAATTTTCCTTTACATCTTTATTTTAAATATATAGATATTTATCCCACGACCCGGATTCATATATATATATATATATATATATATATATATATATATATATATATATATATATATATATATATACGTGTATAAATATATATATATCCATTATTATCCATTTTATTTGAAAGGGAACATTGAATACGCAACATTTTTTCAATGTTTCATTCAGAACAAATATACGAAAAACTACTTCTTTGTACAATGTTTATTTTTCCCTATTTATGAACTCACACGCAAAAGTTTTAGTGAAAAGCTTTTTAGTATGTCCTGAACTTTTTTATGCTTACAAATTTTGTCTTTTCTCAGAGCATTCTTTGTAATAACCAAGTCCTGTGTATTCACACTGAGCTTTTCTTTACAAGACCTTCTGTTTACAAAGTACACTATATCTATATTCGAATTCCTTACTGACAAATTTCTCTGCATTCGCTTTGAATTTCCGTGTACTTAAAAAGATTTCTGTATCAATATTGAATTTCTCTTTAGTCAAAAACTTGTATTCTTATATATGTTATGAAATAAGTTCATCGTAAGCGAGTCGTTCGGTCGCTGTTGTTGGCGTTTACCAGTCATTGATCAAATGCATTTAAAATAGAACAATCAGCTAGATAGAGTTTCATCCTTCCCATTTGCTTGTGATTCAAATACAACCACATCGGTGGTGAAGTAGAAGACAACATCTAACTCGAGGTTTGCCCCAATTTACGTCTCGGAACTTATTAAAAATAGCACTAAGTAAATTTCCAGTTTCTATATCAAATAGTTTTTGAGAAGAAAGGCTGTTACGGACACGAGGACAAATATATGAAAGTCTACCTAAAAATAATCTCACTCATAAAAAAATAGGATATATTTAATTTATCTGATTTTCGAGTGAAATAAAATATTTTTTTAAATAAATAAATGCTTTTAGAGTTCACTGCTTTTATTTCATTTTTTACAAGTCTGCCGTTTATATTCCTGTGAGCCGCAGGTATTTGGGCCTGCAGTTTATACAGATTTTTTCCGGTTTCTTAAAATTTGGGAAATATATACCTTAGACAATGGGGAGTATGACGTCTTCTTATTGCTTTTCAAATCCTCATGTCTTCTAATTAAACTTTTTGTCTGTAAACGTAGTGATCAAAATAAAAGGAGTGATGATTCAAAGTAGCTTTTCCAAAACGTTTTAAACATTTTTAACTGATTGCTTAAAAGACTTTTTCCGTCTGCAGTAAATAAATTAATTAAGAACAGGGAAAACGAGCACTACAAGTATTACGTAAATGCTTACATATATACATATATATAAGCATTTATTAGAGTATATCACATTTCTATTAAACTACTTACAAATACTAGTATCATTTTTTACCATATTAATAAATTAATAATATATCTTTCACAGGCATAAAATTAAGATTTAAAAAAGGTTACCTATATTTTTAAAAATATCATGGATATCTGAAATACTCTGAAATTTATAATCATCGCTATAGTTTAAGTCAACTATAAATTTCTGGAAACCTATATTTACCATAAATTTAATTTCACCAAGTTTCGAAATAAAGGAAAGAAGGGGAATATTTTTATTGACCTTTTAAACAACATTTCTGAAACAATTTTGCTTAAAACTCTTAAAAATAGATTTCAAACACTCGTAGTTTGCTCTTTTAAACATTGTCAAAAATTGTCATACGAATTCGTTACGGAGTTAGTAATTGAAAATAGGCGGTCACTATGTGAAGCTTCTATGACAAACAGTTTGTCAGAAAAACGGCAGTGACAGACAAATAGACGGAAAAATTTACATACACGTTAGTGACCTCCTATGCGATCCATTTTATCATTTTGAAGTATGAGATCCTAAAAACATGATGTGAAATACCATATTTTTCATTCCTAATATTTACGATGAAATATTCTAAAAATCTTTTTTTTTAATTTTTGCAGTTTTCAAATTAATAATACGCCAGAAACCTTACCAAAAATGATCATATAACAATTTATCGAACGCAAGATTTAGATATACGATTTGACATACAATTCCACTGACAACAAAATTTCACTGAATCAAAACACAAAGAATACATATTTTGCTTCAATTAAAGTTTTATGTCCCGTTTGTTCATCATATTGAATGCAAAATGAACCGGTCTGTTTTTATTTTTTACAGTATTATGTCCACATTGCCTCAGTTAATGAAGCCAATACTGCTGAGCCTTTCTTAATATCTTGAAATAAAACGCTGTGCAATAGTTTCAAATTAATATATTTATAATATATTTAACATGTAAAAGTAGTGTATACTTTCAAACATTAAATGTTATTGACGCTTTCAGTTCCTTGTTATTCAATTATGCATGTATATATATATATATATATATATATATATATTTATATATATAAATATATATATATATATATATATATATATATATATATATATATATTTATATATATAAATATATATATATATATGTATATATATATATATATTTATATATAAATCATCATCATCATTATCAGTTCCTGTCGCTCCGGTCGGAGCATAGGACAGTCGTAAAATTTCTCCATTTGGTGCGGTCAGCGGCCAGTTGCTTAACCTCTCTCCAGGTCTTTCCAGCTATCTTTGCTTCTTCCTGGACCGTTCTCTGCCAGGTCTTTCTTGGTTGGCCACGTCGTCTTGCTCCTTGGGGGTTCCAGTCGAGGGCTGCCTTCTCGATGGCTTCGTCAGTCTTTCGTAGCGTGTGGCCGATCCAACGCCACTTCCTCTCCCTAATCTGGTCTGCGATGGGTTTTTGGTCTGTTTCAGCCCACAGATCCTCGTTCTTCTTTTCCTCCGGCCACCTTCCGTTCATTATGCGGCGAAGGCATCTGTTCATGAAGACCGGTAGTTGGTGGGTGAGACCTTTGGAGACCCCCCACGTCTCACATCCGTACATCAGGACGGATTTGACGTTGGTGTTGAAGAGTCTGATCTTCGTCCATTTGGAAATAGATTCACTTCTCCACACCGGGTATAGCTGAATGAACGCTCCATTTGCCTTTCTCACCCTGCTTTTCACGTCCTCCTCGGCTCCTCCGTCCCTCGTCACCATACTTCCGAAGTACTGAAAGCTTTCCACCAACTCGACATTCTTGTCGCCCAGCTTCAGGAGTGTATCAACGGTGGTATTGAAGCGCATCTCTTTCATCTTGCCGACGTTGATTTTGAGGCCCGCTCTCTCTGCTTTGGCCTGCACCCTCTGGCCTGTCGTCAATGTCTCTGAAGCGCCCGCCAGAAGACAAATGTCATCCGCGGAGTCGAGGTCCTCCAGCCTGTCCGTCATTCCCCACTGGATTCCTTGTCTTCTGCCATTTTTAACTTTCCGCATCACCCTGTCAAGGACAAGTAGGAATAGTGCAGAAAAAAAAATATATACATACATTGATATTGATTTAAATCATGTTATCAATTTTCCAACTGTTTGCGTTGAATCGATTCCCCTGAAATTTCCCACTCGCTTCGTTAAACTTTGGGGTTCAATTTTTCAGAATCGATGCTGCAGGCCTGCTACCTAACTAACCTTTAAGTCTTGAACACATGCTGTTTTCAATTTAATATTATGGGTCTCAACTGGAAACTATGCCGTTGGACTCCGGGTTCCAACTCCTCAATTTTGACGCTATAGAGGTACCGCCTGCTTAAATCATGAAACTCGAGGGTCTGCTCTTTTTAAATTAATATTTTAGATCTCAAAAGATATTAACGCTGCAAGGGTATTATTTGCTTACCAATCAAATCATGTAACTTGGGGACGTGATATCTTTAAACTTTTGAATTATTATTGCGGGTCTCAAGAAAATACTCATTGAAACTTCATTGAAACTTTGGATACTGTCAAGATTGGTACGGCAGGTTTTATGTTTGTTATCTCATATCTCAATCAATTTGGTGAATCAATTGAAATGATTCTTTTTTACTAAAATAGACCAGTTTAGTATCAAAAATTTGTCAGAATTTGACAATGGAAATTGAAGATACACTATAGAATTCCTCAACGATGGACAGCATAGGTGTCGTAACTGAGTTTATGTGATATGAGTCTCATGATAATTTAATAATATACTATGAATTATTTATACGGCTGTGCGTGGCGATTGAATTTATTTTACTTGTCTTGAAGTAAAAAAGAAAATAGCAAAATAAATAGGAATATAAATACATTCAAGATATGAAACAATTAATTTATTAACAGGCAGAGAAAAATTTAAAAAAATAAGTGACTAAACATTAGTACGTAAATAAATAGGAAAGTAACTATAAACAGGTATGAACAAAGAAATATGTCAACTAGAATACTAGTAGATAGATACATAGTATGTACAGAAACGTAAAGGCTCGAAGTTTTGTCTACTTCGAAGCCAAAAGTGGGAATGTGATTTATGTATATCCGTATTTATTTATGTATGTATATGTATAGTAGTATGTACGTATGCCGATCTTTATGAATGCATTAAACGTCGCAATCGTCTGTTCCAATTTCAATATATGAGATATTATTGATATTATTCTTATTACACTTATACCTTTATTATTGCACTTATTGTGAGGTCTTAATGTTCTAAGTAACATAAGAAGTATCATAGGAAGTAAAAATGGAAAAATAAAATGTTTGCAAAAAAAATTAAAAACTTCAAATAACAGGCGAATAAGAATAGCATTACAATCTATAAAATAATGTAAACACTAATACTTTCTTAGAACTTTAGCAATGCAATTTTGTTTCTGAACACAAATGAGTCTGCAAAATACTGCCACTGCTAGAGATTTTTTGCGTTGATACAAAGTTAAATGTAATAAGAATATATGTCTGTGTTTGGGTGCTACGTATACACCACATAGTGTAGATAAAAGAGAAGAGATAGATCCTTTCTAATGATTGACCTTAGTTAAAGGTATATACAATTTCTGTTAAATTATTTACTTTTTTAAATATATTGTGTATAATATTTTTGACTAGCGTAAATATAAGTTAGAAAAGGTAAATATTGAAATGAAGATGGTATAGCTGATCATGGTGAATGTCTCGAAGTGTGCTTCCAGATCAGTGAAATTGATTAAGAAACGTGAAAAAAATGTAATACACTTTTCTCACGACAACGTTCATAATGAAGACATTTCTTAATGAGGAGTATTTGAGTGTGATTTCAAAAACTGCTGCTAGTAGGATGCCATTATAAATTGAAAGTAATTGATCGAACCTCATAACCAAACTATTGGAATAAATAAAATACTTCGTTTTGAAAATAAAAATCTCAGTGCTGTATTCTAACCGTGTTATTATTTAGGTATGCAGGATATTTTTTCAGAAAAACTCAAAACGGAAGTAAAAGTAATGCAATGAAATAAATAGAGGCAAACAAGGGTCATCAAAATTTTTTTTAAAGCAAAAAAAATACATTTTTGAAACTTAGTTTATGTGTTGCCAAAGGATTCATTTCAGAAAAGTCTTAAGTATTTCTTATAAAACTACTCTCGTGCATTAGAAATTTTCTTTTTCAGTATAGTTTCATTGGTCAGATATATATTTAGTGTAATAAAACTAACAGGACATTTATATTTCAGTTATACTTATTTTACGAAGAAATCGTCCCCAGTCAGTTACTATGGACAAAAGCAGCTAAAAACGAGAAGCTAAAAGGCTTGAAAGACACGATGAGCGAAATATCTTCAAGGGTATATGTTTCTTGCCGATTCAAGAAGTGGCTTTGTTCTGGAAATTAAAATTGTTAAAAATGGAACTAATTCAATTTGGAAATAAAGTTGTTCTAATTCAATTTGGAAATAAAGTTGTGCCTATTAAAATTTAGATATATTAATGTATCACGTATTAGCTTTTATCTAAAGATATTGTTACAAACTTTAAGATCGTTTTTATTATTTTGTTATTAATAGCTATTAAAACCTTTTATGCCCATTTACTAAGCCTTTTTAGATCCTTGCTTAATATTTGTATTGCCATAATACTGTACTTTCTATGCTGCCGTTATTTCTTTTCTGCCGTTTTTCTTCAATCAGAAAATCTTAAAATATAAACCTTAATGGTGCATTTGCATAGAGGACAAGGAGTAAAGCGAAGTATTCGCTTTTTTTAAATTTACTAGCATAATTTGTTTAGAAAGTTTTAAGATCTAATGAAGCTACGTAAACATCAAGATTTTAAAGCGATTTATGCTCATTTATTATTACATGAGCTTACAATATTCGCTCGTATCAAATTTCGTCATATTAAGAACTATCGAGTGATATTTAAATTCGGTAAAAACTAAAAACTGAAAAACTCTCCATCTTGTCCTATATTTTGGCTCTGATAATAAACCTCCGGGGTACGACGGAGTGTACTATTTTTGAATGATATTCTATCAAAAATGGTGACCAATCTGGCTGCAAGATGCACAAACATGAACACCTCTGTCATCATAATAACTAATACCTGCACAGCCATTGTGTTTCCATTTCCTCTAAATATGCAAAATATAAATACTTAAGTGGATTCGGAATAAATTTCCCAGCAAAACCAAGAAGTGTATTCTTCTCTCCCACTATCGGACGATGAGTTTTACGAATGTATTGCTATAATTTTCCCTCTCGAATTCCTGTATTTAGTTCTTTACTCTTTAATTCAGCTTTTTCCTTTCTCAATTACAATTCCCTCTTTTTATTCTCCGCGTCTTTATCTTTCTGTACTACTTATTCTTTCTCCTCCATGTAGTCCGTTCCCCTCTTCTGGGCTAATTAGCTTAAAGTATTGTTACATATGCACTTTTTTAGCATTTATAGAAACTGTTGTATCCCGGTCATTAACTAATTGAGGTGGCATCATTTTCATTAAACCAGTATGGACATTATCAAGTGAACACTGTTTTATAAGATAATCAATATAGACATTTGTTGTTGAAGATTATCAATTAATAGTGCATCTGTTTAATTGAAGTAGATGCCTCATTATCGTGAGAAATATTATATGGTATTGTATTAATTGTGGCATAACTTTCGTTATGGTTGCTAGTCTGGTTACTTTGTAGTTAAATTTCAACTTGTGGATCGCTCAAAGAGAAAGAAAGGGGTTGATTATCGTTTAAGTGTATCTCTGTTATCCAGAAAGAAGAAAAAAAAAAATATATATATATATAGGGTAATCATCAAGAAACAAAAGTGGTTTATGGATTTCATATGTGCGCCCTATGTATATATATATATATATATATATATATATATATACATAGGGCGCACATATGAAATCCATAAACCACTTTTGTTTCTTGAATGATGACTAATTAAAAGATATAAATTTTTCGAACTAGTTGAGGAGTAGATTCGATGTCATCAAGTCCAATATGCTACGTTTACCCAACATTTAGATTGAGAACTTTTTATTACCTTTAGATTTATCCTCTTTTGAGGAAAAACAAGCAAAGGACGCATATAATTACACATACATAACAACAAACATGTTTCATCTATAGCTGCATGTTCTATTTCAACGAGAACAACAACAATATTTTCAGTATTGTATCAATGTTTTCAGAACAACGGACATTCCAATGATAAGCGCTGTTAGAAGGCAGTGTTCATCGTATATTTTAGAATTTTTCAACGGACACTTAATTAAAACCAGAAACCCTTCCTCTACAAGTGATTTCTGATTTTCGAATTTATTGCTGTTAGAGTTTTTTAAAAGCCTGAGATTCGATCTCCACCGGCTTCTATCTTTACGGTGTAAGAGGGTTGGCCTTATTATTGGGCACAGCTGTATGAGAGCTCAACCTCTTAATATCTTTATTCATAAATCCGCATAATATTTTTCCATTCCTAATAAATAATTTAATGCTTCTTTTCTTCAATCACAGAAAAAGTGGGGCTTTACAGTTCGAAATTACTTTAATAGCTCTGTTCTTGTTGAAAGTATCATTGAATTTTATACAGGTAGCTTTGACTCTTATTGCCAAGGTGGCTTGTGAGACTGAAAATGTTTTTGCTGCTTTAAAGTGGCCCATTCTCTCCTCAAAAATAGCTTTTACTTCTTGACACATTGGTTATCCAACTTACATTTATGGATCTGCATTATCCTAAAAAAAATAAAGATCAGTTTCGTATACAATTCTGTTAAAAAGTTATGCTTGTAATAGAGAGAGTTTTTATTTTATTTTTGTTTTATATTACAGAAATATTGTAGCAAAGCTAAAATATTTTGAATTAAATCAGGTATTTAAATATAATATCATAAACGTGCCGCAAAAATTGCTTCTTTACTTGCTGATAATAGAGCCAAAAAAACTACTAAATCAATTTTGGCAAATAGATTTGTCTTGAAGTTAAAAATTAATATATCTCTGATGAAATTAAAATTAAAATAAAACCAAATCAAAATATAAATAATGTAAAAAGGAATTTAAAGGCTATTCCAAAAATGTAAACCAATGCTGAAAATTAGTAACAAAAATTAAAATATATCTTGATCCAACTTATCCGCCAGAATTCGCGCCCTTAAAAGTTACGGGAGCACTCGTGTACACAGCATTTTTAAAAACCGTCATATCTACACATGAAACATACTTGGTACTTTATTTTTTTATTATAAATGTAACAAAATACTTGTGATAATATTAAAAAAACATTTGTTTTAGAAAACAATTTATAAACTTCTTTCATAATATTAATATTGAGGTATTTAAATTAAAAAAAAAATTAAAATAATTTAGTTAGAACATCTTGATCTTCCTCGCATATGTTTGATATATATATATATATATATATATATATATATATATATATATATATATATATATATATATATATATATATATCTATATCACATAATATGATAGCATGTTCAGAACACAAGTAACAAGGCAGTAAACACAATAATTTTTTATTTTGAGGTTTTTACGTCATGGGCACACTGCACACATAACATTCGGTGTCTTGGTGCCTGACACCTCTCTTTCATTTTAAAAACCTCTTAATATTTTATAACTTGTTGAAAAGGGTATAATATATCCTCCAAAGTACTTCTACAATTGATCTGGGACATGAGAAATAATTTTTTCAAGTATTCACTCCAAGTGATCACCAGTTTACATGTTTTCGGTAACAACAAGGAGAAAATGTTCCATTATCTCTTTGGTATCTTTGGTTACTGGTTTCACTTCTGATCTACAGTCAACTATATTATACGATCTCATCCTAGCGTTGGTGTGCTGTGAATGTTAATTCCATTGAGTGACCTTATCTTTGCCTAAATAATATAAGCCGTTTGCTCACTGACTTTCTTTATCTTCAGTATCAGCTTCCAGTAATAACGCCAAAATTTTTTCACCTCCTTTACCTTTTACGAAAACAACATAGGACATATTTTACTACTATTGTTTATTCATTTATAAACAGTTTTCATAAAAAATTACTTCGAAATACGTAGAACATTTAAAATCAACTTTAAAAAAAAAACGGTCATAGCAAAAAAATACTTACGTCGATACTCGCACGATGAGCAAAATGCCGCGCGATGGTTACTGACCAAACAAATCTACCTCTAGAAGCAATTGGAGTAAACTAGGCCGAGCCAGAGTGATTGAGAAAAGCGGGGAAGGTGTAAAACTCAGTTACTTATCACACGAGATTGTTAGATAGATTTTTGACAAAATGGCGACGTTTTTAAATATATCGTGAGCAAAATGCCCATAGCGCGAGTTCCAATGGAAGAATCAGTTTTCGAAACTTTTTTGGTATTACATATATTTGATAAGGGTTGCATTTTTTATTTCCAATATATTTAGGCTGGAAATTTATTTACATGTAAAGTATTTTTATTTAATTCTGTCAGTTTTGCTTGAAATTATCCTATAGCATTTCCCACATGATATAATATGATGATGATATGGTAAAACGTCCAATCTGTTTAATATTAACCGTAAGTACGAGTAGTGCATGCAAAATATTTTTTTGGGGTCGCACTTACGAGGGTTGCAAATATATTTTTATGAGATAGTATAACTTTTTTGGAGTTCAGTAACGGTGTTCTCACAATTGGATTTGGCGCGTGGTCGGTGCGTCTGCTATATCATCGCTATTCCTTTAGTTTTAGAGTGCAAAAATGTTGCAAGCTATGTATATGAAATGTTCTAACTATGTGTTTAAAATAAATATAGAAATTAATAAGTTGTAATTTTTTATATCCTTATGAAGTGGACATAAAATAAAATATTTTGTGTACCATATTGAATGGAATGCCTTTGGAAAAATTTTAGTTCCAGGTACAACTTTTTCATTTTAAAGCTGATTTAGTAAATAAAAGGCATCAAAATTATCTGCGTCTTTTTTTCTCTTCTAAATAAAACTATGTAATTTGAAAAACAATTTTAAGATACATTTTGAAATTAAATTATTTTGCATACTTTAACAATTTTGGAACTGTAAGGAACAAAACTTTAAAAGCTATACAATTTCTAATTATCTATTCTATATTTATTCACTTTTTAACAAGTTAAGGGAAAATGATAACCTTAAGCCTGAGCTATTTGGCAAACAATTTTTTTAGAGAGTGGCTTGGAGGGATAGATAGATGTGTATTTGGTTTAAAAGTGATGAGAAAAAAATTATTAATTAATTTTTTTTTGAGGTGAAATTTAAGCGCGGGGCTACAGCAAATGTGTGAAAATTAAGTGAAAATTCCCCCACCCTATTTTCAAAAGGGACTAAAATATTTTGTTTATGAAAATGCTTGTAATTAACCATTTAATTCTTATCGGCTTCCTCATTCGTGCCTATAGTAGCTTTATAGCAAAAATCTCTGTAATTGCGTACACGTGTATATAATAAGCATGCTGATGAAAAGCCGGCGTAAACGCAAAAGGAAACCTTGAACAAGTTTTCTCATTGAATTACGTTCCATATTCAATTTACGGCGGCACGAACATTTCAAACTCCTCCCCGGCTAATTGATTTAATCGAAGACCTTCCTCTCGGGTTATATCAATTAACATACCAATGAGATGTCTCTTAGAAAAAATATCAACGAAATCGCGAAATCGTATAAAACTCCAAAATAAATTGATTTCACTAAAAGAAAAATTATCTTCAGTATTTACATCGCTACGGATTCATCCATAATAAATTCAAAGGAAGGTAATAAATAAACCTCAGATTTCAGAGCCGCCCCTGGTGTCTACAGAATAAGATACTTTTTAATTTTTTTTTCCATATTTGGGTACTTACGGACGCAAATATATACTTAACATTTACGCATAAAAATTGTTGAAATGTTAGCATCACACATATGATATATAATTCAAGCCCTTTTCTATGTATTTTTATTGCTTATCATAATATACGTGACTCAACCACGGCACTTATTTTTTCTGCTGAGATCACGAATCTTGGTTAATAGTGGTTAATTTTCCCCATATTTCTTTGTCAAATTAATCAAGAATTATCCAAAAGGTATTAACAATTTAAAAATAATAGTATCAGCAGTCGTAATTTATTAATATTTTAACGTTTAATGATTAACGTAGTAATTAACTGCCAAAATATTAGGTTTTTTGTCTTCTTACCTTGTTGAATGGAAAAAAGCAATATCTAAATAAATGCCTTACTTAAAGAAAAATAAAAAATATATAATTCTTCGAGCAGAGAATGTATAATGTTGTTTCGTTTTTATTTGAACAAATTAATTTGAATATTTAATAATCTTCTGAAAATATTGTTTAAATTATTTCAATGGTTAGATCCACGATTCACGTTTCATTCAGCTATAGCTTATGTTATTTATTACTTTCTTTCCGTAGCAAATATCTATTTATTTCTTTGGTCTAATTTACGATTCGATATTGAAAATGAGTCAAATTTATATTTGCTTTTTCTTGAAGTATTTTTACGATTTATTACACAACGAACTTTGATTATTTTATATCCGTATTAGCGCAAAAATAAAAATGTCAATACGCATAAATCAGTAATATTATATACGAAAATATTTGACTTGAGACTTTCGACTTTTCCATTTTGGCAAAAGCAAACGCTTCGATCGATTTATATAACCAATATAAAGTTACAACCAAACTCACCATTGATTAAGGATTAAACTATAACTTATAATTGATCGCCAAAATTTCCCGGGTAGTACTTAAAACTGATGTTAGTGGTTTTTTAGAACTAACATCGGTTATTGCTACAAAAAGGGAGGTATGTTATCCATCGATCAGTGTGTGCAAACTGCAGGAGATAAGGAGTATTATTAGTTACTTCACAAAAGATTTAGTTCGAATAAGCTCTCTGGCAAGTATTTGTTATTTAGAAACTAGTTCGATGCCGACCTTAATTTGTTACTTCAGTGTGTATTCGTTAGCTCAGCCACTAAGCGCTCGCATCGCTCGCTCGTCAATTAATTGCTCACTGGTTCAATTGATCTATTAATGGCTCTTTAAGTACGAACTAATCTGTTTAAACAAGTAGTTTTAAATCGAAAGGAGAAAATACGCGTCCAAAAATAGTTTACATTCTACTTCTGGGGCAAAATTTGTTTCGAAAACGTTTCGTATTTGATTCATTAAAAAAAATTTACGCTGTGTTTTTTTTAATTTATGTATTGGGGTATAATCAAAGAAGAAACATAGTTTCTTATGAATAAATTTGACTTAAAGTATGTCATTAAATAGATACCACCTTATCAGTGCAATACGAGACCCAAATGGAAACGTAAATTTACAAGTGAAAACATAATGTGCTTTGATTCCATAATTCAATGAATGACAATCATCGCAGGTGAATTAATATATTAGAAGAGTCATGCATTTTGTCAAGGGTAGACGAACTAAATTGAACGCTCCTGGAGGCGTATTAAAATGCCCAGGAAAATATGCCAGTATAATCTATATTATTTTATTTCAAGTCTATATCATTTTATCTGATACTCTCGAATAAATTTAGTTGTTTTTAACATGACTTCATCTAACCGCTTTGAGAATTGGATAAAGACGATCCCTTTTAGCAAAAACCTAGAGTTGATAACGACTAGTTTGTTTAAGCTTATAAAGTGGCTATCAGATGTGAACGTTACATAATTACACGTTTTTAATATTGGCTTACAAACTTGTACCTGATTCCGTGACTAGCGAAAATCGTTAAGCAATATACACTAATACAATAATTTAATGCAATAGTAATTTAAAAAATTAAAATTCAACTTCGAAAAAATTCTAAAAATATAGACTATCTAGAAATATTAAAAACCATAAAACGAAAATATTTCTCATGACCATATTGTTTTTTTCGTAGTCGGGCGCCTATTTTTTATTACAAATGATGTCACAATAAATTATAGTGTGGATTAAACTACAAGCTATTTTTATCTCAAAATCTGAAGTGGTTAATGAAGAAGAGTATCTATATTTGATGACGTTCATTAGGCTCCTGTGCCATAGTTTATTCTGTAAATTAAATTCTGTATATTTAATTTAAGCATGTATTAACTCAAACTGTGTACCCCTAATTCCCAAATCCGAGCTTGGTTGCCGTGGGATAATACAACGTTTTCTCTCTTTTATATTTTTATCTCGATTTTAATACTGAAAATAAGCGAATTTAAAAAAAAAATTTAATACAGATAAATTATGGTCTGGAATGATACTTACGCTACATTATTACAGTTCACGCGAAAAAGTCGCTTGTAGGAACGAGTTTTCACCTATCAGAAATATATTATTGATTTCATCGGACCAACCCTTTACATTAATTAGTTCTAGTTTACAAGAATATTGAAATAAACAAAATAGGAGACATAATTATTACTTTTGTGAAACACATTTTACGTTGTACCTAGATTTTTTTGTATAACAATATTTCTGTAAAACACAAAATTTAAATTTTTTCATGTGAGAAATTTAATACAATGGAAGAAACAAATCTCCCACGACGAATGATTTATCTCAAGCTCATTTTATCATCAAGCTTCTATTCAATTCATTATCGAACCCGAAACTCGGTGGCATGGTGAATATATTTTTATTAAGCTCGCTCGACCGAAGATTGTTAAAGTAAATTATGAAAAGCCACCCTTTGCGTGGTCTCTAGATCATTTAATACAATAACTTTACATAATATTGAAGAAGATTTCCTTCCTTATAATTTTGAAAAGAAAATATTTCTCCTGGATTACTGAGATTTTATATTTAATATTGACACTTCTCTTTGCCTAAAATACAGAGATCATAAAGAGATTTAAATCAATATGATGTCTGCTTTTAGTCTTTATATTTCCGGTAAATACCTTATGCATTTTATTAAAATAATGTCGCAAATACTAAGGTTCATAGTTAATTAGCAAGTGTAGCTTAACTTGGAAAATTCTCTGACTATAATGCAATTTCAGAACACATAATTCAAAAGTTAAATAGCAAAGGTTATTAGTAGGTGTTATTTCGTTATTAAATAATAGTAACTGAGAGGGTCGCAGGAAATAATTTTAAATTATTGTAGGTTCACGAATAACAAACGAGAAAAACAGAAAAAAATTAAAATATTACTTTTCTGCTTTCAGGAGCATATTTGCTATTATGCGATATCGGTTCTATGCATTATAAGCTTCAGTCCTATCGTACACTTTCGATTATGTTGCCTGCCAAGATTTGTCTCTGATATTATGATACCACAACACATGTTTCTCAATTGTTATTTGATTAAATAGAAGTCTAATAAATAACATAAAGGTTGGATGCGATCGCTCAGAAACTATTTCAAATTTTTAAAAGAAATTGGCTATATGTTAAACAAAATAGAAAAAAATAAGGATTATAGAGTAATAAACATGTATCTGTCCCTATAACCATCCATCCATCAAAACGTTTGTGTAAATATATATATATATATATATATATATATATACATATGTATGTATATATATATATATATATATGTATTTATATATATATATATATATATATATATATATGTATATATATATATATATATATATATATATATATATATATATATATATATATACATGTGTGTGTATATACGACCAGGAATCTAATCCAATTCCCCGCACTGTGTCGTGCTGTCAAAGAGCCCGTACTTTGTGATCAACTCAACTCATTAGGACGATGACTTGGATCAAAATTTCTTAGACGAATATTTTGTAAGAAATGCCAAATGAAAAACTACTATTAAGCATTTTCGATTGTATTTCAATAGGGCTCTTCAATATTATTATTTATTATTTTGTTGAAAGAAAAATCGTTTATACTGGTAATTTAGTATTTTTTGTAAGATTTTTTGCATTATAATTAAACGTTTCAAAGTAATTAGAATTAAAAAAATATTGAAAATAAATTATAATATTTAATTGGAAAATTATTTGTTTCCCCGCTACAAATATTTGTATTTTAGAGAGAAATTCGAATATATTTCTTCCTCTATGAATTAATCAATAACTTGCTGAATTACAAATGAAAGAAGTCCAGGTATTTTTATTATTGCTCCACGGAAATATAAGATGTAAAATTTAATATAATTAATGAAATCATTGTTTATAATATTATTTTTCTTTCTTGTTTTAAAACTATACAAACTCTGACTAATATTAAAATAGACAAATACTGTTGCAAATAGTAACATATTAATATTTAATTAGACAAGGGTAGTAAAAATTAGAGTTCATTCCGATATTTATTTTATTACAATAGCGGTGTGGTGCAAGTGGGAACGGGTTTATGAAGTATCTGAGGTTTTGCTATAGTTTTGCTCGGCTTTCTCGTTAAAATTCTCTTTTCTCAACAGGCTACTTTGTTTTATTGATTACTGAGATTACCATATAAAAATCTTTCGATCTCACTCAGTCGCATCTTACATAATCTTGCAATCCTTTAATTTAACATTATTTTGTCAAAAACCATGACATCTTAGCTTGATAATGTTATATGGATAGATTTATATTTCACAACACTTGTAACAGCATTTTCTGAGGCCGTGTCCATGCGCGCATAATGCAAATGCTATTGTATACCTTGGAAACATGGTTGACATAGCTATATTACTACACAATTAATTAATATACTGCCACTTAATAGATCACAATATCAGTTTCTTTTATTAACAATCGCTATATATGTAGTTTTTTAACTCCGCGCTAGATGGCGATATTTCTTTTATTTTTAGTGATTTCTTTATAATTTAGTAATGTTTATATACATATACATATATATATATATATATATATATATATATATATATATATACATATATATATATATGAAAGTTTGATAGATAGGAAAGTTTGTTACAGAATAATATAATAATAAATTTAAATTTTTAGCATAAATTCTTGGCGAGCTAACTTCAGTGCATTGTGTGGAGTGATGGCAGAATAAACCACATCTCGTTCACACATTTTTGTCGATTTCAATGATTTGGATGATACCTGGCGCACTTAAACTCGCTTCAGTTAAATCGCTGCTAATCACACATTCTTTAAAACGTATTTTTGTATCCTACGTCAATTTAAACTCAGTTTTATGTTAACCTGACAATTAGTCTGAGCGAAGTATATGACAATCAAGAAACAGAAATTTCCCCATAATAAAATTGTGTAGAGTACAGTATTACTAAGTTACTAAGTGGGTTTACTATGTACATAATATTCCCTTGTCATTTCAATAACATTATTTCGACATGTATTATGTATGCATCTTTATAAAGTCGTAATATCAAAATTATTTAAGCTGTGAATATAAAATCCTTTACGTTAACTTTTAAATGGTTGTCAGAATAAATTCGTAAAATGGTCTGTAATTCAGGAATTCGAAAAACTCATTCATGGTATTATATAATTGTCCATATGTCTTTTTTTTTCTGTCAGTCTTCTAAGGTGTTTGATTACAGAATGTAATGCATAAAACATGTTTTGGTAAATGAAATTATGTTCATTTTTCATTTAATGTGTTTCAAAAGCAGGTTTATAGAGCTTGCATATGATAACAACTAAGATAATATACTATCCATTGGTATAGAATTTTACTTCTTTTATACGTGAAAAAAGGAAAATTAATTATTAAACACAAAATAAAATATTGCACTAAATTGATTATATCACCCCGATACCTTTTAATATAATACTAGAAAAAATTTAAAAAAAATTGAAAATGTAACATCGTACAAAAACATGAATATAAATGAGAAACTAAGCTTATAGTTATTATATTTGTTTCGTCGAAAAAAGAATGTTATTTGAAATTTCACTCAAATGCTGATTTATAATTAAATTTATAATTTTATGACTTTTCATTTGTTTGTTCTGGGTCAATATTTAAAACACGCTTAGATCCCAGGGCACATATCTTACATATTTTTACATATAAAAAACATGAAGCTTCATTTAGTTTTGGTCAAGAAATGAACCTCTCTAGCCAATTTTTATTTTTATTTAAGAAATATTTTAATTTTATGTAATATTTTAACTAGCAAAAGCATGGCTTTGTGAGGGCTCGCGAGTTAATTAATACGCGTCTATTACAATAATGCTTTCAGGATTGCAGTTGCGACTGCCGCGCTTCTGTAGTGCTTTGGACATATTTGCAGATGCTCATGTGGACGATATCTCTGTTACACAGCCTAGGATGTGCGACGGTTCCAACACCATCCAAAGCATGATCTGTGGTTGATTACTCATTTAAAAGCATGTTCATATAACCAGTTTGTTTAATATGCATAAAATTATAAGTACGTAGATACGACTATAGAAATCACTATATTAATATATACTAATTGTAAATATTGCAAATTCGGGTAATTTGTCATGTAACAATTATAAAAACAAAAGAAACTAAAATTTTAGAAATATTTAAATATTCTTTTTACAATAAAATTGGGTAAAATTATGATACATTAGTAACTGTTAAAGAAACAATAGTTACTCCTTCAACAATTTTCATTTAAGTAACACCTTATATTTCGCATACGAATTTCTTCTCGCCTCCTACATTTTAACATATGCGAGTTTGTTATATTACATAATCTATCATAGGAAAATCTTCTATTTAATGCTAATCCTTCTGATGTTTTTATTCTTGAAAACGCGACATATGTTAAACCAACAAAAATTTATTTTTCTCCAATATCCACAACTTCTTTGATGTTAAATCTTGCGACTTATGAATTGTAATTAGTATGTTTTTTAAAACACCATGTTGTGGTCAAAGATCTATATTATTGTCTACGGAAAGTCATTGATTTCAATTTTGCTTGAAATTTGTGACAAAGAGTACAAAGTCCATTTTTTTCGATATCAAATAAACGACGATGATATAAGTTGGAATGTGTCAATTTTATTTTTTTCTGGTTGTAAGTTAGCGGCATATTAAAAAAATTGTATTTTCTCGATAAGAATACAATTCAGCACCTCGAATTCTTTTCAGACGTTTTTTTGAATCAGACATCAAAGAACGGTTATTATCTCGTTCTTTACGACCAGATAAAGTAAGCCTTCGTTGTATTTCGCTGTGAAAACAACAAATATAAAATGTTTAATACTATTTCATTACAGATGTTTGAAATAATCTCAGCAGTGGAAGGTGATTAAATTTAATCATAATTTGTTTTGTATGGTCCAAAAAAAGTAAAAAAACTAACTTTTATTTTTTTTAAATGTAAGTCGATTCAGTTTCACGTAATGATCATATTATTGTAGGTATAGAATTAATAAATCTGAACAATAGAGACAGGTAAAAAAACAGGGCCAATACAAATTGTACTTGTTAATACGTAATTGAGATGAATTTTAGATTAAAAGATGAAGCTTATTAAAGCTTAAAGTATTTGTTAATTTTAAAACTAATCTCATTAAAAATTAAGTGAAAAATATTAATCTAACTTCCGATATTATTATATATCATCTATCTTAAATAGGTACTTACATCCAAAATTTCGTAATTCAGTACCTTTCTATATCTTGTTTTATTCGATTTATGTAGGTTGTTTAACGTCCACTATTTACTATCCATTAATTTACAATATAAAAACAACCACGTATGACGTTTCGATTTTGTTAGTAAACATTCTTTCTCGAAATATTACACATCTGCATACCCTATTAATTCTGTAATTTTCTAAGAGATGACTTTAGTAACAGTCTAGTTAATAAAAATATTCACACATAATGTTTCGATTTCGTTATTAAACATTCTAGAAATATGAAACATCTGCATGCATGCTCTATTAATTCCGTAATCTCATAACAGATGGCGCTAGTAACCGTACACTAGTATTACGCATCGTTGTTTCGTATTTTTTCATAATTTAGTACAAGGTTTAAATGCAAAAATAACTACAGGTAACAAATCTAGACATGACTTTAAATTATTATGTTAAATTTGAAATCTAGAGGTATGATAGTTTTGTCATAAAGTGTACCACAAAACTTTATGGTTGTGGGATAGTGATATAGCTCGCTCCGCTCACCCTAATAACCATTATATGTTAAAAACTGGCTTGAAAATCATATAGATAGCCAGTAAATTTTCAAAATGTTATGCTTTCATGATTATATTCTTAAAGTACTTAAAGTTGAAGGTGTGAATTTTTTCGCAGGATAATTTTGATACTAATATCAGTCAGTTTCATATGTATAGCTCCAAAGGAAAAAAATATGGCTTGAGATATAACGTGTATAGTAAAGCCATACAGACTAGGCTGGTACATGCTTAGATGGGGTTAACATCGAAGGAAACTATAGGTATCCTTCCAAAGTCACCATATATTTTGTTATAAACAACTTAATTATTTAAGGTGAAATTAAAATTAAAATATTGACGGCAGGGTAAAACTCTTAAATTAATTCAGACTTCTATTTACGCCTATTACGCACAAGAACTCAGCTAAAATGAAATTTTACTAAATATGCAAGAAAATGCAATTACGTTTCTTTAATTTAAATAGAACTCGGCATAGTAGTTTAAGGGTTTTGCAGCCCAGGTAGTTTTAGAAAAAAAACTTTTTATTAATGCTCTTTTGTATTCTCTATTACTTATTTCTTGCTAATTCCAAAGTTCAGGTACTTAGAAAATTCATAGTAATTGGACTTTTTGTGTCTCCTTCTACTATAACCATAGGTTTTTACGTGAATGGAAGTTCGGCTAGCAGCAATATGTTAAGCCTACGACGAGTTATTTCCAAACTATGTTTAATAAATATTACGATATTTTTTTAGATATTCCACAGTTAATTTTCATTAAATTTTGGAGTAATCCAACTTTGTGTGTGAGAACATATTCGTCAATGGCCCTTTGGGGGTTATTCCTAACTTTATTTATTTTATAATATGTATATTAATATATCAGCAATTTATTGAATAAATACCATAATTTTCCGTTTTCTTTTTAATCCACTGATACGTCTTTCAACCATGATATATCTTTATATATATTCATGTTGTATATATGTTTTTATTGTAAACTTGTTAGTTCAAAGACTTACCCGTCGTGTTAACCTGCAGATATTTTGAAGCAAAATATTATAAATACGGTTATGTCCTTTACAATATGTATTAATTTCACACTAATTATTGAGACTGAGTCGATAATCTAATAGAATAAATATCTCTTTCTTAAAAAAAATTATAAATAGACCTAATTACCTAGATATATCCAGAACTTATTCTAACATTTTAACGTCGTTGGCGATACCTGGCAAACTCCAAAATCTTACAATAATTACATTAATGTCTCGCAAATATATTGTGGGTGTAAACTACATACATCTAAGACTAGCGATGTAAACTTGATTTATACTTATCGAACACCGATGTTTGACAAAAATATGAGTACAACCAACAATTTTCTAAAATTCGAATCATGTTTCCATTATAATTTTAATTTTCCACTTTTAGGGCAACAATAATTTGAAAAATGTTTTTCGTTTCGTTTTACTGTCAGCGAGAATGAAGAATATATGGTGTCTTTCAATACAGAATATATTATATAGGTTGAAAAGAAAAAAAAAAAAGAATATATATATATATATATATATATATATATATATATATATATATATATATATATATATATATATATATATATATATATATATATATATATTAAACTCATGTTGCGTTAACCGCTGCTTCTTCCGCTATCGTAACTATTTTTGTAATTAAAGTAACATTTTTATAGATTTGATAATACTACCCTACTTGTAGCTTACCCACCTGTAATAAATGATTGTAGTGTTGTAATGATTTTAAATAGTTGTAGTTAAAACTAACATCTACTTAAACAAAGCTTTGTGTTTCAAAAAAAAATTATGATTTGTAATTTTTGTATAGCTTATTTTTTTTTTATATTTGTAACTTGAACAAAAGAGATTCTTGAATATAAACAAGCGTAGGAGATTAAAATTTTACAAGAAGTTGAAAATTTAACTTTTTCCAACGCTTTCTACAGTGACACAAAAGTTTCTTGCATATCTCTGATAGGTTACATAAAAAGAGCGACATTGTATCTTTTGTTCTTTTGCTTTTTAAAATTTCCCCATTGTACAACGTTAAAAATTCACATGTTACATACGGAAAAAAAGTGAAATTCTAAAAGACAACTAACTTGTCAAATTTAAGTAGAATTGGCACTACGAGAGTTTCATGCATATTTAGTTTCTTATAAACATTTAAGGGTACGTAGTGTTTCTATTAAATTATTTAAAAATATACATTTTTTATAATCTAAATATATTGAATACTACACCTTTTACGTACATAAAATCATTGAACACATTTGAAAAATTAGAAGATTTAAAATAATCGCTATAATTTTCCTATAATCTTCTGATCAGGTTTAACCAGCTTTGTTTTATTTATAATTTTTGAATCTAAAGTTTCAAAAACAAAGTGTGGGTCTAAGTTTGCATATTTATTGGAATATTTTTTAAATATGCAGTTTAAAATTATGAAAGAAAATGTTATTTTATTCTTTATGATAATCATTTCAAGTGATTTAATACATGCAATTGAAAAAAAGAAATTCAAGACCTTTAATTACCCTCTCTTTAATTCTTATATGTTTAATTTAAAAAAAGTTAGCTAAAGCAAATTTAGTGGGTTAATAAGATAGATTACTATGCCAAATTTGAATTGCCACAACGTTTCAGAAGAAATAGATTATGAATACGGAAAACCGTTAATAAATTGTCTATAATGTTATTCACAGGCGTAAAAGAAAGGAGTATATTTAAAAACTTATGGCATGTAAAATCATCGCGATAGTTTTCTTGCAAAATTGTCCATAAACTCATATTTTTCATAATTTAAGGTTGAGTAATATTGAAAATATAGGGGGAGAACATATTGTTTATATGATTTCTAGTATATCTTTAAAGATTTTTATAACAAATATTACAAACAATATTTTTGATACCCTTATAACAAGCTCTTTTAAGCCTTATCCCAAACTATAATGAAAAAAAAATTTCGAGTATTCCATTTGCTCCTCCCCCTAACTTTAAAGTTATAGCAACGTGGAAGTTAATATGTTTTATACTATGTCAAATTTAAAGTTTCTGCCTCAAGTGGTTACTGAGAAAAACAGCTGCGATGAATGGAGAGATATGTGAGTAATTTTATAATTATCTCAATTCTCCTTTTAAGGTATGAAATCTGAAAAAGGCGTCTGTCAAAAATAAAAGAAAAAACAATCAAGAAAAGTGATTTACTTATCTTAGTAGATAGGTAACGGGAAATTAAATTATTTCCGATATATATATATATATGTATATATATATATATATATATATATATATATATATATATATATATATATATATATATATAACCATGAAATGGTTTTAAAACGCAAACGGGGTCAGATCGATAAATTAATTTGAAGCATATTTTTTTATGGTATCGATTATTTTCTTTTAAATTGTTTTTTATTTGCTTTTGTGGTCGGATTTTTAATATTTTTTTTATTTCTTTGTTTTTTCGACTTATTACGGAATGCAGTATAAAAATTTTTAAAATCAAAAATCAAATCGCCGCTCAATGCGTTTTTTTAATTATAGTTGTTTTTTTATATATCCAGTTTATTTCTATACGAGATTATAAACATTTTTGAAATGTGCTCGTCAACAACTTTGATTTTAGATATCAAATCAACAATGGATTTTTCGAATATTAATTTTTTATGTTGGACAAAATGATGATAATAAGCGCGCCCCCTTAGCATGCACCAATCTAATAAAAGTTATTTTGATTTTTCTAACTTATGACTAGTATAAGCACGGCAGTAGCAAAAGCCTGTCGCTTTTCTCTCTTCACTGAACCAAAGAACTTTGTTCCAGAGAATTTCACTAATTGCGAGAGTTTCCAACAGTAAAACGACGTGTACCTAAAGGAAGTTTGCCTATCGGGTGTGTCCACATTTCTTTAACATATCCATGAAAAGTATGGATTCCAACCTTTGGCTTCATGGCATCGCTCATTGTATTACTAAGCTATTATGCGGCACGACTCGCTGCGAAACATCGATGATTTATTAAATTACTCGAGACTCGCATCGATTCAAACGTTGGTACTCAACACCGCGAATATTTACATTAAAAACTCTTTATTACAATAGAATTTTGGGAATGATACGTGTGATTAGCTTCCCACTACGAACTCACACCACCCGGTAACTAAATTTATTTGACTCATTTTAATAACTTAACGCTAAATCCGTTATTTTATGAGTGTATGAGTTATTTATTAGAAAAAATATTACATTGTAATACAGATTTGAAGGACAATTAAGAAAGAATATTGACAATGAAGACATATAAAAATTAAAAATAGTTGCGTCTTTATAATAATATGGGACATGGCCTCATATAAATTATGTGTTATGTAATTATTTTTTAAACATATCTACACAAGACACAGGAACCTTTGGTTTTGCTTCCAGCAAACTAAATTCATAGAATTTTGCCGAGTAACTCAATATAATATATTTATTTTATTTTGATTCATCTGCCTGAAAATCAACGATTATTATTATGATTAGTTAATTCTTTATGCCATATTGTAGATTAACAGGTATGCTATTTTATATTGTCTGTACAGTATTTGACACCCGCTTTCACATTGTGAGGAGTTGAATTTTTACATCCTGTTAAAAAATTATTTCATTATTCGATTAAAATATTCTTTGTGCTTTTTCTATCGTTTGAATGCTTGAGCTTAAAAATCGCTAAAATACACATTTCATTTTGTACTTAGCAACTTTTTTTACATTAAGAGGTCGTTACATTGTTTGGGGCCTTTTTCTAAATCAGTAATAAAGTGTCTTACTTATAAATAACATATTTCCACAGAGCCACCTGTACTATTATTTCGAATAATAAAAAGAAGGGAAAAATTTAATATGTGCATTTAAAAATCTAAGTTTTTTTCAATCCATAATGTGATTAATTACTCTATAAATGTAAATTATGAAAGAAATGGCACGTATATTCTTGACGAATTGTGAGCTATCTCATTACACTATAATCCAGTAATATTTAATTTAAAAAAAATTTAATGAATTTGTTTATTAAACAAATTCATTAAAACATGAAAATTGAACAGAAAAGGTAAAAAGGAAAAAAGCTGTTTTAAGGTTATGTTTACTTTTGTTGAAAAAAATTTCAGTTATTTTTTTGCGTATACAAGATGTTGGATAATTTGTAGTGGGAATTTTTTCTCGAATGTAAATACCAAAATATTTCATAACGTTTTTTGATTTCGGATTATGTAAGAAGGGAATAATGTATTTTTCGTTAACAAAATATCATTTATTTCCAACATTTTTTCAATCATAATTACATTGCAAACTGTAATTAAAATATAAGAAAAATTACAAAAATATTGATATACCAGTGCGAAATAACATATATATCACTCAATATTCATAGCCAACCAAAATGTTTACCTCATCGCTTTCATATTACTGAGTGACACTCGGTGTGTGTACATTGCAGGATGGCTAACATTTAAGCTAACTATGAAACGGTGCATTTCGAAATCGGGATGAGATGCGAAAAATATAGAAATATAAATGTGAATCTCTTTATAAATTTAGTAACAACCTGTACATAACGTGGCTATATTTTAATGTTTGTTCACCGTTTTCTGTGACGAATATTATTTAGAGGTGACATAAAAAACAACTATGGAAGAACTTTTTCCTGCAAAACGGATGCTAATTTGTTATTGCATTTTTCGTATACATTTATTGTTTATAGATGATGTTTTTCTTTCAGACAAATGATCGAAATAAAATTCTATTAATTTCGTCAAATAAGTCCGTTCTTCCATATGTTACAGCAAATTATTTAATTTCGTCAATATATCGAATTAACGCAAAAATAAATAAATTTACTTAAAATACCTTACCATGACTTTTATATCAATGTCTATGTATCGAATTAACGACATAAATAAAAAAATCTATATATTTTCCTGAAATACTTTATCCGACCTTAATTTAGGTCGTATAAGGTATTACGATATAAAGAATATCGATATTTAAATGTATGTATTCGATATACAGATGTATAAAAAAAATATTCAACAGGCTTTTTCATGCAGGGCTTATTTCATTAAAGAAACTTTAAAAATTCAATCAAAAATGCGTAATTATTTTTTTTGTTTGGGATCTCTTACGCAAAATATATGTCTTCAAAATGTTTTGCAATAATTTTTTCCCATAGGATTTAGATTTACTTTTGTACTACCTGCATTAAAAATTAATCAAAAACAAAACAGGAACGCCCCTTTTATTAAAACGGTGTTCCTATATCATCCACCATTTTAAAAAGACTTGCCAAATATGAAAAAAAATCAGACAGCTAATAATTATCATTGTAAAATTATTTTTGTCCACTTGCATTAATATTAACTTAAATAGATTATTTGTTTCTGCTTATAAAATACAAACTATGCAAAGCAGTTACATATATAATGAAAAAATTATATTTATAAATGTTTTTATAAAAATAATAGACACCCTCACAAAATTAAATTTTTACATGTACGTAAGCTTATACTTGATCCTCGTAGTACAGTATATATAATCTTATTTTGAAGAAATCCATAGCATATTCGACGGAAATTTAAAGTAATATACACAGACATCATATCTACTTAATATTCTTTAAAATATCAGTTTTATGAACAAAGATCAATATTAATATTAAATGTAAAATTTCAATGGTCTAGATCTATTTTCCATCCAATATTATACGGCTGGATATCTTCTTCGATACAGTATCGTAATATTATGTTAAACGAGCTAGCGACCACACAAAGGCCAGCATTTTGTAATTTACGTTAACAATCTTCGCTCCAATGAGCTTAATAGAAATATATTCATCGTGCGCCCGAGCTTTGGACTCGATGATGAATAGCCTAGAAGCTGTATGATAAAATAAGATTTAAATAAAACTTCGGGTGTATTAAGAAATTTGGTATCTTTCGTTTTAATTAATTTCTTAAAAGAAACAATTTAAATTTTGTATTCTTCGAGAACACTAGGTGAATTGTGAATTGAAATTTATTAATTGTGAGGTATTTTACATCTTCGACTAGTGCAACTTTTTTGTTATAAAATTTATCTGGTGTAAGTCTAATTTCTAAGAGTGAATAACAATTTATATCGGTTTTAATTCATTTGTCATTTGATGAGATGTATTGGCCTACTACCCTCAATATCACCAAAAATAGCAGTGAATATAGATATATAAGTTAGGAGATCAGGGGTGAATAATAATGATAATACTGGATCGAATGTGCTGCCAATATCGTCTCGTACATTGGAGATATTTCAGCATTATATTTCACTTCATAACACCTTCTATCAAGATAAGATTCCAGGATGTCTCATTACGAACGCAGGGGGGTTTTCTTTATTTTATTGATTTTCGGTGCATTTATTTTATGACCTCATATTTCTTATTAAAACCAAACTGATGTATAAGGTAATGCTGCCCTTAACTGGTGTTGAATTCTGTTCAATATTATATTTTCAAAGAGTTTTCTTATGACATATTGTAAGCCGATTGGCCTGTATGAACAAACATAGTACATTGGCTTAAATGGTATTGGTACCATAACCACTTGTGCATTTTCTTGATAACTAGTATGTACTGATTGTCCAAGGCATTGTAATTTTACACCAGCGTCATAACATCTTTCTTGGTAGTTGCTTTAGAGCATGGTCTCAAAAAAACATAACAGGCGATTGTCCTTCTTAGGTTTTTTATCTCTTCTAATAATCCTTTAACACTTCTGGATTGGAAGTAACTATGAGAGTATCTCGTTTTAATTTTTGGATAGGAGCCTGAAAATTTTTGAAATACTGTGGCAAAATATTCAGCAAATGTTGCTGCTTTTCCAATGTCAGACCAAGTTTTACTACCAGTGCTTGTTTTGATTGGTGGGATAGGACTTTTTGATATTTTTTAATTCCTTAGGTACCTTCTTTAGTAAGTAGTTTGTTTCTTGGGTACCCACCCAGGGTAGACAGTGTTTCACGTGCGTCTTAATACGGTCCATATTTTATGTGTGTAAACAGTGCAGCGTCTTAGTTGCTTTTGAATCAGTGACAGCTTACTGCGTCCTTTATACATCTTGGATCATAGAAGCTTCCAGAACGTTCTAATATTTTCTAAATAATTTTAAAAAAACGCTCATTACATTTTAGCCAACCCAATATTAATTGAAGTCTTTACCATACTTCAAACATTTTATTCTCGTAGTTTATGTAATATTTCATGCATTCTAAATCTATAGTGAATCGTGGATATAGCGAATGGACCGAAACATATGTGCACGTCTAAAGTGGGACACTAAACTGTAAAAAAATTACATTTTTATTTTTTTAAATATTCACAGCTCTCATAAAAGTGACCACTATAAAATATCATTTAAAAAACCGACATCAAAAAAAAAAGAATATGTATGTACTAATTCGTAATTAATAACGAAGTTGTGTAATTTTGAAGTTGGTTCCAGCACTGTTGACTAACTTAAAGAAATTAATAATTTAATTTAATTTATAACGTAAATTTTAAACCTTAACTTTATCTGCATTCATATGCAGGAAATAGATTTATAAAAAGCGTATTTCTAATATAAAATTATACACTTGTTTAAGTTGATAGGCGGTACTGGCACTGACTTCAAAAATAAGTAACATAGTTGTTAATTGCGAATAGGTAGGTATCCTTTTGAGTTGACCTATTCGATAACCTAGTCGATGGTACAGTTATTTTGCAAAGTGGAAACTGACAGTAGCAAATATCTTGAAATAAATTTTAATACCATCCATCCGGTATAGAAACATCCGGTAAAGAGTTCCATTAATACTAAAGACACCAGAGTTCCATTAACAGATTAACAGTAAAGAGTTCATCTCTAGAACACATAACCCAACTCTGACATGATCAACAGGTTTTTGTAAAGTGACATCTAGTCATTTTGTAAAGTGACAACTACCAGTACCATCTGTTATGGAGTTACTTTATTCATCCCAGAAATCATCATCAGACCCTGGCCTGGTCGACGGTGTAGTTATTTAGCAAAGTAACAACTTCTAATAGCAAATATATTTAATCACGTTTGATTTATTAACATCGGTTAAGGAGTTACATTGTTCTTCTCCAAAACTTATCATTAAACCTTGACCTGGAAAGTGGTGTAGTTACTTTACAAAATAACAGCTACCTGTAGCAAATAACTTAAACCATATTTGATTTACTGCCATTCCTTATGGAGTTACATCGTTAATTTCTCGACTTCATCATCAGACCATCATCACATTAATATGAAACCATCCCTCTTCCAAATATACTCTCCCAATAAAGAAAAATTCTCGAAATTGGTCCACCCAGTAAAGAATTACCGCTGAACCTAATAAAAAATTCCGACGAATAGAGAACCTCCTCCTTTTTGAATTTGCTTAAAAAATAATTATACGTGTGTTGTTCGTACCTCTGGTTAATGTTAAAAAGTTATTATTTTTCCATTATTCATAATATATCCATCTGGAAATACTATGGGATGGTTTGAAACAAAAATAGCAATTGAGTATTAATATGAAAATAATGTATATCCAATACAAGTACACCCGTCAGATACATGCCACAACAACAAAGTTTAGAAAGCAAATACGAAACCAATTTATTACTTTTAATAAATTTGTAATTTTCTTATACGTGTTCCCTCTAGGTATTTTTCAATTCGTATTTTGAAACATCTTCATTGATGTCCTTTAGGATGGATTCCGATAAGTTACTTTATTTTAATTTTTGTTATTATTTTGTTTATATTTTCGTAAGAGACGTATATATTTTTGAAGTATTTCTTTAAGGCCCTTTTTATTTGATACAGATTTTGTTGGGTTTTATTTCATTCAGGACACTTTATTTTAAAGCATCAAATTTAATGATACAACACGTCATTTGCCAAAACCGATCCAGTAGTTTGGTTTCCAGGATAAATAATCCATGCTTAAATGCCTATATGTACCGCTAATATCAAATTACGAAGTCATATCTATGACACAAAACGTACATATCTGATTTAATGCAAAATATTATAATATTTCTTTAAAATTGCTCAATAATATAAATACAAAATTAAATACATTTCTATTAATGGCGAGAATAACAATTTGCAAAATTGTGTGCAAAACTGAACTATATTTTTTTCTAGGATGTTGCGAAACTCAGAAAAGGGATATGCTTTATGCAGTTGAAGCTATTTAGGAAGGATATAATGTGCAACTTTAAGGTATCAAAAACGTTTTCGTTGCCACAACTTACCCTATAAAGGAAAGTCAAACTTGCCCGTACCTCTTTTTCTAATGATTTTCGAGAATAAAGCTATCTAAATTTCTATGGCTGAAGAAAATAATTTTAATTATTTGTTGGAAATAGAAGAAATAATACATGGGCTCACGTATAAAGATCTTAAATTCTTCACATAACTTTGTGAACTATGTGGGGAACACCGTCACAGAGTTTACAGCTTCAATGAGACTGGAGTATCCTTCGTTCCAGAATTAAAATGAAAAATTGTAGTTAAAAAAGTAAGCTAGTTGACGTAATTTTTTCGACTGAAAGAACAAACAGAAACAGCGGTGTACGAATTTCGGAAATATATTCTCCGATACTGAAGTTGCTCCTTTTTGACAATAAAAAATCCAGTACAATGATAACCGACAGTTTTCTTCCACAAACCGCGATCCGCCAGTAGAAATGTAACCATTAATCACATTAGAAACCATAATGGAAGTCATTCAAGCCTTAACAACACAACCGACATAATACCGCGAAACATTCCTGATGTTTAGGGCAGCTTCTTCAATTACAATAGCTGCACCATTTATTATTCTATGATGCCAACAACATCAACAAATGATAATCTCCAAGAAGTGTGTTTATATTTGATAATATAACCACACTTCATTGGTTTCATCAAAATTACATCACCTAAATTAGACACTAGAGCTCGCACAAATATTAAGTGAGCCCCGACAAGACAAGGTTTACTTCAAACTATTCACCACACGACAGACATTACCACATCATTATACCAGAATAAATATAAAGTAGTAAAAAACAGTCAAGTACGCGTAGAACTCATATAATGAGGGTTCCATGCCTATTTCGACACTTATGCTTATGTAATATTTCTATTAAACTATTTACAAATATTAATTTTTCACAATATAAATATATGGTAATTTATTATATATTATAGCTTTCAGAGTTTTACATAGTACACATTTATAAAATTAAAAAATATAAGATAATTGCTATATTTTTCCTACAATTTTTAATTAGATTTATAAACCCGATTTTCTCACGACTGTTAACTTATAAGTTTCGAAAAAAAATGTTGTAAGCTATATTTTTACACATTTTTTGGACTATGTTTAAATAAACAATTTAAAACTATGAAAATAGATATTTTATATTCCTTATAAGAAGTCTTTTCAATTAATTCTCCATATGATATGTAAAATGAGAAAAAAGGTGGTTTTTGAAGACTTTTATTTATCTCCTCTTTAATTGTTACACGAATATTTAAACAGAGTTGGTGGTGTAGAATGTGTGCAAAATATGTGGGTTAATAAGATATATTACTTTGCCAACATTTCAATTTCTAAATCGCATAAGTTTGACAAGGGAAAAATGTAAACGTATTCCCTACTATATGTTTTGCAGGCGCAAAAACATGGAGAAAATTTCAACAATTTTGATATCGGGAATCAACGTTATAGTTTTCTTGCAACCTTTAGATGGGCTTCGAAAAATGAATTTTTATAAGTTTAGATTACATATTTTAGGAAATAAGGGAAAAGTGGACGCGTTTTTTAGTATATCTTTAAAGAAATAATGCCCAAAATGAAGAAAAATATATTTTTGAGACTCTTATAATTGAGACTCTTTAGTCATACCACGCACTGGAATAAGAAAAAATTCAGTACACTGCAAATTATGTTCTCCCTAAAACTTTCGACTGAGAGTGAAGTGAAAGAAACAGGCCCACAAACGACGCAAATAAAGAAGAGGTTAACTCCGAGTCACCCTGATAACGTCACCGCGCATCGGAACTGTATAAAATAATTTAGAAGGTAAGAAAAAATATAAATGGCCTGCGAGCCAATACACATTGCTTAGTAATAGTGATTTAAGTAGAATACAAGTACTTGATACCGCTCTTTGAAAAAAAAAATTCTTTTTGATCTACGGAGAGTATTTAATTTTAACTGGCGCCCAAAGTCTGGGCAGGTATCAAGAAGACCTCTTCAGAAACAATTTCTTTATCCGAACTTCACCTACAAATCAAGTAAAGTGAAGACCTTTCCTTGCAAGGCCAACACCGGTTAATAACACGACGCTATGCAACAATAAAGACCCATAAGGTTCAATAAGCATACCATTGTCTCAAAGTCATCCTGATGAAGTGCATTTTCCTAGTGCTTATAATAAAACTGTGAGTACCTGATCATTTATATCGAACATTATCCATAGACTATCAACTGTTCCATACTTAAAATGGCTACCCCAGTATCAGTCCCATTGTCCGATAGACTAGACACACGACATATTTCCATCCCCGTCCATAGTAGAGAAAAAGGTAAACGAGTGCTAGCATAATTTATTCGGTCTTTAGAAAACTTCTTATCAGTGACCCCTCAGGATAAACAAACAAAAAATAATATAATACTATCAAAACTGATCGACAAAGCCGCATGGGAAGTATTCGGGAGAACTCAAATCTCTAATGGAAAGGAATAAAAGAACTTCTGACTAAGTTATTCGGAAGATACAAAATCAAAATTTAAGATTTAATAGGGGAAATGCAAAACACTTACATCCGATAGATTCATATCTCTATGCATGAGCTAAATAGTATCATCACATAAAGTGAAATTACCCTAAAAGGAATAAAATTAGTGTTAGAGCCATTAGCCAGACAAACATAATTAAAATGTTCACCATCTGAGTTCAATAATATATTTAGAACGAAAAGTTACGAAGTAGTGTCTGCAAGGGCTAAGAAACTTGATCATGACGGTTATAGAATAATAAAAAGGCAGGATAAACCGCATTATCCTAAAATTATTTCATGTCAAAACCAACAAATATCGCGATACCCACTTTTGCAAAAACCCGTAAAAACACATTTTCAATCACCGTGATCTTTCAAAAATTCGTGCAAACACATTTTAGATCACCGTGTTATCTACAACAGAATAAACCATTAACCTCATCAATTCCACGACAAGATCATTTATACCCAGCATCTCCATTTTCACAAAAATTAAGACAAATGGATCAAAACACGGGCGTAACTATGAAGGCTGCGCATCAAATTATGTTTAATATAGAGACTAACACGCCGGAAGGACATTTTTCTGAATTTTGTAATCAAATTTATCAAAATTATTACAATCAGAACGACGATGACGAGCATCACTATAAGGAAATAAAATTAAACACCGAAGTCTTTAAAGAAGACGAAAAATTTTAATTAGAGTAGAAAGAAGACCAGTCCATATAACCTTAAATTAATTAAATCACTATCAACTCCAATATATTGTTTTACCACACGACAGAAACATGTTAATGGACACGGCGAGTGTCCGTTTATTTATCTAATCGCAATTAGTTGAACATTATATTAGGCGAGGGATAGCGAAATATTCCAATGAACTATTTAGAATATAAACGGGCCATAAAGCCACTAAAAGCCAAGGAAAGATAACCTTACTGTCATTCGATAATATGTTTGGACCTAATACTACGCCATTAGAATTTGTTATGTTCGGTTTCTCTAGTAAATACTATTATCGGCTTGGTTGAGATGGCCTGTCTAAATTGAATAAAACAATTAAACCACAACAGAAAATAATCGCAACGGACGACTGTAGCGCTAAACTAAATATTACATCAACATAGTAATACGTTCGCCGATACAATTCACTAAACAAGCTTTGATAAGATAAAACACGGCACAACCTTATTACAAAATGAGCCGATATATCAACAACAGTATCGACTACCGGAATCTCAACGCCGAGAGATTACACGAAGAAGTACAAGAAATATTAAGGAATAAAATAATAAGACCATCAGACTCGCCTTAGTCTTTAGTCTAGGGCATTTAGTTTCAAAACATGTGGAGGAAGGACATGCTCCTAATGGGAAATCAGTAATTGATTATCGCAAATTCAAAGAACAAACTAGAAACGGTAAATTCCCTTTGTCAAATTTAGAACACTTTTCTCTAAACTGAATGGAGCCGAATGTTTCACAACTCTCGACTTAACGGCGGGATACCATCAAATTAAAATGCACCCAGAAAGTATAGAATTGACTGTTTTTTCTATACCCGACAGACAATACAAGAATGCCCTTTGGTCTAAAAACAGTTCCGGCTACCTTTCAGAGGATGATGAACAATATTCTCAGAACGCACTTAGAAGCATTGAGCATATAAGGTCATTGTTTAGTATATTTAAATGACGTTATAATCTACGCACCAAACGAAAACGAACATCATAAATACTTAAACGCAGTATTAGAAACTTTAAGTGAAGAAGGATGAAAACCCTGACCCGAAAATATAAAAGCAATACAAAACTCTTTTAAGCCAAAAGCCATAAAGGAGATAAGATCTTTCTTTGGATTAATGTCATGCTAATGCAAATTCATATCCGAATTCTCAAAGATAGTAAAACCGATTCACTAGGTAATATTCTAGTAAATCTATATATTCTAGTAAAGCGTCTGATATTATCGTGAATACGCGTCTGATATTATTGTGTTTTATCGATTACCACATCACCGATAGTATTACCGAAACATGAAGCGCAATTCGACAGAGCTGTGGGAAAATCTAAACAAATGATAACCAACCCACCAGTTTTAACATACCCGAGCTTTGATAAAGTATTCATGATAATATTAGACGCTAGCGACATGACATTCGGCGCAGTGTTATCGCAGGAAGACAACTGCTTTCTCATCACAAAAATCAAACGAAACATAGCAAAAATATAATATCACAGAAAGAGAACTATTAGGAATATTATATGATTTAACACAATGTAGACCATATATATAAGGCAGACACTGCATATTAGAAACGGATCAGCGACCTGTAATATGGATTGCCAAGCTTAAAGAAGCGAACTCTAAACTAAAGTGATGGCGATTAAGACTACAAGAATACGACTATAAGATTACATATCAAAAAGGAAAAATAATTAGGTGGCAGATGCACTGTTACTAATAGAGTTGGATCATAATTCAGACTTAGCCACATTACATAGTAATGCTGATGACTCGGTTCATAGTTTCTTCATGGTTTATTTATAGAATCGCGTTTATTTAGAAAAGATAGGTACGACATAAAACTAATTAAAAAAACCGCGAGGAAGTAAGGATTACTACGTTAAGTTAAAAGAACCAATAAAATTCATAATATAAGTGAACAAATCTCAGAAGTCTGTAGAAAAATTAAACTCTAGAAATAATATGGTTTAAGTCATCAGGGACAGAAATATCAGACCAAGAATAAATACAAAAAATCATACGAGAAACAAACGAAAAATATAATCGACACGACCCTGCACTCAACATAAATATGGAAAAAAAATATCATAAAGAAAATATTGAACAGCACAAATCGAGTTTTGTTAAAAAATGCGATGTTTGCAATAAAACTAAATATAACATATACCCTATAAGGGTTATGTTATAAACCTTTGGCGCTAACTCCAACATAAAACAAAGCTATGTCAAAATTGCAAGTAGACAACATTTTCTTCGGTAATAAAAAAACTTAACCGGTATAGATGTATTTTCAAAATGGGGGTTCATAATCCCATAGCAAAATAGCACTGGGATTGCAATTACAAATTAAATTATTTTATTTGGTAGGAAAAGCTGAAATCATGTCAGTCAATAATGAAACAGATCTATGCAGCAAACTCATAAAATAATTCTTCTCTTCTCTAGATATAGAATGTTACGTAGCAACACTGCAGGATCATACATTACATGGCGATATAGAAAGCCGACACTGTACATTAATGGAAATATTAAGAATCCAACAGGAAATGGCAAAAAGAATTGACATAACTCTAGCTATGTTTGCATATAACAACACAATTCATTCAACTACACATAAAACACCTGACAAATTACACTTTCTTCGTGAAATTAACTTACCAATAAATAATAATAGAAAATCTGACAATTTATTAGATATACAAAAATGATTAGATACTGCAAAAAGAGATAACTTAAAGAGAAATCCTCGTAATAAATGAATAAATTTAAAGTTCTCCTAATAAAAAGTAGACGATGAATTTTACATAAGAATAGAAATAAAAAGAAAGACGTTATAATGGGCCCTTTAAAATAAAAAAATTATATCACAACAAAATAATAAATTATGCCAAAGGTAATGACAAAAAAATATATAAAAACGCAATACGTGTTCCAGGACCTCTATCAGAATCCAACGCCTCAATGGGGACTTAGCAATAATAGACATAGACGAAGTACGGATAAGTGAAGAAGAGTGTAACATAATTCACCCCATAAAAATAAATGCTTCAGTATCATAAACTCCAAACGGTAATAAATAATTTAATCTGAGCGAAACCGTACCTCATACACAATACTTAGATAAAAAATTACTCGATCGTCTAAACTGATTGATAACCAAAACTCACGCCAAAAGAGGACTAGTTAATGGACTAAGCCCAGTAATGAAGGCTCTAATAGGTTACCCAGATAATAATGACTTAATAGACATAGATAATAAATTCAGTAAAACCTCTGATATATTGAATGAAATACATCGACAAATTTATAATGTATCACAACAATATTATCGATCGTCCGTGAACATCATCTCAAGGAAAAAATAACCAATCACTTGTGGTATCAATATGAAGACGAAGAAACGAAGGTACAAGATATATGCGATTATACAGATTCTACAGTCAAAGGATCACTCCTACACAACATGCAAGATTGCACATACAGTGAAAATAACACTAATACAAAAATATTCCAGTATGAAAGAAAAACAGTAGAAAATACTTATCTTGTATTAAAAAAAACTCAGGATAAATTAATGAATAGTCAACAAGCACTAGTAAAAATCCATAACAAGTAATCTTCTAAGCAAGGAATATTAAATTGGATATTAGGAATAATGATGTCCTTGACAAAAAGAATAGCCATCTATAAAGCTCATCTATAAAAAACTCAAGCCGCACTTGAGTCTGGGTAGGGGAACTCCGGGATCACCCTGATAATGACACCACGATCGGAACTGCATAAGATAATTTAGGAGATAAGAATATTTTCATAAAAGGCCTGCGAGCCACCATACATTGTTTGGTCATATTAATTTAACTAGGACATATGTACTTGGTATTGTAACAGTCTCTGAATTAATTTAGTTTCAACTTGCGGATTAATATATTTTATTACTGTGACAAATTTCAAGTTTCGACGTTAAGCAGTTTCTGAGAAAAGCAACTGTGGCAGCCGTACGGATAAACACGTGAGTGATTTTATATATTTTACTTTTAAGACAGAGTATCCTAAAAACCCGAGAAACGGCAATTATTACATCTTCATTCTTTAAGAAGGAATAAGAAGAAATGTAGAAAGATAAAAGACGTGGAAAATAAGAAAAAGAAGGAATTGAATCGAAAAAGGAAATAGGTGAAATAAAGAGAAAAACTGAAAAAAAATTATTTCTAAATTATAGGAACCGAAAAGGAAAATTACAGGAAAAACGTCAGAAAATTTCATCATCCGAGAGTGGGGAAACATGCACTTGTATTACCGAAATCTTTCTGAAACTTTCTGAATAATCTTCGTTCTGAACCCACGGAAGGATATATATCTTGTGCGTCATGTGAGAACACACAATGGCTATGTAGTTATTAATGACGATGATGATGATGACGTTCATGCTTGTGTACGTTGCCGGCCCAACTTGTCACTATTTTGGGTGGAGTGTGATTCGGAAATTATGTACCCCATCATGTCCTTGGGGAGCATCCCATCTTACCAGCAATATGTTGCAAAATGGGGAGATATCCAATTTTTTAGTTTTTATTTAATTTTATTTTCACTCGAATATTCCTAATTCGACGAAATCTCGTGAGACTGAGTTTTGTGGATCCGTGTAATAATAAATATAACCTAAAATGTCATTAAACATCTTAGTTTTATAGACTTTCAAATCTCAGCTACTTTGGTACATATATAATATTGGTAATATAATAATAGCAAATACCCCGCCTTGCCCGCCATCATGAATGAGGATTAACCACTGAGATTGGTCGATTTACCCGGCATATACATTCCGTTTAAAACGCTTTATATTGTGCAAAATTATAAGTTTCAAGACAAATGGCAGAATTTCAAGGAAAATATGGTGTTATGAGAGTAAATATATTGAAAAATAAAATTATTTTTATTTTTCAATATATTTACTCTCATAACACCATATTTTCCTAATTTTAATTTTCATATATTTCCTAATTTAAATTTCCATAATTATACAGGCATGAAAGGTTTTAATAGAAAATTTGAAAAGATTGAAATAACAAAAATAATATAAAAGCGTGAAGCTGCAAGCTTTGTATGAAAACTAATATATGATACATTATTTTTATTTATAATGTAACAATCTCAACAACCTCACTTTAAACTTTCATTAGTTTCACTTTGAACTATTATAATTTTTAGTACAAAGGAACTTTGCAAATCAACAACAAACATATATTCCTGCAAATTATTTCACTTGCTGATTTATTGTATCCGCTAAACATCTATATTTTTAACTACTCTGTTCCATTAGAACTGACTGGGTAAAATTTATTTTTGTAAAATAAGTATGACTGAAACATAACTCTTTGCTAGCTTCATTACATTATACTAATTATATAGCTGAAACGAATGAAAATTTACTGAAAAATACAATTCATTCGTTTATAATAACAATTATATAATAAATACTCACATTTTTTTCCGATATGAATCCCTTGGCTACATATAAAATATATTGTGGAAACGTATTTTTGTGCTTTTAAGAAATATATGGATAGGTAATATTTTTCCCTTTTTAATACAATAGGACCATTTTAAATTGATTTTAATTTTTTTGTAAAAACATATCCTATAAATCTAAATAAACACAGCGGAATTTTAATTTCCAATACGTAGTTTACTTTAATGGTCTGGCTATATTGTTCAATCCATTAATTTCCGCTTACAGTGGTACATTTGCCACCCTAAGCAATGCCATTTTAACATTTTTCTTTTTTCAATTTTATTTTCTTAAACATGTGAAGAACGTAATAGGCAATATATTTACCTGGTGGAAATGTTGGTAAATATTTTAACGGAGAAAACATGACATTTATTACGTTAATATTTAAATTATTTCCGTTAATATTTAAATGTTTATGCATATATATGTATATACAGATTCTTTTAGTACAAAGTGCTTCCTATTTACTAGACTTTAAAAACGAATTACATTCGTTTTAAATTCGTCTAAGACGAGATTTTATTAGGTTTTCTTGAAAATATATCGATCGAGATTGAAAGATTTACTGTAAACCATCCATCTGCAACGAGATAAGTTCGGAAACAGTGCACATGTCCGATTTTTTAAACCTAAATTTAAGCATTGTCTTACTGGTAATTGCTTGGCTTTTACGAGAATTGCTTGGATTTTAAGATTTGTATTTTTATTTAAACTGTTTTTATATTTAAATAAAAATAAAAATTTTTAAATTGAGTAATGGTTTTTTCACATTACAAAACACAAATGTCAGTTTTTCTGAAATTAAGATAATTTAAATTTGACATTTCTATTAAGATATAAACTATAAAACTTTGCTTCATTTTGTCAATGCTTCATGTACTAAGTAGAAAAATGACATTTCTGCCGTTGTTTTATTTTGTTCCGTTTAACTTAATTAAAATATTAGACACAATTAAGTAGGCATATGTCAGATAATCGTCACTAAAATGTTAAAATTTTTAAACAAAAATATCCGAAGGCTCAATATTCAAATTTAACTAGCGTTTCATTTGTTAATACATAGGACATTTTTTTTAAAACTGTCAACTGACATCTGAAAAACATTTCCCCAAATTTAAAGTTTATACACATCAAAACACACCTCCATCACTTAGTTCGAAGTAGCAGTTTCAAGTAACATAATTATAAATTTCGTGCATGCATTCAAGCAATTAATAACAAACTAAATCCTTACACTCAGCTAGATGACAGGAATTTTCCCTCAGGCTTTGCTGCGGAGATATTTTCAAACAGGAATGTCCAACGTAAACCCCAGTCGTGATGGAATAATCCAATGGTGCTCTTAAAAGGGATTAGGAAAATGGTAGGTGGGTCGGCGACAAAAATTTTACCTACGCGTGTGTAATATTTATTTTAATAAAATTTAATGCACACTTACACACCCTTACCATAATATCATTTGATGAGAAAATGATTCCTTGATTTTTGACAAAAGTTAAATGTATTAGACATTTAACTTATGTCAAAAATCAAGGAATGTATTTCTCATATGTTTAACAAAAGTTACAATAATTTTATAAATATTTTATATATGGTAACGCTTAAATTAAAAACACAAACATGATTTATATCGTTTATTTACCGATCAACGGAAAACAGTTATATAAGCTAACAAGCTTCTGACAACCAAAATAGCTACCAAAATTTTCGTCAATAGGTACAATGTCTTTAATTTTTTTTCATATGAATTTAATATAGAAAGATTATGAAGTTTATGAAACACATTTTATGTAATTTGTTATTTTATCTCATCTCCACTAATATAATAAAAGTAACATTTTATCCGTTTATGTATGTATTTGTCTTTCCTTCAGGTTTAATTATCATAACCGATTTTAATGAAAGTTTGCAGTTATCACTGAATATAAAAGTTAAGAAAATCAATGAATATAAAAGTTAAAGTAAAATTTTAAAACGAATTTAACCCACTTCAAATAACTATCGAAAAAAAGTGTAGTAAAAAGTATAAGACAATAAAAAAGAGTATATAATTGAATCTCTTTCCGCACAATGTTGTTTGTTTCAACATATATAAATTGGTAAAATATTTATTTGGTAAGAATTTTTTGAATACGTTTCAGTGGTTATTAGAAGGCGATTCAATTTCTTTTCGTAAAATAAGTTTTATTTTTCCATTCTTCCATTACAATGTGTACAAATAAATATAAACACATACGCGTGAGTTGCAACCCCTATTTGGGCTTCACCGTACACAAAACTTCAAGCCTGTATACATTTATAAATGTATACAGGTAATATACTAGGCAATATACTAATATCCTAATTACTACATGCTTTTCTATGTATCTATATATCTCATATTTCTTATATTAATAAATATTATAGTAATATAGTAACAAATATATTTGTACTCACTTGTCTATAAATATTCTAGGTGTTACATTTCTTCGGACATACCTGTAAATACTTACCTACCAGCCTACGTACCTATATTAATTACTACATATATTTGTTTATAATTGATCTTCTATACTTATCTTTATCTAAATATCTTAGTAGTTTCATGCCTTTTGATGTGCCTATCGTCCTATTTACGTTGTACCTTTCTTGCTTACGTCAAATGAATGAGTCCGAACTCAATGAGTTTAGTTTTCATGAATTAAAATATTCTAAAGCTATTTTCCGGTTCAATACTGTAACCTAATTTTACTGAAGGGGTATTATACTATATTTAATATTAGATTTATAATATTCCCTGCCGTATAAAAATTTATCAATTATTTTATTAGAATATCCTTAGATACATCTCACTCAAACTCAATAATGGTACCTGTGCTGTTCACTGTTGAGGGATTCTTCCTTCAATTACTATAGTCAAATTCTAATAAATTTTTATGATACTACTACTTTAATGTCCCTGGTCCATTCAAATAGGAATGGTATACAAATATTTTAGTTCCTATAATTCTTCGTACATATTTGTATATACTTACTTCTAATGTGTAGTCAGTTCATGCATTTGATCATACCTGTATTTACTTATTTAACTACCTACTAATAAATTAGAAGTTACATGTCTTTTTATGTACCTTTGTGTATTTACCTTCCTATTTACTTTGTTATGTTAGTGTAGGTGCCAAGACAAGTCAAAAAAGTTACATCTAGATGAGTTTAATCTTCATGAGTTGGGAGTTAGTATCACTATCTTCCGATTCTATAATCGTACTTTGATTTTAAAAAGGTTTGATTTATGCCGCCCATATTCGTATCAAAACTTTAGGAAAATTTTAATTAAATTACTTTTAGGCAAAAATCATAAACGTAGCACCTGTTCTATTGTGAAGGGATTCTACGATATACCTTCTATATTAATATTCAAATTCTGAGCAATTTCTATAATTATACTCTGGGGCCATTTAAATAAAATGAGTCATCCAAATTTGTTTATTACTATAAGAAATATGTGTTAACATATACAAAACAGATCGTCAATGTGCACAATCAGGCTGAGGAATCAGAATTTGGAGTTTAGCGACTAAGTATCTGGTTGAGACCCACTTTACCAATTTAAAAACTGCAGATCCTCAAACATCACGATTTAAAGAAGCATTATCCCCATAGCGTCAAATTAAGGAATCGAAACGCGGAATTCCATAAGAGAGCCTCTGTTTGAAGCCCAACATACTAAAATAAATTCCAGATCTTCATGTCTCACGATTTATACATGCAGAACCCCTAGAGCGTCAAGGTTGAGGAGTTGGAAATCAAAGTTTAAAAGCTTAAATGTCTGTTGAGACCTAAAATACTGATTTCAATAGGGCACATTTTCAAGTCTCAAGGTATAATCAGGCAGTATCAGAACTCGGGAGTTGAAATATGAAGTTCAATGGCAAAGTCTTTTCTGGGGTCTAGGTCTGGGGTCTGGGGTGAGGGGGGTTTAAGAAGGCAGCATTCCTGCATCATCTGGTCTAAAGAGTGTAAACCTAATGTTTGACAACAGAACCTCCACTTGGGACCTAAAATACTAGTTTAAAAATGCAGATCCTCAGTCTCCACAATTAAGTAGGAGGTAACCACATATCTTCGAGACTAAGGAATTGAAAGCCATGGTTCAACGGCAAAGTCCCTGTTTGAGACTCTAAACATCAATTAAAAACGGCAGATTTTTTGGTTTATTCCAGCAGCGTATATCAGAATTGACAGATTAAAGGTTCAATTTATTATAGTATTGTATTATCATGAAGTATCGTGTGGTAATTTTCATGAGAATCGATTAGGTAGAAAAAGTACCTGGGAACATTTTTAAGAAAATCGGTTAAGTAGAAAAAGTATCTGTGAAAATTTTGAAGAGAATTGGTTAAGTAGAAAAAGTATCTGTGAAAATTTTTAAGAAAATCGGTTAAGTAGAAAAAGCATCTGTGAAAATTTTCAAGAGAGTCGGTTAAGTAGAAAAAGTGTCTGTGAACATTTTCAAGAATCGGTTAAGTAGAAAAAGTATCTGTGAAAATTTTGAAGAGAATTGGTTAAGTAGAAAAAGTATCTGTGAAAATTTTTAAGAAAATCGGTTAAGTAGAAAAAGCATCTGTGAAAATTTTCAAGAGAGTCGGTTAAGTAGAAAAAGTGTCTGTGAACATTTTCGAGAGAATCGGTTAAGTAGAAAAAGTATCTGTAAAAATTGTCAAGAGAATCGGTTAAGAAGTAGTTGCTCTACAGAACACGAATATAAATAAAATCATTTGATAACAGCGTGGCTTTATATATTTTTTCGTACTAAATTTTTACGTACGTCAAGTCAAATGAGTCCAAATTTGATGAGTTTACTTCTTATCCCCGAAGAGTCCCTCTCAACAATTTTCAACTCTTTTATTGTATCTCGATTTTGCTAAAGAGAAAACCTGTTTCATCCTTAGTTGTGTTTTTACATGTAGTATGTAAAAACGCAACTAAGGACGAAAGAAGTTTTTACGTACGTCAAGACAATTAAAAAGAATTCACGCTTAATGAATTTACTTCTCATTCCCGAAGAGTCCCTTTTGACGCTTTTCGACTTTATTGTATCTCGATTTTGCTAAAAAGAAAACTTATTTCATTAGATCATTGATCGAATTATATCATCCAAAATCAATCATGGTGCCTCTCCTGTTTAGTATTGAGAAATTTTCTCATATATCTCCAATTTTAATAGTTTGGGTCTAACCTAAACTTTATGAGACCACGTTTGAAGCATACCCTTCCAAAAAAAAAGGGAACCAAATTAGTAGATAATTGCTGGTAATTGAGGTAACAGACAAAAAGCACAGTTGAAATACGAATCTCTTCTCTTTTGAAGTCACCTAAATCTATTTATTTGGAAAAAAGAAGTTTTTTTTGCGTTTTCTAAAACTCATTGTGCGAAGCAGCAGGATTATAAAGGAAACGAACACTATACTGCTGAAATTTAAGTGAATAATAAATACTTTTTGCGTCATTAACTGAGACCACGTGGAAACAACATTATAAACATAAAAAATATACTCGGCTATTTAATACTCAACACGAGGTAAAAAAGAGACATAATACTTGATTTAAAGCTAAAATATGTATGTGTCAAATCTAATATATTTTGTTAATTCCTCTCAAGTTTTCTTCAGTTCGTTTCCTCTCATGTAGCTAAGTATTTTGTTATTTAATTTTTAGTGTTTAATTTGTTACTTAACACAATATAAAATATTCTTGAATTATTTTGTAATGTAAGTATTTATATAGAAACATATGGAATCTACATGTTCTACCGCTATACAGAATCTAGGTATACATAAACAGTTAGTTAATAAAAGTTTCTCCAAAATCTATTCTAGATATATTTTTAAAAACAAGCACAAATATACCACCCTCTCCTCTTGTTCCAAAACTACTGACTTTCGGATATTTAAGATAGTACTTAAGTGTTTAGATAACTCATTCTCTCATGAGAGATCCAAACATTTAAGTACTATATTTGAAATTATTTATTTATTCAAATGTTTGAAGAAAATTCGTAAAAAAGATTGGAAATCCCGCTACTAAATAATTTCTTAAAACTACCGGTAGGAAATCTTGAGATGTTTAAAAAAATTGCTGCACCATCATTCCTTTCGTTTCGATCACTCAGTTTACAAAAATAATGTTCAAATAAAATAAATGAAAATGTAAAAAAAACAGACAATGTCGCATATATTCCCTTCTCTCAGAGATACATTTTACTTGGAAGAATATCGGCAAATGCTGTAAAATCCATAAGTCGAACAGCCCGCGAATAATAGAAATAAAAACTAGCACTTTTGTACAAAAACGAAATAAAAGTAATGATTTCTAATATAATTAATTTACTGAAATTAATATTTAATCTAAATAAAATATCAGAAAAGTTAAAGATGTAATATATTTACTTATATATTTATTATCTATGAAAACAGTATATTACCATCGTTTTTTTTTAAATAACTGTATGAACTCAGACGGAATAGAAAAAAAACTCACTCATAACATTCAAAAGAGTAGTTAAACGTTTTAACAACGTATATGCAAAAAGGCAATCGTTCCTAAAGTGAATCTATAGTTTCAGTTAGGTAGTTTTGTTCGTTGTTAACAATTCTTGATATAGTCAAGTTGTAAGCCATAATATCTTATGTAAAAATATTTACCTATATCGTGTTTTGTATTTTGATCAACAATTGCTTTCATTATTTTCAATCGATAACTAATTTATTGTTATTATATTGTAAAGTATACAATTTTTTCATAGCTACTTTCTATCTCTATAATATATAGCACTACTATACTATATCACTTTCGACTATACTATAACACTTTCGACTTTCTTCTTAATATATATTATCATTTGATGGTTTATCACAAATTGTTACGTAAAATTATAACAACGGTTAAACTGTTCGGGAAAATATTAATATTCTCACGCCTCTCGAAACCACAAGACTAATCCTATTTTATTTATACAAACAGTAAACGTAAATCGGAGTGTGAGAAAATTGTATTCAGTAATTGAGATTATTATTTTGTTAACGCAAGACCAACTTAATCTGAAATGACACGCTTTAATGTCATTACGCTATAAATAAATTATCTTAACCACAAGAATGGCCGTCTTAACTCAGCGCTATCATTTACAATTTATGAAACGTAAACAAAATCGAGCGTCGAGTCAAATGTCGCTCCTGTTATATCACCAACGTAGTTGTATTTGTATCACAAATATAAAACAAATATGAAGAAGCATCGCTCTATAGAGCCTATGACTCTATTTTAGGTCCAATTGACCAATGACGTGAATATTAGTAACGATGACCGAGTGCCTTGCTCCCGACAAATTTAATTAAAAACCTTTTTTCTGAGTACACACTTTTAAGCACAGAAAAGTTCAATATTGAAACATGGAACTTTTTCAGCATAGAAAAGTTTACCTTGAATGTAAACAAATTTGTGAGTGGAGAGAATTTAAATATGAATAAGGAGGATTTTGTGAATATTGAGAAGTTTAATGTAAATAAAGAGAACTTCAATGTAAATAGAGAACATTTTGCGAATACAGGGAACTTCATTGTAAATACCAGGAATTTTATGTACGGAGAAGTTCAATGTAAATACAGAGAAATTTGTAAATACAGAGAAGTTTACGACACCCTAGGAAGTTTTTTTGAAAAGTTTTGCTTGACGGTGTCGGTATTTAGACCACCAAAAATTGGTGATTGTTAACCATTGGTTATACTTGGTGTCCATAAGCAAAAAAATATAACGCAAATACGTAGATAACAGCTTTCAGCAGCTAGTAGCAGTCTTCCGTATATGTTTTGAATTAATCATTGAAGAATATTTGCGTATTAAATACCCTTCTTCAGAAAAAAAGGAAAATATTGAGTATAAATATCTACGAAACCTAGTTATCTGATAAATATCCGTATATAAAAATATATAGGGAAACATTGCAGATAAAAATCACGACTGTTCAATTCTGAAAAAGTTCTTGGAAAATTCTGAGATCGTTTGTTCGCCACAACTATTAAATAAGGATTAAAAGTGTTTCTTAAAGCACCATATAATTTTATTTTCAAATTAAGAGAAATTTGAAAAAAAACTCTGCACAATAAAAATGGAACGTAAGACTCAGTGTTTAAAACGACATAAAAACACAAAATTGTTAACAAGGTTGAGATTGCGATCCCATAATTTCCACACCATTAATTATGAAATTAATGGTGTGGACGATAGAAAAAAAATTATTGGTTAGCATAACCAATAATTTTTTTTCGCCTCACTTTGTTCTCAGAAAACCATAGTTATAGAAAATGACTGGCATGCTCTATCAATTTAACAACTATGTATATAATTGTAATGAGTGGATTACAAAGTACAGAAATTCCATGTATTTTTAATATTGCTCCAGGGAAACATCAGTTGAAAATAATTTTTTTTTCCAATTTTTGCATAGTTAATTACATAGATGTTTACCATATCTTGTATTATAATTATTCAAACTGTAACTAATATTAAATTAAACAAAATTGTTACAAGTACTTACTGATATTTAATTAGACAGATCAGAATTAGACAGATCACAAAAATCAGATTTTGTTCTGGAATTTATTTACTAATTTATATTTCAACATTTCTTTACAACCTGTTGAATGAAGTACCGGTATGGTGTAAGCGACAAAGATTTCAAGAAATATCCAACGTTCCACAATAGTTTCTATAGTTTATTAACATTCTATTTTCTACACATACTACCTTTATTTCCCGATTACTCAGATTAACTTATTTAAAAAAAAAATCATTCTGACTCAGTACATCTTAAGTAGTAAAGTTTCTGAGGTCTTATCTATTAATCAATTCTATTATTGCTTAATTAGTTAAGACTGCTACTTAGACTCATATTAGCAAAGATTCTTTGCTAATATTTGCTAATAGCCCACCTGAAGATGTTGTAATACAACGAAACCAAGGTGGTGGTAAAGAACTTTAAAGAAAGTAGAAATAATTCTACATCAAGTAGTTTCGTTTATTTGTATTTAATTGAAAGCAACCCTTTTTTTGATTCCAAGAGAATAATATTATATTGTGTCTTATAAACATCTTTCTCTGGGTTGCAGTCTCTTAATTATTTTCCGGAGAAAGAAGATTATATGCAACAATATAATATGATATATTATATGGGGCTATATAATATAAATGAACATCTAGGAATGGGTGATATGGCCCAGTATAATAAAATAATATATTTTGAAATTAAATTTTCAACGAGCAAACTCCACTGCACTGTGCGGAGTGACACAAGAATAAACATTAGTTTGCTTCGCGTTTATTCAATTTCTATGTAATATAGACCTTGCGGGATTAATTTGTACATGAGGGGCCATTATTTAGTTTAGGTCAAACTGCGAAACCGCGGTTAATTTCTATTTAATATATGGTCAAACTTGTACAACATAACAAATTTCCGTGATTTTACACAATTTATAAATTATCCTTCCATTAAAGAAACGGGTCGAAGTTTTGCTTTATTTTCTAAAATTTCCACAACAAAAGACGGAATCGGCTCGGGGGACCATTCATCGGCATCTCCAAGAATATAATAGTTTTATGAAACGCTAAAGAATGTGGAATATAAAAATACGAATCTATCACGATTTAACTATTTAACGTGGGGAGATTAATTGTAAATAAAGGAATAATGACGACAATTTTAGAACGGCTAACATCCGCCGAATTTGGTGGGAAATTATTTTGTCATTACTTTGGTAAGTTCAGTATGCACCAACAATTTCATTGTTTTTTTTAAAGACAACTTCAAATGAAAGAAAAGAAAATTATAAGCATAGGTTTGTGCGGAAAACTAACCCTTAAATAAATTTACATTTTTATTTCGGTCTAAAACACCAAAATTGCTATACCGACACCGAGTTATAATGACTTCTTAACTTATTCTTGAATATTTTATGAAAAATGTGTCTGGAGATATTGTTGCCAAAAACATGTTCTCTCCTCCTATTTTTCCTTCGCGGAACTACTAAGATGATCAAAACCTTTTGCAGTCTAAGTCTATAATGAAATTGGGAAAAATCTGAATAATAGATAATTTTACTTCAATTCAAATTTCATTTTACAGGTCTTAATAAAAGAGATATAGCTAATAAATTCATTTCGTCTTACGCCTGTGAAAGGTCTACTAGAAACATATTAAATAGTGAAAAATAATATTAGTCGTTACAAATGCTTTAAAGAAAACACGAAGCACTCTTCATTTTTTAAATTTTTTAAATATCTAAGTGAGTACCGAATCATTTTATTATTGTTTGCACTGAATAGCTTGATTTTACATTCTTTGCACAAAATTAACCTCTGACGTTCTTTCAATGATCTTACTTTTTAGCACCACCAAGGTTAATATGTAGTATAATAAACAAAGTCCTAATTTTATTATGAACCAAGTTAATTGTAGCAGGATTCGGTCGTAAATTACAATTTTAAAAAATACGTTATTAGTGAAATTTATTTCTGCTATTTTCTCTGCTTGTGTAGTCGTTTACTTTCATATGTTATACGAATTATTATGAAATAAATATTCTTATTGTTTTCAAAATTCTAAAAACTGTATACAGTTCCGATGTTTAAATGATATTACGTTTAATTTTTAGAGTCGGGCCAAACGCTGAAAAATTTACGACTTGGATATTGATCCGAAATTAAATATTATTTCCTACTCTTTTTAGCAGAAATATATGTTATGATTATACAGCGCTATACTTGGGGCAAAAAAGCTATATTAATCTTTTTCATTGTTTCTAGCATATATTAAAATTTAGGTGACTTCAGACGCGTAACACACAACTGCATAACTATGCGAGTGACATTTGTTCTCGAAATACTACAGAACCTTAATTAAAGTTTATGGAGACTTTTGAAAACAATTGTTTTTAACTTTCTTACGAAAAATAAATTTTCCCCTATCAAGCTGAAATAATTTCTCATTAAACGGAAGAAACGATAAACGTTATGATTGGTTAATGGTTTATCACAAAATATTGTAACTTGGAATCCTTTAAGGAAGTTAATACAAAGATATTAGTTCCTAAAAATACTAAGGATTCAATTTAAGTTAAAAAGATAGTGCTCTATTTTATCACAATTTTTTACTTACAGTTATAGAAAATAAATAAAAAAATCGCACTCTTGATATGGCAGCTAATGCTACTTGTAAACTAAAAAAAAATAGATTCTATAATTTCTCCGGGATTGACTTCAAAAATATCTGTGATTAATTTTTTTATTTTATTAATTAAAATAATTCCCATAATCTCCATGAAATAATATGCGTGCACTCTACATATCTCTAAATTATAAGACTCGCGTCTCTCCGACTGCTGAAAATATCTGTCTTCTGTTACCATATTAAGCGCTAAAAGTGTACTCTCCTTTCTCGAGCTAATATACTAGACTCTGGAAAGAGGGACGTGTGAAAGGAGTAAAACAATAGATTCCATCATTTATCTGGGATTGACTTCTAAGATATCTGTGATTAATTTTTTTATTGTATTAATAACAATAATGCCTTCATAAAATAATATTCTTGCACTCTACATATATCTAAATTATAAGACTCGCGTCTCTCCGACTTCTGAAAATATCTGTCTTCTGTTACCATATTAAGCGCTAAAAGTGTACTCTCCTTTCTCGAGCTAATAGACTAGACTCTGGAAAGAGGGACGTAATGCCTTCATAAAATAATATTCTTGTAAATATATATCTAAATTATAAGACTAGCGTCTCTCCGACATCTGTAACCACATTAAATGCTGAAAGTGTACTCTCTGTTCTCGAGCTAATAGACTAGACTCTGGAAAGAAGGACGTGTGTAAAGGATACAGACTCGACACTCGATAAAGTTCGAATAGAGATTTGCAATAATATCATATGTACTTATTCAGTACCGACGGAATAAACATTATCATTTTATAGACTTTTCTATTATAACATTAATTTATCGCTTGTTTAAGTATTTCCGTAACTATAACATGATCATAATTTCACATTACTGTTAACCAGAACAAGTAATAGATTGTAATATATGTTAATTAAAGATATGAGAATATCAATATTATTAATTCATAGGTAATCATTAGCTTAACGCAAAACTTTTTCCTCTGTCGTAAATAATAATATATAAATGGAGTAACTTTTCCATATATTTTATAATACTTTATTTTATAATACCTTTACCCGACTGCAATAGGGTTATAGTTTAAAGTAACATAGTTTCATTACTAGTTCTATAAATAATCTTCAGCATCTGTGGCAGGGTATGTAAAAAATGCTTTGTTTAATTTCAGCGAGTAGGGAACGAAATATAGAAATTCCACAAAAAACTTAGGGTGTACGTGTTTATGTACATCCTAAATATATGTTCATCATGCGCATATTTAAGGATGCTCAAAGTGCAAGTTTGTACACTCTAAGTATATCTTATCTACAGTCATAGCTTCTATATACATATGCTTATTGACACTAGTAGAATTTAGCAAGGAAGTAGTAAGCAAAATACATAAATTCCACGAAAAGAACTTAGAATGCTTTTTTTAAGAATTCTTCTCAAAGTGAAAAGTGAGCAATACAACTCGTAATATATGCATGAATATGGATGAAGTTGTAAACTCCCATGACACAATCAAACATTGGTTCCAAAAGCTCAATATCCGGTGATCTTTATGCAGTCGACTACCTTTATTCAATTAAAAGTAAATTAAAATATTCATCGGAACAGATGTACAAAGAACTAGCAGAACTGTTCTCAATCTCTTAAAATACTGCAACAGAAGAACAATTTCGAAGTTACGATTTCACAAAATAATTCTTTTCAACCTTCAAAATCCACACCTATAGTGAAAAGGGCATCTGCGAAAGACACAAGAGACAGCAATTTAAAAAGGGAGAAAAAACAAGTTATTTATATTAGTACGCAGGTAATAGGTACTTATAATATTCCATATGTTTGAAAATTATATAATAGAATGTAAAGATTGTACAGTAAATCATGAACAGTGTCAAACGCAATGTATTGCAAGCGGGGTCCGACCAAAACTTAAAACAATAATAATAAGCACGAAGATAAAACTCAAGATTATGATAATAACTTAAGATAATAATAATCAACTCAAGAAAATAATAATACATATGCCCCAATAACAAACTTGGCATGCGGCAGTTTATTAAAAATTAGACATATTTTTCCAACTTATGACGTGTCACCTTTTTCTCCTCATGTACCTCGTCGTCATTTTCTTTGATCCATTCCAGAGAATGTCACCAATAGCGAGATTTTAAAACCGTAAAATGACGTGTACCTAAAAGAAAATTTAATATTATATATCATGTTTGCCCACATTTCTTTAACAAGTCACGTTGATTCATGCCTTTTGCTCCATTCCATCGCTCATTGCGTTACGGAGTTATTAAGGGCTGCGATCTGCTTCGAGACATCGATAGTCTATTAAATTACTCGAGTCTCGCATCAATATTAATCAAATTCTGTTACGTGCCGCGAGCATTTACATACAAACTGTTTATTGTAATAGAATTTCGGGAATCATGTGATCAGCTTTCCCGCTACGAATACCGCCATATAATTAAATTAACTTAACGATAAATTTTAAAACATTATAGCTAAACGAGTTAAGTTTATATAATAAAAATAATTGTTTCTTTAAGAATATTGGTACTGCTCGTATAAACTTTAATTACCTATACAACATATAAAAGCAGCTGTTACCCGTGGTCTCTATATGTAAGTATACGAGTATTTAATGGCTGTCTCAAAATTATTATTCTTTTATTTCATTTTCGTCTTTTTCTAGAAAAAGAAGGAAACTTACTACTATATAAGTTGACTAATATATAAGTTTTACCGAAAGTTATATTTGTTAAATTGATATTTCAGTCAAAACTAAAGTCGGCTAAAATTTAAAGCTTAAGAAATATCTAGAAATTTTAACGCAATAAGCGTTAACATTTTTATATGTCATATTGCAGGTTAATAGGTGTATTATATTATTTTTCTATGTAATCCTTGATATACGCTTTCACATTCTAAAGAGTTACATCTCTACAATCTGCAAAATAGATATTTCATTATACGATTAGAAGAATTCATTTGCCATGTTTCAGAGTAATAGGCATTTTTACGAATCTTTCCATCTTTAAAGAGTTGAATTCGGAAAAGCACTTCAATAAAAACTACTAAACACCGATTGTTTGATAGTTTACTTAGTAATTTTTTTTATAATACGACCACGTTACGTTTTTTTTAACGCTTAGGTATTGCATTTTATAAAATCTTTCTTAGGTTACAAAATTAATTATTAAAATTTCAAATTCTTCTAATTTTACATTTCCAACTTCGTGAGTTTTGGATCTTTTGACGAATCAATTGTTTTATGCATAGCGTATCTTCAAAGAGCTATTTAGACTTTTATTCTGAACAATAAAAAAAGAAAGAAAAAATTTAATAATTACAAAAACATTTTTGTTATGTTCATTTTGTTTTGTTTTTCCTATCTTATAAATACCTTGCGAATCGTCAACTTAGTGATATAACATTTTAGAAAGTTTATTATGATAGCATTTAAAGTTTCATTTTTTGGAGGTATAAACTAATAAATATATGGAAGGAATTTTAAGTTAAAAAATTGAATTATTTAATTCGAAATTTTGAAGATGATTATTTTCAAATTCCAAATTCTATCCAAGGTAAGAGAAACTATGGGATTTTTTTACAACCTGTCTAAATATTTTTCTCTCAGTCGGTTGAGGAGAATTAATTTCGAGAAGAAATGTTGTAAAATTCTGTACTTATGAACTGATAGACTATGGAGTTTATTTTCCTGAAAGTTTCTTGATGATTGAGTAATAAATAATTAAATAGCTTTAACCCAAATATCATTAATCTCATTTCACTTACCTAACAGTAAATAACAAAGAGACGACTGAAAACGCTGAAACTCAGACGTAGTTTTCAGGAAAGAAAAACGAAAGAAAAAGCCCTTATGATTTCATTGCGTCTTTTCATTGGTCCGTCGTTTGTCGCAAGTTACCAAAGTTTCAGAAATGTTCTAACCAGGAGCACACTGTCCATTGGGATATTACTTGTATCAGTAATAAATAATTTTTTTTTTGACGGGCAATATTATTGCCTAATTCCAAGAGTAAATCTAGATAATCCACTACGAATCCCAGAAAACCATTCAGTAAAATTAAAGGGTGACCGACCATTTTGAAAAATTATTTTTAAAAAAATTAATTTTTATTTTTCAATAAGTATAGAACTAACACAAAGAATACGGGCAATTTCAAACTAAAGATAAGCTATCGTCCATATTTTTCAATATTTGTATAAAACTGCTATAATCCTTTTATATCTCTTATGCCCGTATGGTGGATATATCTCTTACGCCATGTGGAACGTCTTGGATAAAATTATTGCTATTAACTCATATAATATATGTTAAATTCGTATTTTATGTTTAAACAAATATGAAGACTTTAAAAATTAAGTTATTTAGATGTGAAGAATTCGAGTTTCCACATGAATTTAAAACGAATATTTCAACTAAGAATAGAAAAATGCGATATTACGGGGTATATTTTTTTACGTTTTTAAAACCACTATGTATTTTCTATCTAATATTTTTTTAAGAATTATGAGGAGTAGGAATTAAAAAATAGTTTTTCTTTATTTAATAACGGATAACGCCGTTACAAATGATTAAATTATAGAGTTATTAATCGAAATTATAATTTAGAGGAAATGTCTTTCCCTTTAAGACGCAAATAATATATTTCATAAGGAAAAAATATTTCAATCCGTCAAATGTTTGGATATTGAAAAACAAAATTGTTTTACTTTTTAGTCAATAGTTATGCAGGATTAGTAGATGAGAAATATCCAAAAATGTTGTAATAAAATATAAAAACGGAATATGTAAATATTCCATAAATATAAATATTCCAATTCCACTTCATTTTGGTTAAAGCATTTTTCATGAAATAGGAATAATCATTAGGCATATATTATGCAAATAGGAATAATCATTCAATTTTGTTCGAAGATTTCTAAAAAATAAATTTTTTTAAAACGTAAATTTATTATAATATGTAAATCTAGAGACCAAAATATAGTTAGTTTACACAGATAATTTTATCTACGAAAAATTTTGGTTATGTTGTTCGTAGTGGAAGAATTTTCTTCGTATTCGTCACGAAAATATTATCAAAAATAATTTATATCTTTTTTTATATCAAGGAACTAACTCATAACGGGGTAAAATGTAATTTTGATCATTATTTTTCATTTAAAAAAAACTTACAAAAAATATTAAATTACCAATATATACCCGGTAATTCAATATTTTTGAATTACCAGATATATACTGGTAATTTAATATTTAACTAAAATGATAAATGCCGAAGTATGTATGTTGGCATTCTTTCACATCGCAATGTCGCAACGGATAGACGTTATTTTTTTACAGAAATGGAGAAATAATCTACTGGCCAGATAATAAGGTAGGTTACTTTTGTACCGAAATATCCCATTTTATAAAATAATAAGTTAAATACACACACACACAAATTCGACAATTTTGTTTCGAGATTGATTATAGTTATTACCATTTAAGATATTTTGGGTATAAATAACAGTCAACAACGATAAAGTTCCAGAAGCAAGTTGCGAGTCAAATTCATCACCTTATTCTTAATTACACACAGATTGCAAAAGGTACACATTTCACTTAAGCCAAAACTGAAATTCTGTTTAAGACACTGAAAGGAAATTAATGACCTGAAACTTCAATATGCAATTTATATAATTACACCAATCTACTGTATTGCCTTAACTACTGGAGACTCAGATAATTAAATATCAAACACTGATCAAATACAAAACTACTATACAAGTTGTTTAAAAATACTGAAAAAAGTGTCAAAGTCGACAATTATTCATTTGCTAAACAGCGCCACCTAATGACAACATCTCAAAGTTTTAAGACCAACGTAATTATTTTGATAACGGTGTAATTAGTAATATTAAGTCATCGGTAGATGGCACAATATAATTGAGAACAATATATCGATTACACAATTAGTCTGTGTATACCATTTTAAACTTCCATTGTAATTAATTTCGCTAAATAAACCATGAATTGCTCTAATTCCTCCAAACATTGCCAGGACACTGAGGGGTTAAAAAGTGCTAAATATATATTAAAATGTAATTACACCTGCATTGGAATGGCTGTGAAAGATTTAAAAAACTTCTCCCTATGAACAAAGGTAAATGAAAATGTTCAACATGTAAAATTTGGCAGAACACGAAAGTAGTAGCTTCGCCGTCATCATCTGTCGGATCAGAAATATTTACGATTGACTTTGAACGTTATGTAACACATATCGATACAAAAATTGATAAGTTTGCAACTCCTTTCACAGAACAAATTAAAAATAGTTTAAAAGAGTTAGTATTGGCTCAATTAAAAACGAACTAAAAACAATTAAAGAAAAAATCGCGTCATGAGAAGGATTCGAGAGGTATTTGGAATTCCGTACTGCCGAACAAAATTGCCTAAATAAAAGTGGACAATAACAAAACCATAGACAGTTTAAAGGCCTCTAGTGACTTGATGCAAAAAGAATTCGTCTTATTAAAATAAAAACTTGAAGAAATTGAATAAACCGCTCGTCAATATAATACTGAAATACAAAATGTTCCTGAGAATAAAAGTGAGAATATTCTAAATATAGTGGCTAATTTAGTAGTTCCACTAAACGTATCCATACTTCCAGAGCAAGCAGAAAGTGCACATTGCGTTGCTACCGGCAGTTCGGACCGCCCGCGTAACATCGTGGTACAACTGGCTAAGCGACACCTGCGTGACGACATTCTTTGTGGCGGCACGCGCGCGTCGCTCTCTCACCACACGTTCTCTCCAGCACTTAGTACCCGAACAAAAGATCTATATAAATTAACATCCTACGCTACACAACAAAATACTTCACGCAAAAGTATGTGTCGCGAAAAAAGAGAAAGGCTACGAGTATGTTTGGATACGAAATGGCAAAATTTATGTGAGGAAAAATTCCGGGGACAAGTCTTTCGTAATCAAGTGCGAAAACGATATCCAGAAAATGTGACTATTCTTTCGTAGCATATTAACCCTCAAAATTACATGTGTGTTATGTATAATATGTGTAAAATGTAATCATTTGAGCTCTAGTGTTAATATTAATAATTATCCTATATTATCCACAATTGAAAATAATTTGAATTATTTTTATTCAGTCAAAACAAAGTTGAAAATTTAAACACTGTTATAGTATCCCACTTCTGCATAGTCTCTTTGTCGATTTGTAAGTGTTATATTTGTATTGTAATTATCTACAGAATACGTTTCAACTATCTTGTATTTCATTGTATTTTATTTAATTTATTCTAAGTTAAAATATCCATTCATTTGTAAAATGTGAACGAACTAGCAAAATTATAAGTTTATTATCAAAATTGTGGTGCAATTAAAACCAAGACTGAACTGTGCATGAATATTCAAACAAATGACTACGATGTAATCGTTCTTATTGAAACTTGGCTCCACCAAAACATATTTGAAGCGAAGTTTATAGACGACCGTTACACGGTAAACCGACGTGGTCAAAATCTATCCAGTAGCATTAAATCGTATGGAGGTGGAATTGTTGTCGCCGTTATGATAAAATTTATTGCAAAGCGTTGCCTTCAATGGGAAAACGAAGATTCGGAGGAACTATTTATTTCTTTGCGAATAAAAAATTTCTCCCTTATATTATGTGCTGCTTAAATTCCACCGAAATTTTCGTGAAATATCTATAAAAAACATTTTTGCAACTTTTATATACTGCTAATTTTAGTAACCACGTAATAATTGTTGGTGATTACAATATTGCAACGCTAAATTATCACTTTACGGAAAATTGTCCCTATGGCATTATAAATGACAGCTCTGACCCCTTAGTTACCCTCATCACCGGCGTCACCTCGTTCATGAAACTGCAACAGTTTAATTACCTTAAAAATTGTAACAACAGGACTCTCGCACTGAGTAATTGTAAATGCAAACTCTCTTCTGCGGCACCATTACTTCGTAAGGACCGCCATCATCCTACTTTCCTCCTCACAATTGATTGCTCTCCAGAGGTCGCGATGAAAAAGGCTGACAACTCAAAAAACAATTTCCTCAATTGAAATTGTATTTTGAGTCGTCAGCCTTTTCCATCAGCTTTCAGCTACTTGCGCTATGGACAGATTTTATTTAATAATCTTTGACATTGTCAATAAATTAGTTACAAAGAAATTACAAAAACAGAAAATATCCAACTTGCTATACTCTTAATTTGATATAGGTGAAAAAATGTAAAGAAAAATTCTTAGTAAAATAGAAATTACATTGAAACTTCTCTGATTACTTGAATTTTTCTAAATTAAGAACAAGTTAACCTAATTTTTGAAAAAACTGTCATTTTGTATATCACTATGACTTGTATTTGGTTTTTCCCAATAGGTTATAAATAAATAAAGTAAATATATATATATATATATATATATATATATATATATATGTGTGTGTGCGTGTGTGTATATATATATATATATATATCCTAATCTTAACGTGACTTTTTCCCGAGATTTTATTCAAACTATTTAGTTTCTGTCTATAAATATTCATAAATTTGTCAATTATTAAATACTGAACATGATTTACATGTAAATCCTGATTAAATGAAACTACGTGATGTAGTATTATTTCTACTTTCTTTAATTTCTTTACCACGACCTAGGTTACGTTGTATTACAACATCTTCAGGTGGGATATTATCTTGCTAATATCCCACCTGAAGATGTAATACAACGTAACCTAGGTCGCGGTAAAGAAATTAAAGAAAGTAGAAATAATACTACATCACGTAGTTTCATTTAATTGGGAATGATGAATTTCTACAAAATTAACGCCAAATATATTCAATCAATGTAAATCCTGATTAATATTGTATTATAAATGTGAAAGTTAGGACGGACGTATTGTTGTAGTGATGAGTACATATTGCTTACTTTATAACTGAAAATGTTCTATCCTACTTAACGTATAGGTTAATAACATATATATTATATCTCGAAATTTGGAAGGGTTCCCGAGTTATAATTACGATGTTTTTCAAGTTCTTACTTGATTACATTAAAATTTATAAACACGTGTTAGCGTAATTACAAATACTTGTATCTTAACCAGAAGTGTACGCGGGCAAAAATCAGTAATTCGTGATAACAATAAGATATAATGGGAAACACATTTAGGACAATATAAAAGCAATATTTTTTGGTTTTATTTTTCTCTTTTTGAATAGTCTGGGGACAAAATAATTCAAAATTAATTCTCACGGATAACTCAGTTACATGCATTTAATCACCAAAAGGTCATTTCTTCCACTATGGGACGCAGGTCCATTGGGAATTGACAAAAAATGAATATTGACAAAAATTACCTCATCTTATGCATTTATGCTTTTGAATTTTTCTTTTCTCTAAACAAAAAATTGGGAAATTAGTAATCGGAAAGTAAATTACGCTATTGAAAAATATGTGGTTATATAATTTTTGCTTACATCCGGTCTATAATCCTAATGGCCTACCAGGTAGTTACGCGAGCGAGAAAGCACAAAATTCTTCAATCTTTTAGCATGTTAATAGAAAAGCGTCGCAATTTGAAATCTTTTTATTTTTCCCAATTTATGTTATAAACACCCTTATAAATGAAAAACAAATTTAATTTTTATTATTTAAAAATATATATAGTTTATTACAAAAATATACGAGTAAAGAGAATATAAGCATTAACACATAAATATCATTCGAGATGTTATATGTCAAATTTCGTTGAGATTGCATAGAAATTTAAAATATATTTTTATTTGCTACGATATTGAGAAGAGAACCTCTTGAGAAGTCAAACCACTTATAAGTTGGCGCATATCTGCAAACATCTCGTAGAATGCGTTTTACGCAAATAGCCTTGAAATATGATGGCCAATTCACACAATGCTTACGTTCAGACATCATAGCTTCAATTTTCCTAAAACATTAAATGTCACTGTATTCAATTACAATCAATGGTTTCAAATATCAAGAACGCTTTACGCTAGCTAAAAAATCTAATAATAGCCACAAACAGAGGAAATGACACGTTAAAAGAATGTATTACGAAATGCGTAATTCCACCCGAACGTGTTATTTTGCTGTCAGAATGACAATACTCGTTTCAGGATTGTTCAACTAAAATAATATAAGCTTAAAGTAATATAATAATTAATACAAAATTATCATAGGTACACATTTCCATTTAGTATAATTTGTAACTGTAGAAATGGTTGCTATGCGGAAAAGTTAATGGTGGAAACGTTGTTAAGGGAAAAAAACTAAATGGACAATAAAACGTCAACGTTTTTTAGTATGTGATATAAGGTAAACGGGATTTTTAATTTGGTTAAACGATTCCGGTTAGATTTTATTAATTTTTTTTTTAGTCAGCTTAATTTAGTTTACGCTCGCTTAATTTTATGTGGGCCCAAAAAATGAAGTCATTGTATAATGATATAATGAAGTTATTACAATTTGGTTATATGATTGCGGTTAAAATTTATTATCATTTCTTTTAAGTCAGCTTAATTTAGTTTAGGTCCGCCTAATTTTAGGTGGGCCCAAAAATGAACTAATTCGACAATCTCATAACGAGTAAAGTAGCTATCTTATTTACTTGCAGTATATATTCGAAAACTGCATTCTAATCGTAGCATCTTCAAAGTTGGTGGAAACTGTAGCGCCAATTAGTAATAATTAGTAATTCGCTAAAAACATCAATATTTACAACCTTGTTGTGTAGATATTCATAACAAATTTGTGGAAGACAATAAATAAAACTTTATTCAATGACATCCTATTGATTTAAACCTCTTTAATATGTCTATTATGATGGAAATCCATGTTAATATTAAATGAAAAATTTCATTGATTCAGGAGATTAATTGTCCTAATAACATAAAAAAGGACGTCTTCTTTGATAAAAGCTGTAATGTTGTGTTAAACGAGATAGGGATCACACAAAGGGCGGCTTTTCTTAATTTACGTTAAGAGCCTTCGCTTGAAAGAGCTTAATAGAATTATATTCATTATGCTCTCGAGGTTTGGCTTTGCTGAATTGAATGAAAGTTTATCATAAGATTATCTTTAGATATAAGCTTCGAGCGTGGTAAGAAATTTGGTACTTTTAATTTTAATAAATTTCTCAGATGAGAAAATTTTAATTTTTTGATCTACGAAAACGTTGTTATGCCAAATATATCGATGTACCGTATTAAATATTTTGAATAAATATAATACTAAGCATTTTTTTGTTTCTTTGTTACTGACTAAAGCCATTGTCAAAATAATTTATTAATATAAAAGATGAATCTTGTGAAATATTAATAATATCTTTCTGATACGTATCAGGGAAATTATTTCACGAATAATATATTATTTTAAAAAGTGGTAACTGAGGATTTATGAAAATGAACTTCTTTCCACATTATTAAACTACACTAATGTAGCCTGTTTGTAATACAAGCCACAATTTATCTCGGTTACAATTTTTTCAAAATCCCTTCACGTATTATAAAAGGTAGAAAATGTTGAACGCTATTCCACACAAACCATATTCATATTTACGAATTTGGGATACATGTTATGAGTTATTACATGTTACAATCAAACTTGGAGTATTCAATTTACGGAAAATATTACATGATGAAACAGAATCTAATGAACATCTTACGGATACTATACCTGAGGGACATCTTCATATTTTGGGATAAAAATAACATTTTATGAAATTTTTATTGCATTGTGTGAGACTTATACGAGTGTTAAATTCGAAAATTACACTTTTGGTAGATATTCTTCTGCTCTCGGATTTCTATAGTTGATTAAATTTTTAGGACTGGTTGTATAACGTACAAGGTAATGAAATTTTTTAAAATTTTTTTCCCCTCAATTTTCGAAATTAATAAATGAAATATATTTTTTTTACTTTAAGCTTTTCACACATTTGGGGGATTAATTTTTCTCCCTATAATATTAAATTTGTAAATAATAATCTCGTACCATTTTTTATATATTTCCTTCGTTTTGTGAGAAAGTACCAATAAATTGATTAGAAACTAAAGTGGCGATAAGTAATAAGTGGATAAATTTAACTTTTCCTTTTTCTATGTATTGTTTAACTAGTAAAATTCGACACCACAAAAATTCCGCACGGTAAATATACAAAACTTCAGGGGCATATATTGTTTCTACTAAGCATAAATCATACGAAATTATCAACCAGTTCACCTATTTCAGTTCCACATTTTCTAGTCAGATTTTAAAATTTCTATAGCGAGTCTCAAGAAGATCCGGAACGCCAGAAACCTCTCTGCAGAAACCAAATTGAGATCTGTAAAACACTTCAATTTCCACCATTTATACATGAAGTGAAATTATATACCTTAAAGGAAACTCAAAGGAATTTTGTATGTGCGTAGAATTTATAGAAAACTTTTCTATTTATTTTATTGTTATTGCTTTTCCCTAATGTGCAATAAAGTTTATAAAAAATGTTGCGGTCGATTTATGTTATAAGTGGTATTTACATTTTCACTTTGTACTTGCGAGTATATATAGACCCTTAATTTAGCTTAATGATATAGAATTATTTATATGTATAAAAGATTTACGAACGGGTGTAACACACGCACGACAGGTTGCTATGATCAGTAAAACATATGGCCAAATCCTAATGAGTATATTGGATGATATATGAAAGAATAAATATCCACCACGAAGGTGGCGGATATTTATTGTTTCATATATCATCATTTACTTCTACATACAAATTTTACATACAAATACATTTAAATATACATTAGAAGAAATAATTAGAATATGCAGAATTTCGATTTTGCTATTTACAAACAATAATAACCAGCTATACCCAAGTGTTCGTTCGCGAATGTTGATTTGTTTATTCAGGTCAATAAAAAAGACCGGTATATGATATATAATCAAGAAGCGCTTTTCTACTCTGCCTAGATTTGGCTCTATGGAATTTAAAGAAACAATTTTTGATAATCAAAAGTTCTGCTACTGTAAGAGTAACACAAAATAATTAAATCTTTACTAATTCTGTGTTACACAGATTCAAATAACAAAATCTAATTTTTAAATTTCCGTAAAACGCTGTTTCTGACGAACGTATCACATGCGTATTTACTTCAGAAGTATTTTCATCATCCTTTTTGTGCTTAATAGAGATCTTTAAAATTATTTTAGGTATATTTAAATTTGATTCTGGGTATGGATTATTATTTTACGTAAACTTTATAAATATATTATTGCTTTCAACATCTACAACGATAAAGGCTGGTGACAGAGGGACGGATAACAGCGCGATAGTCACGGGGTTCCATTCAGATCATTCCTTTAAAAAGTTGAAATGAACTTGCGACTAAATGTTTTTTGTTCCTTCGTCAAAATAAATGTGTAAAAGAAACAAGAGTATTCTAAAATGTGTAAAAGAAACAAGAGTATTATTGTCTTCCCAGCATTCTTAATTACGCTCTTGATTTCAAATGGTTTTTTTATTTTCACATATTCTTAAAGCGCTGTCATTCTTTTAATTTTTGTGATGTAAAAAGTCGTCTTTTTTAACAATGTCGATCTTATAAAAGCATTTGAAGAGGTGTTCATTAATATTTACGAGAATTTTGGTAAAGCACTTTTATTATATTTTTGAACCACTAGCTAGATATCACACTTGCTGTAATTGAATATTTGGAAAAGTAAAATAATAGTTACCAACGATTAATTTCAATTTAACGCCATGAATTTTTAAAAAATGGGTAATGAAAAATTTCCTAATAACGAAAGTGTTTAAACAGGTTTATGTTAGTTAATTTTCCAAATATTGCGAAATACGAACTAATATATTATGATACGTTGAAATAATTAATAAAAGTAGAGAAATATTTTCATCTTTGGACCATCACATACCGAAACGACGTAGCAAATGTAAAAAAGTGATACACCATTGTGTCGTAAATTTCAGAGTTTTTTATTTATAGTTTAAATTGTATCCAACCTTTTCGCTACAGTGTAATTGTGTCATTGCTATCCTAATTATACTAATAATACCCGCTCCGAAATATACAAGAAAAATAAACGCGGCGCGAGTGGGGATGACACGATACACTATAGTCTAACCCAAATGTGTAAACTTGTAAAGCAAGAAGCGACGGTAGTATAAAAATATAGAACACTTTACGATTCACTTGCTGTTCCTTTTCTATTTTTATGATAAATTCATAATCTATTTTCATTCCATTTTTATGATGAATTTATAATTGATTCAAAATTCGGAATAAAACAAGCTGGTATCAAAATTAACGACGTACTGTTGACTAATACTTAACATTATGTCGCCCGGTGACAACCTGTTGATGTGGATTGAAAGCTATTGGAAAATGCCGATGACACCGAATACAAAAACAAAACATACTTTTTGAAGTAAATCCTCGAAAATTAGAAACAAAACATGGTGGAACATAATTAAAAACTATTGCAATTTTCATATTTAGCTGAGACCTCATGATTTTTCAGAAAATGTTGGTGACCATCGGCAGATAAAAGAATTTCTGCCACACATGCGAACGTCAAACATACAATTATTATTTAATGAATAGGCATAAGTACTATTTATTATTTAATACATAATTCACTATTAGAAACTGGAAAATATATGAAAATTTATTCACTAGTGTGCTACAAAATAAATAGAATGAAAATTAGTATTAGTATTGTAAAGTGACGTGACTAAAATCAGAAATTAAAATGTAAATTGAAAAAAAATTATATTTTATTCTGGAATTACAACTAAAAATGAAATAATTAAATAAATAATACGTCAGAATTGTTTTTCTCATCACTTAGAAAAATTATTTCCCAAATTTGAATTTCGCTTTGCAAATATAATGAATATTAAATTTATAATTTAGAAGCTAGAGGGTGGTAACGGATAAATATTTCCATCTGAGTAATTTTTCCGTACTTAAAATTTTGTAAAGTTCCAAAACTAATGCATATGAACAACTTGAAATAATTTTATTTGATAGCAATTTTGGTGAGAATGATAAATTTATTTTAGGATTTTAAATTACCACACAGTACATCACCATCACAGTATATTTTCAGTACAACAATAGTGCATCATTTGCCAAAATTTATCTATAAACTTCTTTTCCAGGAAAAAATATGTGGACTGCTAAAATAAAAACTCTTCCTGCGGTTCTATCATTGACAGTAATGAAACGATTGTGAGTTTCCCATTTATGACATAATATATAAATATCTGATTTAATGAAAAATATTTGGGCAATTTTCCTGTAATGTAAATTGGTATGAAGAAGAATCGTATTAATTTCCAGGATAATCTTTCACTAAATTGTGTGCAAAGCTGAATTGCATTTTTTCCTCGGACGGTGGTGAACTAAAAACGCAAATCGGAGAGAGAATATGTGTCAAGCAGTTAAAGCTATTTTTGGAGGACGGAATGAGCTACTGTAAAGCAGCAAGAACATTTTCGGTACCAAAGACTACTTTAGATAGAAATGTCGAACTTTCCCTATATTTTAGTAAAAATAGAGCTATCAAAGTACACGTCGAATTTTAAATGTCCATTTGTTCTTTGCCTGAAAAAATAAGCTTTGTTTTTATTTATTGTGAATCGAAGAAATATTATATAGACTTACTGCTAAATATCTTAGGGGAAATAGTTAGTTATGTAGATTAATAAATCAAGAAACGCCAAGAAAAAGCAGAAATCGGTAGATATTGGATTTGACGCTTTTTGAAATGCACTCAAATAGTCGATCAAAAAACAACAAAATACTTGGGCACGTAGAGCTTCCGATTTCAGCAAAGCAATCGTTATCAAATTCTTCACGTACCTGGGTAAACCATACAATGCCTTATAAATCTATAGGAGGACTGTCTGACTCCTGGTAGAGATCGCAGCTGCAATGAGACCGGAGTATCCATTTTTTTGAAAATAAATTCGAAAATTTATCCAAAGTTAATTACATAGTGTCTCCAGACTAGAGTATCCATTGTTCCGAAGAGAAAATAAAAAATTTAATCAATGTTAATTACATGATGCCCTCAGTAATTAACGAAGTTAATTACTTAAGACCATATAACTCGTATAAAAGATAAATGAGCCTCTTCAAGATAAAGCTAATTTCGAACTAATTAGCCCAGAAGAGGTAATGCTACCTCTAGTTACCAGAGAAATTAAACGGTAAGTGAAAAACGTGGTAAAACGGCAACAATTGTATCTTCACCTTATAAGAAGTAAAAAAAGTTGCGCAGAAGGACAAGATGCAGCAAATAAGAAAAAAAACCGAGAATCGGAATAAAATAGAAAAAAGCGTAATTAAAAAAAACTGAACTAAAGAAATCTGGAACAAAAATAAGCGAAAAACCTTGTTATGAAAAACAGGTTGAAAATGGGGAAATGGAACACATTTATATTGCAGAAAACTACTTCGAATCCACCAAATATTTAATACCTCCCGAGCCACACCATAGCTGTGCAGGTATTGATGATGACGATGATTAAGTATGTGTGCGGACGATGCCTGTGTACTTTGCCTGCAAAAATAGTATATCTCGTCATGCTGTTGGGGAGGTACCTAATCTTTCCTGCAGCGTGAGGCAAAACAGGGGATTTCCTTTTTTCTTTTTATTTAAATTAATGTTTCCTCAAGTATTCTAAATTTTCATGTAATAATGAATTTATGCATTAATAAATAAATTAAAATACATTTGAGAACTTGAGCATTGAGCTTTATATTTTAGTTACTCTAGTATATGTACAATATTGGTCATATAATAATGGTAACTGCCTAAACCCTTTCCTCCGTGCCAACTAATAATTAAAATATATACCCGATAATACACTTAACAATATGCAATATTTCAAGTTTTTACAAAAATAACAGAATGGGATAGAAACCTTAGTGTTATTATAATAAAAATATTGAAAAAGCAACTGAAATGAAGAAGCGCTAAGTAAACATCTACTAAAGATTTTATTAGAAAATAAAGTAACGAAAACAATATAAAGGCCCGTAGTTATAGTTGTTAATAAAAATTAACACGTGATATATTGCTTATATTTAGATTGTAATATGGTGTAACTAATTCCCTTTTAACTTCCATCACTTTCACTTTAAAATGTTGTAGTCTTCAAAACAAAGCAATTTCACAAATTTGCAACAAACATAATTCCTTCAAGGTATTTCTTTCACTGATTCCCTCCAGCTCTTATATGACTGTGTATTTAGGAACTCTAATCCATCGGAATTAACTTGGTATAAGTTCTCTTCGTTTAACTAAAATATATATTCCTTGTTAGCCTCATTTCTTTTTATTGAATAAATATCTGAAACCCATGAAATTGTATAGAAAAAGAAAATTTCCAATTCGCGAGAATACTCCTATAAGATATACTTATAACTTTTTAAAATTAATCCGGAATCCTCGTAGTTTAAGTTCTGTCCTATTTACCAGGTTTAATTAAGACTTGTTTGTAATTCAATAAAAATATTCTGGTTTAAGCAATATTCAATCAAGATTTCTTCATAATATTTATTAATCGCTTGAATTTTCTAAATTTATTGTAGACCTTCTTTCTGTTTTTTAATTGTTTAAGTTAGAAAATAATTCACAAGTTCGATTTTCTTACAACAAAATTTAAGTGATACGTTAATTACACTCTTTTGTTACGAATTGAATTAAAAAACTGTTTCAGGAATCTTTTAAAATTCTTAACGGATCTTTTGCAAATTACTAATGATATTTTCTATAATTTGAGTTTCAACGTATAACTTACATAACACAAAAAATCTTTGAACTGAAGTAAGTAGAATTGGAATTAAATTTTATGGTTAAGAAATAATACCAAACACACAATTTTGCTTTGCTTTTGTTCATACCCCATGAACCATACGACATAGTTAACAATTCTGTGATAGTTTAATTTTGTTTCGTTTAAAGTGAAGAAAAATATCAGATACGTCTATTTAAAAGGTGTTTCATTTTATAAACCGTCAATACTGCTGGCGAACAGTTTTCTAAATTTAAAATTAATAAATACCTCCATCACATGGATCGAATTTGCAATTTATTTAATTTCATTAATAAGAAAAACAAAATATTTATTCTAAGTGGTTTGAATGCACAGCCCCACCTTCTCATTAAAGTACCGAAGAAAAGGGCGATATATATATATATATATATATATATATATATATATATATAACAAGGAATGCAATTATCAAATTTTCAAAAATTGACTGTTTTCATGTGTTTATAAACACATTCAATTTTATATTTGTGTGTAATCTTTCCCATAAACTTCCACAATTTGCAACTTCCACAACTTTTAAATATATCATGATTATTATTTCTTACTTTCGCTCATCTATGCGTTCGTTTTTCTTACACATTGAAATGGCCAGACCGATATTGAAATTTTCCGCGTCCACATATTTTTATGATGCCATTAGTAAAACAGTGGATATAAGGGGGAAAAAATTTTTTTAAATAAAAAAAATCATTCGTTGTTCTAGAATTATATTGTGTAATTTCAATTTCCAATTACAGGGCTAAATTTCTAATCAATTTTTATAATACTATAAAGAGGCTAATAAAAAAATCATCCAAATTGATCGATTATTAAGGCACATATAAGTACGAAAAGGTATTGTGGAATCAGACTAATATAAAAACGGCAGATCCTCAAGTGTCCCGATTTACAATATATATATATATATATATATATATATATATATATATATACGATACCAAATAGTACCATTGACCGATAACAAATAGTACCATTGCAGCATTAGGACGACAATTTGGAACGCGGAGTTTAATAACAAAGTCTCTGCTTGACGCCTAGAATTTAAACACAGCAAATGCTCAAGTATCGAGATTTAAGCAGGCGATACCTCTACATCACCAAGACTGAGGAGTTGGAACCAGAAGTTTAAAAGCAGAATCTCTGTTGTTGACCCCAAAGAATAATTATATAGAGTAGATCCTCAAGTTTTACTTGCAACGTCACTAATGAAGAGTTGGAACTCGGAGTATTAATTTTTAAAATGCAGATCCTCAAATAAAAAAAGGGTTAAACAAGTAATACCCTCGCAGTATCAAATCTGAGAAGATGGCACCGGAAGTTTAATGACAGAATTTCTGCTTGATATCCACCGTACTAATTTAAAAACTAAATCTTAAGGTCACACGATTTAGCAACGTGACACATCCCAAGGTTTTAGCAGGCAATACACTTGCAACATCAGGATTGATGGATTGAAGGTCGAAATCATCATATGTATTATCATAAGGACTAAATATATTTGCGAAGTTTTCGGTTAAGTAGTTGTAGTTGAAAAAAGGATCGCAATAATTGTATAAATAGCAACGCCATACGAAACGTGAAGTTAAATAAAACCATTTATCAAAAGCGTAGGTGCATGCTTTTATGCGTACCCTTATAATACTTACATAACTGTTTATTTTGTTACTTTTTTGCTACGTCGGAACAAGTAATGTAAGTTCTTGTCATCGCTATCCAGCTCCATAATTGTACCTTGATTTTTCTGGAGAAAAAATGTTAATCATCTTTAGTCTGGTTTTATTAGATTATGATTAGTCTTATATCATCCAAACCAAATGACGGCACTTATACTGTTCAGTGCTAAGGGATTGTATGGTGTATCTCAAATTTACATTATCAGGTTTTCATGGAACCAAACTGGGAGTATGCTCTTCGAAATTAAAGAAAGATAAACCAAATTACTTGATAACCGCGGGAGATGTGAGGTGACACAAACAAAAAAATACAATCAAATAGAGAACCTCTTTCTGTCTGATATCGGATAAAAACTATGTATAAAAAATGAAGACTCCATTATCAATTTAACTTCAAAAATTAATAAAAGATGATCCATACGCTTAATTTATTGGATATTTATTACTAATTATTGCAAAGCACTCGTGCACCACGTTTCATTGCCTCACAACAAAGATTAAGGCAGACCAGAGAAAATTAGATAGAATACTTTATAGCTATATAACAAGCTTTATTGAAATATATTTTCTTAATATGCAGTAGGCAAAGTAATGCGCAAAAACTATTTCTTCATAAATGACACGAACGTTATAGTGTTCAAATATATGGTAATAATAAGGAATGCTTAGTAGGTTTTTGCGTCATTAATTGAAGCATGTAGAGATAATACCATAAGGCATAAAAATATACTCTGATTTATACTCAATAAGCTGAATAAAATAAACAAACACTTGTATTATTTGAGTCTAACCTACGCAATTCAGTTTGTTTCCTCTCAAAATAATATACCATCCTGAATTTTGAGATGTTTTGCATAGAAATATAAAATCCTTGAATTTATGGCTATTGTTTTTTAGAAGAGATATGTTAAAGTAAATTATAAAGTACAATAATCAATCAGAAAAATCAGAACAAACTATCAAAACAAAACATGTGTTCAAAATTTAGAGATCTAGACGTGATTGTATTGGGAGCTCTGATTGGTATGTTCTACTACACTACATTTTTCAAAGAAACCCACACACATTACGCAGATGTTAGTATAGCAAAAATGGCACAGACAGAGAAATGTATGGCCGTATATTGAGATAAAATAGGTTTGAAACACTCCTTACTTGTCTTTATATTGATGATGCAAATACCCGAAATGAAAATCGCAGCAGTTATTTAGCTGTATCAACTGTTTGTCATGCTAATACAAAACTACAAAAAGATCTGTTCAGTTGGTAGCCATGCTTACAAAGACGAAATATTGGTATATTTTCAAGAGATATGTTTAAAACGTACATGCGCAAAAAATCTCACAATTATTGCTTCAAAATTATACGAATCACTTATGTCAAAAATGGATATCTTATGGACGTCCATATTTATTTAGATAAAGACTCTGATGGCGAAAACTAACCAATTGGATACCAAAGGCTGAGCAAATCTACGCAGGTAGTTTTGAAATTGGTATCTTCGACAGAAGATGCTCTTGGAAATATAGTGATTGCTAACTGGTTTATACCAGTGGAGGTTATGAATATTCTAAACCAAAAACAGTTAACGCTAGCGGGTACCCTGAAAAAATTATAAACAGAAAATCACACCTTAATCTCTTCTCGACTATTATGAAAACTTTTTTGAGTTGATATCCGATGCACCATTGATTTAGTTTGTACCCTAGCCAAATAAATCTTTGCTTATTTTTGTCCCACATATACTACCCAGATTCAAATATGCAAAAAGCGAAAATGGTTATCGTTTTTACCAACACAAAAGGCGGCGTTAACACGCTAAATCAGGAATATGCTATCTACTCAACTTTTTGATAAACGCAACGATGGCCTATGACGATATTTTACAGAATGCTAGATATATCTTAAGCAAATACGTTAACTTCCTCAACCTTTCTTCTTAAAAAGGAAAGCAAAAATATCACATGATTTTCAGTGAAAAATTTCAATTTGTTTTAAATGTTCTTCGAAAATATGTGTGGACTGTCACCCATTATTTGCAAATTGGTTTTATGGTTATTTGAATATAAAAATATATTAAATATTTTGTTTAAATACGTTTTATTTTTGTAATATCAAGCTCATTTCCGACGGTTTTTGTTTAAACATATTTTATCAGGTGATGATAATATTACAAACCCCATTCAAAAAATATAAATAATTTAGCTAATGTTTGACTCTTATCTTATAAGATATAAGACTAATCAAATCGGATTTTGAAACAATTGTTGCTTGATATAGAAAAAATTTATTATTATAAAAAACAATATATTTTTAGTGAAATTGTCTTTTTTTAAATAAGTGTTGAAGAAATTTTGGATACTTCATTTTATCTTTTAAAAAGGAATAGCAATGAGTATAAATATACACGAAACCCGACCCTTTGATAAATATTCACATTTATAAAATAAATATTTGAAAGGGATAATTGGATATAAAATTATTACAGTTAGTTGTGTTAATTTGGAAGAATTTTTTGAAAAAAATACCTCAGAAGCACCAAAAAGGTCGGCTGGTATTTTTTAATATATAAACCAGTTTTAAAACAAAGTACTTAAATTAAAAAAATATATGTTCCTAATATTCAAAATATAACCGCGAACTTCATTTGAGTGTCTAATAAAACATAAAATGAAAAGATTATTGAGTTAGAGAAATAAACACTTAACCGCCCTATCAAAAATTTAATCTGAATTTGATATTTAACTGCCATATCATTAATTTAATGATATAAAAACTTAACTGTATACTATGAATTTCATCACATTGTGCGTACTAAGAAAACGAAATTTTTATATTTTTGTTACTTTTTTATGCGTTACTTTTTTTATAAGTTACGAGTCATAAATCAAACCGAGCATGGAGTCAGACGTCGGCCCCTGTTTTGCCACAGATATAGCTGTGATGTGGAAAATTATCGCTCTGCCTTGAAAATGATATGCATTTACGTCAAAAATGGACGATTCCTTTATTTTCTGGCAATCTGTCAATGGTTTGAATTTTTTATCGTAGTTCATTAACCGAAGAGTTTAAGTTATAATTTCAGAAAAGTTTAGGAAAAAGCGATTAATAAAGTGTTCATGCTTACGTGTTAGCAATTAAAATATCGCTATACTGCTTCTCCAGCTCTAAAGCACTTTCTGGAGTGCACCAAAAAAAAAAGAAAATTTGAATGTATAGAAATGTATATATAGCATATAAAATATAATGGAATTATATTTCTTAATATAAATAGTGCGTTACACTAGGGCGATGGTAGAATATGTGTGTAGCAATGGTGGAATAAACTTGATATCACTTCGCAATTATATAATATCTATGTAATATAGAGATTCAGGAGTAAATCGGATCGAATTGAAGACAACAGTTTAGGTAATACAGAATTAATTTTCTTCCTAATATATTATAAACCTAATCCCCAATGAAATATCTTAGTGCTACCACGCAATAAATAAATGATATTTCTACCAAAGGAGCAAATCGAAGCTTGGCACTATTTTTTTAAATGTTACAGAACATAAATCAAGACATTGTCGGGTCAAAAATACTAGGCGGAGCTATAATCATCCAGTCTACTACATGGTCGTATATGGATCGATGATGATGTAGAATCTAAAAATTCTCGCTACAAGACCCAACTATTTTTATGCGGAGCGACATATTGATAGACACAGAGCGATAACGAATCATTATGAATATTATAGGACGGCTTAATGCCGTCCAATTCGGCTTGATATTGTTTCTTTTCTGTTACTTACAGTATTTTAAATAAATTTTTAGAAAGGATCCATTTTCCGTTTGACGATGATTAATAAGTATTACAATGATATCTTGAATCAGTTAGAAGACATCCATATTTTAATTTATTCCGGTTGTGATGAGTTTGTAAGAAATAAACCTGTATATGTTAAAGTTTTATGTAAATAGTTTTAAAACGATATTATATGCAGTTAAATCTAAATTTATGCATGTTCAAAATATACAAGAAACTTTCCTAGTGCGAATTTTCTGATACATGCTAACAAACATTAAATACTATTGTAATTGGTAATTATAATTATTGATATCATCTGGATAAATGAAATATAAATGTGAAATATCACGCGTTCTTTCTGTTTGCTGAATAACAGACAGCCATTGTCCTGATTTTTAATCATTAGCAAGCCATATGTTTAATATTTTAATTGATTCATAAGACTTTTACTTAAGACAGCATATATATATATATATATATATATATATACATATATATATATATATATAATTTGATATTGATATAAGAATAACAAAAGTAGCCACTAATAAGGGAGGTTAAGTGTGGGGAACGTCAGGTTAGATGGTAATTGCTGGAAATTGGTTGAAGTAATGAAATCTGTGAATAATATTCGTAATACAAATTTTATTTTACAGACGTTTTATTAAATTAGTATGAAGGAATATTGCGACGGAACTTGAAGATGTTAAATACTGCTAGGGTTTTTTAATAACTTAGGTGAAAATTATAATATGAATGGTTAATGAAAAAAAATGCACGGCTGTGCAAATAGTCTTTATATTAAGAAATATTTAAACACTTCCATTTACGCAAAGTTGATTTCAGATTTTTATCGGATTTGCATTAATGTAGTGACAAATATTAACAAAATTAAGGCTTGAATAATGAAAAAACAAAATTGTTATTTTTGGAAATTTTATATGTTTGTACACTTAAAATTGTTCGCGGATCTTGGAATAATCAGAGAACGGATTCTAATGGGATTTTAAGTGGTTAATTATGTAGGACCTGAGATATTAAAAAGGTTTTGTTTCATTACAATCATCCTATAAAAAAACATGATAAATAAATATTTTAATACAAACAGCACACACTTGAAAAAAAATTTAGTGAACTTATTTTTAGATGGTTTTTTGTTAATTTTAATATTCAATCTTATAGTTAACAACATTATTCAAAGGTCTACGTGAACGAAGTTATGGGCGTAGTTAGTTTTAAATTAAGAAATAAAAGTCCAAACAAAAATGAAAAATATTCTTAATTGTCGCTTAGTATGACAATATCTTCGGAAAACCTTAATTGAAATAGGCTTTTATCATTTATATTTAAACCTTTATTATCAAGATCAAGCTTTTGAAAAATGTGTTCCAGTAGAGCTGCAAGTAGGTTGAGTGACTCCTCTTTTAAGCGGAAACACACTATTCTTATGGTCTATTTTGACGGTTGCTTCATTTTTCTTCTATATTTCTTACAATATGCTTATATATTTGTTATATATTCCTTATTTATTTGAAGTTTTCTACAGTGCCTGATGATAAATTCTACCAAATATATTTGAGTGCCCTACGAAAGCTATATACATTTTTTTTATTTATTCATTACGGCATTCCATTATCTGTAAGAGCGTGAATATATGATCCAAAGTCGAATAGCTTCACCTGAAGCGCGCCTGTTTTCTGGATTGTTCACCTTTTAAAGTTATCCGTAGTCTTCTTAGTAGAGTACTTGTGAACGCTTTATACACCGTTTGTAGCAAGCTTATCGGTCTGTAGTTTTCAATATTTCGGGGATTGCCTTTCTTGTAGAGTAACGTATATTCCATTTTATATGATTCCTTTTTGCAGCCATCAGTTTCCAGGCAAAGTTTTAACAACCCGTGGTCGCCTTAAACTTTCGTCGGCTATAATGGTCGTCCGGAACAGAGATGTTGCAGCACTCTCAAGATACAGGGCCATGATATAACAGCTCCCTGATATCAAATTCTCTGTTAGTCTTGATTTCTATCATCTAGAAGACAATCAATTCGTTAATTTTAGTTTACATTTAATTACTAACCTGCGCTCAAAATAGATGACAATTACTTCTTAAAAGATAATAATCTTTAAGATTAGTTCAATTATATGTATCATTGGTTCCGGCTATTGAAGTCGAGTGAATTTCAATTCATCGCTCTAAAAATTTTGTTGAAAAACTTTTGAAAAAGTTTTTCTCTGTCTCTTCATGTCATTTTTCTAAAAAATCTTAAAAATGTTTTCATGAAAAATGTATTGTCCTCCACCCGCAGTTGTACATGTATTGCGCGCTTCTTCGTTGGCTTTTCGCCCTAAATAGAATGTATAAAACAAACAAACTGTAAATCCTCCTCCGGAAATTTATATTTTTCTTTCTTTACTCATCGAAACTCAATTGCTAACTGGACAGAAGACTGAACACTTAGTAGATTGATTTTAGAGATATTCAAGAAGCGTTTATATCATCCTAAGAAAAAAATTGCGGTTTCATACTCGTATTTTTAACCGAATTGTATTTATAACAAAATCTACGTATAATACAAATATCTTTAGTAACTAACATTTTTATCTCAACTAAGTGATATTTAAATCCTACATTTAAACCCATAAGAACTTATGTTGATCTTACAACTAGATTGCTGTTCTTGTCTTGCAAACTCGCTAGTTTCATTGTTTTTTGTTACGATTTACACATTGTAAATGCCAAGGTTTTACACTAATTTCAGTAACCTCTCCTTAAAATGTATGTAATTCATGTATGTCAAAAGTATAAGATTTGCGTTTCTCCGGCCGCGAAAAACAAACTCGTATATCATCTGTAACCAAATTAGACCCTGAAGGTGTCCTCTCCTTTCCTGAGTCAATAGACAAGATTCAGGAAAGTAGACCGTGGGAGGAGTCTCGACATCTAGTTTTATGATGATTTACACTTATTCAATATCGATGTTCAATTAAAGAATACGAGTAAAACCTTTATAACCTAATCGATGTTTTTATTATAATTTAAATTTATCACTTTTTAATGCATTTATAACTAAAAATCTTCTAATTATTTTATTTTGAGCTGGAATAAAGAAAATATTTTAAGATAATACTAAATAATACTAAGTCTATATACTAATAATAATACTAAATCTATGGTAATGTTAACTATTCCTTTATAATCCTTATAGTTCATGACAAGATGTATAAAATATGTAACTCAGTCACCAGACTTCCACTTTTACTTATTTTACTTGTTAACATCAAGCATTTTTTTGGCTATTTATCTAGAATCCTTATCAAGAAAATATCCATAATCATACTCACAGTTCCAACAACTTAACATTGATTCCAGAGACGATGAGCTCAGTAAGCTTAGCATCTAAATAGTTCAACACTTAAAAACCAAGGAAACTATCAAAACAATATAACTTACGAATAATCAAATTGTTACACTACCGACAAAGAAACAAGTTAAAAATATCTTCAAATAATTCACTAACATTAATTTATGATTTAACTGGTCGTGATAATAATTTCATGGACAAAGAAACATGTTAAAAATATCTTCAAATAATTCACTAACATTAATCATTGATTTAAGTGGTCGTGATAATAATTTCATGTACGGTTTTACCAAAAATGTACCTTAAACATGAACTATTCTGGAACTGGCCAAAGGCAGTGAAGTAATTGATACGAAAGATGATACGAAAGCAAGAACAAAAATTACTTTGTTAATTTACACGTGCCTTACGTTTACATTAAAGAAGCTAATGCTGCAAAAGAAGTCTGAAGTTGTCTCATATGTGCTTTTGACGACATCGGACCATTAAGTTGTATGGGTCTGCTTAGAGACCTCTGCACGAGAACTCTTGTAAAATGCCAAATTTTAGAAAACTATGACAGCAGAGTACTTATCACGCTACACTGACTTCTAAATATTTGGTTTGCGGTGAATGACGATTGGTTTGGAACAATATTACTTTCTGGTTTACCAAAATAACACAAGCCAATGACCATAGCGATCGGATACTCGGGTATAAAAACAGCGGATTAGGTCATAGTAAACATTTTGAAATACGTCACATTAACTGATAGTGATATGAAAGGTTCACGTCAAATAGATACTTTAAAGCGAAAAGACAAACAACCAGAGTTTAAACTACAACACTGCTTTTACCGCTTCAACCAGTGATATGAAGGCACAGTACATACATTCGGATGCAAACGTGCATGCGTAAGGACATAATTGTATTTCGATGAAGAGCATATAAAGCCACTGCAACTTAGCGGCAAAAATAGCGTCGCCTGTCAAGAAGATAATAGTGACAAGTGACAAACTACTGGTCAAGTAAGTCTCGATGTCTGCAAATTACACTTACAATTTTGTTATATGTGCTATATTTGCCAAAAACTTGTTGTCGATTAGCCAAGTCATTAGAAATGATGGTCAAGTAAAATGTAATGGTAGAAGTTGGTCTAAAATATATATATATATATATATATATATATATATATATATATATGTGTGTGTGTGTGTGTGTGTATGTATGTATACACAATCAGTTTTAATTGAAAATCCGAATATGGTTTAAGCTGCGACTAAATAAACTTAAAAAAAATTATATCAAATTCGATTGTTAAGCACCGTGTGTTATTATGAAATTCTGTGAAATTTTTATGAATACATTAGATGCTTTTTTGACGCATGTCAAGTAAGTAAAGTTAAGTAGAGTTTAATTAAGTTAGAGTTTAATAATAGAAATATTATTACGAAATATAACCATTTGCTTGCGGCAAATCTTGATGTACATTGCCATTGGCTGGGTCTTTCAGCCCCTTTGTTTGAGAATGAGTTGAAAATATATGAATAGAATAATATGTCTTGGCAATAACAATGTTTTCTAGGCAATAAAATATTCATTGTTTTGTGAAGATTATATTGCATAGGAAATATATTTTTTAAAATTACGACACATTTTTAAAAAAAATATATATTTTAAACAAGCAGACGGTACTAGACAAATATTTATCAATTATACCCGAGTACGCAGAACACGCATTTTTACTACCTCATTTTACTTCTTCCGTTTTTATTCTATATTAAATCGATAAAAACTTTCTGTCACTTTTTGTGAAACTGTCTCGTAATTCACATTTTTTACGTTATAATTTTTTTCATATAATACCGCACCAACAGAATTTTGAAATTAAGAACATTAATTTAGAAATAAACTAGTAAATATATAATTTTACGAAAATAATATAACTTGTAATATAAAGTAAATATAAAATATAACAATCAATATGAACTGTTCGCTAATACAATATTATGACTAAAAAATATTGCTGTACACAGTATTTCCATAGCATAAAAGAGAAATTAGAAAATGATTTACAAACATTTTTTTCTTAACATAATTTCAATTTTAGAGCGATAATTATTCATAAAATGAACGAATTTATAGGTTTTTAACAAATTTTACTAAAATCCTATCACGTCAATGAAACTGTGTAAATAGAAAGTTACATTTATAGATTACCCTTGTAAATGATTAATTTTAAATTAAAAAAAACTCAAACTAAGCATTCTTAATAAAGGTATATGAAAAAGATATTTTGTACTTAAAAATGTGGCCAACCGCTCTTATGTTTTACATAAGCATAAGACGGGTATACGGAAAGACCAATTCAAATTTCCAGGATCATTTCTTTGACTCATTCGAGAATCCCTTGTAAATTTCAACAAAGTTAGTTTATTGTCTATATGAAACTTTTAAAATTTTATAATTTGAAAGTTTGTGATTCTACTATTTATTTTTTAGAATTATATTAGGGAATTTAAGTGTCTTCGAGAAATTCTTTAACAATTTATTAAATTATCTAAAATTACAAATCAAAGTGTTTGAAAATTTGTGCTACACAAACGTTGATATAATATTTCATAAATAACTCCTCAAATAAATTACAATATAAAACTACTGGACATTACTGGCAGATGCAATTGTCAATGGTTGTAAACGCGATTTTGTTGTAGTTAATTATACAATCCAGAAGAAAGCTAGTTCATTTGAAATGTAATTAACGTTTTGAATAAATGCCTTTCATTTTATAATTTCATTAAATACTATAAGTTTCATTAATATACTACTATAATTTTTACAATATTTTACTGGAAACCATTTAAAACTAAACACATTAAAAAACGAATTAGCATCACACATCAATGTACTTTCTAACGCACAGTGTGTATGACTATTCTCGAGGGCGAGGTGTTATTTTCTGGCATCTCGATTCAACCAGAAACTAATGTCTTGCCATCCTAATACCACTGGAACTTGGCGGTTTTTACTAACTTTTGGCAAAGAAAGTAGAAGCATTGAAAAAAATCAAAGAATTAAAAAACTAATTTACAAATTAATTAAATAACAGTATTAAATACCTCCGCAACGGGATTGTATACTTGGATATAAAATTCTCTGAGTTCAAAAAAAAGACTGGGATCATATATCACACGAGCACTAGTATATACCCGTATAAAACAGAGAATTTGAACAAATGAACTAAACACTGGTTGAAATATCAATGTGCTTATTTTCTGACACCAAAAGCCGAAAGTGGTATTAGGCTGAATCAGTATACACGTTCACCTATCTTAATAATAGAGCTCCAAAACAAAGACTGGAATACGGAACTTCAGAGGAGGTATGGTCAGGAAAGAAATTGGGTATCAGTCAACTGAGAGCTAATGATCAGGGTGGGAAGCAGTGGACAATCTCTCAAAAAAGGAGGTAAGAAAATGAGACCCAAGACCAAGAAAGATAATGTATATTGGATATTGTGGAAAAACAAAAGGATACGGATTCATATTAAATGGTTCAAGAATAATAATAAAAAGTCAAAACGGTATTTCTAGAACGAATACTTAAAAAAATCATGTTCTAGCGGATTTTACTTAGTCAACGTGCGAGTCTGGTATATCTTGGGCTTTAGAAGGCTTCCGAAACAAATTATGGTTGACAGGCATAGTTAAAAACTACGAGTTTGGCAAGGTTGACATCTTTGAACATCTTTGAACGAGTCCGAGTCAAATTGGAGTTCATATTCGTCAAACATAATGAGAAATCCGACCATTTTTAATATAACGCTGAAACCAAGAAACAAGCTGATAGGTTCTAACAGAAAACAACTGCTATGTTATCTAGGTTAGTTTTATCGCAAAGCAATTAAGAATGTTGAAATATTGAGAACAAAAGTTCTATAGGCCACACTGAGTTTCACAAAAAGTCAAACGTACAGACATTAAAAAAATTAGTAACAGAAAATTTCATGAAAGCAATATACATTTGAATCATGCATATACCCATAATTATTATGCATATACATCAACAAAAACCTTACCTAGAAAAAAATTAAATTCATAAAATAAAATAATGGAATATCAGAGCTAAATATAATTTATTATACTTAAAGGTATTAACAGTCTCTCAATATTCTCCTAATCCAATAATTAATTCCTCTTTTCATTGCATAGTTTACAACGACTTTTCTAACTTATGAACATTAACTGGGCTCAACTATAGTCTACATCGCTCATATGCATAATTTTATGTAAAGAAAATTATCTACTGTTTCGTCAATGACTCATAGGCTCACGCCAGACGTAGCTTTACTGCTAAGACTATACCACCGCTGCTAAATGTTAATGAAGTGTTTAGTTCTCTCAATCTGAAAATGCATTTGTCATGAATATTTTTTTTTATTTTGTTTTAGTACAATTCTATTTTAATAATTCAATTTATCTCTGGAAATAAAAAAGGTGTAATATTTGGAAAATAAACGCAAGTAAAATTGGATATTTATGTATTCATGTTGATATAAACTTAGAGCTTCCTTACAAATATATTTTAATATAAATCTATACCAGATATATAAAAATTTCAAACTAATATCATATTAGTAATGTATCTTTGCAAAGATATAATTTGGGTTTTTGTATAAATTCATTATAAAATTTAAAATGTGTATGTAAAACTTCTACTTAAGTAAAATTAAATCATTCTTTTGTATATTTCGAGTATAAATTACTGCATAATTTTGGATAGGCATATGATATGCAAGCTTAACCGGTATGGAAACTCATACTTGGTAAGAAGGGTCTATTTTAGGGGACTGTTAAAATATTTAGTCTATGGTAATGTCGCCCCTTTTTGTATAATTCTTGTAGTCTCTAACAAGGAATATAAAAGCTATAACTCGGTTATCGGACTTCCCCTTTCCTTTTTCTGCTCGGTGGCATCGAGAGTTGTACTAGCTATTTATTTCCGGATTCCCCTTCAAGGAAAATCTTAATAATCATCCATGTGAATACACCAACTCAACACAAATTCAATATAGTTAATGTTAACTCATATAATATCATTACCTTGATTCGCAACTTCTGCTATCGTAATTAATTTTAAGTAATTAGTTATTTTTTCATGGATTTTACCCAACTGTAATGGGATTATAATAAAAACAAACGTAGTTATATTACCGTTTCTTTGAATAAAGTTTTGTACTTGAAAAATCGCATTTTCGTCTGTAATTTCTTATTCAATTCTTTTTTTGTAATTTATAATTTTTACAAAAAAGATGCTTGTTCTTTGATAAGCACAAGGTATTAAAAATTTGATAGTAAGTTGGTAATTTAATTTTTTCTACCAATTTATTGATTGTTATAGAAATTTCTCGAATATCTTGGGTAGGGTAAATAAAAAGTGTGACTTTCTACCTTCTGTACTGTTCGTGTCTAACGAACGAAATATGGTAAAAAACTTAAATTGATATTGTTTATGAATGCCTTTTCAGGTGAATGGTGAGTAAAACAACAAGCAATATACGCATAACCATCGATATTAAATTTAGAGTAATTAAAAAACTTATTTGGGCAGATGCCAGGAGAACTCGTCGAACTATTCTCATGCTATTAGAGCAGAAACAAAAATTTCATATTTTGGAGTAGAAGTTAAAATATTCTCCTTGGTTGCCATATGAAATAACATTCTTTCATCTTGCTCGATCCTGCGTGATAAAAGAATGGTTTATTATCTTTAGTTAATACGAGTATTTCCTTTCTCTTGAGTGATATATCTTAATGCAAATATATGAAATGTTTAATTATGGTTATTTCTAAAACAAACTTAATTTTTTTTGCCTTTTTTGGCTGTTACTTAACTTTTCTTCTCTACACAGTTTTTTTATGACACGTTACCGAATAAAAGTGTTTGTTTTTTTACAAGCATATGTCAAATTATTTTTCCGGTTGCTTTCTATTGTAAGCATCAGCCCGAACATTTCCAATTGGGTATGTATTTATTTTCATTATAAATTATAAATTTTTACTTAATTATTTATCAAATACTTAAAATTAATAAATTTAAATAAATTTTTGACATCTTAACAAATTTTGAAAATAGATACTTTATATTAAGATTTTGCAAATATTAATATAGCGGGAGTGAACTTTTTAGGCGTCCTGTCCATTAGGCTATTACTTATATTCGTAATAAAGGATATATTTTTGTGACTAAACTTAATGTAAAATAAAAAAAAAATATTTTCATTGAACTCTCCATGTTAACGCCTCTTGTAAAGAATGGACTATAATATACTCCATGGCAAACCCCGTACGACAATTTGGTAAAATTAAGGATCACGAAACATTTTGAAAAATTTAGGGCCCCCTTTAACAGTGATAAATTAGTAGCAAAAATTCGTTGGATTACAATAAAAAAACGCAATTTTCAACATTTGTGAAACAAATTATGAAATTTTCATTTCCAGTATTGACATTACACGAGAATATCACTACACGGCCAGGTTGCCCTGTTGAATTAACACTTAAAATTTTTTAAAATATAATTTTAAAAATACAATCAATGTTAAACGGGCGATATTACGTATACTTTCTTTTTCAATAAAGTTGCGATAATTCTTTAGTATATTTTAAGCTTACATGTTTACCAGAAATGTAATCATATGAAACATCTGGGAAAAAATCTCAGCTATCAAAAGTACATAATATTTAATTAATTGGTATTGAATATTTAAACAACCGTAAAGACTTAATGCTAATAGTTCATAAAAAAAATATATAACGAAATAAAATGAACATAAATAAGAAAATGTTTAATCATGCATTTTTGAAGGGGATATTTCCAAGTTTTAAAATCGCTTATATATTTGTTTTCAGTCATTAATTCACGAACAGTTAACAAATTTGTTTTCTTTACTTGACAGTGAACAACATCAACAAATGATTGCAGTATGATTAATAAATGAACGCCAATACGAAATGTATTGGCGTTCATTACGCCTTTAAAAGGCAAATATGTACTGTATGGTAAAATTTTATTTTACCTCTAAAATGTTTGAAATTAAGGAAGTTAAGGAAATTTAATTTACTCTTTAATCGGCAAGTAGGAGTACTTGAATAAAAATATTGAAGTTCCTCTCATCTTTTTCTAAAACTTTCATCTTAATTTAATCATTTTCCATCCAAGTTTAATTGTATCATATAGACATATAAGTTAATATAATGTAAACAGGATATTGGTTAATTTGTGGAGCAAGAATTTTTTTGAATTATTCTTGAAAATATGTACTAAAGATTATCTAAAACATTTTTTGATTCGGGACTTTATTACGGAGAAATAATAAATTTATTTATTATTTCTCCGTTTATTTTCACCTTTAACATTTTTTCAATTTTAATTTTATTAAAATGTTTCATTATCATAAACAGAACCTCTATACTAAAAAAACTTTGAAATAATATTTAATTACTACTATAATCGATTTGTTTCTACGAAAAAAAAAGACTGCATTTCAAATTCATAGTCGAATAAGGCATTCTTAATCAAGAACCACAGTTTGAGGTGCACCATGCGCTCTTCTTAATTAACATTTTAGTTCAGTATAATTTAATATAATTCGTGAATGTTTTTATAGATAATTAGTGTTTCATATAATTAGTGTTAGTATTCATAGATAATTAGTGTTAGTATTTCATCAAATCAGCCTGTCCGTACGTAAATTACAACATTATGGTAGACTCAGTCTAAAATTGAATGTGATTAAATTTCAAAGTAATTATTACATTTTTTCAAGCGTAGGAATAACAGAGAAAGTCAAAATTTAATGTTAGTTTATAATTTCGTTTTTTAAATATAAAAAATAAGATCACGGTACAAGTAATTTAATAAGTTTTTAGTGCAAAATTATTTTATTCCATTTACGTTATTAAATTAAAGAAAACTAGGCTACACAGACATATGTCTCACGCATGTAAAATATATACTAATAAAACATTAATCCATGTGGTGAAAATGAATGTCGTTATTTATAAGTAGTCTAATATGAATAATATACATCCTCACATGTTCAGGTTTTATATATCCTTAAATATACATAAAATTATCGTATTGTGTAGTTCCGTTCCAATTTAATTGTTTTTTTAAATTTTTTTCAGAATTACTTTTTTATAAAATTCCGAAATGCAAGTTTATTAAAAACTCGGTAGATAAAAGGTTCTATTCTTTTATTTTTGTTGGCATTTTAATGTGTTTTCCTTTAGTTGTTTTGAATGAAAATACGATTCGGTAACGTTGAGTTATGAATCCTATTTTCTGACTTTAAATTTATGTATAAATCAAACATAAATTAAATTGCTTTTTTTCTGGTGTCTGGATGTTCCATGTTTAAAAAATAAAATATTTAGTAAGTAAATGAAAAACAAAACTAGTATTAGTAATATAAAAATAGAAACAAAATAAATCTTAAGTTCGCACCGCGAAGTTCCGTAAAGAGTTATGTAAATAAAATAGTTTAAAAATTTAAGAGTGTGTAGCGTTTTTTATTAAATTATTTATAAACATTGAAAATATTTTATATAATATAAATACATTGCCTAACAAGTATAAGGAAATTAAATTGGTTACCTATATCTTTTAAATATATTAATACACATTGTGAGAAATAATGTTTCATTGAAGTACATTCTGAGCGCCATCATCCAGACTGCTTTCAAATTGTTGACGTACGTGTTTAAAAAGGTAGATGACGGCATAAAGTTCATTGCAAATCTCATTGAAGACTCACATCTAGTGAAGGAATATCGCCTAAAAAATAACAATAGATATTTTTAATTTTATTTTTACAGAACAATTTATTTTTATCGAAATATATTTCCGAAAAAAAAACAAATATAATGTTTTAACATTTTCAAAAAAAAACTTTAATTCAGCGTCGAAGTATTTATTTTATAAATTTTATCAAACCTTGAGTGTTCATGAGTTTTTTAAATCTATCTTTAGAACTAACTTAAAAACAATATTAATTACATACGCAAATATTCCATTTGACAACTATGCCAACAACATTACGCAATATAAAAAAATTAGAAAATATAAAATTAACTTTTTTTTGGTTTTTCTGTTTTTCATATATTTGACACAACTTGGGGCAAAATTAACTAAAATTGTATCCCGCGGCTACCTCAACTAGTTATATCTAAATACCAAACGTGGGAATCTAATCAAGAAAGCAGTTATTTTAGAAAAATTGCATATATTTAAAGTCATACTAAATTGCAATAGCATGGGTAACTCATTATGCACTTTAGTATTATGACCTTATTTTTGAAGAATTCCATAACCTATTCTCCGTATACGCAAAACAAGAAACGTAGATATCTTATAAATTTAACCTCTTTAAGATCATTTTTCATTTCAGTGTTATAGGCAAAAAGCAATGTTAATATTAAATGTAAAATTTCTATCTTTAAGTTCACTGTCCTTGCAATATTATACGGCAGGATATCTTCTTCGATACAATGTCATAATATTGTGTCAAACGAGCTCGAGCCCACATAAAGGGCGGCTTTTCGTAATTTACGTTAACAGTCATCGCCCCAACGAGCTTAATAGAAATATATTCATCGTACACCCAACCTTTGCGTTCAATGGAGAATTCAATAAAAGCTTTATGATAAAATGAGCTTTAGATAAAGCTTGAATCGTGTTAAGAAATGTGGTATCTTCTATTTTATTAAATTTCTTAGATGAAATAATTTAAGTTTTGTTTTTTATGAAAATGTTGTAACGTTGAAAATGTAAAGATGTGACGTTAAATCTTTTTAATAAAGTTAATACAGGTTATGTTTTATCTCTAGTTCGTTGACTTGAATGTCCCAATTAACGTTAAAGTTAATAAACGTGGAAGACTAATCTTGTGAAATATTTAATAATAAATTTGTGATATTTATAAAAAAATATATAAGAAATAAATTTGCAATTTCAAATAATAGTTATTGTTTGAAATCACATACTTGACTATAAAACTTGCCAGCAATTTTTTTCGCGTGGGCTATAGGAATGTAGCCTATATGTCCATCCATGCCAAAATTTATCTTTGTTACAATTTTCAAATACTGTTTGCGTTTGAGAATAATCTAATTATAAAATAAAAAAAATCATGGCTAGCCCAAGGGAGACAGGCTCAGATCAGGGATTTGGGGTCACCCGGTACGATTATATACATGCTAAATTAAATTAGCAAAATTTTCTTTACAAACAATTCTGTGTAGTCGGGCAAGAAAATAATGAATAAAAGATGTGTACTATCCTTATTCCTTAAAGAGCCACTTCATATTTTGAGATTAAAAAGTACCTTGACTGCCTAACTGTCCGTATACTACCTGTAAAATTAAACCAATATTAAATATGTTCCAGTGTTGAAAGTTTATACCTGATATCACTGTATACGCCTTAACCGATTAGTCACTATTGGTTTAGGGTATATGCTAGAAGCGATTTCCCTTACCCACATACTCAATGCTGAAAGGATAATACAAGGTTCAATACATTCGACATTAAGAGATAAAATGGTATAAGTAATAATCACTATGCTGACCAAGATTGACACGATGACATGTGGTAAAATGATATATGAACATTTTTCAAAATTTTGATTACACTATGTGGGATTTATAATACTGGTTCAAATTTTAAATATTATTTTCAGTAATACAATTTTGCTATCAGAATACTATTGTTAATTAATTTTTTTTCATTGATTGATGAATGATATTATTAAGTTACTTAAAATTTTTTTTTCGTCGCTTTTAGAAATACAAAAATAATATAGTTTTTTTGATTTTAAAGGTTTTTACACATTTTTGAGATTATATTTGTTTCTTGCAATATTGAATATATTTCAGTATTTATCCCTCGTTTTATAAGCACATATCAATATATTTGTTAGTCGTAGATATCAATTAGTAACAAACTAAAATGACAATAACTGATAAACGGATGGATGGACAAGTTTAATTATATTTTAATTTTGCCCATTCTTTTCATTTTTGTTTACCAACCTTTTATTTTTTTACATATAAGGCAATGTAAAAACGAAAACATAACAAATAAATTAAAATTAGAAAAAAGATTAAAACCGTACTATGGGTTTTCGGTATAAACATGCATACATATTAATTTATTAACGTTTTAGTCATCATTGTTTTTCTGTTGAGCATAATCCATTCAAAAACCAAAGTAACGAATTTTGACAGAGGCAACAAAATCTGTGAAATGGATGTCTCTCGGAATTTCGATATTTTTAACCAATTCGTCGAGTTAGGATCCACGTTGTACAATTTCAATTTATTTTATAGCTATTTGATTTTTATAGCAAGCGATAAATGCTAAGACGAAAATAGTTCTATCGCTTGAAGTTCTGTATAGTAAACAACCTGTCATAATGTGATTTGATTTTACAATTTTCCTTTCCTATTTGAATTTCTGCTTTTGATATTTTTTGTATATTGATTCTTAATTTAGCTTAATTATTTAGCTTCATGTATCACAGTATAGATTGTTACGTACGATAGGTACGTATACTTGCGATAGAGTGCATGTGCAGTAAAACAGATGGTAAAACACTCAAAAGCCCAAATAGGGGTGATATATGAACGAATAAAACTCGCAATATGAGAGTAACATTTACTATATTGGTATATACAATACATATAAAAAATTAGACATGTAGAATGAATAATATTTCTATAAAATTATTTAAATATTAACAACTAGCCGTGTTGATGACTTCGTGCGCGTGAAATTTTCGATTTGTTTATCCAGGTCGTTTAAAAAAAATGGAAATAAATTATAAACTTACGTAATTGAAATTTTATCGAAAAGCTTTTAATAGTCATGAGTACTACTATTGCGCCTTAAGTGGCGACCTGGGGAATAAAATGAAAATGGAGAGTTAATTTTAAAATATGTATCGGTTAACTGATCAAAGAATTAAGTATTTATATTGTTCCATAAAAGAAGATTTCTAGTTCCCACTGCATATTTGAATGCATATTTGACTTACATTAGACATACAAAATGGGCGATTCAACTAAAAAGGGTCACAATATTTATAAAATTATAAGATTTATAAATAAACTCAGTAGCATTTTTAACTAAATTCGTTCTTAAGTATAGACGGATGCATTACTTTTTTAACATTTGATTAATTTTAGTAATCGAATATTCAAACGTTAATGGTATTTAATGTATGACAGGCATTTCGATTTAATTCATCTGTATTGATTATTTTTTAATATGTAAATATATTGCTGTTGCGTAAAAAAAAACCGCAAGGGTATTAATCATAAAAATAGACTTAATTGTAGTGGTTAAGTTCTAAATTTTTATTAATTAAATACATTTTTATTCTTTTCTGGTTCTTTGGGCTCAGAAACCTAAAAAAAAGTTTAGATATTATTTTGGTTCCTTCGTCAAGGTAATGCTAAAATTGGGTAAAAGTAACAGTATCGTATTACGAGGACTTTACTCTTCATAGTTTTGATTTCGAGTTGTCGTTTTTCGCCTTTTGCTCTTTGTTATAAAATATATTTTACAAAACCGACTTCAAAAAAGACCGGTACTAAAAAATAAAAAATAATTAACTCAAAATAAGTACCTACTTATTTGCAATAAATAACTTAGATATTTATTTTTGAAGTCGGCCAGCACCGTTGACCAACTTAAACACATCTACTTCTCACCGCGACAGGTATTGTAGTTCAATAATGGGTAAGGAATAACAGTATATTTGTATTGCTTTTGAAGTTAATTATTAGAAATAGTATCACGAATATATTCGATTTAATATACACGGTGTGAATGGAGATAAAATGGTATGCTCCAGTCAAAAACAGATATGTAAACTTGTAAAGTGCAAGGGTGTCGTATTACTATCTTGCTTGTCACTTTAATTTTATAACTGTTCCACTTTCATTATTTGTGTTCACTCAAATTAGTAAACCAACAAAGGATTTGAATCAATAAATGTATAGTTTTCAAATTAGTCACGCATTGTTCACAATACGAAATTGATGTGCTATTAACCACCATATTGGTGTCGAGTGAAAGCTATTGGTTTTGGAATAATAATTATTTCCCCTATATTTGAAAAAACTTGTAAATTATTTGATTTTTCAAATTATAAAAAAATATTGACATCTTTTAAAAATGCACGTGATAGTTGATAGGATCTACGCGAGGTCTGCTGACGTCCAAATAATATTCATTTATACATATATTTTATTCATTATTACGAAAATTAAGTTTATTTCATCCACAATTAGTGTCCTTTTTCTTGTTATAGATATAATGTCTTTGTTATTTCAGTAAGAACATATTGAATGAAAAAATATGAATTCGTGAAAATGAATATTTCACATTTCTATACTAAATAAAACAAAATAAATGTAACTTATCAGATCAAATTAAAATTAAGAACGTAACTAGGTGAAACTATTTTAATGTGAATTTACCAACGACGTGAAACTCCTTAAATATATAAAACAAAATAAAGCCGATAGCAAGCACCAGATGGAAAGATGAATTTCGTAGTTTTTGGTCACCTATATATATTATTTTAATAATTAAAAATATGATCAAAATATGATCATGGGAATCAATAAATGTGGGATTAATATTTTCATTTGGTAAGCAAATACAGCATTTTTTCGAAATAAAATGTGCCATCTATTTCATTTTTATTAGAAACTTGATTAATTAAGTATTGTGATGTAATTTACGTACCTCGTTTTGAAGATGGGTTTACCCACGTTACGCAAAAAGTAATAATAATTATCCCTAATTAGTTAGGTTTTTGTTAATGAATGCATTAAATATGGAATTTAATATTTTATTCCTCAAAGTAGTTTTTTGTGAAAACGGAATGACATTTTGACAAAACCTACTTTGAAATATTTTGAAAAAAATTGTTGCATATAGATGCAATAAGTGTTATGGGCGTTCATGTAAAATAGAGCTGTCTTCGTTTTTTCAATAAAATATGAACAAAGTGTTCAGGCAAAAGTTGCAGAATTTTAAAGTGTTTTCACCATCGTACCACTGAGGTTTTAAAATGGATTCATATTGAATTTGTTTATGTTCTGATCCACCGTCATTTTGAAAATATTGTACCAATTTCATTCATCTACACATTTAACATCGATTTTAATCTAAGCCATTGTTATGTCCAATTTTATTCCAAATAGAAAGATAAGAAATGTCGTTTCCAGAGTGTCAACATTTTTTTATATGTATTTTACCCTAGATTTGGTATTTACCCTAGATGTGGAGCCTGATCGAAAAAGCACTGAGAAATCACCTCCAGATTTAAAGGTGGATATTTCCATAATAGGTATGTTTCTGTAACATTTACCTAAAAGCATAATTATTTATATTTAAAAATGATATTAACAATGTATAAGTACCGAGTTAATACTTTTGTAAGCATCAGCCCAAATTTTTTAAGATGTAAATAAAGGAAATACATTGCTACATAGTTTTCTTGTTACATAAGTGGGTAACGTTTATCCACAACTTTACACGTGTGACTTTTTTAATTATCCGGCCAAGTTTTTCACCAGTATAAATAGTTTGCACCTAAAAAGTAGCCTACAATTCAGCATTATTTTAACGTTTTCCTTGAGATAATACTGAAGGTAAAAATCAAAATGTGAAGTCCTTCTTTTAAACTCTCCTTGTCATTCTATATAATGGCCTATTAAATTCGATCTAGCAATTTTGGCATTCAGCTATAACAAACTAGTATGTAGGCAAACTAACAGACAATAATTATAAACAAGATATTTTGCAACATTTCTAAAATTATTCAATGTACTAACTCACCTTTTCGCTCTTCCCTGGAGTAGTATGGCCCATGAGGAATAGCCTGATAATTTTTTTTCATGATGTGCAACAGTTACAACGTCGTCATCATTTAATAAAATTTGGTGGTCTAATATAAAATCATACAACGTTCAAAGAAAAGACAAGATGATATATTTAAGGGCGAATAGTTTGAGAGAATAGCAGAAATAAAGGGGTTATAGCCTGATAATTATATTTGTTGACTGATCTATAACTAACTTTTCATTATAATATATATGTATCATAGCCATTTCACATCCAAGTGCATTAATATAGACTCGATTGGACAGAGTCATAGAGAAGAGTTTGTGCTAACATAATTCATCTTTCATAAAATTTACCCCGGACAAAGGAGAATAGTTGGAAAACGTTCAGAGATTTATACATTTATCCACGCAACACTTTGAAAATGATTAATATTACATACTTTTGAAACTCGAATGAACGAAACTTGTAAAATAGTATTTGCATTAAAGTCTTTACAAATATATGTTTTACGACAAAAATATATCACCTACTGTATCTCCCATAATCTGATCTTATATAATCGCTACAGTTATTTTGTAATCCTTTAGTAAAATTTTAGTAACTGTTTTTTATCATGTTTTGGTTTAATAGTAAAAAATAATAAATACATCTTCATTGTTTTTTGCCATTTTGCAAGAATAAATATATCTAACAGAATAGCTGAAAACTCTTCTTTTAACGTTTAATTGCATTTTGATTTATATTATTGGAGTATTTTTAAAGTATTTAAATACCATCTAGCTAGTTTTATGATTTCTCGGGATAGTAATTTTGCCTTGTGATAATGTAACTCGAGGTGAAAAATCAATTTTATGTTGTCTATTGCGCCAGTAACCGAGTCATATATTTCCAATATTATAATATAATACTATAGAAAGAGAAAAAAACTGAAAGAACAAAGGTACGTTAAAAATATGGTCGGTTACTATGGCTAGTGTCGCTTACACAGAGGGTTTCTTTTGTGTTAACAGTTTATAATTAAATATAATTTATTGTTGCTTACTTTTACGTGGATGATAAAAATAAATGATTAATAATAATTGACGATATACAATATTTACGTACTAACGTCCCATAATACGTAATTAAATATTTTTCTATTGTTGCTTGGCTCATGTGGCTTATGTGAGTCTAATTTCCGTGCCAAAGGTTGCGGATTCGATTAATGACCGGGACCAATATTAACATTATTAACATAGTACCCACCTTCAGGCTTTGTTTAGTTTGGAAATAAATAGTCTTGTGTGTTGTGACTTCCAAATTTACGTAGGTTTTGTTTTTCCAGGTACGCGCCTCATGATTTGCCTGTATATCCAAAGTGTAGACACAATATGAAACGTTTGAAGAGTGGCTCTTTCTCAATGGACGACGTGTTGGTATACGTAAGCATTATTATTCTACAAAAAATAAAATACCCCAAGATAACTTTATTTTGAAAAACTGTATGACAAAAATTGATCAAGAAATCGACCTAAAAATGGGAAACAGAAAATGTGACAACAAAAATGTGCGTATCTGTAAAGAAGCATTTATGTCTATTATAAAAAAAAGTCAGAATTCTGGGAGTCTTACAAAATCACACAAGTCTGCCGGCGCATTAGAAAAAGAAACCAGAGGCAGAGATCACCGATCTGCGAAAAATCAAAGCAAACATATAGATATAAATGTATTCATACAATCATTTGAATGTAGAGAATCGAATTATTCTGGTGAAAAATCAGCAGAGAGAGTATACTTTAGTAGTGATCTCAATATAAACAAATGTGGCACCATTTTAATAGCAGTGCATCTTATAAAAACATAGAGTCAATGAATCTTATTCCAGAAAAGAATTAAATTTAAACTACAACATTGGTTTTGGGAACCCTAGTGCTGATGAGTGTTGTCGTTGCACTGAACTGTTAGAGAATATAAAGGTGATTCAGAATAATAAAGAAAAGCAATGTTTAATAGTCATTAAACGAGAGCGTAATTTGAAAGCTAAAGCTTTTTATGCCTTATTGAAAGATAACGATAGTCAAGTGATGACAATGTTTTTTCACTCTCAGAAAAACCATTGTCTCCCGAAACTTCCTTATCAGTCAGCATACTTTAGTAGGCAGTATAATTTTTACAATTTCATTGTAGTGATTGGCAACTCTAAAAGTAAGTTGATAACTAAAAACATTTGAATGTACTACTGGTACGAGACAGAGAGGCCAAAAGGTTCAAATTAAATTTCTAATTTACCATACTTGAAAAACCTGAAGATACTTGAAAATGTTAAAAATTTGAGACTATTTGCAAACGGCTGTGACTATTTGCAGATGGATGAGTGTGTTCTTTTCTCCTGGCCTATAGAGTTTTCGCCAAAATAGAAAATGACATTCGGAGAAAAGAAGTATTTATAAAACCAGAGAAATATGTAGGAATATTAACTCCATATGCGAAAACATTTCACTTCTCGGAAGAAGTACCAGTTATAGATTGGAAAATATGAATTCTTACACTTCCTGGTAGTTGGCATTTCGGCTTCAACCTATCAAAGAGATTTTTGTTATTTCAGGGAAAGCTAATATCCTATTCAAGAAGAGGAAAATTACAGAAGCGAAAGAAATGATAAAAAGTTTGTTAGCAAAAAAGGTAAATCTGTATGTAAAATAACACACATAGTTCTGCCTGTAGACGTAAATTTGAAAAAGGAGTAAGTCAATGATGTTTAGAAATGATTGCAAAAGCATTATGGAAAAAACTGGAGGTACTTACCAGATTTAAGTTTTTACTATACTTCTGAGCAGTCCTTTCTTAATAACAATAATGAAGATCAAAATAATAACAATAACTGTGCGTGCGAAATAGTAATAGAAAAAGATTAATTTGTTTAACTTTTTTCCTTCCCTTGCATTTTTGTGTTTATTTGCTTATTGTACTAATAATTACCTACATTGCAAAAAATAAAGCAAAAAGAAACACTGAGTATTTTTTAAATTTCCTGTATCAAAATATAATGTTGGTTTGGTAAATTCCGCCAACACCATTTTATAAACACAAAAAATTATCTTTATTTAGTGAGGATGGCGAACAAAGAGTTTAAAAAAAATAAAAATAATACTACTGAATTAAATAACTAATTTTCCTTAAGAAAAGCATTAAATGGATTATGAAACCGATTTTTGTCTGTACTCAAAACAAGTTTCGTATGCAGTTAACGGATATTGGAACTATATCACTCAACTGTGTTTGCTATTTTATCAACATAATTGTTAACTATACTCAAGAATATATATATAAAACTTCAAAAGATTATATTTTAAAATATAATTGAACTCGCTTAGTAACTTATGTGATTCTGCAAATAATTTTGTCTCAAAATAATTCGCGCGAGAAAAGTTACGCCATATTATACCTTTGAAGAACTTCAAAGTTTCTTCTTCTGAGATGTACTGCCCAGGTTGCTCTAGAGTCTAACATATAGTATTGATACTGAAGTTATTAATATAAAAATGTGAACTCGTTAAACAAAATAAAAATAGTGAACATTAAAATAAAACACTGCCATTCGGTGGAGAATCATGAATTAACAATTCACGATGGCTTCTTTTGAAAGAAAGAGATATCGTAACCAATTTGTTAATTTGTAGTAAATTTGAATATTGACGTTTTTATTTCTACGGTACGATTTTGTCCATAAATATAAGGCAAGACACTGAAAAATTTTCTTAAATTTCATTCAGTGGTTTTTGTATAGTGCAAGTACCAACACGGCTCCGCTATAATTTTGGTATTTATGGTCAATTGTTACAACGAAACGGTCCGACTAATGTAGATGAATTTGTGAAGAAAATGTATGGAATGTTGTTGTACGAACAAATCAAGAATCCTTTAATTCGAATACACTTTTTTAAAAAAATTTTAATAACTTATGTCATTATCAACAGCCCATATATGGTCCACTGCTGGGTATAAACCTGTCCCAATGCACGTAACATTGAATGTAATACTCATAACGCTAAGCACATGGCTATATGATCGTAGTAAGTAGTTTCTTGGCTTGAAAAAGTACGATACTATTAAGTTTAGATAGCGATCCGATTGAATAGCGATTTGTGATCTTTATATTCTTTCGCTCCTCTTTCACTGCATTGTCGACTTTTAGATGAACTACTACAAAGGATTTGCTCCAGTAGTGATTGATCCATCTTTTATATGTGTGGCATTAAAGATGCTATGAATAAAAACAAATATGAAAAATACAAAATTGTCACTTCAGTTTTGTCCCTCTAATACACATAATATTTTAAGCAATTTAACTTATTATTTTTGCAGACTAGGTTACTTGTACACTGGGTCGCAAAAATAGTAAATCCACCGAAACTAAAAATATTTCGAGGTTTGTAAATTTAAAAAATATATGCAAACAAAAACAAATATTAAAGATCGGATTATTAGTGTAAAAAGTATATAACATATCTATTGAATACACGACGTGTTAATTTTTATTCTGTTAATAAAGACGGCGATCACTTCACGCTATTAATCAGATACTTCAAGTTAGTTTTGTCTTTCTCTCTCTCTCTCTATTTCTATATATATATATATATATATATATATATATATATATATATATATATATAGTGTTCTAATTTCAGAAACCCTTACGTATTCATTTTAAATTACATTATTTCCTTTTTACTTATTAAATGCCATCAAAGTACTGAATGTATATGACCAAATTTTGACTTTCTTCTCTCACTAAAATAGGTGATGAGAGCTTCCTCCATCCTCAGCGCATGCAGCCATGCAAGGGAGTGATATAATACATCACCTGTTGTCTGTGCCCCAAATTGGTACAAATGGTATATAAACTTCGTAAGTTGAACTACTTTGACCGCGGGTCCAAGTTAAATACGAACTTAATTCCTTCATACTCTCTGACTCGTGTATCCAACTCTATTGCGATGTTATTTATTACTGGTCTGGTATATTGGAAACGTCTTATTCTACAATGTTTAAATAGCAGCAGCAGTTTTATGTATTTTTAAGTCAACTAAAAAATAAAAATGACAAAATCTCTCTCTAACTTGACGCCTGTGAAAGCCTCATTTCTTAAAAATTAATTTTGCACATAATGAAATTAGGTTATAATATTTCCTGGACATGTGTTTGTCTAATAATGCGCTGACTAATATATTATTTTCGTAGATGCAAAAAAATCTTAATATTCTTTGTCATCAAAAAACTTTAACGTAATAAGACAAGGCAATAACGTTTGTCTTTATGAATAAGTACACTCTAAGCAACGTTTAACAAAGTAAATTTCGCAGTATGATAAATTTATCATTCTGTTTAATTCTAAGCTTTACAAGTGACATTGACGGTATTACTTTTTTCTTCTAGTTTTTAAAATAAAAATAATTATAATTTATTAACGGAATACAAAACCATCTCGAATAAACGTATTTAAGTTATAATAACAGCAAGAAATTGTAATGTGACTATATTTAGAGGATAATTTAATAACACTCATTTACAATTTCACTATTTTTATCTTTCATTTACCTGTGTGAATTTTTTAACCCATTCTTCGCCGAATCTTTCGAAAAAATTTAACTGTTTCTTTTTCAGGTAAACGGATTTATTTTTCTAAATTTAAGTGATAAAAGTTAGATCTGTAGCCAAAATTTTATTTTATTATTTAACTTATGTACAAAGAAATGTTATTGTCAGTAATTTTTTTAATTGAACTTTTCACAAAATTTCTCATTGGCCCCCGACGCACAATTAAAAATAACGGGTTATTTATATAATATTTATTAACAATGCATAACAATGTATTACAAATTTTTCAAAGGAAAAAAGAATTAAATTTTATACAGTTTTGCCCAGCTTTAGTAGTTTATTTGACATTAGAAACAAATTACAACCTTTTAAAAAATAAGCCACGTTTTAGATACCCAATTTTTTCATGTTCGAACTTGGCTGACTAATAATTAACTAGTATCATTATAAATATACTAATTAGCTTCATGTAGTTTTACGTAGATTCAGAACAATGTAACAAAATATTTTCTAACGTTTTATAAAGTTTATTTCTCTGAATAAGCGTAAGTACACTGTACAATCGTTTAACAAAGTAAATTTCGCAAAAGTGTATCATGAATCGTATATATATATATATATATATATATATATATATATATATATATATATATATATCTAAAGAGATTATAAAGAGATGTATATTATTTTATCTTTATATATAGATATATATATATATATATATATATATATATATATACATATATATATACATATATATATACGATTCATGATACACCTTTGCGAAATTTACTTTGTTAAACGATTGTACAGTGTACTTACGCTTATTCACAATTGTTTGTCTAATAATGCGCTGACTAATGTCAGCGCATTATTAGACAAACACATGTCCAGGAAATATTATAACCTAATTTCATTATGTGCAAAATTAATTTTGAAGAAATGAGGCTTTCACAGGCATCAAGTTAGAGAGAGATTTTGTCATTTTTATTTTTTAGTTGACTTAAAAATACATAAAACTGCTGCTGCTATTTAAACATTGTAGAATAAGACGTTTCCAATATACCAGACCAGTAATAAATAACATCGCAATAGAGTTGGATACACAAGTTAGAGAGTATGAAGGATATAAGTTCGTATTTAACTTGGACCCGCGGGCAAAGTAGTTCAACTTACGAAGTTTATATACCATTTGTACTAAATTGGGGCACAGACAACAGGTGATATATTATATCACTCCCTTGCATGGCTGCATGCGCTGAGGATGCAGGAAGCTCTCATCACCTATTTTAGTGAGAGAAGAAAGTAAAAATTTGGTCATATACATTCAGTACTTTGATGGCATTTAATAAGTAAAAAAGGAATTAATATAATTTAAAATGAATACGTAAGGGTTTCTGAAATTAGAACACTATTTAGTTCGTTAAAATATAAATTGAAGTTACAGGGAAACTATAATTGTCTACTATTTAACTGCATTATTAAAATCCTCCCATTATTAAATACACCAATCATGAATTACAATGAGTTTATTTTACCTTTATGAATTCATACCAAAATTCTTTATGGTAAATGAAAAAAGTTTCAATCACGTCCACTTGTAAACTGTCTGTATTAGTTAGAAATTTATCATTATGTTATCGGTTTAATAAGTTCAAAGAGCAGTTTTTCGTACTGTAGGTGAGATATAATCTATTTCTTAATGGTATTTTATTTACACAATTTAAATGTTATAGCTATGTTTTAGATTTTTCCATTTAAGTCCCGGACATCACAATGCCAGGGCATTGTAATTTTTGGAAATTAAATGCTTCTTGGAATATGAATACATTTAATATGACTAATTATTAATTTATCGTGACCGTGATTGGCATGAACGCGCTTGATTGAAACGATAAATTCAGGATAATACCTAAAATATACTGAACTATCTTTTACTCAGCCGTTGTTTTTGCTAACAAAAGTCATGTCAATAATATAAATAACTAAAATCTTAACTCTTATTTTAGATTAAATTGTAAAATAAAATAAAAGTAATTCTTAAATTTTCGGAAGAGATGCGGAAACACAAATTATACAACTGTGCCAAGTTTCAAGATGATGACAATAGCAGTTGCTGGTAAGAAAATCGAACCATGCAGACAAATCTACATTGAAGTCTCAACATGAAAGTTCTTTTTTTCCCTTTAAATACACAAATCTAAAAATATTCCTTTGTTTTGTCGCCGTCTCAATTAATTTGACATTTTAAGAATACGACCGACTCAGACATCTAACTTATTTTAATAGCAATTCTAAATCAATGCGTCAATAGTAAAATAGAGTAGAAAGCATTTAATTAGGTAAACTTGAACATGAGCAAAATATTATCGGCGAAATTTTCGAGCTTTTTTACCTAGCCCTTTAAAATTTGCAGCGATCTTTTAAATACACTGGTATATAAGCAAGCAAAGATTGCCGAGTTTTTGGGATACAGATCTTTAAAACACGTTAGAAATAGTTACAAAAAGTTATATATTTCAACACAGCTAGAAAAACACATTTCAATGACAGAACTTTCAATAAGTATGTTTAAAAAATACTTGAATATTACTTAGTTGAATTGCAACTTTAATTGATAAATATACCAATATAGAGTCGAGAAATAACAACGATTAATTTAATTATAACATTTTCAAAGTAAAGTTATTTCCTTAACACTGTATTATTGTAATTAATATGGAGTTGTGATATAAGCAGTTGAACAAAGACGTATAAGAGACGGTTCCAAATTTCTACCGTACACGTATGTTCTTTTTTATTTAACAATTTCATATTCGCTCCTTGGTCATGTTAATCTCTCATAATATTATGGTTGAATATATTACTTAGTAAATATTTACTTTCATCTACTCAAACAATTTATTTGAATGCAATGTTATTCTAATTGAATTAGGCGCATTCTGCATATGTACCTTTACATATGTAACAGAAATAAAGTTTGTGTCAATTGACCGCTTCCTCAATTACTCCTTTGCAATAACAGATCGCTGTTGATTGGAAATTTCCGGTAATATATTAGCGACATAAAGTCCCCTCGTACGATTTTTATCTACCGACCTCTATCCATACGCTTAGAATATGCAAGATTTCCTGTTTGCATCTTACAATACAGTTTTGCGAGAACATTTCATGTACATAAATGCTACGAATGATCTTGTAGCTATTTATAAGATAGTTCGTTTATTTCTTAACTGTTGAAATTTTGGATTCATCGATGGCTAATAATATTGTATGCATATTTTTCTTAGTACAATATAATTATATAACCAGTTATCATAGGACCGTTTTTTAATTATACTTCATACCATAGATTAAAATTATAAAACAAGTAGTTCATTTGCTTGTTCTAAAATTTTCGTATTAATATTTTTGAATGTTGCTAATGATACTTGGGGCAGTTATTATATTTTATAATTGAGCTAAATATTATGTTACTAGGTCAGATTCTTTTTAAGACCAACGCTTGTCACCAATAGACCAACGGAGGGATAAATGGATTATGTTTCAAGGCTCCTATTTTTACCTTTTTAGATACGGATCCTTAACAGCTCTACTGTGTACTAAAATGAATCTTAATTAATTGTAATAATACAATAATAAATTTTGTGGGTGAGCACTACACTCCTGAAGCCACTTTTTGTTTTTATTTTATAAGAATGTATGGTGGCTGTTAAATATAATATCAATGAGGTTACTAATTATATATTTTGAAGCTTAAGAATATATAAAACTCAATCGCTTTATTTTGGTGTATTTAACAAATCTAGCCAGCCATATCCACAACACTTGATCGTATCTACCTAGGTTGATGTTGTTATGCTAAGGTGTTGTTATGCTCATGTGTTTGAGTATATTCGATCCACGTTTCCGGGCTTAACTCATCTCGTCTAGTCTACAATATTAAACATCACTACACGCCAGCGACAGACTTTTATCGCTTCAAATATTACTGCGTCGTACGCTGTTCCATATTTGCAGATATGTCATAATTAATTGGCAATATGTTTTGAAGACGAGAATAGAAAATAAATGTAATTTTGCCATAAATGTGTAAATACATTTAAATAAAAAATACATATAAACATAGCTGATGTATCATAAAACTTGCAAATAATCCTGGGGCAGACCAATTTCCTAAATTATGTGAAATGTTACATGTATTTCAATAAATTTTATGACATAAATGGTCCCTTCATTTTCTATTTGTATGAGGAGCATTTGTTCAGTTTAAGTGCTCATTATGTTAAAACATATTTCTTAAGTATTTTCTTAAGGTTGAAATGTAAAAATAAATATCATAAGTATTAAAAAAAACGGTTAGAAAAAATTAAAACTGAATAAGCACACAAAAAATAGACGATATGTTAAAAGAT